>OX457045.1:39399023-39461523 GCA_949752735.1 Lumbricus terrestris | reverse complement strand
GATATGCCCATTGCCCATCCCCATTTTCAAAATGTTTTTGAATTTACATGCTGCAATATTAGCATGTTATATAGAATGTCATTGCAGCGAAAATGCTCATCATTTCAGTGCTGATAGTCGAGGTTTAAAAGTGTCTTCTCCTATTGTTTAAATCTGTAAAATTTCATAACTGTAATGGTATTATTTTAACTGTCATCTCAGCAAAATTCTTTCACAATTTCACTGCTGAAAGACCTGATTTAAGAGTTCAACAAATATCTCCTCCCCAATGGTCAAAGTTGACGAATTTCCACATTGCAGTAGTAGCATTGTAGGCTGTCATTTTAACGAAACGGCTCATTATTTCAGTGCCGAAAGTCGCGGTTTATGACTTCTCAAGTGAACCCTTGTAGATCTATTTAAAAAAATGTTTTTACATAATTATCCACACTGCAGTGGCATCATCTTAATCTGTCATCTCAACTAATTTCTCATAATTATTTCATCGCTGAACGAAAATTCAATGGCATAAGTGTTCACTGAATGCCTCCACTACCGTCACCACGTCGTAGGCCTATAATTTTTTGAATTTCCACACTGCAGAGGTAGAATTTCTTGCTGTCGTCGTAACAAAATTGTTCATTATGAATAAACAGTGGATAACACTCTAGAAATGTATCGAGTCCAATGTTATTTCTGAAATATTTCTGAAATATTTGGGATATCAGCATCTTTCGGGAACCGCCCTCTGGCCCCCTAAGTCTCCGCCTATGAATGCTGCTGTTAATTTAACACCCCATTTCCTAATGTAGTTGCACAGGACTACCGGCGTAGCCCCTCCCAGGAAGCCGGCGGGCCGTCCAGTAAGGTTATGGTGCACATAACCTCATCACGGGTCGGCGGCATGTTTAACATATCTGCGTTGTATTCATTGGCATAAGCATCTACGCTAGTCATTTGCCGACAAAATTTTAAAAATCCTACCGTTTTAACCTAGTTTTTGGCGAATGACGACCTTTTTTAGTCATTCGCCACTGATTTTTGGTAGACAAGCGACCCGGCTGAGACCCGGCAACAGCGGGTCTCGAAAATTGATGCCGGGTCGCAGACCCGGACCGACCCGGCTCACTTTCAGCCCTGGGGTATATTAAGCTTACTGGTGTGATATCCTAAATGCGTTTAATACTTCTCAACACTGTCTGCGTGTGGCTTGCCCGTAGGGCAGCCCTACTATTAGGCCTTATAGCCTAAGAATTAACAACATTTTATCGCATATAAAAAAATGCATATTTATGTATTTAAATACATACCACTACCAGCAGCTGCTGTCTGTGGAGCCTCTGGTGTAGACTTGCTCTTTTTCGTATTATTTTTCGTATTACTCATAACTCATAGGTTTTTCTCAATATCCACAGTCGTAATTCTGCCCTAGAAGAAAAGAATCCAAGTCAATTCAGATTCTCCACAAAATCGGAGAAATCAACACAAGTTATATATCACATTTGAGGCACGCTATCGCCATTTAAATGTGACACGATGACGCAACAGTGACGTCATCGGTCGTTGGGTACACAGATATGATATGGAATAGATATGGATATGTCACCCGTTGAGGCTCGCCATTGAGGTATAGATTTTCAGAGTGAGGTAACTATAGGCCTATAGGCCTACATATTACAAGATCTGCGATCTTGTAGTTTATTATATTAATCATATACTATGATATACATGTACATAACTTTTTTGGAAAGACGGCAATTGAGTCTGCGCAATATTGCACCACTTAATTGTACACTTTGAATTGTAGAAGATCTTGCAGCTCCGGCTTAACTCTCAAGCCGTCTATGTCGAAAGAATATTTTCCTGGTTAAAGACCGCTAATTAACAACTCGACGAAGAAACTGTAACACTGTAGCCAATGCCAAGATCCCGGAAATAATATATGTTTCGTAAAAATTAAAGAAACACACCATAATTATTATGGACACGCTCAAACTTGATTCAATTTATAATAAAGGCTGCATGAAGAAGAAAGCTGATATTATTTTAAAACAAAGAACTTAGGTTGAGAACTGAAATAACTTTTTAAAAATTAATGGAATTAGATGCAGGCTAGATCTATTGGAACATAATTTTGTAAGAACAGCTACGTACTGCATGTAGGCTATATATATAGGCTGAATTATAGGCTAATTGAAATCGATGACAATCCATCCGAACTGACAAAGGAAGTAAAACGAAAATTACTTCCTAATTAAGTAAAATATCACAGGACAGTGGGTTGCCATGGTAACCATGGCTGGACAATGGGTTGCCATGGTAACCGTGACTGGACAATGGGTTACCAAGGTAGCCATCGTCGATCTAATGAAAAGAATTGGCTCTTTATATAAGCAGAAGTGAAAGTCTGTTATTTCATGATTCTATAGTTAGTTTACAATAAAAACGATAGTTCTGTAAAATCTTTCGCGCCTTCTATTAGGGCCTAATCATACCGAAAACTGTCCGAGAATCTGGTGACCAGGCAACAATTCTCTCGTCTAGACACTCCGGCTGCATAGTTGGTAGGCCCTAATGTCTATGAACGTGTCCGTAAAAGTCCAAAAAGATTGTATATGAGCTCGTACTGTATGCATGCGAGTATATACATGGATCAGAAATTTGTGTATATATGTGTATATGATGCGAGTGATATAATTACAAAGAGATGCCTACTCTGCTGTGCAGATGCACCTGGTGATCGAAGAGAAGGCAAAACTGGTGACCGGTTTACGCCATATCCTTTCTGCTCTGTATAAATATACGCTATCTTACTTACTTACTGTTCTGTTCCTATTCTTTAAAAAGTCGTCTCTTACTGATGAATAGTGCCTTGAATAATATTGGCGATGTGGATATGATTTGCAATTCAGTAGGTATACCGGGACTGCCATGAGCGGTTAGAGAGGGATTTATAGTAGTATATGCAGGTCCATGCGTATACGGTATACGCTACACGCGTATTTGGGTATTTATAAAGCGTTTCTCACAGTATGGAACATTCTTCTCACAATATGGACGAAACGCCTTCATGCAATAAGATTATAAGAATAGACCAGAGACCATGCAATGACACAGTTGAGGAGATGGTCATTCCATGCAAGCAGAGACCCCAACAGTGGCGAAGCCAGGAATTTTCATGGGGGGTTTATGGCCGGAAACCATGTTTTTTGCTATTTTTCTTACTTAAATGGAAAAATAACCTTAAAAAACCTTTTTCCGGAGCCAATGGGGGGGGGTTTAACCCCCGAAACCCCCTTGCCTACGCCACTGGACCCCACAACAGCAAACGCCCACTGTTGGATTAGAGCGGTTCTATAGTTCGAGTAAACAAAAAGATCCAATTAATAGGCCTATATAAGGGCAGCGAACGAAGCGATTTTGGCAGATCAGCATTTGCGAATGAATGCAGACGTAGGCTTCGGCACAGATGTTTGGGACAAGGCCCAACAGAGACTTCGACACATAGATGTGGATCAAATAAAACGGATGCGTAAAGCTACAGGAAACCAGCGTAAGACTTCGTATGCATTAGGGTACCATCACATAATTATATTATATTACTTGTTATAGCGCCTTTTCAAGATTTCTTCTTTGAGGCATGCATTCCCGCCTACAGCGCAGACACTGAATCGGAGTTTCACGCATGGGCGGAGTTTATCAGAGGCTGGGGGGCTAAGCCCCCTTCAAAGACCCAGATTAATTTTTTACAGTGTAAATTATATCTTTTCCCAGGCTTAGCCCTCCCAAGAAGGCTTTAGCCCTCTAAAAACGGAAACCAAACTCCGCCCATGGTTTCACGCCGAAGCGCATGTGAAATGGCGAGTGAAGGATGCTTGTTATGCTTGTTACATGTTTAACGACACTGCCATATCAAAGGTGATTAATGTCGCCCTCCTTCGAGTCAAGGTCAATTAATAGGCCCACGGCTATGCGAGGCGATTTGAGGTTGTTTAATACTCCAACCTTCCAGCTCCAGGGCACCGGTGACATGTCCATACGCCACCGGTGACATGTCCATACGCCACCGGACATGTCCATACGCCACCGGACATGTCCATACGCCACCGGATATGTCCATACGCCACCGGACATGTCCCTACGCCACCGGACATGTCCCTACGCCACCGGACATGTCCCTACGCCACCGGACATGTCCATACGCCACCGGACATGTCCCTACGCCACCGGACATGTCCATACGCCACCGGACATGTCCATACGCCACCGGACATGTCCCTACGCCATCGGACATGTCCCTACGCCACCGGACATGTCCTTACGCCACCGGACATGTCCCTACGCCACCGGACATGTCCCTACGCCACCGGACATGTCCCTATACGCCACCGGACATGTCCAGGCCTACACCACCGGACATGTCCCTACGCCACCGGACATGTCCATACGCCACCGGACATGTCCATACGCCACCGGACATGTTCCTACACCACCGAACAGGTCTCTACACCACCGCGCCCCACAAACAATGTTCTTTTTTACCCACTGACGCCACTATATGCCTACATGTGTAGGTGTAGGCCTATGTCTAAATTATTTGTTTGCATGTACTATGTGATCAATTAAAGTATTGCTTGGTTGGTTTAATCTATGTTAACGGCTTTCAATTACGTATCCACATCAAAGGAATAATATCGGCTTATAGACTATTACGCGTGTTTACCTGTATTACATAGGCGTCTACATGTACCGGTAGCTGTCAAACATAACACATCTTTATAGGTTTAATTAGACCTTATATATATGAGCCTATAATTATAGGCGCGTTACCAATAGTAATAAACTCCGCCACTGGTTGTTCTCTGCGAGTGCCAGTCCCATGCCTGGATAAAGGAGGAGGGCGACACTAATCATGTTTGATATGGCATTGTCGTTAAACATGTAGCAAGCAACCAATATGCGATGGTCAATGCACCAGTTCAATTTTCGAATTTTCGATCACTATAGGCTATTGTTCATAGTCTGACCTTTTACTTTCTTTGTTTTTTGCGAGATATAAAATAGCATTCTTCGTTATACGATCACGACTTTCATTTGATGGTGCTTGATTTATTAATGCCGTATATGTTTCATGATTACGGCGCTCTATAGGCCTAAATGTCATTAGTGTAGATTTAACTCTTGGAACGGCTGTATTTATAGGCGTATAGGCCGCGTAGCGCCTTCGAATAGGCATTATACACACCTGTGCCACTAAAATTAATCAATAGCCTAGGCTATGCAGTCCTCAATTTGGCCTACTCGAGCTTTCTCCCAGAAGCTCTGTAAATGTCATTAGTGAAGATTTAGGTATAGACCTAAGCCAGGAGCCTCAACGTCGTAGGTACATTGTATATATACTGCAAATTATGTGAGTATTTTATAGAAGTCTTCAATATATCTATAGTCTTATGGGCGCCCGCACAATAGTGGCAAGAGGAGCACTTGCATCCCAGGAAAACAAAAACCTATATTTTTAAACTATCAGGGCACAGTGGCGTAGCCAGAAATTTATTAGGGGGGGGGTTATGGCCTGGCCTGATGCACTTTCTTACACCAACCCAGCAGTATTACAAGTAAATAAAAATGGAATAGAAGTAACAAGAGGAATAAAGTAAGAAAAACAACTGTTACTACAAGCAATTGTTTTGCTTTTTCTTATTTAAGTGGATAAATAACCCTTTAAAAAACTTTTTCCCAGGCCAATGGGGGGAGTTTAACCCCCGAAACCCCTCTTGTCTACGCCACTGTGACACGGCATGCATGCATGTAGCCTACCTTTTGGGTTTTAACAAATTTCTTTGCACTAGGGCAATATTATTAATGATAGGCCTACACTGTGAAAATGCGAAATTTGCATTTAGGAACCCCATATGAAAGATAGACCTATATACCAGTGTTCTAAATTATTTGCATTTTCAAGCTCTTATTAATTTAACTGCGACCATTGGTCTTCCCCTCCTGGAAAATATCTGGGCATATAATATATACATATACATATACAATATATACATACAATATATATACATATAATATATATATATATACATATAGTATAATATATTATATTATATTATGTGCAGTTCGCTGAAGCCATGCGTTGATGCAGCGAAGCAGCTCCTGTTTTCAGACTTCACAGACTGCAGGTGAGTTTTACCTGCAGGCATGCGTGCTATGATGAGAAACAGGAAGTTATAGGCCTACGCAGTCTGAAATAACACACCAAGGTGCTACATACCTGAAGTTATGAAGATATGAAGACGAATCGAAGAAACAGGGACTTTAGCTGCTTAATTTTTGTCGTCGTTTCTCTGCTTTCCTTTCGCCTGCGATCGACGGTCATTCAATTATCATGCATGGGCGTCTTCATACAGGTGCAAGTCAGGGTGAGAATTGCCGGGAGGGGTTGGGGGGTTTCGACCCCCCCAGTCTTTCTTAGAGCCCCATGTTAAAGTATGTTTTTTACACCCCAATTCCAAGTGGATAATGGTCCAACCCCCCCAGTTATTTTTCCACAATTCTCACACTGGTGCAAGTAGATGGCATTTGCCTCCCATGGAAATTTGACACCTGTGACATTTTAAGCTAAGAATGTTTCTTTTTCAACAAATTTTTCTTCGCGTTATGAAGCACTGATGATTATAGGCCTACTAATGATAGACTACATAAAGTAAAGCTGAGAAAATTAACTTTGTATTAGAATAAAAATTTCTGATTATGGTTGCAATCTACAGCGAACCAATGTCGTTTTCTAGAATTATGATGGTGCGTAGTTTGCATAGTGGCGCTCTATCATGTTTTTTTCAGATAGCCTATTATTCCAAATTATAGAAGAAAAAATTAACTTTAAATTAGAATATAAATTTCTGATTACGGTATGGCTGCAGTCTATACAGAGAGCCGATGTTGTTGTCTATAATTAGGCCTACGATGTTGCGTAGTCTATAGGCCCTATAGTATGCATAGTGGCGCTCTATTACGAAATTTACGATTCATTTAAGATATTATTCTAAATTTTGGAATTTTGTATTTAAAAGCCTCTGTAAAAAACTCGTGTTCCTATTTTCTTGTAATGCATCTCAAGCTCCTGCTAATAATTAAAAAGTGACCATCGTGTTTTGTCCCTGCAGTGCAAAAAATTTCTGGGCACATATATATCCATTCTATTGATCTTTGTCGCGAGTTCTAGAGTTTCCAGGCTCTGAGGCACCCATGGAGTGGAATTTGCAACCATCAATTGCATTCATCCCTGGAGCGGGATCTGACCTTATAGGTCTACCTGCAGTCGATCGATTTCGTTTCACCTTATCGCCTGTTAATCAATATTAGTATCGCAGCTTCGTTTGTTGTGGAGCTGTAGTAAATTAGACTTGCTACATGTTTAACGACACTGCCATATCAAAGATGATTAGTGTCGCCCTCCTACTTTATCCAGGCTTGTGACTGGCACTGGCAGAAAAAACAACCAGTGGCGGAGTAAATTAGGCGAACTGAAGTTTAACTTATAGATCTCGAGAGTATACGATTAATGATAGCGAAAGTATACGTTGACGAAAGTTGAACCTCTGTGATGGCAATGTTGTGTACAAACTGCATCTGTAGAGAAAACTTATAGCTGCAATGCTATACACGTATTTCTTTACATTTTTGAGTGATGGGCTCTCAATTATTAATTTCAGCAGATTTAGATGCCATGTCACGATGATGTCGGACTGAAGGGCTACGACCAGGGTCATTTAAGGGTCTAGGAGAGTCCGTATATGACGATGATGATGATTATGATGACCACGACGATGATAATGATGATGATGATGATGATGATGATGATGATGATGATGATGATGATGATGATGATGATGATGATGATGATGATGATGATGATGATGATGATAGTTATTATTATTAGTTTCATTATTATCGTTGTCGTCATTCATAAGGCCTATAGTATACACTGCAATAAGCTCTAAATAGAGCTCGTTTTAACGAATCAGCTGTTTGCATGTTTCGAGGCATTTTCTTCTCGGAGCGCTGTAGGCCTAGATAGCCTATCTCGATAAATTAGGCCTATAATCCTATGGTTGCGATCGAATGCATGGACGTATTCAAGCTGAAACATTGCTTGCTGCAAATATCCCTGAAGCTTAGATACCCGGTACCGAAAGTCGATATATAAAGGCCTAGAGCCCTAGAATATAGACATGTCAAAACGGCGTGAATTTCTCAGAATTTATCTGCACGCTGCCGATTGATATTCTTGTGAGCCAGTGCTATTTAATAGACGAATAGACAAAGGCGCAATCCATATTGAGCCACGAGTCCAATAGACGAAAGGCTCGATCCATTCATTATGAGCCACATGGATCATTGCATTGAGTTCTGCAGTCGTTAATTCACGGCTGGCGTGTTAAAACCCTAGGCGCCTATATATAATTCTTTCCGTCTTTGGTTGCAAAGTCTCCGTAGCCTACTTGACGAGCAACGTGAATGGATCCACTGAGACTCTGCTGCAGGTGCTCGTTTTCTCCAGTGCTTCAGTAAAGATATTCGTCTTCAGCTGTTGTGCTATTTGGCCTACATTTCCTTTGCATCTGCATGCACGACGTGTCTGGGCTTTGAAATCGATATTTCGCACTTCGCTGGCTCAGCGTAGGAGGGGAGGGGGGTGACGCACGCATGTGACAACAGCATGGCCGTTGAATGAAGTGAGAAAAGCCCTTCTGCTGGATATCGACTACGATCTTCCAGGAAATATCTAGAATTATGTCCCATAGTGATTATCTATATAATTATATATGCTATAAGTCTGGGTTGCCAAGGGTACTAATGTCATTCATTCATTCATTCGTTCGTTCGTTCGTTCATTCATTCATTCATTCATTCATTCGTTCGTTCGTTCGTTAACTTAATTCATGCGTTAATTTTTTCATTCGCTCAGTTTGAAATTTATTCGTTTGTTCATTCATTCATTCATTCATTTTAAAGTTAGTTCATTCATTCACTCATTCATTCATTCACTCATTCACTCATTCATTCATTCATTCATTCATTCACTTATTCATTCATTATTTCATTATTTCATTCATTCAAATTATTCCTATATAGCCTCGTTCGAGATGCCTATAAGTAACGGTCTGTGTGCTTCTATGATCGGTACGACACTCCAGCCAAAGCTCAGGTAACAGAGAACACCCTCAAGTGTTGTCGAAAGGTGTATGACTGTATGCCTTTCTCTCCTATGCTGAGTCCTTATAGCCAGAAGCACGTGCAGATTGAGACAATCTTTACAGGTACAGTAGATGGTCCAACCATTTATAAGGCTACACCTAAGACTCTTAGAGTCGTATAGAGTGGCGTGTTAGAGAGATGGTGTAATGTAGGTTGAAGGATTACGCACGCACGTGTCTGGAACGAGGAGTTTTAGAACCACGAAGAGCAACTTCGTGTCTTAAGTGCTACTACACTGCTGCTGCTGCTTGCTGCTGCTGCTGCTGCTCCTACTACTACTACTACTACTACTACTACTACTACTGCTACTGCTACTGCTACTGCTACTGCTACTGTTACTGCTACTGCTACTACTACTACTACTACTACTACTACTACTACTACTACTACTACTACTACTACTACTACTACTACTACTACTACTACTACTACTACTACTACTACTACTACTACTACTACTACATGTACTATATATATTACGTTTCTATTCCTGACTCCATTTTGTTGAATCCTCATTCAAAGCGAGTGAGTCATAGGCTTTGTTTAACAGCTGTAAAATTCTCAGCCATACATGTACATCTTCCTCATTTCATCAAGCAGCTTAATATATACCAAGTCAGCGATTTCTTTTGTGCTAATAATCGTTTACCACTTTACCACGCCGAGTCCATCACATTAATTCTGCTTAACTGCTCAGACTCGTGAGCAGCTCGTGGCAAAGACATTGACACTCCTGCTGCAGTTTAGTTTATTTCGATGATTTTTTTTATCTTGTTGTGTCGGTCACATAATAATAACCTGTCATTATCGTCCATTAAATGTATGTACATTTTACGACTATTATTATCTCCAGCTAACTTCGTCTTTGCTGGTCATCATAATTAGGCAGTTCGAGGAAAATAGCAAAGAAAAAACACGGAACAATCTACGCTTGTATCTCAAATGTGTGACATCATCCTCTTGCAATTAACCCACACATATGTTTAATGGGACACACACACGCACACACGCACACACACAGACATACATGATATAGTATACATTATGCAACTATACATATATACATGTAGGTTATGTGTGTGTGTTCGTGTGTGCATGTGTATGTACATGTATGTGGATGCGCGCGTAGCCTATATTCTGCTTTGTAGGGTCTTGATATTGCAGTAGATTATGCTGGGAGGGACGGGAGGGGGTTCGAGCAACGTGGTATCTCCCCCAAGTAGGCAACCGTGGTGCAATTTATTGAGCTGCAATTATAATAATTGCAACTTAACATTTACAATTATCGATCATTTGTTTTGAACAATTATTAAATCGTCGAAGAGCAGAACAAGAAATCAGAGCGAACGATCGAACATATATGCAATCGTGTAGCGCCTTTTTTATAGAGCAGTATATCTGATAAGAGAGACGCTAATTAGGCCTAGGTGCCAATTCAGACTAAGCACTAAGGTGTTAAGCGGTGTAAGAGAGAGATGCACGTTCGACTATCGATCAAGAGGGAGAGGCCTTTCCAGGTGAATGGACTTACCATCGAAAGCTGGTGTATAAAGTTCTTATGCATGTATACGCTACTAGGATACTCCTGGCAGGAGCAATGACCTCAACTCAGGTACGCAAACAAATAGCCTATGTGCATGTAGCACGCGTGCATAAGACTTAGTGTTCGTGTGTGTGTGTGTGTGTGTGTGTGTGTGTGTGTGTGTGTGTGTGCGTGTGCGTGTGCGTGTGCGTGTGCTTGAGTGTGTTTGTGTGTGTGTGTGTGTGTGAGAGAGAGTGCGTGTAAGCGCGTGTGTTTGGGTGTATATGTGTTTGTGTGTGCTTGTGTGTTATATGTGCCTTTATGTGTGGGTGTGTACGTATGAGTGGCGAGTGTGTGCGTGCGCGCGCGTGTGTGTTTGTTTGTGTGTGTTTGTGCGTGTGTGTGTTTGCGTGTGTGTGTGTGTGTGTGTGTGAGAGAGAGAGACAGACAGACAGACAGACAGAGAGAGAGAGAGAGAGAGAGAGAGAGAGAGAGAGAGAGAGAAAGAGTAGGCTACGTGTAAGCGCGTGTGTTTGGGTGTATGGGTTTGTGTGTGCTTGTGTGTGTATATGTGCCTTTATGTGTGGGTGTGTGCGTATGTGTGACGAGTGTGTGTGCATGTGTGTGTTTGTTTGTGTGTGTTTGTGCGTGTGTTTGTGTGTCTTTGTCTACAGTTTGACAAGGCGAACCATGTTAACAGGAATCGAATCCTGGTCGTTATGGTGAAGAGCGTGTACGCCTCAGCCACCACGTGTACCATATTTTCTAGTATTTTGGGGTTTGAACCCACGAGCCCTCGATTAAGAGTTCAGCCAATAATTTATGCGCAATTATTTGTGTGTGTGTGTGTGTGTTTGTGTCTGAGTTTGTTCACGGCAACCGAGAGGGAGGAACAGGATTGGGAGAGGGGGGCAAGTGCCCACGACTTTTACCAACTTCAGTTTGCTTCTAAAAAATTCACTAAGCGTCAAGACTCAGATAATTGAGGGGCCCGTGCACGACTGCTCTGCACTGTCTGCAGCATGGGCGGAGACTTGGGCGGAGACTGGGGGGGGGAGGACGAAAATGACCGGCCGAAGATTTTGGGCGGACGAATGGCTGAGTCGCCGACGAAATTTTCCATTTTTGCCGGCCAAAAAAGTTGAGGACCTTTTTTTAAGTCGTCACTTCTAACGTGACATGTCCTAAGTTCCTAACGCTTAACGATTGGGGGGGACACATACATGGGCCGTCTCCCCACCACATTAATTGAGGGGACCGTCCCCCCGTCCAGCTAAGTCTCCGCTCATGGTCTGCAGCGTAGAGGACTGGAATTTCTCTCTCGTCAGTTTGATTTTGCGAGTGTTTGTGCATGTGGCGTGTTTAGTTTACACTTTACCGTAAATATCTATGGGTAGTAAGCTTACATCTTCCAATGCAATCGGTGGTTAATTTAAATTGTTTTCACCCGTCTTACGTCGTCTGATTTTCGTTCGGGAATCAGAGAAAAATCAAATTGGAATGAATTGGGAAGAAATCGAATTTCTGCCGTTTTGTCGGTGACATCGAATTGCTATTCTCAACACGATCAACATCGACGAAACGACAGTTTTAGACGGATTGTCAGCTGTCTCTCTGTGTCTGCATGTGTGTCTCCTCGTCTGTCTGTCTGACCGTTTGTCTGTATCTTTCTGTCCGCTTGTCTTTCTGTTTATTTGCGGATTTTGCTGTTTGTTCACCTGTTTGTTTCCATGTCTGTCAGTCTGTTGTTTGTCTATTTGCCCGCTTGTTTGTCTGTTTTTTGCCTATCTGTCTGTTTGTCCTTCTGTTTGTTTGCCTATCTGTTTGTTTAGCCGTTTGTCTGTGTGTCCGTCTGTGTGTCTCTCTGTCTGAATATTTATCCATCCATCCACCCGTCCGTCCGTCCGTCCGTCCACCCGTCCACCCGTCCATCCATCCATCCATATATACATACATACATGTACATACATGCATACATACATACATACATACATACATACATACATACATACATACATACATACATACATACATACATACATACATACATTCATACATACATACATTCATCTATCAACACCAACCCATCTATCCATCCATCCGTCCGTCCACCCACCCACCCATCACTCCATACAACCGCGCTGCTATATCCACTGTCTCTGCGTCTGTCTTCGTCTTTGACTATTTTTTTTATCTGTGTCCAAAGTAATGAATCTTCCTGTCCATCTTCCTCTGTCTGTCTCCGTATCTGCGTCTGTCTTTGTCTCTATCCGTCTGCGTTCATGTTTCTATAATCATCTCCATCCCTTCCCCCTACCGCCCTCCATCTCTTTGCAATTGCACTCTCTCCCTCTCTGTCTCTGTCTCTCTGTCTCTCTCTGTCTCTTTCTCCCTCTCTCTCTCTTTCTTTCTCTGTCTTTCTGTCTCTCTCCGTCTGTCTGTCTGTATGCCTGTCTGTCTGTCCGTCTGTCTCTCTCTCTCTCTCTATCTCTGATTTTCTTTGCACGGCTTCTTTTTCTCATCTTCGGATACACTTGCTGACTTTCTGCCTGGGTGCATATCTGCATAATCTACTTATACCATGCCGTTTGTCATGTTCCCTGTGTGTCTGTGCGTATACGTATATATATATACGTATATATATATATATATACGGTTGTCTTTCTCTCTCTGTATGTGTGTCCGTTTATTCGTCCGTCCATGCGTCCGTCTATATATCTGTCCGTCGTTCTGCTTATCATTCCGTCCGTCTGTCTGTCTGTCTGTTCGTCTCTCTATAAGCTTAGACGACTTCCCTGCAGCATGCGTGTTTTGATTGCATAAATTCTGTTTTCTGTTGGTCCCGTGATAAATAACAGCTTATGAGAGAACTCAGGAAATCGGTCAAAATAACAATACGTGGACTTGTGTTGGGAATACACACTGTCACTCATGACGACAGAGAGACGACTTCCTGGGTCGACCTACATGCATCATTCTTCTTTCAAGTCTGTTCGAATATTTCCTATACCATCAGGGGACACGGTTCTCCTCCTCCTCCAGTGGTCCTGGAGCGGTTCCGATTCACGACCAGAATTAGATATATTGTGCAAAACATCCACGGAGATATATCGTGGATGTTTTGTTATATTATATGCGGATCCATGGCGACAAGCTGCAGGATCCAGGCCAAAGGATTCGTTTGTAGAATAAATAAATAATAGGCCTTTGAAGAGGATGTCAATTGTTATTTATTATTATTATTATTATTATTATTATTATTATTATTATTATTATTATTATTATTATTTGGACTTGGAACTGGACCTGACGAAGGCGCCAAACGAGTTTGTTTTGACTGGATGGACGGATCATCACGGATGTGAGTGAGTAAGCGGCGGTCACGACAACTCAGCTCTTCTGGGCTTGGTAACGGCGACACCATGCATGCATATCGAACTATTACTATTACTAGGCTGATGACAGCTGCCACGTAGTGTCTCAGCCTTCCTTTCACTTTCCCTCTCTCACTCTGTCTCACTCGATTTGTCTCGTCTTCTCTCTTCCCTCCCCTCTCTGTCTCGTTCTGTGTGTGTGTGTCTGTCTCTGTCTCTGTATTTGCATCTGTCTCCGTCTCTCTGTCTGTCTCTCTCTCTCTTTCTTTCTCTCTCTGTCTGTCTCGGTCTCCGTGTCTGTCTAGGTCTCGGTCTCTGTATCTGCATCTGTCTCGGTCTCTCTGTTTCTCTCTGTTTCTCTTTCTCTTTGTCTGTCTCGGTCTCTGTCTCTCTGTTTCTCTCTCTCTTTCTATTTCTCTTTCTCTCTGTCTGTCTCGGTCTCTGTCTCTCTGTTTCTCTCTCTCTCTTTCTCTTTCTCTCTGTCTGTCTCGGTCTCTATCTCTGTCTCTCTGTTTCTCTCTCTCTTTCTCTGTCTGTCTCGGTCTCTGTCTCTCTGTTTCTCTCTCTCTCTTTCTCTTTTTCCCTGTCTGTCTCGGTCTCTGTGCATGTCTGTCTCGGTCTCGGTATCTGTATCTGCATCTGTCTCTGTCTCTCTGTTTCTCTCTCTCTGTTTCTCTTTCTCTCTGTCTATCTCGGTCTCTGTCACGGTCTCGGTCTTGGTCTTTGTGTCTGTGTCTGATTCGGTTTTGGACTCTGTCTCTTTCTCCCAAGTTAATTCAGCGTTCATATTACGCCATTTTCATATCTAAACTGTCGTCGAATGAAAATTCCATTCAGCATTAAATACTTTGAATTTAAATTGTTGTCAATGAAAATTTGGACCAAAGTTCATAATCGGTTAAACCCTCGGACGTGAGGAAGATTCAATTGACTCGGAATTGTGTTAAGTAGGACTCAGGCATCTTAATCACGTCAAATCGGGGGACTCACGGTAGGACCACCAAACCGGATTATTATGTAAAGACCTGGATTTGGACGCATGTGGATCTACACAGACTACACGGGTCCTTTCCAGGTCATAAAACACGGATTTTATCGCAGGATTCGCGGAAATCTGATGACGTAAACACGTTGACAGCATTCGCATGTTTTTTGCCGATGCTTTGACTAAGCCTCATTGCATTTATGAAGCGTCTTTTCCATGATGACAAAGTTCTCAGCGCATGATATGTAGGCGGACGCTGTAGATGCGCTCCATAAAATAATGCCGCCTCTGGTGGGATCTTACGTGTGCGCTGAGAACTTGGCCATCAGTCAGTCCAGAAAGGCGTGCCAACTAGTCGTTACCGTTCATCAACACACCCATCCAACCACCCACCATACAACCACCCAACACCCATCCACCCACCATCCACCCATCCAGTCTTTCACCGGACTCGAGTACTGTATACATCACTGCCATCCACCCATCCACGCATCCGCAGTTGTCGTTAGCTCACGACCACGAGTCAATTGCAGGTGCTATATGGATGCCAGTGTGCGTGTTTGTGTGCGTGTGTGTGTATGTTTGTGTGCGTGTGTGTGGGCGTGTATGTGTGCATGTATATGTGTGGGTGGGTGGCAGTGGCATAGCCAGGAATTTATGATGGGGTTGGGGGTTTATGGCTTGGCCGCGGATGCCCTTTCTGACACCAATCCAACAGTACTACAGTAAATAAAAGGGAATAAAGTAACAAAGGGAATAAAGTAAGAAAAACAATTGTTACTACAAGCAATTGTTTTGTTTTTCTTATTTAAGTGGATAAAATTAATGACCTTTAAAAAAACTTTTTTCCTAGGCCAATGTGGGTTTTAACCCCCGAAACCCCACCTGTCTACGCCACTGGTGGGTGGGGAGGGATGCGCGAGATCGTGAGTGACCACGTATCTATGCATGCTTGCATAAAAGTATGGGAAGTACCGGTTGATATGTATGTACAATGTATACATAAGTTTCTGTATTTCCTAGTCTTTCTAGTCTTTTCAAATAGGGCGTATATATATTCGCACAAAATGTACAAAATGTCTTTGGCTATTTTACATGACTCCGTTCTCGCACGCAAAAAGGAGATCAGGCGAGTTTAATACTGTATGGCAATGTATGCGTTTGTGAATATAATTATGAGCGAACGAGTCTGTCTGTATCTCTTTGTCTGTCTCGCTGTCTGTCTGTCTCTCCGTCTGTCTCTGTCTCTGTCTGTCTCTGTCTCTCTCTTTTGTGTCTATCTGTCTCTGTCTGTCTGGGTATGTATGTATGTCTGTCTGTGTGCCTGTCTGTCTCTCTCACTGTCTCTGTCTCTGTCAGCCACTGTCTGTCTATGTCTGTTTCTGTTTCTCCCTGTCTGCGTCTGTCTGTCTGTCTGTTTGCCTCTCTCTCTCTCCTCTCTCTCTCTCTTTCTCTCTCTCTCTCTCTCTCTCTCTCTCTCTCTCTATATATATATATATATATATATATATATATATATATATAGTATATATAATATATATGTACATACATTGTATATATATATATATATGAATGCAGAAAGCAGATCAACTGGCAACTGCGTCCATCCATCAACAACAAGTCAACAACGATAGCAGAATCCGACAACCAGACGACAACTCCAGACAACAAGTCAACACGTCAACACGTCAACAAGTCAACACGTCAACAAGTCTCAACAAGTCAACAAGTCAAGTCATGTTTCGGCGATCGATGATTTTTCTTTTGCACGCGATTCGTCTGGACTCAGAAAACAGACGCAACTGTAAACAACACATATCACGTGATAGGTGGGGCATAAACTAAGGTCGTAGGACGGCGCACTGTGAATGCCAAGTCGACCGTTACAGCATGCAGAGGCTGGCTATTACAGAAGAACAATGCAACTCATTTAAGAATAACAGTTGCACTTTGTTAAGAATTAGAATTACAATTGCAGCTCTGTTGGAATTGAAGCCTTGCTCTGCATGAAATTGTAATTGCGGTTTTTGTGTTGATGACAATTGCGGCTTGTAAGAATTACAATTGCTGCTTTTAAGAATAACAACTGCTGCTTTAAATTAAGAATAACAATTGCTGCTTTTAAGAATTACAATTGCTGCTTTAAGGGTAACAATTGCGGCTTTTAAGAATAACAATTGCTGCTTTTAAGAGTAACAATGGCGGCTTTTGAGAATCAGAGCTTCGTTGAGATTTGGAATTACGATTTTGCAAGAATTAGAATTAGGCCTAGACTTATCCTTAATTAAAATCACTTCATAAGACCTATTATTATTAGACTTGTAATTGAAACCGTCAGTGTTTTGATCGTTAGGTCTGTTATGGGGTCTAACGCTAGGCCTGCCATTACATGCCTATTATTATTATTATTATTATTATTATTATTATTATTATTATTATTATTATTATTATTATTATTATTATTATTATTATTATTATTATTATTATTATTATTATAGATCTAGTTATTCCTAATTTCCGATAATCACGGTCTTTTCAGCCTGTATAATTGCCATGCAAGGATTCGTTTGAGCGGTCAGGTAACTATAGACCTCAATGAATGCAGTTGTTGTAAGTCAACATTTTTTTTTTAATCCTATTATAAATCGATCACTGGACTGATGGTGGCTGTGAATGACGGACTGTAGACTATACAGTTCCGAGACCTATAGACACGATAGTCAGGAAACAACAAAACTCATTGACCTATCATAATTATTATAGGCCTATTTTTGCACCAATTCACTTGCCACACTAATGGGCTTCAAGGAACGCTTCTGCTTCCGATCGATAGGCCATTCTATTTATATTGTTCGCAGCCCGGGCCAGCTACATGGAGGATAACATTGCGACATCGTTACGCAATTATTTCATTGTAAATATCTATTGAACGAGCGCCAATCGATTGCACTGAATAATATTATTGTGAGCGGGTGTCTGTACAGTGTGTGTGTATATATAATAGTGCTATAGAAGTCATACCTAGATATAGATGTATAGTTGGTATATCACATTGGTAATGGGTAAGCAGCTCCCATGGTATTGGCAATAATGTCTGTCATATCAGATACAGTTGTCATCACCATTTCCGGTCGAACCGATCCATCTTCCTGTCAGGCCCTTGGACCATGGCACCGGGGTAGGGACCCACAGTTGAGTCACTCTTCCAGCAACTGCGCAATAGAATTCTCTAGCCCCAGATGTACCACGGGGCCAACCCACGCCCCCAGAATCTATATAAACCCCGGAAGACAAAGAAAGCGCATTCGGGGTGGAAACCATGGTCCTAACCGAATCGTTGTGTGGCTGATGATCAGTTTGACGATTTCAGTATGAGAGTCTTTTATTATCGGTATGTGCGCCATAGAAGCCTAGCTTCTATGTCTTTATTATCTTATATTAACTTTATTACGTAAGTCGTATTTCCGTTATTCTTGTATTTTGATATAATGCTTATTTCTGTAGTTGTTCATTATTAAACCTTTAAAATGTACAAGTCATATCTCTCTCTATAGTGCAGCTTAGTTTCCCAACTCGCTAAATAGTTAATACCTCATTTAGCATACCATAATAGAGTATAATAGAAATCCCTATTATAATTGGTGCAGAACCCTCGATCCCCTACCAAAGCTCAAGTTTTTTCGTGTTTTCTAACTAATTGATCAGACTTAAGCTTAGTTTAATCATCATTGTTTTAATTGTGTAGGCCTAGTTGTCAGCTTGGTACTCCAATCCAATAACGAATTCAGTAACCCTTCCGCTGATTCTCTTTGCTTAAATTCTCGCGAAGTTTGTCTCTAGCCACATTATAAATTCTATTTGCTTATTATAGACGCAGTCTTAGCATATTATTTTCTTCGAAATTACCAGAATTTTTAGTCAAATATAGTGTTTTATTTATCTAAATTCAACTTAATCTCTCATACTGTCATCAGCCGCACAGCTCATATCGGTAAGTTCAATGCATTCATTGCGTGAATAACTTTTCTAGTACTTTTAACGTAATTTTGCTGCGATTTGCATTTGAAGTGTTTGATGATATTATATGCATAATATTATCAGTTGAACAGTTTAAATAAAATAATACGCATAAAAGTAATCCATGGTTAAAAGTTATCTTATCAAGTACATTCATGCCTATTGTAACTGTGCATTTTTGTTTGTTAGTCTGAATGCATTTATTGTGTTATTCTGACACACCACCTCCACCACCACCATCACACAGTCCATTTATAACTAAGATTATAATGGGGTTTTCTCTTAGTTGTTGTAGTGAATGAATAATTCAAATGTTATAGTGTGTCTAATTCCATCAGTGATTATCTAGACCTAAATGACTTTCTTTCCCTCATAGCCGACAAGCGTACAGCTTGCCGATGCGCCTCGGCTTGTCACCCTATAGCCGGAGACATGCAGCCCTTAGCAGTCTCCAGCGCCTGTCTTACCCTGCACCCTAGGACTCTTCCAACTGCGGATGCAACGCCTGCTGCATATATTGTCGCTCTTATCTGATTTAGCCAATGCTCTGGTATTTTTTATTCATCAACCATATATGTTCTCCTTATACACACCTCATGCATTCTCTAATTGTACATAGATGTAGATTCGAATCACCTTACTAGAGCTATATCTTTGGTTTACAATGCGTAGGCTACTGTTTTGCAAGATGATGAAGTTTCAATATTGATAAACCAGTTTTTGAATGTGCCATTTTCTAAGTTCACCGTGCTTCCTATTCATTCATTGTTGTTATTTTTGTATCAATGACAGTCGTTCTTTGTGTGTAGGCCCTACGTCTAACGTTTTGTTGTCTGTTAACCTCTTCCTCTTTTTAATCCTGTGTATTTGCATTGCAAGTTACCCTCCAATTGATGCGTATGAGTAACCCGATATTCTTTCGCCCTGGTCGTTGGCATAAACAACGGTGCGCGCCTACATTGCAGGCTAAGCTATTAATCACCTCTATATTATTTCAGATTAATTCATTCTTGGCTGTTGTTCTTGTTGCTCGTGTTGCCTTATCTGCATTATAATCGTCTATACTCTATAGTTATCGCAGACACTGTTGTATGGTTCGAAGTCAAGTATAATATGTTATTCAGACTTATTCAATGGTCATATGTAGAGTTCTCAATTAGTTCGTTTTATTTTGCTATTTCATTTTTATTTGGAGATCACTAGTTTTAATTTCACTTCCGTTTATAGACATTCTTATTATAACACCGAGAGACACTATTATTCACTTTGCGCTTAATACTTTGTACTCTGTGGTTAATATATTGACTGGACAGAAGTTATGTTTAAGTTGCATAGCCCTTCCCATACCCTCAGCACTTCGTCGTTAGCACATCGTCCATTTCTTCGTCAACCAACTCCACGGAATCCTTCGCATTCATCAGCCCACTTCGTCGCAAAACATCGTCAACCGACCTTCATCTTTCTGCGGTGTTCTACCAACATCGCTACCCTTCCGCGCAGCTGTCTTCTGAATTCCACGTCAATTAACTGCGTCAATCGTGCTGGTAATTCGCTGTTCACCAGTACTCAACTGAACAATCAACTAAAGACTAACATCACAATGTCTACCATGCCTTCTGCGATCGACCAACGCATGGGGACGTCACAAGATACAACGCTGTCAGCCATATTACGCCGGCAGAACGTAACGCTGATGATGGTCGTCATCTGATGGCCGTCATCTCGTCAAGACTTCTACAACCGTACCGCTTCATCCTCGCGAACCAAACGCTCATTGGCAAACATCTACGTGTTACCACAAGGTCACTGAGCGTCAATACCGATTTTGCCAGAGACTAAGTCTGACGTCTCTGCAAAAACATTTTTCTACCACGCTAGGTCGCAGACAGCAGTAACATTAACAATGAAAGACAATAACACCTTCAAGCGATTGCTATCTCAGTGTTCGAGTTTTCTCAGAACATTGCCAAACGACGATCGAGTTTCTATTGTCATTACGTCACTGATTCGATGGGCTCATACAGCCAGATCAGTCATTACCGGACCACCATGTAACTACAACTACCGCGTTCCTTCCGTTGTTTTCGCCCCTCTGCCAGAAACGTTTGATCCAATAGACACTCCCAAGCCGAACTTGAGTTAATGACAATGCGATTTCCGTTGACCTTGACATTGTCGACGCGCTAGAACAATGCTCTGAACTTATTTCGTTGCTTAAGTGTCTAGATGCTGATCGGCTGCCTATAAAGACATTTGGCGCCACGCAGAGTTATTCCGGTTGTCGAACGATTTAATTATCGTCGTCACGGTTATTCAGCAGTGCCTAATTCACTAAGAGCTCTAGTGTTGTCGGTCTGCTCTGGCGAATTAACACTATAATGGGACAATAATGAACAATATTCTCTACCGATGAAGTCGCGCTCCTTGGTCAACTCCGTTCGCCAACGCCCGCGACATCCGTCAACAAGATGCATCCGCCGTCTACCGACAAGAAAGAACTCTGAACCGAACAAGATCACGAGCCATCGCTCGAAACATTTATCTTCATCGTGAGACATCCTCGTTTTCCATTCAACGCAGGAAACTTCGTCCCACTATTCCTGCGATTGTCAGCACCTCGTCGCTTCGATGACTCATTAAATGACAGTCATTAACTTTGAGAACTTTGTATTCGCCGCCCGAGAGTCTAATTCGTCGCACCGACGCAACTTTCCAAACATTTTCATTGACGCTATACAAATCAGCTAGCCTATACACATTTATTTTGTAGCCCTAGCTTGTTTATTAATTGTGTTTTTTGCATGCTGTATTGCTTAGTTTTGTATGCTTTATACGTTTGCAAAGAAATCTTATTACGTGCCTGTTACTGTTGCTTTGAGTATATTATCTTATCTTCAAACCATTCAATCGTTTATAAAGTTATATCATTATCATTCGAGTTTAACCGTGTTGTCCTCGTCAATAGACTGCATATATAGTGTTATGGTCCACATGAACACTAATACAATATATATCTATATCTATATCATAGGAGTCTTCATATTTTGTGCTTGTAATGAAAACTTCTTGGTGTTTGTTCTGCGTGTCTTGTGTACTTTGAGTTCTTGGCATCTTTCGTTTGCAGGATCATAAGTGTCTGATTTCGATATCTGATTATTTTAAGATGACGTATCAAGATGAACAATTTATTTAGCAGCAAATTCGAGGACGTATACTACCCTCCATTGCTCAGTCGAGACTTCGTTATTAAAGCAAGATGCATATACGTGAACACAGATTCACATAGTTTCACAGTTTTATTCGAGTTTTTATTTTGTGCGATGTTTATTATTATTATACGCATTCGTGACTTACAATTCATATGTTGATGTTTGATAGCAATTGATAATGTAAATGTTCGCGCCAAGCTCTGAGTTCATATGGCATGTTGTCAAGCACCGGTTGTATTTCAGATCCTATAGATTCACAGTCAGACAGGTTAATTAATCGAGTATTACAAGTCTGTCGCAATCATATTCAAATTTATGTGAGGCACATGCCAAAGGATTGAAATGTTATTCATAAGTAACATTGTTCACAGTGACAGTATAATATTTCATTGCAATGTGGCTTGTTTAGTTTTCCGTTTGTGACAGTTTGCACAGCTCTACTTTATTTGTCAATTGTAGATTTGCTTATATATGCATGTGCTTTGATTAGAGTTTGTATTTGTTTTTATCGTTGTATCAGATTTTACTTTCGCCCAAGTCATCATTTTCACTGTCTATTCATATCGCATTCTTGCATCATTCTTATAATTATTCATATTCGCTGCACCCTTTTGTAGCACATTGAGTCTTTCGCCCTTACCTAAAGTCTGCACATGTTTGGAGTTAACTGTTTGCTTTCATTTATTGACAATCTTCTAGCATAGGTCTATATTGAATCGCCTTCATAACGGTTTTGATTTTCAGTATGTTGAAGTGCAAGTGTTATCCAGTTAATTTATGCCCACGTGAATATAAGTATTATGTTGTGGATTTGTGGAAGTTCTACTTATGCTGATGTTTCGATTCGCCGTTGCGAATGTGTCGATGTGTAGCCCATAGCCTACGTTCATTTTTTATTCGCTCCAAAAGCTGAGCATTATGTTATAGACATTTTATTTTACATATCAAGTGAGTTGTATACAGAGTTTCAATTGCCGATACGCGCAACGTTTTGTGTTTTAACTATGCATTTTTTTTTACGAAGTGACATTATTTTGATTACAGAAGAGTTTGTGCAAGTAAGAGTATAGATGGCACAGTTTGCCAATGCGCTGTATGGTTGAGAGTAGACGTTTATTACGTCGGGTAATATTTTTTCTGTCTCTTGTCGTTTTCATTCGTCCGATTTTCGTCCGCTTTGTGTTGGCATAAGCATTTCATGTCGATTAACTTATTTCTTTGCAATTCTGCCTAACTTTCACGTTACGATTCTTTGTTTCTGTCATCCTCATCAAGTCAGTTCTTGTTTCTTTAACATTTCTGTCTTCGATTGTCTCTTAATATTTCATCGTCATCATTTTGAACATTTTGTTTTCCTAGCGTTTATTGTCATAGTTTTTTAGGCCTACTTGTTTTTGCAAACGCGCATTTTATATTTTAGAGCTTTGTTTTTCAATTGTCGCTTATTGATTGCTATTGTTTTTGCTTATTAATTTTTTTGCACACTGATCAGCAGCCACTTCTAAATTTGGTTAATTTCCGGGTTCCATTTTCGAAACGGGGACGTTTCGTTTTCGGAAGCAGGAGGTATTATAATAGTGCTATAGAAGTCATACCTAGATATAGATGTATAGTTGGTATATCACATTGGTAATGGGTAAGCAGCTCCCATGGTATTGGCAATAATGTCTGTCATATCAGATACAGTTGTCATCACCATTTCCGGTCGAACCGATCCATCTTCCTGTCAGGCCCTTGGACCATGGCACCGGGGTAGGGACCCACAGTTGAGTCACTCTTCCAGCAACTGCGCAATAGAATTCTCTAGCCCCAGATGTACCACGTGGCCAACCCACGCCCCCAGAATCTATATAAACCCCGGAAGACAAAGAAAGCGCATTCGGGGTGGAAACCATGGTCCTAACCGAATCGTTGTGTGGCTGATGATCAGTTTGACGATTTCAGTATGAGAGTCTTTTATTATCGGTATGTGCGCCATAGAAGCCTAGCTTCTATGTCTTTATTATCTTATATTAACTTTATTACGTAAGTCGTATTTCCGTTATTCTTGTATTTTGATATAATGCTTATTTCTGTAGTTGTTCATTATTAAACCTTTAAAATGTACAAGTCATATCTCTCTCTATAGTGCAGCTTAGTTTCCCAACTCGCTAAATAGTTAATACCTCATTTAGCATACCATAATAGAGTATAATAGAAATCCCTATTATATATACACACAGCAGTGACTGTCTGAAAGCAGGCTTGAACTTGTATCTTCGGGGCTTTTTTAAAAGGAATTTTTAGAATTGCACAACCTCTTCTTTCCACTTCCCATCCTCCATGGTAAATTGCTCCAAATCGGATGACAATGACCTTTAATTACTATTTCAAGCTGCACAGAAGTGCTTCTACTAAAAATGCACGAATCCATTCAGAGCTGAACATTTTGTCAAGAACCTTTATCTGAAGAAAAAGCCTTAATTGCTCATCGTCTTTTTCTGTGTAAAGGTGACAAACAGGTCGTTTGTTGATGTTGCATCATGCATGGTGTTTGCTCTTCTGTGGCCTGTCCCTGTTGAGTTCTTGAAACCGGGAGCATGATGTTGCACGGGGTTCTAGAAATATAAAATGGGAAGCCAATGCAGATTATTGATCCTTGAGCGCTTCTGACTAGCTCCACCGTATCTTCGAGAACTCTGTTGTTCCACCTTGGGAGTTCAGCGTCGATCCACCCTTCGATCGGCGAACCAAGCTGAGCTTCTGGTTCCCCGCTGTCGGACTGCTATCCGACAGCGTCGTTCATTCTCTGTTGCAGGCCCTACAACTTGGAATGGTCTCCCTGTTACACTGCGCTTAATTCCCAAGGGTCACTCCACTCTGTTCCTTAAGAACCTAAAAACTGTTTTATTTAGCCGTGGTTGGGCCGGTAGCGCTTCTGAGTAGCCTACCTTGAAGAGGCGCTATATAAATTTCTGAAATAAATAAATAAATAAATTAGTCTGCTCTTACAAAGACTGAAATTTGATAGAAGTGAGAAAGGCGGTCAGTGAGAGCATGCAGCTATCGAGTTCAGAAGCGACTATGGGGTGGGAGACCAGCAAGTAGCGAATTACAGTAATCAATACGACATCGCATAAAAGCGCAGACCATAATATGTGACCGTGAAAACGGAGGATGAGATTGCATGAGCTTTAGGGATAGTTCTCACCCACCACTGTACCCTCTGAAACCACTGCACCATTTCAGAGGGTATGCAGTTAACACATATATAGATAGGCATATATACTTGAGAGCTGCTTTTCAAGCTTGCCATTTCAGTTGCGAGTTGACGCCGTGCATACTATATTGAGGGCAGTGCCACAGTATACGAGCAATGCCACTCCTTGCTGCCATCATTCCTGCATGCTTTGTCTTCTTCCCATCCTGTGGCTGCAGATGCTGAAGCTGCAGCATGGTGCTGGTCAATGATTGATCGAATCAGTCTGTGTATATAATTATTTTGAAACCCCCACTCAACCCTATTACACCATATTATGAGCAACTACATGTATGATAAATTATCTATACATATAATATACACATGTATTTATAAGTATGTATGTGTGTGTGTATATATATATATATGCCTCGTATCTTTCTGGTATTTTCTGCTTTTGACATTATATCTGCATCTGTAAACGTGTGTCGTCTTAAAGATGGAGATTATACTAGTTATATTATAAATTACATGTAAGAGAGAGAGAGAGAGAGAGAGAGAGAGAGAGAGAAAGAGAGAGAGAGAGAGAGAGAGAGAGAGAGAGAGAGAGAGAGAGAGAGAGAGAGAGAGAGAGAGAGGAGAGAGAGAGAGAGAGAGAGAGAGAGAGAGAGAGAGAGAGAGAGAGAGAGAGAGAGAGAGAGATGAGAGAGAGAGAGAGAGAGAGAGAGAGAGAGAGAGAGAGAGAGAGAGAGCTGGTAATAGATAAAATAGCAGAAAATCTTGCCCAATTGTGTAGATAGACCTATATAGATCTAACTCATATTATATAGGACAATGCTTGCCTGCTATCTTTTAATTTGGATCTGAGAGAGCGGCCTATATTCCGGTGGCATTTATCATCTGTTGCAATCAATCTCTTCAATCGACCTCGTCCTACATTTGAATTATTCTGACACTGCGGCCATTAATCTCACGATGTTCAATACACAGCTCACGTATATTCACTGTATCTGTGTCGGTCTCTATCTCCGTCTGAATGTATGGCTCGGCCTCTCTGGCTCTCCGTCTCTGTCTGTCTGTCGGTTTCTCTGTCTGTGTGTATGTATGTATGTATGTATGTATGTATGTATGTATGTATGTATGTATGTATGTATGTATGTATGTATGTATGTATGTATGTATGTATGTATGTATGTATGTATGTATGTATGTATGTAATGTATGTATGTAATGTATGTATGCATGTATGTATGTATGTATGTATGTATGTATGTATGTATGTATGTATGTATGTATGTATGTATGTGTGCATGTGTGTGTGTATGTATGTATGTTCGTATGTCTCTGTCTGTCTGTGTCTATCTGTCTGTCTGTCTGCGTGTATGCATACAGTATAATGCATGCAGTATGTATGTATCCATCTGTCTGTCTCTGTCTGTCTCTGTCTGTCTCACTCGCTCTCTCCCCCTCTCTCTCTCTCCATTGTGTGCATGTTTTATTAGGGAAAATCTTGTAATGCGAGAGCGAGAGAATGCATTAATTCAGTGTAAAAACGGGGTTTGTATATTAGCCAAATGTATAGGCTACTTTTCTGCGATGGAAAACGCTGCGAGGACGAACTAATGGTTGAATCTTTTCACCCAAGCAGATGTCAATGCATGATTATTCCGAGAATAGCATCATTATATTATGCTCTCGCCATTCCGTCTGTTCGTCCCTCTCCCTCTGCGTCCGACCATCCAATCCCTTAGCTAATCAGATGGCTATAGTGCAGATGACGACCCATGTCCATAAGCAGATGAATGTTATAGCCAGTGTCCTCTCTCTGTCTGTCTGTCTGTCTGTCTCTGTCTCTCTCTCTGTGTCTTTGTCACTCTCTGTCTATGTCTCTCGCTGTTTCTCTGTGTCTTTTCTCTCACTGTCTCTCTATATGTGACCCTTTCTCACTCTGTCTTCCTCTGTCTGTTTATCTGTTTCTGTTTCTGCTTCACTCTCCGTCTCTGCCTCTGTCTCTGTCCGAGAGACGGATATAGAAATTGTCTCGCTGTCTTTGTCTCTATCAGTCTCTCTCTGCGAGTCTCTATGTGTCTGTCTGTCTACTTGTTTGTCTGTCTATCTGTCTGTCTGTCTGCATTTCTCTCTGTCTCTCTCTGTCTCTGTCTGTTTCTGTTTCTGTCTCTCTCTGACTCTCTGCCTCACGGTCTGTCTGTCTGTTTGTCTGTCTGTATATCTCTCTTTGTCTCTCTCTCCCTCTCTCTCCACCCCTGTTATCTCTTCCCATTGATTTCTGCTCGGCTGCTTTTTTCGCCGTCGAGTATTTAAAGACCGTAATTATAATCGGCGCAGCAGGCACAACAATATCCTTCGAGATAAATCATATATACACATCCATACGCAGACGCACACACACATACACACAAGCGCACACAAGCGCACACAACAACACATAGGCGCACACGTGCAATCACGCACTCGCGGGGATCGCACGCGCAAATATAGGCTATAGCTTTAACATTATAGGCCAAGGCAGTCTCATATAAATAGACCAATAAAGTCACACATGCACGCGATCTTTTACACTGGATCTGCAATAATATATATATATATATATATATATATACAGGATGGGCCAAAAAGACTCCCTAGGTTTTTTGCCAATATCTTAGCCAGAAGTAAGAAATTTTGAAATGAAATTTTACAGGCTTAAGGACAATTCATATTTACACATGATGGCCAGATTTCATCAAAATATTTCAAATACGACAAAAGTTACACCACTTTTTGTGAGGCCAACCTCCGTTTTTTGACGATTCAAAAACGTAACGCAATAAAAAAAAGTAGCAAAAACGATATTATTAAGTCACATCTCAAATAACTGTTGTGAAATGAACTTGATAGTGCTTCACAACTTGTGTTCGATGTGTCCACCACCAGTGCCAAAACTTCTTTTGAGTCTCTTTACGAAGTTCTTGATAGCCCCGCTGATGCTTTCCAAAGGCAAATCTGCCCATATAAACTCCAATGCGCTCATCAATTCTCTTACCGCTCTTGGTTTTGGTTGCAGATTGTGATATTTTTCCAGCACAGCTCTCCGCAATTGATTATCAATCCATCGGGTTCAAATTTGGAGATTTGGGGCCATTGGCTTTCTCAATGAAACCAGAGCAATCGACATTGAACCGATCTCCTTTCATTCACGGCAAATCTCTTAACTCTCAGCTTAACTCTTAATTTTTACGTTCTCACTGTTTATCAAAGTAGACGCTGCTCATTGGATCTTGTTCAAGAGTTGTCTGAATACACATTTTATTTGTCACTGACACCTTGGCCATTTTCATTTTTTTTAAATTTGAATTTCATTGCCTTAATAGCACAATTATTAATCTGACAGATTCCTTATTTACCAAACGTGATTGTCATCTTGACAAGTGACCTCTCAGTGACGTGCAGCTACGCAGGTACCCTGTTTCTTTTCTAAATAGTAATTATAATGATCATCTGGCAATATCAAGGCTCTTTGATAGCAATTACTTGAGATGAGACTTAATAAAATCAATTTTTCTTACTTTTTGTTGCGTTTCGTTTTTGAATCGTCAAAAAACGGTATGTGGCCTCCCTAAAAATGGTATAACTATTGTTCTGCTTGAAATATTTTGATGAAATCTGGCCATCATGTGCAGATATGAATTGTCTTTAAGACTGTAACATTTCATTTCGAAATTCTTACCTCTAACTAAGATATTGGCAAAAAACCTAGGAGGTCTTTTTTGGCACACCCTGTATGTATATATATATATATACACACTGTATCTGACGTGCATAAGATGAGACAAAAAAAGGCTAATACAGGCACAAATACAGACACAAACACGCACACATACAGATACGAGTCGATTCAACATAACTCTCTACTACTCTTCTTTCTCATGCATATTTAAATTTATCTACTAATATGTTTTTTGTATCTGCTTCTCTAAATGTGCATTGTGAACAGTAGAATGTATATATTGAATCGATTCTAATAAATTTTGATTTGATTTGATTTGATACATCATACACAGACACACACACACATAGAGACACACAGACCGAGCGATGCAACATAATACATTGTATACGAAAGAGAGTCTGTGAAACGACAAGAACAGTAAAAAGGGAACGTCACCAGAACTAAGTGATGATGAATAGTACAAGGCAGGTGATGATGACGCTGACAAAAAGCGAGTCTCCTCTCAGATGCCCGGATGCACAGTCAATTACTCACGGACGTATTCTGACATATACTGCGCTTCGTGAGGTTATTGCAAGGCGATATATATAAATGTCCACGTACAATCGTACAACCATATACATATATACATACATAAATACGTACACACATACATACATACATACATACATACATACATACATATATACATACATAAATACGTACATACATACATACATACATACATACATGCATACATACATATATACATACACACATAAATACGTACATACATACATACATGCATACCTATATAAATGCATACATACATACATACATACATACATACATACATACATACATGCACACATATATAAATGCATACATGCATACATACATACATACATATATATACATTAATACATAAATGCGTACATACATACATACATGCATACCTATATAAATGAATACATACATACATACATACATACATACATACATACATACATACATACATACATACATACATACATACATACATACATACATACATACATACATACATACATACATACATACATACATACATACATACATACATACATACATACATACATACATACATACATACATACATACATAAATACATACATACATACATACATACATACATACTTACATACTTACATACATACATACATACATACATACATACATAGATACATACATACATACACCGAGTCTCAAAAAAAACTGTGCAGAATTGTTTTTGTCAGAACTTCGTCAAATTTCCACCAATCTTAAAAACTTTTGGTACGTAGATGGTAAAATGGCTGAAATGTTATGCTATATATAAATTTTCCACTTCACCTGATTCATATCACCGCACTACCTTGTTAAACATAGATGTACCAATTTTTCATATAACGGCGTCTCGAAGCCTGGCTGCACTGAAATCCATTACATCGAGCCGGATGTCAAAGTGAATGGGGCATAGGCCTACTATCACGACAACCTTCTTGCCCAGAAGATACCGTCAGACATACGCCGGATATCCCTGGGCGAGTTTATTGTCTTTCAACAGGATGGCGCCCTGGCGCATCAAGCGCGCGACACTTGTCTCTTTCCTGGAGCGAGAGACGCCCGTCTTCATCTCTCCAACACTGTGGCCACCGAATATACTGGATCTTAACCCAGTCGACTATAGCATATGGAGTGTGATGCAGGAGGTTTACCGGTCCAGAATAGCCAACGTCGACGAACTCAAAACACTCCTGCTTGACGAGTGGGCGCGCTTTGACGAGTCGATCGTTGATGCTGCTATCGGCCAGTTGCTTCGCCCTTTAAGGGTTTGTGTCCGTGTATTCGGGGCACATTTCGAGCCCCAATTCTAACACTTTTAAGCAGATCTGTCATAGCTAGTAAAACACTATGCTAAGTAAACCATATTTTACTTCACTGCGTTCTAATTCAGTCGTCAGATAATTTGCTGCAGGTGATAAAATCTATGCGTTATATGAAAAATTGTTACATCTGTGTCTAACAAGGTAGTGCGGTGAAATGAGTCAGGTGAGGTGGAAAATTTATATATAACATGAAATTTCAGCCACTTTGCCGTCTACCTACCAAAAGTTATTAAGATTGGTGGAAATTTGACGAAGTTCTGACAAAAACAATTCTGCAGTTTTTTTTGAGACACGGTGTACATACATACATACATGCATGCATGCATGCATGCATGCATGCATACATACATACATACATACATACATACATACATACATACATACATGCATGCATGCATACTGGTCTATGGGGACTGTCGGAAAATGGAGAAAGTGCAGCTCTATAAGTAGATCGGGACTTTAACACTTTAGCGACCAGACGTATAGGTCAAGAATAGAAGAAACTAGGTCAAGAATGGACGAAACTAGGTCAAGATTGGACGAAACTAGGTCAAGAATGAGGTCAGTTATAGGAGAGCAGTTTCTGTCGTCATGACAGAACATCGATCGTTCAAGAAACCAATTACATGCGAGCAGACGACTATTAAGGAGGACGATGCTGTTGACGTCATCGCGAAAGTTCGACGACGAGAGGAAAACGAGAGGAAAACGAGATCTAGAAGCAGACGACACTCGACAAGTCTAGCGCTTGGCGCCAAAATGAACGCCTCTATATCGTCATCATTAGACGATCGACAAGGTCGTCCTCAACAGGATGGACAGCAGAAGCAGTGGGGTGGGATGGGGGTGGGATGGGGATGGGAAGCAGACGATATGGATGATGTATCGGCTGTCAACGATGCTAGACATCGGATGGAAGGTGATTCATATGAATCGGAAGAATCGAGCAATCGACTTGGACTGCACAAATAGAAATCGGACGATTGTGCATTAAATTTTTTCGCGTATGATCATCACTTGTCTGTTATATGCTGATGCCTGATGGTGATGATCGTGATGATGACGATGATGATGATGATGACGATGATGATGGTAATGATCGTGATGGTATGATCGTGATGGTGGTGATGATGATGATGATGATTATGATGATGATCGTGATGATGTGGATAATGATGATGATGACGATGATGATGATGATGATGATGATGATGATGATGATGATGCTGCTGCTGATGATGATGGTGATGATGATGATGATTATGATGATGACGATGATGAGATTATGATGATGACGATGACTATGATGATAATGATGATGATGAGGACGACGATGATGATGTTCATGTTGGGGGTATTGGTAGCGGCGGCGACGACGATTATGGACTGATGATATGAATATCATATCATGATGGTGTCGATAAATGCGATACCGACTATGACCATGATGATGACGATTATTGTGACGATGATGATGATGCCGACAACTAAACGATAACTACATTTATGTAAGTCATGTGGCGATATCTTCATAACTGCAGATAAGGCAACGACAAGCTGATGATGACGATGATGGGAAGTGGGATGGGTTTGCTAATAATTGGTAATCACAGTCATCGACTCATCGTCGTCGTTTTATTATTATTATTTTTATTATTATTTTATTATTATTATTACATCATTATTATTATAATTATTATTATTTTTATGATTATAATTACCATTATTAGGTTCGTCTAAAACACAGTTCTACGGCCTCGTCGTGCCTAGGCATGCGATGGCGTTGAATCGCTGGACTGTGACAGATTATCTGTTGGAAAAGGAAGAAGGTTTCTTGCGGATCTTCTGTTATACGGGACAACCGTCGGCCGAGTTACGAGTTTATTCTTATTATTACTATTATTATTATTTTTACTATTATTCAAATTTATTATCATTGTCATCATCATCATCATCATTGTCGTCGTCGTCGTCGTCGTCGTCATCATCATCATCATCATCATCATCATCATCATCATCATCATCTTCTTCTTCATCATCATCATCATCATCATCATCATCGCTATTATAATTATCAAAGTTATTATTATTATTATTATTATTATTATTATTATTATTATTATTATTATTATTATTATTATTAATCATTATCATTATTATTTCAACCCAACAGATGAAATTCAGAGGATATGGCAAACTAAGTTCTCAATTTAGACAAGGAAGAGTGCATTCCGGAATGGTTAACCTTCGCAGATGTAGGACTCATAAATTATTCTTCCCTTGAGAGTGATCGCGTAAAAGCGCTGCATTGTTGATGCAGCATATTGCTGGAGGAAGGTCTCACTTGGATATCCAGGAACATTGATCAGATGGTTACCAGGGCTGCCAATGAACCTTTCAAATCTCTGGTGGTTGATTGGCCAAGCACCTAAAGGGCAAGGGAAGTGAATTAATGGATAGCTGGCAGGCTTTCACACTTGCAATTATATTAGATTTATTATCATATGCACCGAGGTAGCCTCAGCATGCAAAATCATTAATCTTCTTCTTATTTTTATCAGGAAAGGCCGTGTAAGCATAGGCAAAGCAGGCAGTTGCCTGGGGCATCAAGTTCTATGGACGCCATTTTTTACAAAAGGGGCGCCATTTCCACAGTATGGAGTATATGTTAATAGTTGTTTTCACTTATAACCATTTGATGCAAAATTGAATACTATCAAGCCTTCAGTGTACTAATAAAAACAATCATAATAAATTACTGAGTTGATTGTATAACAGGCCCTGGCCAATTCATCTTTATATTCTGACGTAGGCTGAACAATTGAGTGGGAATCTGATGGCGCCAAGTGTAGGCATATGCTTTGCCTGAGGCGCCAAATATTGCTTTGTCTGGGGCGCCAAAATACATGCTTTGCCTGGGGCGCAATTTGGACTAAGGCCGGCCTTGATTATTATTAGGGTTATAATAACTGTAGTTCAGTGATTCCCAACCTATGTGCCGCGGCACACTAGTGTGCCGCGAGAACTTTGCAAGTGTGCCGCGGGAAAATTCTAAAAGTTATTAATTAATAATGATTCCAGACAAAACATCCGCAAACATCATCACTGCAACATCAAAGCTTTAGTCAGTTGGTCTTAATCTCTCATACTGTAGCGGGTTAAGATCTCCAAATGAAGTCTTGACTGTTTCCCACGGTCAATGAATCTCAGTTAAAAAAGAAAATTGCAACTGAAATACAAAACACATTGATAGACCTACAACCAGCACTACAGCATTAGGCCTACTTCAATCGACAATTTTGACTGGGTAATCAATCCATTCGTAATCGGTGAAACAAAAAATCTTAAAGAAGAGCTCATTGATTTACGAAATAATAAATTTTATCAGTCAACATTTTCCGAAAAGAGTTTGAATAAATTTTGGCTTTCCATTCAAGATCATATAGACCTACCTCGATCAATTCACGTGCAGTCAAAATTCTTCTGCCATTTGCATCTTCGTAGTTTTTTCTAATTTAAATTTTCAGTCTGAACTTAAATCAAATGTAACCAGAGATAAAGACTTCTTAGAATCGACGATGAAATGCGAGTATGATTGCCGTCTCTGGAGCGTCGTTTCAATTTGATCTGCTCATTGACTATAGACCAGCGGTTCTCAACCTTTTTAGTGCGGCGACCCCTTGAAAAGATTTCGATAGTTGTAAAGACCCCCAAATTTTTTCATCGAATTACCCCCCCCGTAACAATTTTTTTTACCATTGTCCAATGGTTCATTGTTATAAGTTTTCACTTCATAATTCGAAATTGCTTTTGGCAACTGTGTGAGTTTTCCTGGCTCTTAATGGCGGTTCTGAGGGCTACATATTCAATAGTTGAAGTTTCATAATCATGTCTATTCAGTCTGTGACACTTCATCAACTGCCACGTCTTGCTGCTGAACTCCGCAAACAGCCCATCTCAAGTGCGCCTTCTTGGAGTCATCAGATTTGTTCTTAAAAATGGCCTATATACTGGTCATGCTTTCCTGCATAGTTAGGATGTTTAGTAGTATACCTGAATGGAGCTTCAGTCTATTTGTTGGGTTTCGTCGATTCGACCGACAAAATGTCATTACAAATAAGATGTCATAGTTTGTCTATTCATGCTGCAACTATTAAACAACAGATTACTTTCAAAATCGGTCAATAGTTCTTCTTTTTTTAGCACTCTTTTCACCTGATTCATTTAGGAAGGCTATCAATTTCATAAAACTTAATTGTGCTTTTTATGAATGCGCTGAGCAGAGGTTTGAGAGGGATGTGCCTTATAATTTTATTGGAAAACTTTTTGAATTTCCACACTGCAATGGTATCATTTTAACAGCATTTCATTGCTGATAGTCGTGGTTTAGGACTTTAAAAGTATCCTACTCCATTATTTAATTTTTTTATTTCCACACTGCAATGGTTGCAATTTTATCTATTATCTCAACAACATTTCTCATAATTTCAGCACTGAAAGACATGGTAAAAATCTTCGATAAGTGCATCGTACCAATTGTTAATTTTTTTTAAAATTTGCACACCAACGCTTTAGGGCAGCTGCCATCTGAACAAAAGTACTCATTATTTCAGTGCTCACAATTTTTTTTATTTGCACACGGAAAATATATATTTTAAGCTGTCATCTTAGCAAAATTGGCCGTTAGGTCCTATGGACAAACGGCGGATAACTCTGTAGAAATTTATAATGATATCTAAGAAATATTTTCGAAATATTGGGGATTATAAGCAGCTCAGTCCCAGCCACACACTTCGGGGAACCAATCCCCAATGTCTCCAAAGTCTCCTCCCATAAATAAGCCTGACGATAGCAGACTGCATAGATTCTTTGAGCAACAGGGCATTGTTTTATATTTTAGAAGAATGTAAAAAGAGGAATTTATACTTTATAGCTAAAAATTAATGAAAAAAATTGAATTAGCTGCAGCAATCTATATAGAATTAATCATAGCAAAAGAACAAGTAAAAGTTCAAATTAAGTTTCTATAGCATAGTGGATCGCATTGAACTTGGTATTATACGCGTACATATTTGAAAAATTTCTGAAGGGTCCAGGCGACCCCTGGCAAATCGTCAGGCGACCCCCGTGGGGGTCGCGACCCATAGGTTGAGAACCGCTGGTGTAGATAGACCTATAGATACATATAGATCTACATGTAACTCATATTATATAGGACAATGCTTGCCTGCTATCTTTTAATTTGGATCTGAGAGAGCGGCCTATATTCCGGTAGCATTTATCATCTGTTGCAATCAATCTGTTCAATCGACCTCGTTCTACATTTGAATTATTCTGACACTGCAGCCATTAATCTCACGATGTTCAATACACAACACACGTATAGTCCCTGTCTGTGTGTCGGTCTCTATCCCAGTCTGAATGTATGTCTGTCTCTCTGGCTCTCCGTCTCTGTCTGTCGGTTTCTCTGTCTGTCTGTCTGTCTGTCTGTCAGTCAGTCAGTCAGTCAGTCAGTCAGTCAGTCAGTCAGTCTGTCTGTCTGTCTGTCTGTCTCTCTGCATGTATGTATGTCTGTATGTCTGTGTGTATATATGTACATGTATGTATGTACATGTATGTATGCATGTATGCATGCATGCAAGCATGAATGTATGTATGCATGTATGTATGTCTGTGTGAATGCATGTATACGTATGTATGTATGTATGCATGTGTGTATGTATGTGTGTGCATGCATGTATGTCTCTGTCTGTCCGTGTCTGTCTGTCTGTCTGCGGCGTGTATGCATACAGTATATGATGCATGCAGTATGTATGTAGCCTATCTATCTGTCTGTCTCTGTCTGTCTCACTCGCTCTCTCCCTCTCTCTCTCTCTCCATTGTGTGCATGTTTTATTAGGGAAAATCTTGTAATGCGAGAGCGAGAGAATGCATTAATTCAATGTAAAAACGGGGTTTGTATATTAGCCAAATGTAAACTTTTCTGCGATGGAAAACGCTGCGAAGACGAACTAATGGTTGAATCTTTTCACCCAAGCAGATGTCAATGCATGATTATTCCGAGAATAGCATCATTATATTATGCTCTCGCCATTCCGTCTGTTCGTCCCTCTCCCTCTGCGTCCGTCCATCCTATCCCTTAGCTAATCAGATGGCTATAGTGCAGATGACGACCCATGTCCATAAGCAGATGAATGTTATAGCCAGTGTCCTCTCTCTGTCTCTGTCTGTCTGTCTGTCTCTGTCTCTCTCTCTCTGTGTCTTTGTCACTCTCTGCCTATGTCTCTCGCTGTTTCTTTATGTCTTTTCTCTCTCTGTCTCTCTATATGTGACCCTGTCTCACTCTGTCTTCCTCTGTCTGTTTATCTGTTTCTGTTTCTGCTTCACTCTCCGTCTCTGCCTCTGTCTCTGTCCGAGAGACGGATATAGAAATTGTCTCGCTGTCTTTGTCTCTATCAGTCTCTCTCTGCGAGTCTCTATGTGTCTGTCTGTCTACTTGTTTGTCTGTCTATCTGTCTGTCTGTCTGCATTTCTCTCTGTCTCTCTCTGTCTCTGTCTCTGTCTGTTTCTGTTTCTGTCTCTCTCTGACTCTCTGCCTCACGGTCTGTCTGTCTGTTTGTCTGTCTGTATATCTCTCTTTGTCTCTCTCTCCCTCTCTCTCCACCCCTGTTATCTCTTCCCATTGATTTCTGCTCGGCTGCTTTTTTCGCCGTCGAGTATTTAAAGACCGTAATTATAATCGGCGCAGCAGGCACAACAATATCCTTCGAGATAAATCATATATACACATCCATACGCAGACGCACACACACATACACACAAGCGCACACAAGCGCACACAACAACACATAGGCGCACACGTGCAATCACGCACTCGCGGGGATCGCACGCGCAAATATAGGCTATAGCTTTAACATTATAGGCCAAGGCAGTCTCATATAAATAGACCAATAAAGTCACACATGCACGCGATCTTTTACACTGGATCTGCAATAATATATATATATATATATATATATATATATATATATACAGGATGGGCCAAAAAAGACTCCCTAGGTTTTTTGCCAATATCTTAGCCAGAAGTAAGAAATTTTGAAATGAAATTTTACAGGCTTAAGGACAATTCATATTTACACATGATGGCCAGATTTCATCAAAATATTTCAAATACGACAAAAGTTACACCACTTTTTGTGAGGCCAACCTCCGTTTTTTGACGATTCAAAAACGTAACGCAATAAAAAAAAGTAGCAAAAACGATATTATTAAGTCACATCTCAAATAACTGTTGTGAAATGAACTTGATAGTGCTTCACAACTTGTGTTCGATGTGTCCACCACCAGTGCCAAAACTTCTTTTGAGTCTCTTTACGAAGTTCTTGATAGCCCCGCTGATGCTTTCCAAAGGCAAATCTGCCCATATAAACTCCAATGCGCTCATCAATTCTCTTACCGCTCTTGGTTTTGGTTGCAGATTGTGATATTTTTCCAGCACAGCTCTCCGCAATTGATTATCAATCCATCGGGTTCAAATTTGGAGATTTGGGGCCATTGGCTTTCTCAATGAAACCAGAGCAATCGACATTGAACCGATCTCCTTTCATTCACGGCAAATCTCTTAACTCTCAGCTTAACTCTTAATTTTTACGTTCTCACTGTTTATCAAAGTAGACGCTGCTCATTGGATCTTGTTCAAGAGTTGTCTGAATACACATTTTATTTGTCACTGACACCTTGGCCATTTTCATTTTTTTTAAATTTGAATTTCATTGCCTTAATAGCACAATTATTAATCTGACAGATTCCTTATTTACCAAACGTGATTGTCATCTTGACAAGTGACCTCTCAGTGACGTGCAGCTACGCAGGTACCCTGTTTCTTTTCTAAATAGTAATTATAAGGTTCTAGGACAATTACCCCCTGGACAATTACCCCCCGGACAATTACCCCCGGACAATTACCCCCTGGACAATTACCCCCTAGGACAATTACCCCCCGGACAATAACCCCCTAGGACAATTACCCCCCATGTATGCATATGTGCACACATGCATATACATACATACATACATACATACATACATACATACATACATACATACATACATACATACATACATACATACATACATACATACATACATACCTGCAATAATACATGCATGTTAGACACTTGTTTGTTCATCAAATGTATGTATGTATGTATGTATGTATGTATGTATGTATGTATGTATGTATGTATGTACGTACGTACGTACGTACGTACGCACGCAACCACGCACGCACGCACGCACGCACGTATGTATGTATGTATGTATGTATGTATGTATGTATGTATGTATATATGTATATATGTGAGTATATGTATGCATGTGTATAAACTGTATATGTATGTTTGTATGTGTATATGTAAATATGTGTGGCTGTATGTATCCATATATGTGTTATATGTATGTATATATGTACGTACATTCGTATGTATTTGTGTGTATTTATGCATGTATGTATGTTCAAACGTCCATACAGACATATATGCATGCATCCATACATGGCATATTATTACATGCACACCTACATATTTCTGTATACCGTATTCATACATACATTCAGCAATGGGGGGGGGGGGGTAATTGTCCGGGGGGTAATTGTCCGGGGGGTAATTGTCCTATGTCCGGGGGTAATTGTCCGGGGGGTTATTGTCCTAGGGGGTAATTGTCCGGGGGGTAATTGTCCGGGGGTAATTGTCCGGGGGGTAATTGTCCGGGGGGTAATTGTCCTGTCACCAATTATAATGATCATCTGGCAATATCAAGGCTCTTTGATAGCAATTACTTGAGATGAGACTTAATAAAATCAAGTTTTGTTACTTTTTGTTGCGTTTCGTTTTTGAATCGTCAAAAAACGGTATGTGGCCTCCCTAAAAATGGTATAACTATTGTTCTGCTTGAAATATTTTGATGAAATCTGGGCATCATGTGCAGATATGAATTGTCTTTAAGACTGTAACATTTCATTTCGAAATTCTTACCTCTAACTAAGATATTGGCAAAAAACCTAGGAGGTCTTTTTTGGCACACCGTGTATGTATATATATATACACTGTATCTGACGTGCATAAGATGAGACAAAAAAAGGCTAATACAGGCACAAATACAGACACAAACACGCACACATACAGATACGAGTCGATTCAACATAACTCTCTACTACTCTTCTTTCTCATGCATATTTAAATTTATCTACTAATATGTTTTTTGTATCTGCTTCTCTAAATGTGCATTGTGAACAGTAGAATGTATATATTGAATCGATTCTAATAAATTTTGATTTGATTTGATTTGATACATCATACACAGACACACACACACACACACATAGAGACACACAGACCGAGCGATGCAACATAATACATTGTATACGAAAGAGAGTCTGTGAAACGACAAGAACAGTAAAAAGGGAACGTCACCAGAACTAAGTGATGATGAATAGTACAAGGCAGGTGATGATGACGCTGACAAAAAGCGAGTCTCCTCTCAGATGCCCGGATGCACAGTCAATTACTCACGGACGTATTCTGACATATACTGCGCTTCGTGAGGTTATTGCAAGGCGATATATAAATGTCCGCGTACAATCGTACAACCATATACATATATACATACATAAATACGTACACACATACATACATACATACATACATACATACATACATACATACATATATACATACATAAATACGTACATACATACATACATACATACATACATACATACATACATACATACATGCATACAAAAATATATACATACACACATAAATACGTACATACATACATACATGCATACCTATATAAATGCATACATACATACATACATACATACATACATACATACATACATACATACATACATACATACATACATACATGCACACATATATAAATGCATACATGCATACATACATACATACATACATATATATACATTAATACATAAATGCGTACATACATACATACATGCATACCTATATAAATGAATACATACATACATACATACATACATACATACATACATACATACATACATACATACATACATACATACATACATACATACATACATACATACATACATACATACATACATACATACATACATACATACATACATACGTACATACGTACATACGTACATACATACATACATACATACATACATACATACATACATACATACATACATACATACATAGATACATACATACATACACCGTGTCTCAAAAAAAACTGTGCAGAATTGTTTTTGTCAGAACTTCGTCAAATTTCCACCAATCTTAAAAACTTTTGGTATGTAGATGGTAAAATGGCTGAAATGTTATGCTATATATAAATTTTTCACTTCACCTGATTCATATCACCGCACTACCTTGTTAAACACAGATGTACCAATTTTTCATATAACGGCGTCTCGAAGCCTGGCTGCACTGAAATCCATTACATCGAGCCGGATGTCAAAGTGAATGGGGCATAGGCCTACTATCACGACAACCTTCTTGCCCAGAAGATACCGTCAGACATAGCCTACGCCGGATATCCCTGGGCGAGTTTATTGTCTTTCAACAGGATGGCGCCCTGGCGCATCAAGCGCGCGACACTTGTCTCTTTCCTGGAGCGAGAGACGCCCGTCTTCATCTCTCCAACACTGTGGCCACCGAATATACTGGATCTTAACCCAGTCGACTATAGCATATGGAGTGTGATGCAGGAGGTTTACCGGTCCAGAATAGCCAACGTCGACGAACTCAAAACACTCCTGCTTGACGAGTGGGCGCGCTTTGACGAGTCGATCGTTGATGCTGCTATCGGCCAGTTGCTTCGCCCTTTAAGGGTTTGTGTCCGTGTATTCGGGGCACATTTCGAGCCCCAATTCTAACACTTTTAAGCAGATCTGTCATAGCTAGTAAAACACTATGCTAAGTAAACCATATTTTACTTCACTGCGTTCTAATTCAGTCGTCAGATAATTTGCTGCAGGTGATAAAATCTATGCGTTATATGAAAAATTGTTACATCTGTGTTTAACAAGGTAGTGCGGTGAAATGAGTCAGGTGAGGTGGAAAATTTATATATATAACATGAAATTTCAGCCACTTTGCCGTCTACCTACCAAAAGTTATTAAGATTGGTGGAAATTTGACGAAGTTCTGACAAAAACAATTCTGCAGTTTTTTTTGAGACACGGTGTACATACATACATACATGCATGCATGCATGCATGCATGCATGCATACATACATACATACATACATACATACATACATACATACATGCATGCATGCATACTGGTCTATGGGGACTGTCGGAAAATGGAGAAAGTGCAGCTCTATAAGTAGATCGGGACTTTAACACTTTAGCGACCAGACGTAGAGGTCAAGAATTGAAGAAACTAGGTCAAGAATGGAAGAAACTATATAGGTCATGAATTAGGTCAGTTACAGGAGAGCAGTTTCTGTCGTCATGACAGAACATCGATCGTTCAAGAAACCAATTACATGCGTGCAGACGATTATTAAGGAGGACGATGCTGTTGAAGCCACCGCGAAAGTTCGACGACGAGAGGACAACGAGAGGAAAACGAGAGTTAGAAGCAGACGAAGACACGACGACACTCGACAAGTCTAGCGCTTGGCGCCAAAATGAACGCCTCTATATCGTCATCATTAGACGAGCGACAAGGTCGTCCTCAACAGGATGGACAGCAGCAGCAGCAGCAGCAGCAGCAGCAGTGGGATGGGATGGGGATGGGATGGGGATGGGGATGGGGATGGGGATGGGGATGGGGATGGGGATGGGGATGGGAAGCAGGCGATATGGATGATGCATCGGCTGTCAACGATGCTAGACATCGGATGGAAGGTGATTCATACGAATCGGAAGAATCGAGCAATCGACTTGGACTGCACAAATAGAAATGGGACGATTGTGCATTTCTCGCGTATGATCATCACTTGTCTGTTATATGCTGATGCCTGATGGTGATGATCGTGATGATGACGATGATGATGATGATGACGATGATGATGATGGTAACGATCGTGATGGTATGATCGTGATGGTAGTGATGATGATGATGATGATGATGATGATTATGATGATGATCGTGATGATGATGATGATGATGATGATGATGATGATGATGATGATGATCATGATGATGATGATGATGATGACGATGATGATGAGGATGATGATGATGATGATGATGATGATGATGACGATGACGATGACAACGACGACGATGACGATGACGATGATGACGATTACGGTTACGAAGACGACGACGACCACGACGACGACGATGACGATGATGATGATGATGATGTTGGTGTTGGTGGTAATGGTAGCGGCGGCGACGACGATTATTGACCGATGATATTAATATCATATCCTGATGATGTCGATAAATGCGATACCGAGTATGACCATGATGATGACGATTATTGTGACCATGATGATGATGATGACGACGACTAAACGATAACTACATGTATGTGAGTCGTGTGGCGATATCTTCATGACTGCAGATAAGGTAACGACAAGCTGATGATGACGATGAGGGGAAGTGGGATGGGTTTGCTAATAATTGTTAATCACAGTCATCGTCGTTGTTGTTTTATTATTATTTTAATTTTATTATTATTATCATCATCATTATTATTTTTTTATTATTATTGCTATTATTATCATTATTATCATTATTATCATTATTTTTATATTATTATTGCTATTATTATTATTATTATTATTATTATTATTATTATTATTATTATTATTATTTTTTTTTTTTTTTTTTTTTTTTTTTTTTTTTTTTTGCCCCGAGGTACTTATGATCCCTCAGGGACTTACACCCTAATGCTAAGATAAAAACATCTGGAACGGCACCTAGTCGTCGTTGAAATCCAGTGCGGGAAACGAGCCGCGGAATGCCACCGCATTAAATCGCTGGATTGTAAGAGAAAGACGTTGAAATAAGAAAGACGTCTCGCGAGCGTCTCCAGAAATGGCGCTGAGGTTCTGTCCCAAGGATAAAAGAAAGGTCATGCCTTCATCACTCACCGGGCCCATGGTTTCGCAGGCCAAAGGAACAAAGTGATGGACGGTTGCGAGATGAGTGTATTTTGCGTTCTTCCGAGTAGCCGCCATCTCGGCCGCAGCCCCAGCCTTTCGAGAAGTGTTCGGCAAGTATGAAACGGCCAAGGTGTCTGTGACCGTTACATCCCAGACCAGGCTGCGTCCCGCACGCCAAGGGATAAGAGTGAGACCGTCTGGTCTCTTGCCGTCGGATCTCAGAAGGCCAACAGGTTCCTTGGCTGAGGGGTAGCCGGCTCGAACCAAGCTTCGAAAGATTAGGTCGTTCAGGGTCGCATGTCGAGACGAGCGTCCCGGACCCAACACGCAGGATAGACCATGCGAACCCTCTGCCGAAACAAGAGAGCCGCAGACACAGCTGTGCGGTTATTATTATTATTATTAGTATAGACAAAGATTATTATTATTATTATTATTATTATTATTATTATTATTATTATTATTATTATTATTATTATTATTATTATTATTATTATAATTATTATTATTATTATAATGATCATAATTACCATTATTATGTTCGTCTAAAAACAGGGTTATTCGGCCTCGTCGTGCCACTGCCCAGGCATGCGATGGCGTTGAATCGCTGGACTGTGACAGATTATCTGTTGGAAAAGGAAGATGGTTTCTTGCGGGTCTTCCGTTATACGAGACAACCGTCGACCGAGTTACGAGTTTATTATTACTATTATTATTATTATTTTTATCATTATTCAAATTTATTATTATTGTCATCATCATCATCATCGTCGTCATCATCATCTTCTTCTTCATCATCATCGCCATCATCGTTATTTTAATTATCAAAGTTGTTATTATTAGACCTATTATCATTATAATATCAACCCAACAGATGAAATTCAGAGGATAGGGTAAACTAAGTTCTTAATTTAGACAAGGAAGACTGCATTCTGGAATGGTTAACCTTTCGCAGATGCAGGACTCATAAATTATTCTTCACCTGAGAGTGATCGCGTAAAAGCGTTGCATTGTTGATGCAACATATTGCTGGAAGAAGGTCTCACTTGGATTTCCAGGAACATTGATCAGATGGCTACCAACTCCTCAAGTCTCTGGTGGTTGATTGGCCAAGCATCAAAAAGGGCAAGGGAAGTGAATTAATGGATAGCTGGCAGGCTTTCACACTTGCAATTATTAGATTTATTATCATGTGCACCGAGGTAGCCTCAGCATGCAAAATCATTAATCTTCTTCTTATTTTTATCAGGGAAGGCCGTGTAAGCATAGGCAAAGCAGGCAGTTGCCTGGGGCGTCAAGTTCTATGGACGCCACTTTTACAAAAGGGGCGCCATTTCCACAGTATGGAGAATATTTTAATAGCTTTTTTCACTTACAACCATTTTATGCAAAATTGAATACTATCAAGCCTTCGGTGTACTAATAAAAACAATCATAATAAATTACTGAGTTCAGGGTAGAACAAGGCTCTGGCTAATTCATCTTTAGATTCTGACGTAGGCTGAACAATTGAGTGGGAATCTGATGGCGCCAAGTGTAGGCCTATGCTTTGCCTGAGGCGCCAAATGTATGCTTTGTCTGGGGCGCCAAAATAATGCTTTACCTGGAGCGCAATTTGGACTAAGGTCGGCCTTGATTATTATTAGGTTTATATAATAACTGTAGTTGCTATCATTCTTCATTATCATCATTGTCATCATTACTATTGTAATAGCAGCAGCTATATAGCTTCATAGGTACAATAGTAGATGCTGCTAATACGCAGTTTACACGTGTACGGCCTGTAGCCTTCGGTAATAATCAATGCGGCTTAGAGATGCGCGAGTCAAGTCCGAATGATACTGCGCCTAATTACTTGCGACAGATATACGACTGGGATTAGCGCCACGCAGATGGAGGCAAGTAGGAAGAGATGGAGGAGGAGGAGAGTGGACGAGAGGGAGAAGGAGGAGAGGAAAGAGGAGAGGATCTCAGAGGAAGAGTGTACGTGTTGCAACCGAAGGTATACATGGAAACCAGGTGGAACCAGAAGTACATGTATATCGTAGCATGCATGGAGACATGGGGTAAGAAGCGGATGTATTGACGGATGTGCGAAATAGAGGATCAAAACATGCAAACAATGGGCGCATTTTGGGATCAATGGGTTCGAGCGCCCTAAAAAGACAATTTCTCAATTTTTAAAGACTAATTCTGTGCATTTTGCGACCAGGTCCATTGGACCCTACCCCCGTATGCAAACCCCGGAAAATTTTCCTGGATGCACCCCCTAGTGGTGGCGGACACCGGGCGGAGAGCCAGGCGCACGTAACAATGGACAGATGTACAAACAAACAAACAAACAAACATACATACATACATAATATACATACATACATATATTCATACATACATAGATACATACATACATACACACACATACATACATACACATACATACATACATATATATATATACATACATACATGCATACATACATATATACATACATACATACATACATACATACATACATACATACATACATACATACATGCATACATACATATATACATACATACATACATACATACATACATACATACATACATACATACGTACATACATACATACATACATACATACATACATACATACATACATACATACATACATACATACATACACAAATGCATACATACATACACAACTGCATACATGAGTACATGCATACTACCTGTAGGCCCAAGCTACTTTTAAAAGTTAATTAACTACTTTTAAACTACTTACGAATTAATTTAACTAACTACTCTTACACAACAATGATTAGATACTGCCCACAGCTCTTTTTACATTTGAATTTTTACATGCATATCTACATGTATTATCAAAACACAAGAGCACATTGGGGTGGGAGGTTTTAGGGCAATTTGCATGGCTGTCACAAAATGCATATCGTGATTTCAGAATTATGGGATCATTTTTGTTCGTAAATGAAAACTGATGAAAAATTGGCACGGTCGGAAATTATTCAATTACTGGAAATTATTCAATTACTGGCCTATTCGAAGCAGAAACAAGGCCCAAAGATATGACACAGGAATGGATATGGACGTATAATTTACAATCGAAAAGTTTCATTAGTTCCACTGTTGAACCCCGAAACGCTTCTAGACAACAAAAATTGTCCAATCCTTTCCTAGTATAGCGAATCTACCAGCGGTTTTCAAGCTGTGTTTTTTCTATTGTAGGCCTATGCCACCGGGCGAAAAAATTGAATGTTGGCGTTCCGTGCACCAATGACGGTAAAAAATTACGGAGGAGTGCTAATTTACAGACAATATTGTAGACCTGCATTAAATATGATTTGGGGAAGTTTTGCGGGAAAGGACGATTCGTCACGTGGACGATTCGTCACGTGGACGATTCGTCACGGGACTGTTCGTCACGTGAACGATTCGTCAAGTGGACGATTCGTCAAGTGGACGATTCGTCCACGTACGAATTCGTCACGTGGACGATTCGTCAAGTGGACGATTCGTCAAGTGGACGATTCGTCAAGTGGACGATTCGTCACGGGACTGTTCGTCAGTTATACCGAGACGAAACGTCCGCATAGGCTACCATTCATACGCAGAAATGTAGTGGATGACATACGCGGGCATGCAGAGTGTCACCTCACAAATATTGGTGTTTAGTAGGCCTACAGGCCTACTGGTAAATCACCTATAGTCAACTGTAGCGTGTGCTCACCTCTAAGTTTTCCACTTCAGCCTAAAAAATAATTATAGGCTTTCACACATGTGTATAGGCCTACAATGTCGTATTTAAATAGACCTAATTATAAACATAATAGTCTATGCATATTATGGAATAACGTAAGACCATTAATATAGAAACGTGTTTTAAATACCATCGACAGCAAACCGAAAAGCAACAACACAGACAAAACCATCTGTCAAAAATGTAATATATATTATATCAACATTTATGTAGCGCAATAAGTTAAACAGAGAACAGACGATGACGACGATGTGTAGATGTATCGTTTCAAAGTCAACTGCTGATCACCAGGATCAGACATTTGAATAAATTATAAAAAGTCAGTCAATCGATTTCTGCAGATTGCAATAATTTAAAAAATGCTTATAATGATGATTCAAGCTTTCGACCGGAATGTGATTGCGACCATTAAACCGTCATTCATTCAGCTTTCAAGCAGGTTTTTAAAAATTAATTTTTAGCACTGCACAATCCCTTCACCCCTTCCCATCCCCATGGCAGTGGCGTTGCACAGGTTGGTTTGGGGTGGTTGAATCCACTCCCCTCTGAAAAATTTGGCCCATACCAGTTGTTCAAATCCGTTGTTTTCATTCGGGTAGGGGTGGTGACCTATAGACTCCTAGTCATTAAAATTTTCCTGACCATCCCATTTTCTAAAGGCTGGTTCCACAATAATTCCCATGCTGCTTGGTCCCGTGATTGCAGGATGATATGACCAATGCACTTACACGAACTCACTTGTCCAGGGGAGCCTTCCCAACTCCCAAGACATTGATAATATCTCTCCAGGCTGCCATTAAGACGACGATCGATAATATAGACTCTGATAGAGCCAGTAGAAATTAACGCAGCGAAGTTCTAAAGCCACGGTGTATACGGGTTTGCTAAAACTGGCGAAAATCATGCAAATTATCGCCATAAAAGAAACGTTCTTCTTACTTACTAAGCTTCGAAAAACGATGACGCACGCAATAAAGGGACGACGCTATCACTGTTATGTATGATGTCACAAGGTCCATGTAGACGTCATGTATGAAATCACGTTTGTATTTATACTTAGATGACGACCTAATCGCGTCAGTAACATATACATCACAAAAGCAGTGACGCAATGTAACTTTGTAATGCTGCGTCAGGTTTGAGAATAGACGTTGCTTAGTTGCTTTAATTTCACAAGATTTACCGAAAATCACGGAAATTTAGGCTACTGCTGTGCAGAGGAACTCAAAGCATGCACGGTTAATGCCGAAAATCACGTAATTAATTAACCGTTTCTGTGACCTCGTGAATATCCACAGGCCCTATAATGATTGGTCTATAGACGTACACGGTCTGCTATTAAAAGCAAATGTAGCAGAATTGTAATGTAAGCTTAGACCTAAGGTAAAATCTGTCTGTGTCAACGGTCCAGGCAGTTATAAGACGTCGTTAATATTCACTAGAACACAATAATATAATTATTACAGATGCAGGAATGACAAAGAATCGAGGTTTAAAGGATCGCAGCAAATCAACAACTATTAATATGCAGGATGATTCACTTTGTAAAGAAGTGATAAATATAATGTGGCGCTCTATCGACGATAACAACAACTAAAAATGGTCAATCAAACTGAGAATAATAATAATAATAATAATAATAATAATTATCTGGAGATTTACGCGAAACTGGTTTCCTTTTCCAGAGCATTTCTGTTACAATTCAACGCTACAACGCCGTTGCCTACCACGGCACCTTGTCTGGACTACCCGGGGCCACGGACCGGCCACCCTAAACTAACTAAAATTGTTCTGTAAAAACTAAATCGAATTCTAAACCTAACATTCCAGTTATAATAATAATAATAATAATAATAATATTTTTTTAAATTAATAAAAAAATTAATAATAATAGCAATAACAATAATAATAATAAGCAATAATAATAAATAACAGTAATAATAATAGCCCTGGAAACACTGGGTCCCATCAACAGCGCATGGTTCAATTTTATTTCGGACATGGGAATCCACCTCACACAAGCTACGGGTGAACCGAGAGAGACCATATGCTACTTAATATTTCAGAGGCTCTCAATCACAATTCAGCGCTTCAACGCCGTAGCATTTAGTGGCTCGTTTAGAAAGCCAACGCCCGAAATGGATGAGGTGTGGCCGTTCCAGGCACATTGTTTTATAATTTATAAATCCCTGGGGAACGAAAAGCCTGAAAAGGCAAAAACATTAATAATAAAACAACAATAACAATAGCAATAATAATTAAAAAAATTAAATGGATAACGTGCCAGACGTATCTATAGTTTGAAACACAGACGTAATAAATTATTTCATGCAGAGTGGTCATCATAAGGTCAGCGTAGATATCTACTGCCTCATAGTTCTTTCTTCCCGGTCCAGCAAACCCTCATCATCGTCACTCTGATTTTCCGCCGCGTGACTATCAACATCCATTCCCCGGTCGTTTGGAGTTCTTCCAGGTGGGAACGGAGTAACTCCAGGCACCTCCTCTTCCTCCTCCTCCTCGTCGACGCTTCCATCACTCGGCTGATCATCCACTGGAGGAGGAGGAGGTGGAGGAGGAGGGCAGGACACGGTCCTTCGTCCCCCGACCACAGCTGCCGCCGCGGCTGCACCAGCCACCGACGCAAACACCGACGCGGAACCCGCCAGCGTTGAACTGAGAACGGGCGCTGACCTGGCCTGGAGGGGTCGGCCGTGAAGGGCAGGGGGATGGGCGGTGGCCGGAGGGAGGAGGCAGCCGACGGGAACGGACCGACCGACCTCCAGTCGCCCGAACTGTTCGGCAAAATCCTCCGATCGCAGCCTCGAGTTGATGTTACCGCAGCGGCACTGGAGGATGCACTTGAAGGGCGTTCGGAAGTCGCGGTTGAACCGGGCGTAGATGATCGGATTGAGGAGGCTGTTCGTGTAGCCGAGCCAGAGGAAGAGACTGTTCAGCCACTGGTACCAGAGCGGCGTTGCCGACGACGGGTAGCTGATGAACGGCTTCGTGACGGCCATGGCGAAGAACGGCAGCCAGCAGGCGATGAACGCTCCCATGATGACGCCGAGGGTTCGCGTTGCCTTCCGGTCGTAGGTTCGAACCCGGACGCTGCGCTGGAGACGGACGTTCATCTTGAGCAGGACGTCGGCCAGGGAGTGACTCCTGCCCGGTCTTGGATGCGGCTGCGGGGTCTCCGCCTGGGACGAATCGGCGGGGGCGGGGTACAGAAAGGGGAACGGTGAGGCCGGCGACGAAGCGCTGTTCCGGGCGGTTGCCCCACCACCGTCGAAACTGGCGTCTCCCCCTAACTGATGAAGCTGCTGGAAGGCCACGATGACTGACTCGCTGTTCGGGGTGAGGGAGCTGTTACGGGCTGCGGCCGCGTAGTCCGTCTTGGCGAGCCGCGACGAGACCTGATAGAGCCTCGTGTAGACCACGACCATGATGACCAGCGGTAGATAGAAGGCCCCGATCGTCGCGAAGAACTGGTAGCCCTTGTCCTGACTCACCTCACACTGGTCAGAGGCCGTCGTCTCGGCCGCCTGCTTCCACCCGAGCAGCGGGGGAACGCTGATGACCGTCGATAGGGTCCAGACGAGGCCGATCATGACAAATATCCTGGCCGGGGCTCGCTTGACGGCGGCCGCGTAGGCAAACGGCTGCGTGACGGTCAGATAGCGATCGATGCTGATCATACAGAGGTTCAAAATGGACGCCGTACATACGAGCACATCAACGGACGTCCAGAGATCGCACGTAGCCTGGCCAAGGACCCAGCGACCCATGATGTCGTAGACTAGAGCGAAGGGCATGTCGATGGTACCCACGAGTAGATCGGAGACGGCCAGGGACACCAGGAGAAGGTTCGACGCCGTGCGTAGCTTTCGCGTCAGTCCAATGGCGGCGCAGACCAAGAGGTTTCCAAGAACCGTCCCGATGATTATCAGGCCGAAGATGACGGACTTCAGGACGATCGGCCAGATGTCCACTTCCGGTACTGATGACGATGATGACGACAGCGGAAGTGACGTTCCGTTTCCGGTGCGATCCGGAAGACCTGGTTCCCTGCTGCTGCTATCGCTGGTGTTTAGCGTCCATCTGCAGGTGACCAGCGCAGAGTTGACGTTTGCTGTGTTGTGGTCGTGAAGATCGGATGACGTCGTCAGAAATCCAGCGCCGTTCGTTCGATTCATTGCAGCCGACGTACGCGACCACGGACTTCATGACATGGTCTGTTTCCGCTTCCGTTCTCAGCCGATGAGCCAACAGACAGGACAACGGGAAATCAACTCAACCGCTGTGACAGCAGACAACCTACTCAGCCGATGAGGACAGATAACTCAGCCGATGAGCCAGCGGACAAACAACTCAACCGATGAGCCAACAGAATACCGACTTCGTCGATGAGCCAGCAGACTACCGGTTCAGCCGATAACCCAGCAGACAACCAACACAGCCGAAAAGCCAACCGACAGCAAACTCAGCTGACGACCGAACAGACAACCGGCTCAGCCGGTGAGCCAACAGACCGTTGTGCAGCCCGTGCTAAAAGGTCAGCGCGCAACGCGCGGCAACTGCAGCCAATACATCTGATTATAACACACAGAAAAAACGACAGCTCGCGATAGTAATGATCACTAAACGCGGCTACAATCGAATCGTCGCCAACGAATAATGCCACGAGACTCATTTAGCGACGACTGTTCGATAAGAACAATAATAAGCCTCTTTTAGCTTTCCAACGGTGGCTGAATGAATGAGGAGGAAGCACCACGCACATAGGCCTACTCGGTTATTAACGCTTCACAGAGTACGACGTCTAACATTAAAACCCGACTACAATAACAATATCCAGGCAGTACTCGCTACAGCGACCACGTCCATTCATTCACATCTTCACTGAGATATATAACTGGAATGCGGACGACGCTGGTACTGTACCGTTACAATCCGCTTGGAAAAGCCTTCTCGTTTTGTCGACAATTCTCGACTAATTCGGTGTTCAGCGCTTATTTATGCGTAGACTGGCTACCCTGGGAAGATCCTCTCTCGCATGTGTACAGGCCTATATGCCTAGGCAACACGTAGTAGGTCTGTGAGTCGGTGCCATCATCAGACGCGGTCCGACAACACCGGTAATTACGCAGCGAATGCGTGGAATATAATAATGCAGGCGGCGTCACGCTCCAGTGGCGAGAAAAGGCGTTGTTGGGCGCCACCATGCGTGCGAAATATCATGTGGAGAGGAAGGGAGATGATGATGATGATGATGATGATGATGATGATGATGATGATGATGATGATGATGATGATGATGATGATGGTGCGCTGTGAAGTCGAACGAAAATCCGGAAGCAACACGACGCGTTCCAGTCGATGCCCAGAATGTAATGTCAGGAAAATGGTGGCTGCGGCGCGAGGCTGCTGCTGCTGCTGCTGCTGATGATGATGATGCTGATGATCGTGTTGATGTTGATGCTTCTCTTGGAATGCATCAGCGCTTGCGCACGCGTCGATCCTGTCTTCTTCTCTTTCCCTGTCGCTTCCCACTGTCTCTGTCTGTGTCTCTGTCTCTCTCTGTCTTCTTCTCTTTCACTGTCGCTTCCCACGATATCTTTCTCTCTCTCTCTCTCTCTCTCTCTCTCTCTCTCTCTTTTTTTTTCTCTCTCTCTCTCTCTCTCTCTCTGTCACTGTCTCTGTTTATCTTTTATCTGTCCATCTCTCAATCGATATATCGTCCATCGATCTGGCTGGTGTGAAGTTCGTCTCTCTGTCAACTAATCTGCCCATCTCTCTATCTCTCTGGTGCTCTGTCTCTTTTATTCTCTGTCTTCCTATATCTATGTCTGTATGTCTGTCTCTCACCATCTCTCTTTCTCCATTCTTTCATTCTTCCCTTCCTTTCACTCTCCTCTATATAGTACATAATCCAAATATAAAACCTGTGTTTGCACTAAACTAATATATATATATATATATATATATATATATATATATATATATATATATATATATATATAAACAGCATCTATGTACAAATGTGCATGTATATCTGTCTTAAATATCGCCTTCAGTTTCACTGTTCTCGTGAATGCAATGACTGCGCTGACCGCGTATACGATTATGGCAACGCCGCAACGGAAACAACAGTATGTGACAACAAGAGAAACTGACCATTTACCAGGACCGGACACAGAAATTTTCGAAGGGGGAGCCAAAATTTTCGGTGATCTTTGCAGAAAAATCTGGCCAAAAATGTGTGAAAATCTACCATTTTCCCTCCCAAATTAACGGATAACATTTTTTAAAGTCATCTGGTCGTAATCTCTTCGGATATACTATAGATGACCTCTCTAGTCGTATTGTTACTTTTTTTTGTCTCGCTACATTGATTTCAAGCTTGTTGAAACCAATTGGGGAGGGTCACGTCCTATGTAATTTTAATGGGGGAGGGTGCATGGCCGGATTGCCCCTGGATCCGCCCCTGCCATTGACCAACCGTCATTATATATTACCATTTCATGCTATACCATTTCATGCTACCAGTTAATGTTACCACTTCATGCTACCATTTCATGCTACCAGTTAATGTTACCATTTCATGCTACCTTTTCATGCTACCATTTCATGCGACCAGTCAATGTTACCATTTCATGCTACCATTTCATGCTACCAGTTAATGTTACCATTTCATGCTACCATTTCATGCTACCATTTCATGCTACCAGTTAATGTTACCATTTCATGCTACCATTTCATGCTACCATTTCATGCTACCAGTTAATGTTACCACTTCATGCCACCATTTCATGCTACCAGTTAATGTTACCATTTCATGCTACCACTTCTTGCAACCACTGCATACCATTGTCTATCTTTCGGTGGTTGCTGCAGGTAATTGCCTTTCGTTCCTTGCTTTAGTTGAACCTGTGTCACGTATCACAGAGTTCAAGAAGTCATATGTATGAACTGCTTTGCAACAATTATCCAACTATCTGCAGTCTTAAGACTTCGCCAATAGTTTCTCTTTTTTGTCTCTTCCAGTCTCTGTCTGTCTGTCTGTCTGTCTGTCTGTCTCTTTCTGTCTGTGTCTCTGTCTGTCTATCTCTTTCTGTATGTGTCTCTGTCTATCTCTTTCTGTCTATGTCTCTGTCTGTCTATCTCTTTCTGTCTATATATGTCTCTGTCTGTCTATCTCTTTCTGTCTGCGTCTCTTTGGTGTCTGTCTGCCTGTCTCTTTCTGACTCTGTCTATGTCTGCCTGTCTGCCTCTGTTTGACCATATCTTTCTGACTCTATCTCCGCCTGTTTGTTTGATTCTGCCTCTTCCTCTGTCTGTATGTCTCTGTCTGTTTGTCTGTCTGTCTGACTGTCTGTATGTATGTCTGTCTGTCTGTCTGTCTCTGTCTGTCTCTTATCATCGTCGTCGTCTAACAGATGCAAGTGATATGGGTTCGCATACGAATTCGAGAAGACTCAATATTTGACTTCGCTGCGTATACATACTCGTGTACACAGTCATGCAATGTCATTCGTGTACGCTAGACGTATACGTGCGTATGCATAAGTAAGAATGTATGAATGTACATGTATTCTTCCATGCATGATTATATGAATTCCTATATGTAGGTATGTCTCTATATGATTCTATAGACTATTCGTCCATGTGTATATGTATATACATGTATATATACATGGGCGGACTTTGGTTTCCGTTCTGGGGGGGGGGGGGGCTGAAAAAAACTTGGTCCAGAGCGAGCGCCTCGGCCAAAAAAGTTGACTTTTTAGTTGTCAAATTTAAATCTCATGAAAATCACTATTTTCTATTTCCCGGACAATTTCCGAGACAAAAAAGTTGACGACCTTTTTTTAGTCGTCGAGTTGAAATCTCACGAAAATTACTATTTTTCCAGGACAAAAACTTGCTGACCCTTTTTTAGTCATTGGATCGAGAGTTCTTGGGGGGGGGGCTAACTCCGGGTAAAGATACCATTTACACGGTAAAAAAGATGAATCTGGGCCTTCGATCTTGGGGGCTTAGTCTCCTAACCCCTGATAAACTCCGCCCATGTATATATTCATGAATCTAGGTATGTAAATGTGTATTACAACGACATGTTAAATAGATTAATTAAAATATTTTGACTCGACTTAGTGCAATAAGTTTCTTCTCCTTAATTATACAAGTATAACCTATGACGAGGCAAATAACGAATTACATTCGACATAGTGTGTGCATGTGTGTGTGCTTGCGTGCTTGAGTGTGTGTGTGTGTGTGTGTGTGTGTGTGTGTGTGTGCGAATGTGTGGATGTGTGCACGTGTGTGGAAGTATGCTGTTCTCATGGTATGATGACGACGCTGGCGATCATATTCTGCATAAGCTACAATGTCGTATACGGAATAATCAATACTCGCAGACCTCTTCTTCAGCGGGCACCTGCTGCTGCTGGTCATCATCACGTGACACCCATGCGCAGTTGGCGCCAATCTGCGCGGCACAAGGGGCGGGGCGGAAAAATGGTAAAAAACTCGCCTGCTTTCGGAACCAGTTTATTGTCTTTGCCGATATCCACGATTAAATTTTTTACCACGCTGGGTTGTATAATGACGCTCTGCAGCTATAGCTAAACACGGTGTAATGAGCAGCAATAATGTAGGTCCCCGACTTATGTTTTATACATAATTGTAGGCTATATATATATAAATACACACACGTACACGCACCCAAACGGGCACACAGATGTACATGCACACAGATGCGCGCACATGCGCACACACACATGCGCACCCAGGCAAACACACACATACACAATACACATGCGCGACACGCAGACCTACACGCAAACGCACAAACGCACATGCACACACAGACATGCACACATACGCACCCACACATACACATACACATGCATACACACACACACACACACACGAACACAACTGCGAGAGTCAATAACTTTGGTCGTGCTTTGTTTGCATGAAGACTAGTCGTGTGTGTGTGTGTGTGTGTGTGTGTGTGTGTGCGTATGCGTGCGTGCGTGCGTATGTATGCTTGCGTGTGTGCGTATGTATGCCTGCGCGTGTGCGTGCGTGTAGTAAAGCACGGTGATAACTCAAACTATACTTAATTAGCAATTGCCATGGAAGCGTAGAAAAGCGGTTCGCCTAATCAAAACATATAATTATATGGCGCCCATGTATTTATAGTTTACGCGGTCAGAATGTATACATTTTACTTGCGTGTCTTATAAAATCAGTTTGGCTGATGGCAGGAAAGTCGGTGATGATAGGCTATAATAATATTATAGGACAATAAAATGTACATGCATGTAGGCATATATTCGAATTCTTTCTCTATGTCTTATGATGAATCCGCGGTGTCATCTGTCGCCATCTTGCTGACTTAAAAGAACAGGACCCGAACGAGGAGGTAGACCAACAGCTCAACTCCGACACGGTTCGAACTTTGGCAGTGCCAGACTCTAGCCTGGAGAAAGGAGGAGGGAAGCACACGTCATGCTTGGTGTGACACATCGTCGCAATAAACAGCAAAAAGTGGTGCAGCCATAAACGCCTTTTGCCCGAAGAATGTCATGCAATCTCAACGTTATATTAATTCATCCATTTATTAGATGCATTTGTATAGCGCCTCTTCAATGGGGATACTCATAGTCACTCCCAACATCAGCGCGGCCAAGTAAAACTGTCTTAAGATGAGAGAGGAAAGTCTGAGAGGACCTTTAGAAAAGAGTGTCAGAGGAAGGCCATTCCAGGTTGAGGGTTGTATACCACCGAGAAAACACGGTTCTGCATATAGGCGCAACCACCAATTGGGACCCACGGGACGCGTCTCCCCAACTTTTGAGTGGTCCCCTAACTTTATTATTATGGTCCCACCAACTTTTAGGACGTGATTCATTTGGTCCCCCAACTTTTAGGACGTGATTGCACCCATGGTTCTGCATATATTGGAAGTACGAGCAAAAGGGACTGAGAGCAGACTTTGTTCAAACGAACGAAGAGAGCGGAAATGTCCATAGTAGAGCTAACTAAATCGCCTCTTCGTGTACCACATCTCAAGAATTTTCGACTATTACACATGTACATGTAGATGTACATATTCATGTAAATGCACATCTACATGTAGGCCTCAATTCACATTAGCAAGCACTTTCAACATCTTCCATAAATATAGATTAATTGAACTGGATTTAGAGAATAATTAACAAGCGACGAACAAATTGACAAAATCTGCTAAGTTACTAACCATGCATGAGCCACGTATTATAAATAAAATTATATGTAAATATATAGATTATACAATGTGTATGTATATACACATTTTACACAATGTCATGTATATACATGTGTAATTGTGGGGAGCGGTGGTGTAATGGTGGCGTCGTTGCCTTGAAGCCTAAAGGTTCGAGGTTCGAATCCACCTCAAGTCGCCACGTATAGGGACCTTGGGCAGGTCCTTCACTCGCAATTGCTCAGCGCTTCGGCGTGAAACTCCGATGCAGTGTCCGCAGTCGGGAGCGCCTCTGAGTAGGGTGCTTGAAGGGGCGCTATAGCAAGTGCACATACAAACATGTATGTATAGAAATGTACGCATGTATGCTAGAGTGTTCAAATTTCCTATGTGGAAAAAATAATTTTGAATAATCACCTCGCATACCCTCTGGATTTGTGACATTTGGTGTCCTAAACTACTCAGTGAAATCTTTTGACTTTGGGATCATGTTAAGTGACACCTCAAAGCTAGTGAAGTTTTCAAAAAGTTCGATTTTTTCTTAAAAATAAAAAATCACAAATTTAATGCATCACATGATTTACTGTCACACAATACAGACTACAGTAAACAAACAACACTTTTTGCAGTGCTGTGTAACAATACAAAGTAGTAGTGTCTATGTTTTTTTTATATAAAAATAAAGTCTAGGCCTATAGCCCTATACTGTATCTGAAAAGTGAAAATCTACGGTATGGCATTAGGCTTTCAGTGGTGTTCAGCTTCTTGGAAGATGAGCTGTCGTTGCTTGCTGCTCATCCTGTGTGAGGGTCAAGTTAAAATCAGTTGACAACTTTACTGCAAGTCCAACAAAGTCATTAGGCCTAATAACAGAAAGTGCAGCAACAAAGTCCTTGGAATGTTGGTGTTCTTCTCGTCTTAACCACGTTTTGGGATCAGAAGAGAGCAAATCTTGACCGTCTTTGAGGGTAGCAAATAGATGCATCGATTGCTGTATCACGAACTCAGATAAAGTGTTAACCTGAAATGTCCTGATGGTTTTGGATCAACAAACCATAAATCCATTTTCTTCTGTGGCTTGCGATATATATGCTGCGCAAACTGTTCGTTTCTTCTCGTCAGCAGACCTTGTCAGAAAAAGGAACAATCCTGCTTATTCTTTGCTGACTTACCATAGATGCCTCTTCATTTTAAGGGCTACATCTGAAGCTTGGGTCTCAATGCTGTGAAATTTTCTCATGTTCTATAGCATACACAGATCGTAAGGAGCATCCCAGGTGATGGGTACAGTGAACCATGCCTCAACGTACAGGGCTACAATAAACAGGCTGATCCTTCTTGTAAGCCTACAGTTCTTTAGTAAGCTTATTCGTAGGAAAAGATGTATCTTCAAGCAATATTATAGGCCATTTGATAAGCACCATTTAGACTGAATTGTATGCTGTCAACATCACCAATATGGGTAGCCTCATCAAGTGCAATAAGACTGAGCCTTTATGAACTCTGAGTGGTATTGCACCGGCTGGTTGTCTGAACTCTGCTGTGCAGTGCACATAAAACTGAACCACAGCTTGGTGGTTCTGCTCTAGCCATACCCTCTCACTGTAAGCCAGGGAACAGCCTTTGTATCCTTACAGAGAGAAACAAATTTGTTCTTGTCAGTGAGACGCAACTGACATTTGGACATGGCGAAAACTGCAACTTGAGGCCCATTGGAGACAAAGAGTAAATCAAAAGTTCAAAACTGCATGCTGCAAAGCCTGCAATCAATTCAAACTGATGTCTGCAAACCAAAAATGATAGGCATTTTGTCAAAGGCCTTTTGAATAATGACTATTGTGCCACTGTGAACTCCTGTGTTACCACTGATTGTGTCAACCCAGCTAGCCATTTTTATACCCGATTCTTCCTTTAGTATTTAAGTGATTTTGTTCCCAGTAATGAGCCAGTTCCAGGGCCAGGCAGTTTAGAATGGTTAGAAGCTTTTTTCAATTCCTAAGCCAGACAGAACAACCACCATGTGATCAGCATTAACACTCTCATCACCTGGCTGCGGCTTACCATCGAAATGAACAATTGCCTTATGGCAGAAATTTTCTCTAATGCTTTGCTCAATGGAAGAACAGGTCTCCTTACAGGTCTCATACTAAAGTTGTGCACAGAACCAGATCATTGACATTGATACCTACTGCTTTTAGGGCCGGGGCAACTGTGTGCATTGCTTGATGTGGCATGGGATTTTCTGTCCCTGCTACCCAATACATAGCAGTTCATCAATCAGCATTGAATATCAATGATAGATAATAATTATAACAATAAATATATAATATAAGAAAATAAAGAAGATAAGTATTATGAAATAACAAGAATTTTATTTTTAAAAAAACTCAGAAATAGCAGATAACTATTTTCTAAAAAAACTGAATTTTCCCCAAATAACGCTTTTCTTCGAACTATTTCAAGAAGTTACGCCCTCTTGAGGGGTCATTTGCCATTGAGGTATGGATGTAGAATTTTGGAGGGTTAATTGTGTCCATAAATGTCACATTTTAAGCCCCTATGCATGTGATTCATACAAAATTATTTTTTTCTGAACACTCTAATGTATGCATGTATATACGTGTAACGTCGTGTATACTATTCCATATGTACCTATTCGATATTTGATACGGCGAATGGTTTTAAATGCTGGAAAGCTATGCATGGAGTCTGTGCAGTGATGCGTCCATATATATATACATATATATGTACATGTATATATATTGCTATCCTTTTCATCATGTATATAAATATATCGCTATCCTTTTCATCACCGGTTTGTTAAGCAAACGAAGACCGTCTGCTTTCTTTAGCCATCAAACATCTTTGCGATTGACACACAGCAGCTTTCGAGAAGAAAGACTCACAATCAGATGTAAACAGAGGAGTAGATAAACGGATGGATGGATAGATTGATTGATTGATTGATTGATGGATGGATGGATGGATGGATGGATGGATGGATTGACAGAGGATGGATGGGTGGGTGGGTGGATGGATGGGTCATTGGATGGACGAATGGATGGATGGGTGGATGGGTGGATAGATGGGCTGATTGATGGATGGATGGACTGTGCCTCTGCTTAGCAGTTCAGCCCCTCGGGTAGCTACATGGTTTTAAGCTGTATGGGTGGATGGATGGATGGATGGGTGGATGGATGGGTGGTTGGATGGATGGGTGGTTGAATAGACGGATGGATGGATGGACTGAGGTATGCGGATGGGTGGGTAGATGGATGGATGGGTGGATGGATGGGTGGATGGATTGAGGTATGCGGATGGGTGGGCAGATGGATGGATGGGTGTATGGATGGATGGATGGATGGATAAACGGATGAATAGATAGATTGATGGATGGATGGATGGATGGATGGGTGGGTGGGTGGATGGATGGGTGGGTGGATGGACGAATGGATGGAAAAGATTGATGGATGGAAGGGTGGATGGGTGGATAGATGGGCTGATTGATGGATGGATGGATGGATGTATAGGTGGATGGATGGATGGATAAACGGATGAATGGATAGATTGATGGATGGATGGATCATGGATGGATGGGTGGATGGACGAATGGATGGAAAGATGGATGGATGTGTGGATAGATGGATGGATGGAGATATACGGATGGATGGGTGGGTAAATGGATTGTATGGGTGGGTGGGTGAGTGGGTGGGTGGATGGATGTACGGGTAACGGATGGACGAATGGATGGCAGTATTGACGGATTGACGGGTGGATGGTTCGCTGTGTGAATGAATGTTTGTGATCAGAATGAATATGGATCACTTGCACACACACCCGCACAGACCCACACCTATCCACCACACACTCATATTATATATATAACATGTATATATATATGCATGCATAAACCATTGCATTATATATATTTTATATATATATATCAAATAGCATCAAAGATTGGATCGAATGCCTTCGGCAAATATACTGCTAAATATAGTTCAGTGCGTGCAGCTGGAAAGACGGATAGATGAGCAGATGAGCAGATGGACAGATGGACGGATGGACGGATGGACAGTCGATCCAGAGAGTGCAGTCAATCCAATTGACGACTGTATACGTGGGGTTCAATGTGTCATTGTACAAAGTATCTGTATGTTTGTCTGTCTGTCTTTCTGTCTGTCCGTGTGTCTGTCTGTCTGCCTCT
>OX457045.1:39186523-39394023 GCA_949752735.1 Lumbricus terrestris | reverse complement strand
TATTTTTTGTACTCTTTTGCCTATTTTCCTATAGGGCCCAATTGGCGCGGTTCTTCCGTAAAAGTGTGAACACGCCAGTGTTATTTCTATTAACTGAAACTGTAACTGAAATAGCAGAATAACTGAAAAATCTTTGCCAGTTAACTGTAACTGAAACTGAAACTGAAAAATGTTGAATAACTGAAACTGTAATAGAAACTGAAAAACAATAACTGTATAACTGAAGAATCAAAAGGAGTTAACTTGAAAATAAAACAAGTGCTTTTTTCATATTTACTGATTGTTTTCTTTTCTTTTTGTTATGAAATGAGATTATTTGTAACTGTACACAGGGTCAGCCAAGGTCAATCAGCTGCTCGCTACTGCACGGCTTCCTTCCTTGCTGTTTCTGCCTCCTTTTTCAGTCCTGTGAGTCTCTGTCCCCGACACGTGCTGCTTAATTTGCACCAGGTAGCACATCCCCACACAGGTGTCATGCTAGCAGAGAAGATACTTGGCGGAAGCAACCATCTTCAGCGGTGACCTAGATAATGGACTGTCCTTCTGGGTGGATCGACAGAGCTCCTATCCATCTCTGGCCCTGATTGCAGAAGACTTCGTATCCGCGCCTGCTTCACAAGCATACGTTGAGCGCGTCTTCTCAGTTTGTGGGGACTTGTGTGCAAGAAAGCGAAACAGTTTAAGTGTAAACCTGGAACGTCGTGTGTTCCTTAAAGTCAACCGACAATATGTAAAATCAGATTGATCTCCTATTCAGCTTTCTGGGAACTTTGCGCAATATGTGTGACTGTGATCAGTGTCTTAGTAGTTGTGATGTTTGAATATACACGTAATAACTGTAACTGAAACTGTAACTGAAAAATAAGAAATAACTGTAACTGAAACTGAAAAATCTCATTGCAGTTAACTGTAACTGAAACTGTAATTGAAAAATAAAAAAATAGATAACTGTAACTGAAACTGTAACTGAAAAACCATAACTGAAATAACACTGGAACACGCAGAGCGTGAACAGCGGGTCATCTATACGTTTTTTTCTTATTGAGATTACCAATAGACCATACAGTGCCTCCTGGGTCATAGATGTCCCAGTTGACTACATTGTGCTAGGCAGGTTGGTCCCGAGAGTGCACGTCAATTTCAGAGACTTAAATCTTACGACGATCCGTAGCCTATACGCATGCAGACATACATACATGTAGATGACGTGACGCCTATTAAAATGCGGATACCATTGGGCCAGATATGGCGTGGACACCCGCAGACATTTTTGCAGGAGGGGCAATGCACAATGGTCAGTTGGTCACGGTTGAATTATTTTAGCAAGATCTTGAAAATGCAAGGCAATTACGTGAACACGGGTATTTTCACAGGCGTTTCTAATGTTATTGTAGGCCCTATATTTCTCAAAAAATTGCACTCTGTGCATCATTCGCGGCGTCTAGGCCTAGCAGGCTATAGCAGCTTTGTGCAACTGACTCAATGACCATCACACGGTTCCCTCCACTGGCAGCATCCTATCTCTGGCTCTCTGCCAGGGTACCAGCGTCGGCAATACTGTATTGTTTCTGATTTGAACGCAGCATTCATTAACGCATTGTTTGTCGAAGATGCAGGTGTGTCTCTCTATCAATGTCTGTCTGTCTATCTGTCTGTATGTCTGTCTATATGTCTGTCTGTATATAACGTCTGTCCAAATTGGCGATATCAACTCGGTCTAAGTCAGTAGTTTCAAGAAATATAATACCTCCGATGGACCAACAGCCGGCTATTTATAGGTAATGAACCCAACCTGCATGTGGTTTGGTCGGTGCAGGTGCTATAGGGTCTACAATCCCTACATCATGATCTGCTCGTTTGTATTAGGCTATAGTAATAGGCTCAATGCAGAGAAAGTGATTTTATGCTTTAGTCCGAAATAGTTTAAGGCGCTCATTTGTAATTGTCGCCTAATTAAAAATTCCACGGCATCATTGAGTCGCTTACTGTTTTTGTAAGCACCAACTGGTTGGAGAAGGACCTCCACTTTCATTGCATCCTTTCAAATCTAATTGAATGACTGTTAAACTGCCGTTATTATCATCATGCAGAATTAATCAGTGGCCGCTTCGACTGACCTGCACGATCCTTTTAACTAAAATTAATTATTATAACATCAGGCTGGAGTGTGGAAAGGAAGTTGACGCATGTGACTTACATTAAATGACAAGTTCATCGGCGCTATTACACACACTCGCACACACGCTCACACGCTCGCACACACACACACACACACACACACACACACACACACACACACACACACACACACACACACACACACACACAGATACAGATATATTACCGAACGCGTAATGTCAACTTAAATGCTAATTCCATGGGGATTACTGAACTGCTAAGCATTGTGTATGACTTGAAAGAAAATAAAACGCATGAAAAAACGAAGATTGAAACTGCTTTTCAATTTCATGCAAACGTTTTATTTAATTCTCAACGTTTTAAGCCGATACAAATGAGTGTTTTGCAAAGGTTTATGCAGTGCTTACAAATTAGGTAGGCCTATAGGCAGGCTATTGTATATGTAAATTTGAATTTGGTTTTAAGTATAAATCGCAACGTCATTGAGTCAATAGCATTTTATAAGTAGCCTACCCGGTAGTTCGCAATATCATAATAACGGTCAAATAGAGGCAGTACTGAATGAACTGATGCTTGCAAGCACCACCACATGCATCCTAAACGTCTGACAGTCGTAAAACAACCAGAGTGTTCTCTCTGGAGTTGGACCCACCGCAGTGCACCGCAATTACGGCATTCTGTGTGTCCCAGAAGGTCACGACGTCCAACTGCTCCATGCCTTCTGGCATCTGGACAATTCCGAGTGCGTTGAACTCTGGATCCAGTACAAAAAATGAATTGGGTTCTTCGGAGGTAAAGATGATCCGTTGGTAAGGATCGAGAAAGGCAACGCCCAAGCTGTTACTAATTGCTGATTGATACTGACGTAGAATCTGTCCGTTCTTGTCCATCTCTGTCAGCACAGAATCAAGCTCCTCATTAGTAGACAACAATATGTAATTGCCATTGGCCTTCTGCAGGGTACTATCTCCACAAGTCAGCGTGAAATCAGTCGCTCGTAAAGGCACATCTTCCAAAGACTCACCAGCCGCACTGTACCGATTCATGATACCCTCACCATTCGATTCATCGACCGACAATATGCATATCTCACCATTGACTGACAAAGACAAAGAACAGGCGCCGGTTCTGACATCTGTGATAAGTGAGCAGAGACGAACATGTGGGCCGTCTAAGGAAACACTCTGTACCGATAGACGATTACGTCTATCTTCCGTGAGCAGGTAGACGCAGTTGGACACGCTGCAAGCTACCATGTCTATATGCTGCGTATCGGGAAGCTCGACGCGTTTCGACACCTGTCCCACTGAGTCTTGATCATAGAGAAGAAGGGCGTGCTGCTGGTTAGGTTCCGCGGTGAGAACTAGTAGTTGGCTTCCAAGCGTAGTGACGCGATATGTTGAACTGGGGACGACGACACGGCGCAACACTTCCAATTGTAGAGTAGCCTCACCTGAAAAGTTCACTCTGGTCCATGTATGCATGTATAATTGTATATAATATGTAACTACATATGCATGCATGCATGTATGTATTTTAAATTTATTTTATTTTATTACAGCAATTTGATATAGCACCCCATCAAGGCTGCCTACTCACGAGTGCTGTCAGTCCAACCCGAGGTCGAACAGTGTGAAGTTAAACAGAGAGACCAATAGGCATTTTGACGATGAGTAGGCCTAATAAAAATTATAGGAAGCCCATTCCAAGTCGCAGGTCAGCCATGCACGGAGAAGGCGCTGTGCTGCCTGATTGCAGTCCGACAGTAAGTTCCGCTTGTGCAGCTGAGCGGAGAGAGCAGCGGCACTGGGCGGGCGCCGTGGAGTAGCAAAGCTCCTGCAAGTACAGAGCGGCTAAACTCTCAAAGCAGCACCGGATCAAAGCATAAATTCGGCTAAAAAAAACTCCCACTGCAATTCTCACCCTGAGTTGGAATTCAAATCTCCGCCACAGAGCGGACATGCATGGCTCGAGATTTCTGCTCCATCTGCGCCCCCACCCACCCACCTACCCAACTCAGCTATGAGTATATTGACCGTACACTGTCGGTGGGAAGATGAGACGGCGAGGGAGACGGCTGGCCACCCATGGTCCTCATGTGACGACGGTAAGAAAAATGAAGTCGCTACCACTTCATCCCCATGACTACATGTCGTTCAGCTATAGCTTATGGGTTTCTTCTTCTACTTCTTCTTCTTCTTCTCCCCCGCCTCTTCCTCCTCTTCCTCCAAATCCTAATCCTAATCCTCCTCCTCTTTCTCTTTTCCCACTTCCTCTTCCATTTCCTCTTTCTCGCACTCTTCTTTCTTCTCCTCCTCCTCCTCCTCCTCCTCCTCCTCCTCCTCCTTCTCCTCCTCTTTTCTCCTCCACTTCTTCGTTTTTTTCTTCTTCATCATCATAATTATTAGGCTATATATTGAGGTACAAACATTTAAATGTGCAGGTACTGTATGTACATGTATTTACGCATGTACATAAGTGTGTAAGTATGTATCTAGTTTTTCTGCGAAGCGTATTAAATAAATTAAAAATCATAGGTCTACTTTAAACGCCGATGCGAGATTCATGAAATTTTCATATGAATCTCGCATCGGCGTTTAAAGTAGACCTATGATTTCTTCTGGGCGGCTTCAGACATAGCTTTATAACTATAGCCCACTTAGCGGTCTGATAGATGCAGTGGAACCTCCCAATGTCAAATATTCGCTCGTCGTAGGCATGGGCGCCTGCAGAAATTTTTGCAGGGGGGGGCAAAAATTTTACGATAGTTACCAAATTTTTCTGTAGCAAGAGCTTGAAAAATGCAATACGGGAAATTAAGAATACGGGTATTTTTCAAAGAGGTTTCTTATGCAAATTTCTCAGTTTCATTTTGTGTACAATTTTTAATATGAATAGTTTCCTTAGAAATTGGTTAAAAATCAAAAAGGAGATGTCAAAAGTAGTTTCCAAAAGGTGCGCTATATAAGTCCATAGAATGAATGAATAAATGAACGAACAATAGGTGTTAGTTTTCAAGGGACAAGTGTTCCTCTGGCTGCTTCTAAAGCGCCACTCGAAAGCCAATCGCAGGGCACCAGCGTTTTCACATGTGCTGCATCGAATCAGAAGCATATTCCAAAGAGTAGTCAGAAAGAGGTCCGAGTGTGGTAGCCATAGGGCCAGAGTAACTGTTAATGCGGGTGTCATTTAGGAAGGTGAAGGATTCGAGGATCAGATGAGTGTGGTATCAATTCTTTTGAAAAGATCTCTTTGTCAGTTTTGGGTGTAAACCCTGAGGCGTGATAACCAGAGCCAAGTTTATTTACAGTTTGACCTCCCTGGATTCTGTACTGGCAGCTTGCAAAATGGACAAAATGGAGCCTGGTTTATAGCAGACTTGGTTTATATAATTACAATGCTGGTGAATAAGCAGCTATCCTTGATGTAATTTCTGTGTACTTTGAGAAATTTTCAAATTTTTGCATTAGTATTTACTTTTTTGCAGTTGTGATTATTTGCACTACCGCTGGGTTCCACTCAAGTAGGCCATAATAGATAGGCCTGCTGATTGCATGGGCGCCAGCAGGAGGGTTGGAAGCCAAAGGTCATTGTTACAGTTTTTAGAAAGAGCTTGAATATGCAAGGCAGAAAGTTATAATGAGCATGTTTATTACTATAGAGATGTCTAGATGTAGATTTCGGACTGTATAATTCATATCATCGGTGCATTAAGGCAAAGAAATTGGTTAAAAACCAAAAAGTAGTAGTTACAAACATAGGTGTCAATTTTCCAGGGGGGCAAGTGCTTCCCCCTTGCCCCTATGTGCGGGCGCCCATGGTCGTAGGCCTACAACGGGAAGCCATCTCCCTACAATCCCCAAGTTAAATGTCTGAAAAATAATGGAGACATCAAACATTCGAACCTGCCTAAGGGCAGAGAACGAAAAGAAGGGGCCTACTAAATAAATAGCCTCATTTTAACTAGTTCGAAAACTTACGGTATTGCGAGAGGAGTTTGCTTGTTTCTGTTTCGCAGAACTTTGTCGAAAGTACGCCATCCCAGACACGGCAGACTTGTCGATGACGAGCGATGACCAATGCCGCCTTCTCCAGCCAAACACTTTTGGCAAATTTCATATTCTTCACTTCCATTGCAATGGCTTCGGTTAGAATCTTCTGGAGAAGCTCAACCGGCAGATCGCCCAACTACAAGATGAGGATTTCACATAATAATAGGCATAGGTGCAATCGCGTCCTAAAAGTTGGGGGGCCCAATTGAATCACGTCCTAAAAGTTGGGGGACCATCATAATAAAGTTAGGGGACCACTCAAAATTTGGGGGACGCGTCCCGTGGGACCCATAGTGTGGTTGCGCCTATGATAATAGGCCATGCTTACAGACACATATCAAGGACCTATTAGGCCCATAGGCCTTCACAAGACTGGATATCCCTTATAATAATGTCGTGTTAGGCTACTATAGAGTGTTTTGGACGAGTATAGGCCTACACGCATAGGCCTATGAATCAGGAAAGTTTCACATCCTGTTTACATAATAAAGGCATTCAAATAATTATATTTTGAGCGGAGATTGACGAATAGATCTAATTGTTCGAAAAGTAAAAAAATTACGCGAAGATTTAAAATAAAAAACTATCATTTCTAACATTAGGAACAACTTTTGAAGTGGGGCGACATCTGTGAAGAAGTGTAAAACGAATGTAGATATTATTTCTTCGAGTAACCACTCCTCTAAAATTATATAGATTCCTTGACATTCAGCGTGGAATGATCGATCATTCAGCCAAGTTGTAAAACAGCAGCAAACAGAGAAAGAGTAACTATCGCATTACTTTACCAGGTCAGGTTCGATTACTGGTGTAAGATTGCATAGATTACAAATTAGTGGCAACGTTGCTATGTAGGCCTATACAGCTTTGGCTCGACAGGCAGGAAGCGACGCTATAGACTTACTATATGATCACACGACTAAACGTTACAAATGCTCGCCTAGTCTCAAAATGGCCGAACCATGGATCGCTAACGCATCACGATTGCCAATGTTTCTGTTGAGTGAAACCTGGTTGTTTAAAGCCAGCGGAATATGCATTATCGCATTTACGCACACACATTGCCGAGGTCGCCTTATATCAAACCATTATTGTTAGGCACTGATAAGGATAAAGAGGGGAATGGAAACGTCGTTGTATCGCACCCTTCACACCGTTTAAATAGATTAGATTTAAAGCAGTTCTGTGACATGGATTATTAATTTCAAATAGCTTACAGTCGTTTCGTCGAGATCAGGTTTTCTTGCGTCCTGCGTACCTTGGTCCATAAAATATCCAGCGCCACGCGCATTTCCTTGGAAGAGAAAACTTACAATTAGAAACCTGCCTTAATATCATTGATACGAGGCAACATCATTGAAGATTAGACCCACAATTAAGGCCTGCCTTGATCATAGAAATCAATCTACTTCAATGAAGATAAGCCTACAATTAAAATCTGCCTTAATCATTGATACGAGGCAACACCAATGAAGATTAGGCCTACAATTAATATAAAGCCTGTCTTGATCTTCGAAAGAGGCAACATCAGTGTGGAGTAGACCTACAATTGATTGATTGCTCCCCTTCCTAAGTACCGGTATACTCTCATAAAAATGTGTATAATCGTTTATGGTTCACCAACTACACTGGTTCCTCTCTCTCTCTCTCTCTGTCCGCATACAATATGAAGTTCTTTCTCTGGCACACAAGTCCAAACTGGGTCTTGCACAGAAAAATCTGTGATCGAATTCGGTCTCCTCTTTCTGCGTCTTCTCATCGACCTCTCCGTTCTATATATATAGGGACAGGGCTGACTTTATTTGTTCCACAAGCTATAGGACCACTAGGCCTATTACTCATACTCGATCTTTACCCTCATTAGGCCATCCTTATGGAATTCACTTCCCCCGCTCTGCGTGGGACTCTACTCCCTCCCTCCCTCCCCCCTCTCTCTCTCTCTCTCTCTCTCTCTCTCTCTCTCTCTGTCTCTCTCTCTCTCCTTAAGACCTATTTTTCCTAGGGATCATCGCACGTGGAGCGCTTCTGAATGGCCACGGCTGTGACCGGCGCTATAGAAATTACAAATTGAATTACATTACATTAAATTACATTACAATTAAAAACCTGCCTTAATCATCCGAAAGAGATAACATCAATTAAGTGTGGGACTACAATTTAAGACCTGCCGCTATAATCGAAAAGAGGCAAAATCAACGAAGATTTTGGCTCAAAGTAAAAATCGGCATAGCTATTGTAATATCTATGTTTAGCGGTCCCGGATACTATAGTTTTGCCTTGAAATCTGCCTCAATCATCTAAAGGAGGCAACACCAATGTAGAGTAGACCTTCAATTAAAAACATGCCTTAATCATTCGAAAGAGAAGCATCAATGACGACTAGGCCTACAATTAAAAACATGCCTAAATCATACGAAAGAGAAAGATCAATGAAGATTTGGCCTGCAATTAAAACCAGCCTTAATCATCTGAAAGAGAAGCATCAATGAAGATTTGGCCTGCAATTAAAACCAGCCTTAATCATACGAAAGAGAAAGATCAATGAAGATTAGGCCTACAATTAAAGCCCTAATCATCTGAAAGAGAAGCATCAATGACGACTAGGCCTACAATTAAAAACATGCCTTAATCATCCAAAAAAGAAAGATCAATGAAGATTAGGCCTACAATTAAAACCAGCCTTAATCATCCGAAAGATTAGCATCAATGAAGATTAGGCCTACTATTAAAAACATGCCTTAATCATCCGAAAGAGAAGCATCAATGAGGATTAGGCCAAGGGCGGATACAGGAATTTTCGAAGAGGGGCCAAATTTGTCGGTCTTGTGCAGGGACAAATTTTCGTCTTGGTCGCCAAAAAGTTGATGATCTTTTTAGTAATTTATCTCCGTTTCCCAAGAAAAAGATAGGCCTACCATTTTATCCACCCAAAAAGTTGATGACCTTTTTTAAAGTCATTTGTCTCCGTTTCTCAAAAAAAGATACCATTTTATCCGCCAAAAAGTTTATTACCCTTTTTTAGTCGAACGGGCTACGTGTGCGGACTTCGTGGGTGTGCCGTGGGTGTCGGGAGGACCTACTGAATTGCTCATGGGGGGACCACGTCAACTTTCCGGCCATAATAGCTGGTCAAAAATAAAGAAATTTCTAAGTGGGGGAGGGCCATGGCCGGATTGGTCCTGGATCCGCCCCTGGATTAGGCCTACAATAAAAAAATGCCTTAATCATCCGAAAGGGAAAGATCAATGAAGATTAGGTCTGCAATTAAAACCAGCCTTAATCATCTGAAAGAGAAGCATCAATGAGGATTAGGCCTGCAATTAAAAACATGCCTTAATCATCCGAAAGGGAAAGATCAATGAAGATTAGACCTGCAATTAAAACCAGCCTTAATCATCCGAAAGAGAAGCATAAATGAAGATTAGGCCTGCAATTAAAACCTTAATCATCCAAAAGAGAAGCATCGATGAGGATTAGGCCTACAATTAAATACATGCATAGGCGTAGGGAACATCTCGTCAGGTGAGGGGGAGGGCAAAGATCTAGACTTTTGTATGAACCAAATTTTTTGATGACCTTTGGCCGGAAAAATCTTATGACCTTTTTTCCTCCCACAAAATTTCCCGAATTGCCCGGCCGAAAAAATCAAGTCATTTCCTAAAAATTATCGGAAAATTTTGATTCCCGTACCTGTTTGCCTGAAAAAATTTAAGAATTTTGTCCCCGCTCATGCCTGTTATGTCCCAAAACTACATTTGCCCGAAATTGGGGGGAGGCATTTGCACCCCCAGGACCGCCGCCTCCAACGCCTATGAATACATGCCTTATTCATCCGAAAGAGAAAGATCAATGAAGATTAGGCCCACAAATTATTATTAAAACCTTAATCATCCGAAAGAGAAGCATCAATGAAGAGTAGTCTACAATTAAAACCAGCCTTAATCATCGAAAGAAGTAAGCAAACAATTAAAAACCTGCCTTGATCATCTAAAAGTTGTAACATCAATGAAAACTTAAACCTCCAATTAAAACCAGCCTTAGGCCTAATCGTCGGAGAGAAGCAACATCAATGAAGAGTAGGCCTACAATTAAAAACATAGCCTACCTTGTTGAGGATTACCTTCGGTGTTTCTCTCGAACGGTGCGTTTGGTCGACGCTGTGCATCGTTCGCTTCGTCGGGCGGGCGCTTTTGAGACATCCTGATGTGCAAGATATTAATGACGTTTAGACTAAAATACCTTTAAATACCTTTAAATATATTAACAATACCTTTAAAAACCTAAAAATAATTACCTTGAATTAAACGGTAGCCTATTATGCCGCCATGAAATATTACATTAATTTTTCCATACATTGTGACGTCACGCAATAAACGCGATGTCATTCACTCTGTGGTGGCGGTGACACGAAACGGAGTATCCCCCTGAAAGCTATCCGGGGGGATGAATTAATCTATCCCCCCGGATGAAATTAACCGGTCTATACTATCCGGGGGGATAAACCATTCTATATCCATTTTTGAAAATGCGCATAATAAAAAAAATGGTGCTGTAATCAAAATTTAAAGTGACTCTAATTGTTTTAAGTGCCCTAAGCAATGCTCAGATAAAGGCAACTCGAATTTATTTAGTGACTCTGAGTGTTTTTAAGTGTTTTAAATGTTTTAAGTGCTCTAAAAACAGGGCAAAACAAATTATTTAGTAGGAATAAACATACCTGTTAGTGTCATTGTTCAAAACAAAGCAGATGAAAATTAATTTGCCAAAAAAGTACACGCGGAAGCGGTTTTTTCGACTTTTTTATTTTAGGGGGGATACACAATTAATACGGGGGATACTCTATTTCGTGACAGCGGCACTTCTTCAAATGTACTACTCAAGATGCGCTCCCAACCGCAGCGCTGTGAAATAAAACTCGTTCAAGATGAGAGAGAGGAATGCGTACGTGTATCCATGTTCAACGTACGTGTTCGTCCGAACAGATTCAATAAAGGCTCACACCTTATGGACCTATGCGTGCAAATGGAAAAAGTTTCTCAATAATAATATATTATTATTTATAACTGTTGTCAACGGTTAAGTTTCATAGTAAAAAATAAGCAACAATAATTCGGAACACAATTTGGTGGCTAGTTCGAATTTATGCTTTCTAATATAGGGGCTACACATTTTCGCACATGCGTGGATCACTGCATGGGTCACTATACCATGCATCTTTTAAAAATGCTAGTAACTTATTCGTAATAGGCCTACCTATTTTTGGCTTTTTAAAAAACTTATACCCTCATCTGACCGGAACTCAAGTGCTATGTCAGTGGCTTACTTCTATTTCTCTTTTTAAACAATGGCACAATGAGGTCGTCCATTCCTGGGGTAGGCCTACGGCCTTGGGTTATAGCTTGACTATTTGACACACTATAAAGCTTGTTGCAGAGAATATTGTGCAGCGAAATGCGTTTCTTCCGCAGTATCGTGGGCTGTCTATTATGGGCGACTTGTAAGAGTCTATATTTATCAGCAACCTATTGATATTGCTTAAAAATTGTGTCGTTTATTGTAGGCCTAGCGCCTTTTAGGTCTATGCGTCCTTCTGTGTTATTACTGGGGGGGGGCATGACCTGAGGCCTCGCATTTTACTCAACAGGGTCGTCACATTTGTCAATCGGGCCCTGTTTGTACCGGTTCCCGGACAATTCGTCGACGGACAAATCGTCGACGGACAATTCGGACCGGACAATTCGGAGACGGACAATTCGGACCGGACAATTCGGAGACGGACAATTCGGAGACGGACAATTCGGAGTCGACAATTTGGACCAGGACAATTCACAGACGGACAATTCGGAGCGCATATAGCCTAAAAATCTTGCACTCCTTAGAAACACTTACGGGGATGAAACATTTTATTTATCATTGGCATAAAATAATAATTGTAGGCTATGGCACCAAGCAAATGCTGTCTTATCTTCTAAAAATTTATTGGTTCGATAACTGAAAATAAGAAACTGAAATTAGTAGTTAAATGCAGTAAATTGTCAACTTATAGGCAGTTCATTTAGATCAGTTTAATTTTCATACCTATTTGGGCCCATGGTTTTTATGCCCGCTAGTCAGGTGTCAGATAATCATTAGTTTGGACAGTAATACATTTTGGATGATGGAGATTGGTATAGGCTAGAAAAATCTGACCTAAGAGTGGAAGTCCCATCACGAATTTTGGCTGCTAAGAATTGTTCGGTCTGAATTGTCCGGTGCGAATTGTCCGGTCCGAATTGTCCGTCTCCGAATTGTCCGGTCCGAATTGTCCGTCTCCGAATTGTCCGGTCCGAATTGTCCGTCTCCGAATTGTCCGGTCCGAATTGTCCGTCGACGAATTGTCCGTCGACGAATTGTCCGGACACCATTTTGTACAATGTACCTCTTACGTCTTTGGGGTGCCCGGTAACGCATTGGATAGCACACTGGCATGTGGATCAGCGGACCCGAGTTCGAGAGTTTCATCAGACAGATGTGCTTTGTATGTTGTTGCTTTTAGCGCCGTGTAGCCTATAGCAGGCTGTCTGTTCTGTTAGTCAGTGTTTAATCTAGACGTCTCTGGGGGGGGGGGGGAAAGTTCCCCCCCAGGATTGACATTTCCCCCCCCAGAAAAAATTTGACGAAATGATATTGGTTTTTAGTTACTGCTTTCATCATTGTTTTACATGAAGTGTTATAATATACCGTGATATTATTTATTATTATATGATTATAATAACATTATTTTACTACTATAATATATGATACTATCATGTTAAGATGACACATTAAAATGCAGCTATTGCAATGTGGAAATCCAAAAATTTTCTAATGGGTCACTGAAAAAGTACTCTATTTTGTTAAGACAACACCTTAAAATGCTGCCATTGCAATGTGGAAATCCAAAAAGTTTCTAATGGGTCACTGAAAAAGTATAGTATTTTGTTAAGACAACACCTTAAAATGCTGCCATTGCAATGTGGAAATTCAAAAAGTTTCTAATGGGTCACTGAATGGGTCACTGAAACAGTACAGCTAGTTTGTTAAGATGACCCCTTAAAATGCTGCCATTGCAATGTCATCATCATCATTCGTCGCCTACTCCACCAATGGGAGCGTTGCACAATGAGTTTACCAAATTTCTCCAGCGTGTCCGATCTTCAGCCACAGTAATGGCCATGTTCAAATCCATACCCAGTCCAGTTAAGTCTTCGTTTATCATAGCGAGCCACGTTGTTCTGGGTCTTCCTCTAGGGCGCTTCCAGGAAGGCGGAGCCTGCGCCAGCAGTGCCTGTCTAGAGTCTGAGTCTGCTGGCATTCGAGCAACGTGACCAAGCAGCCCCAGACGTCTCCGTCTAATTATACCGCAAACTGTTGTTTGTCCTGTTCTGTTGTAGACCTCCGCGTTGGTGATGAAGTCGGACCACTTGATGCCGCATAAGGTCCTCAACCACTTAGTGCCAAAGGCATCTAGGCGCAGCTGATCCCGTCGACCGAATGACCATGTTTCAGAGCCGTAGAGGAGGACTGGCATGACATATGAGTTGAACAGTCGTATCTTGGTGCTGAGGCTGATACGAGTGGACCAGATGTTATTTTTTAGGGCTCCAAACGCTCCGCTTGCCATTCCCAGGCGTCTTGAGATCTCCGGGGTGCTGCGACAGGACTCATGAGTGAGCACGCCCAAATAGTTGAAGCCCTCAACACACTCGACCGCCTCCCCCTCTACCATGATGTCCGGAGGTCGCGGTAGAAAATCGCTCAGACTTTGCACTTTTGTTTTCTGCCAGTTGACGTGTAGACCCAACTCTGATGCCTCCTCCTCGAAGATTGTAAGGGTTGATGCCAGCAAGTCATAAATTTGGGCCAGTAGAGATACATCATCGGCAAAATCAAAGTCAGTAAATGCAACTTCGCCGATATCAGCTCCAGGCATAGCCCTGGCAACAGTCCTTCCCACAACCCTATCCATGGCCACGTCAAACATGTCCGGAGCTAGGATACAGCCTTGTCGAACCCCCGACCTAATCCGAAACCAGCCACTGGTATCTCCCTCACAGCGAACACAGCTGAGGGTGTCCGTATAGAGAGCACGGAAGAGAAGGACCAGTTTATCAGGGATCCCGGCGATCTTCAAAAGCTTGTAGAGTGCGTCACGGTCGATTGAGTCGAATGCTGCTTTCAGGTCAACGTAAGCAGCGTAAAGAGGCTGTCTAAACTCTCTCCTCTTCTGGGCAAGAAGGTTGAGAGTGAGGACCCGGTCGACAGTCGAACGCCCTGGCGTGAATCCACTCTGTTCTCTTCTTCTGCTGGCGTGGATAACCTGCTTCATCCGCTCAAGTAGGACTCGGGCGAAGACTTTCCCAGGAACCGAGAGGAGTGTGATGCCTCTGTAGTTTTTACACTCCGTTCTATCACCTTTGCCCTTGTACAGTGGGAGGATGATACCTTTGCGCCAGTCAGAAGGAATTTCACCAGATGTCCATATCTCCTCGAACAGCGAGAGCAGCTCGACTGAGGTGCACGGCTCCCCGTACTTCAACATTTCTGGTGTGATACCACACACCCCGGGTGCCTTTCCCATCTTCAGTTTCTGGATTGCTGAGGACACCTCAGATAAGACCGGTATGTCACATGACACAAGACATGAGGGTGTTGACGCATCTGCCTCTTCTGCAATGCATGTCGAAGGAGTCGCAGGCGGGCGGTTCAGAAGATCGTCAAAGTGTTGCTTCCATCGTTCCAATTTACGAGGAATGTTGGAGATCAGCTCACCGCAAGAATCTCTGATCGGAGCAGACACTCTGGGCCCGGAAGATTTCAGACGCCGAAAGTTCTTAAAGGCGCCATGAAGTTGGTTCTTTGCTAACAGCTCCTCCCCCTCCAAAGCCATCCTGTCCGCCCATTCCTGACGATCATTTCGAAGGGACCTCCTCCTCTCGTGGTTCAGCATCCTGTAGCGCTGGAGATCGCCCATCAGTCTAGCCTCCCTGCGTTTGTCCACAATGTCCAATGTTGCTGCGGAGATCCAACCACGCCTTGCTGCACGCACATGTGGAATTGTGCTCTCAGCAGCTGAGCATGCCACATTACAGAATCGATTCCACCTCGACTCCACAGTTCTATTTTCCTGTACGTCGAGGTTCGAGTAAAATCCCACCTGGAGAGCGCCAACATACCCTTCAGCCACAGCTGGATCCCTGAGTGCAACAGAATTGTATCTTTTTTGCTGTGGAAGATGCGCCGATTTGTTGCGTTTCAGACGCAATCTGAGCACCGCGACCACCGGGCGATGATCCGTGTGAAACTCCAATCCTCTGAATGCTCTGCAGCTCATCAATAGCACGTTGAGCGTAGGCTTATACATGCAGCCCACAATAGACCTAGGATATATTATAGTAAAAAAGAACAACACCCTATTTAAAATAGGTCTATGCGTAGATTGAATACATTGAAAAGTTCTCTAGGAATAGATAGCACCATCATGTCTTCTCGACTTGACCTTCCCGGATTTTGACCTCGCACCAGAACTAAAAGGGCGGCTTTCGCTGTTGCGGACTTGAATTGATTATATAGCGCTTCTGAGCATATAGGCCTATAGGCCTACTCTTGAAGATGCGCTATATAAGTGTCATAAATGAATGAATGAATGAATGAATGAGTGAATGAATGAATGAATGAATGAATAAATGAATGAATGAATGAATGAATGAATTTATCGCCGGTGAATGAGCTTTCTCTGAAGAGGTTTTGTGACGCCGCTGAGAAATTCTCCAAGATCTACATTACATTACATCAACTTCCTCTGTCTTCGCTTTCCATCACCCTCGATACTTTAGTATCGAGGGCGATGGAAAGAGAAGACAGAGTCTCGCCTCTCTAAGAACTTTTTTCGACTAACTTGATCCTCTCAACTCTCCAATATTCTCGATTTAAACGACAACCAACTTGACATCTACATGTACTCTTACCCTCAGACCATCAGGAAACCAGACTCTGACCTGCTTCGGACTATACTCGCTAGACAACGTTTCTGACTTGACATAGTGCTCGTAAATAGGCTGGTGCCCTGCCCTGCTTTTGAGTAGCGCTTCGGCAGTTTAAGATTAAAATTGCGATTTTAAGCTATGCGTTGTGGTATATAAATTGTAGGCTACGAATCATTGTGCGTGAAATTAAATATGAAAAATTCCATTCAATCATTATCGTAACTTGGAAATTTATACAGCGCCATGCAAGCTCACTCAAAGGCGCTTGGTCAAAACATGACCGATAGACAGATGAAATCCGGGTCGAATTCTATAGGAGGGTCGTACGTGCGGACAATGAGACGCTCGTGAATAAACTGGTGCCCACTAAAGTGACAGCCATTGTGGTTGTTGCTTGGAGTTGAAACGGCGAGGATGGCAAGGGGCAGAGGCAGAGGCTTTTGTCAATATTCAGGGCAGGCGTATAGCTTGAGCCCATGGAAAACCTGGCGCGGGAGAGAAAAGGAGAGGGATTGAGTCCGGTTGTTTAGTGGAGATATATAAACCACCGGACAGATGATGTAATGTTATATTTAGCCTAGGTTGTTCATCTATCTGAGGAATTTGTATAGCGCCCCTTTGATATATATTCAATGGCGGTCAGAGGTTATGGAATAGATGGCACCTCTAACTGATTCCAGAAATGCCGCTATATAAATGTTCAGTTTGGCCGCAGTTACAAGGAGTAACAAATTAAGTTACTGGCTACTGAATCTGCAAGAAGGCCATAAGTTCAAGAGGTCAGAAGATATAGTCGTGGTTGGGTAGCATTGGTCGGAAACGAAAGAGGGTGCTGCAATCTCAGAGGTGTGTCAAGGATGATGTAAATAAATTACTAGAAAACTGTTCGAAATGGGAAGTTAAGATGAACCTCGGTTATCATTTCAAACCAATATGAGCACAGTACTGTATGTAGGCCTAATATGAGTGCCTCTGGGTAATCCCCTTGAAGAAGCGCTATACAAATGCACCTAATGAATGAATGAATAAATAAAGAAATGAATGAATGAATGAATGGATGGATGGATGAATGAATGGATGAATTAATGAATGGATGGATGGATGGATGGATGGATGAATGAATGGATGAATGAATGAATGAACGAACGAACGAATAAATGATTGAATGGATGGATGGATGAATGAATGAATGAATAAATGAGTGAATGAATGAATGAATGAATTAATTAATAACGACTCACTGTATGAACGGATGACCACAAGATATTACAGTAGTCGAATAATTAACCCAGGCCTATATCTGACAGCCATGCAATGTTCCCATCACGTCCTGCTGTTCATTTTAAATGGCCATCTGCCGAATAAAGGGCTGAGTCGACCTGGGGGCTGGGGGTAAAGGGAAGCGATACGGAGGCCCTGTTGATCTTCTACTCTTAGTGCCAAAGTGGTAGGCCTACCATTACCCTAAACCAGGGTGAGAATTGCCTCGGTGGGGATTTCAAACCCCCCACTCTTTCTTAAGGCCCCCATAGTAGGCCTAAAGTCTGCTTTTCACACCCCAATTCCAAGTGGATCATAGTCCAACCCCAGCCATTTTTTTACAATTTTCACACTGCCCTTGTCACGAAATAGAGTATCCCCCATATTAATTGTATCCCCCAAATTAAAAAAAGTCGAAAAAACCGCATCCGCGTGTATTTTTTTGGCAAATTAATTTTCATCTGCTTTGTTTTGAACAATGACACTAACGGGTATGTTTATTCCTACTAGATAATTTGTTTTGCCCTGTTTTTAGAGCACTTAAAACATTTAAAGCACTTAAGAACACTCAAAGTCACTAAATAAATTCGAGTTGCCTTTATCTGAGCATTGCTTAGGACACTTAAAACAATTAGAGTCACTTAAAATTTTGATTACAACATAATTTTTTTATTATGCGCATTTTTCAAAAAAGGGGATATAATGGTCTATCCCCCCGGATAGTATAGACCGGTTAATTCCATCCGTGGGGATAGATTAATTCATCCCCCCGGATAGCTTTCAGAGGGGATACTCCGTTTCGTGTCACCCTAATCCCCTTCTCAAATTGGCAATGATCGGCTAATTCAAATTTTATGATATAGCTCCACTTCGAGAGACTCTGTATTTATGAGAAAGACCAGATTTTGAAGAATAGCAACAGACTAGTAAGTAAGATGTCATTATAGAGCAGAAAGGATGGCGACAAAAACTTTTCCATGTTAACCCTCTCTTCGTTTACCAAGTGCATCTGCAAAGCAGAATAGGCAGCGCTTTGTATTTTTCTCACTCGGGCATATATATAAAATATACATAGATATTCGTCCATATATACATATAACATGCGAGCTCATATACAATCCTTTGGGACTTATTACGGACACATTCATAGACCTTTTATGTAAGTAAGTCTATGGACTTAATCGTGAGATCATTGCTGCCTGTAAGGTCACCAGGTTCACGGACAGATTCATTGTAACTAGCAGAAGGCTGAAAGACTTTAGACAATTGGTTGTTTTTTTTTATTGTTTATAATTTCATGAAATGCAGGTCTTTGAAGTTCTTCTTTTATAAAGGTTAAATTCTTTTCATTGGATAACAGAATTAACACAATTGTTAATAGAAATAAGAATTAACATAATTGTTAATGGAAATAAACGACTGACAGTAGTTACCATAGCGACCATTGTGCAGTAAACAGTCCCGCTTTATTGTCCTTATTGATGAAAGCCATGATTCTAACAACATGGGACAAAAGCGCATTTGTTCCACAGTAGCCTGCCTATCTGTCGCATTTTCTCGCAGAAAATCGGCAATTTTTTTCCTATAATACATTGAACGTCATTTTGCAGGTATCTTTCAAATGACGTCACAGTGGACTTTTTTCTTGCTAGTGACGTCCTCGAAACATAAAAAACCCAACAACAATGATGAGGACGGTGATAAATAATAGGCCTAATAGTAGTGATGATGATGATGGTGGTGGTGGTGGTGGTGGTGGTGGTGGTGGTGGTGGTGGTGGTGGTGGTGGTGGTGGTGATGGTGGTGGTGGTGGTGATTGTTATTAAATTATTAAATAAATTTATAACGCGCGCAATGTCACACCGAAATATGAATCTGAGGCGTGGATAGTCAGCCGCCAGAGGATGATGATGATGATGCATGATGATGATGATGACGACGACGAAGACGACGACGATTATGATGATGATGATGATGATGAAAACTTACATCATCGTCGTCGTTGCAGTCCTCCTCCTCATCATTGTCGTCATCACCATCATCATCATCATCATCAACATCATCATCATCACATATATGATATATACCATATCTATCACATTTCTCTACAGATGGCCATTTGGATCCAAGATATTTCCGTTCATCTTGGATTTTACCAGAACCGGAGAAATAGGTTCATACAATCAATCCATTCCGAAGAAGCTGTTGTTTGCACTTACCTTTAGAGTAGAGGGCTTTACATGAGATATTTGCCGCATGCGACTACGAATTTACGATCACAGTTTGCTTGCTAGACCGTCAACCGAGAGGTCGCCAGTTCAAATGCTACCCAGGGCGGAATGTTATCTTAGAGCGCTAGATCATAGGAGCATCATCGAAGTCAGCTCTGAAACGATCACTGCGTATATATCTAAGGATCTTCAGCAAATCTGTTAACTCACAATAATAACTTGTCGCCATAGATTGATTCCTGGTCATTGGATATTAAACTATTATAATAAAATTAATTTTAAAAATAATAATGATGACGACGACGATGACGATGACGACGACGACGATGACGAAGATGACGATGGCGGTGACGACGAAGACGATGAGGATGACGATGACGATGATAATGACGACGGGGCGGCGTCGGCGACTACCACGATAACGATGATGATGATGATAATTACGATGACGATGACGATGACGGTGACGGTGATGACGAAGATGACGATGACGATGGCGACAACCACGATGACGATGACGGTGACGATGACGATGAGGAAGATAATGATATTAATAATAAATAATAATTTGCTTTAGTTGGCCAGTGCTCTGAGTAAAGACCATGTCTTCGAGGCCTATTCAGCAATCCTACAATATTCTATTTATTTTTTTGTTGCCTATTTTCCTATAGGGCCTAATTGGTCTGGTGCTTCCGTAAAAGTGTGAACACGCAGAGCGTGAACAGGGGGTCATCTATAGGTTTTTTATTATTGAGATTACCAATAGACCATACAGTGCCTCCTGGATCATATATATCTCAGTTGACTACATTGTGCTAGGCAGGTTGGTCCCGAGGGTGCACGCCGATTTCAGAGACTTAAATCTTACGACGATCCGTAGCCTATACGCATGCAGACATACATACATGTAGATGACGTGCCGCCTATTAAAATGCGGATACCATTGGGCCAGATATGGCGTGGACACCCGCAGACTTTTTTTGCAGGAGGGGCAATGCACAATGGTCAGTTGGTCACGGTTGAATTATTTTAGCAAGAGCTTGAAAATGCAAGGCAATTACGTGAACACGGGTATTTTCACAGACGTTTCTAATGTTTTTGTATAGGCCCTATATTTCTCAATTGCACTCTGTGTATCATTCGCGGCGTCTAGCAGCTTTGTGCAACTGACTCAATGACCATCACACGGTTCCCACCACTGGCAGCATCCTATCTCTGCCAGACTACCGTATCGTTTCTGATTCGAACGCAGCGTTCATTAACGCATTGTTTGTCGAAGATGCAGGTCTGTCTCTCTATCAATGCCTGTCTATCTGTCTGTCTGCCTGTCTACGACGTCTGTCCAAATCGGCGATATCTAGGTCTAAGTCAGTAGTTTCAAGAAATATAATACCTCCGATGGACCAACAGCCGGCTATAGGTAATGAACCCAACCTGCATGTGGTTAGTTCGGTGCTTAGGTCTACAATCCCTACATCATGATCTGCTCGTTTGTATTAGGCTATAGTAATAGGCTCAATGCAGAGAAAGTAATTTTATGCTTTAGTCCGAAATAGTTCAAGGCACTCATTTGTAATTGTCGCCTATAATTGAAAATTCCACGGCATCATTGGGTCGCTTACTGTTTTTGTAAGCACCAACCGGTTGGAGAAGGACCTCCACTTTCATTGCATCCTTTCAAATCTAATGGAATGACTGACTGTTAAACTGCCGTTATTATCATCATGCAGAATTAATCAGTGGTCGCTTCGACTGACCTGCACGATCCTTTTAACTAAAATTAATTATTATAACATCAGGCTGGATTGTGGAAACACTGGAAAGGAAGTTGACGCATCTGACTTACATTAAATGACAAGTTCATCGGCGCTATTACACACACTCGCACACACGCTCACACGCACACATAAACACATAAACACAAACACACACACAGATACAGATATATTACGGGAACGTGTAATATCAACTTAAATGGCTAAATTCCATGTGGATTACTGAACTGCTAAGCATTGTGTATGACTTGAAAGAAAATAAAACGCATGAAAAACGAAGATTGAAACTACATGCTTTTATGTTCGTGGAAACGTCATTTTTCATTCTCAGCGTTTTCAGCTAAACAAATGAGTGTTTTGCAAATATAATCCTACAGTTCTTAAAAAGGTAGGCCTATAGGTAGGCTAGTGTTTATATGAATTTGTATACTGACATAATACTGTAACTCGCAACATCATTGAATAAATAATTTTTTAAAAAGTATTTAACAGTATAATAATGGAGGTCAAATAGAGGCAGTTTACGTTATAACTGAATAAAATGAACTTATGCTTCCTGGCACCACTTTACTCTAAACGTCTGAAAGTCGTACGATGACTAGAGTGCTCTCTAGAAGGTTGGGCCCGCCGTAGTGCATCGTAATAACGGAATCCTCCGCTTCCCAGAAGGTTACAACATCTAACTGCTCCATGCCTTCTGGCATCTGAACGTTTCCGAGGCTATTCATTTCTGGGTCCAATACACAAAATGCATTGGGTACCTCGGAGGCCAGAATGATCCTTTCCTTGGTATCTACGAAGTCAACACCGAAGCTGTTGCTAGCAGATGATTTGTATCGACGTAGAACTTGACCGTCCCTGTCTATCTCGGTGAGCAAACAATCCAACTCCTCATTTGTGGACAACAATAAATAGTTGCCGTTCACTTTCTGCAGTATTCTATCTCCATAAGTGAGCGTGAAATCCGTGGCTCGTAAAAGTACTTCGTGGAGAGATCCACCAGCCGATCTGTACCTGCTTATAACTCCTTCCCCATTCGTATCGTCTACGGCTAATACGCATATATCCCCATTGACTGACACAGTGAGACAACATGCTCCGGCTCTAACATTGGTAAAAAGTGTTTCACGTGCATGTGGCACATCAAAGGAAACACGCTCGACTGACAGACGATGACGCCGGTCTTCAGTGATCAGATAGACACAGTTGGACACGCTGCAAGCTGTCATATCTCTCACTTGAGTATCACGAAGGTCGACGCGTTTCGACACCTGTCCTACTGATTCCTGATCGTATAGAAGCAGGGCGTGCTGTTGGTTAGGCTCCGCAGTGAGGACCAGTATTTGGCTTCCAAGAGTCGTGACTCGAAATGCTGAACTGGGGACGACGACACGGCGCAATACTTCCATTTGTAGAGTAGCCTCGCCTGAAAAGTTCACTCTGGCCCATGTATGCATGTTTAATTGCCTATATAATATGCAACTAGCCTACATATGCATGTATGCATGTATAATTGTATATAATATGCAACTACATATGCATGTATGCATGTATAATTGTATATAATATGCAACTACATATGCATGTATGCATGTATATATCTTAAAATTATTTTATTTTATTACAGCAATTTGATATAGCACCCCATCAAGGCTGCCTACGCATGCGTGCTGTCAGTCCAACCCGAGGTCGAACAGTGTGAAATGAAACAGATAGACCAATAGGCATTTGACGAAGAGTACGCCTAATACAAAATTATAGGAAGCCCATTCCAAGTCGCAGGTCAACCATGCACGGAGAAGGCGCTGTGCTGCCTGATTGCAGTCCGACAGTAAGTTCCGCTTGTGCAGCTGAGCGGAGAGAGCAGCGGCGCTGGGCGGACGCCGTGGAGCAGCAAAGCTCCTGCAAGTACAGAGGGGCTAAACTCTCGAAGCAGCGCCGGATCAAAACATAAATTCTGCTAAAAAAAACTGCCAGTGCCACTGCAAGTCTCACCCTGAGTTGGCATTCAAATATCTGCCACAGAGCGGACATGCGGTCAGAGAATTCTGCTCCATTTGCGTGTCCCCCCGCCACCCAACTCAGCTATATATATATGATGGGTATACACTGATCGTACGCTGGCAGTGGGAAGACAAGACGGCGAGGTTGATGTCTGGTCACCCATCCTCAAATGACGACGGTAATAATAATAACATTAAGTCGCTAACTCTTCTTCCCCACGACTGTTTTTCAGCTATAGCTTGTATAGGAATGCTCGTCGTCTTCTTCTACTCCTCCTCTTTCTCCTCCTTCTCCTCCCAATCCTAATCCTTCTCCTCCTCCTAATCTTCTTCTTCTCCTAATTTTAATCCTCTTCTCATCCTAATCCTCCTCTTCATTCTCCTCCTAATTCAAATCCTCCTCCTAATCTTCCTCCTCCTCCCCCCCAATCCTTATCCTCCTCCTCTTCCGCCTTCCCACTTTCTCTTCCATTTCCTTTCTCGTACTCTTCAATCTTCTTCTCCTCTTCCCATTCATATACTCCACCTCTTATTTTTCTTCTTCATAATAATTATTATATATTGAGGTACAAACATTTAAATGTGCAGGTACAGTGTGTACATGTATTTACGCATGTACGGAAGTGTGTAAGTATGTATCTAGTTTTTCTGCAAAGCGTCTTTCCAGAATTTCGCATTTGCATTTAAAGAATGATTTCTTCCTGGCGGCTTCTGGCTTATCTTTATAATCAGTGTTTAAAATGTGAAAAAATAAGTGTCTGGACGACCCTTACCTTTCCAAAATAAGTGCCTGGAAACCCCTTACCTTTCCAGACTGTGCTGGCCAATAAGTGGCAGGACGGCATTCAGATTTTAAAATAAGTGCGTGGACGCAGTCCATGACAGTCCATGCAGCCACACTTTAAGCCCTCTTTATAACTATAGCCCATTAAACGGGTGATATATATATATATATATATATATATATATATATATGCAGTAGAACCTTCCAATGTCAAGGCTTCGCTCGTCGTAGGCCTACTAATCAAAAGAAGTCATTTTACGTATTTCCAAAACTTACCGGAGTTTTCAAGTAGTTTGTTGATATGAAGGCGACAGTAACTTGATGAAATTACTTGACTCCAGACAGGACTGACTTGTTGAAGTCGGCTGACGACTTCATATGACTTGTCTTTCCATACACTTTTGGCAAATTTCATATCCTTCACTTCCATGGCAACAGCGTTGGTGAGTACATGCTGAAGTACCTCTGCCGGAAGCTCATCGAGCTACAAGCAGGATTTCACATACCTAATTATAATAGGCTATGTTTACAGACACACATCAAGGAACAACGATACACAACACTGGATTATCTGTGTACCCCTTATTTAGCGCCGTAAGCTACAAGGCTAGTAGTGTTGTGCACGAGTGAAGTCTATGTGTAGCCTATAGACCTTGGGGCCGGAAAGTTATACATCTTGTTTACACAATAAAGACATTCAAAAAGTATGCATTTTAATGGAGATTGACGAATAATTTGTTCGCAAAGTATAAGATTGCATGTGAAAATTTCGAATATCACTTTAATAATTATTAAGAACGAAATTTTAAGTGATGCGACATCTGTGAGGAAGTGTAAAACGAATGAACACATTATAAATTATCACTCCTCTAAATATACATTCCTTGACAGACAGCTTAAAAACTATTCATTCGTTCAGCCAAGTCCTAAAACAGCAGCACATAAAAGACATTTTATCAATCACATTACTTTACCCGGTTAAGCTCAATTACTGGTGTGCATGTAAGACCGCGTAGATTAGCCTACAGATAATTATTAGTGACAAGTGACAACGTAGCCTAGCCTACACGCTATACAGATTTGGCTCGATATGCAAGACCTCCCCGATTTTGACCTGCAGGCACTGAAAAGAGAATGGCAGCACTGGCTATTGCGGACTATAAAATTATTTGACATAGCGCTGGTGAATACTAAATAAGCTTGTCCCCCACTGGCGTGGCTTTTGTGGGCGCCGAGAAATTCTCGGAGATTTGTAGTGCATTACAATAGGCAACATTAAGGTGCATTAGGCCTATATGATCATACAACTAATGCAACAAATTCCGTCTCAAGCGGTCAACAGAGTCAATCAAAGATCATTAACATAACACGATCGCAAAAGGCTTCTGCTGAGTGAAAATCTCGATTATCTTCTGCTTAAGAGTTAAGACTTAAGACCAGTTGAATATGTGGCACATTTAGGCCTATGAACAAATAGTTGCCTCTGCGCCAAATCAGACCGATTTCGCTAAACGCCGACAAGGATATTTTTACTAAAGAATGCGAAACGTAAGTCAATTAGGCCTACTCCCACCGCCGCACCACTCACACAGATTGGATCAAAGAAGATTTGTGACAAGTATTTCAATGTCAAGTATAAGCCTTAACTCACTCATTCTTTCCGGGATTTTTATAGCGCTTATGCCGCGAACTGCTCAATGGCGCTCCCAGTCCAGCCTCAGTTTAAGAAGTATAAGATTTGAGCGATTTCAGAAAGACGAAAACGAGTTAATATATAGCATCAAAAGCAAAGCTATAGGCCTAATGGGAGGCCATTCCAGATGGCGAGACCCACAACCAAATCGTAATCGTAAATCGTAAACTCGAAATTTCTAAAGCGCCACTCGAAACCGAAAAGATAATGTCAAGTAGCTTACCGTGGCATCAAGCAGACCAGCAATGTTTTCTTTATCGACGCCTATATAATGGTAATAATCATAATTTAATATTTTTCGAAAGAAACCTCTGCAAACGCACAGCGCTGTACATTGTGCTAGGTATGCAACGATCTTGATTAACATATAAATCTTAACTAGGCTACCATAGTTTTGCCTCAAAACCTGCCTTAATCATCTAAAAGAGGCAACATCAATGTAGAGTGGACCTACAATAAAAAAACTGCCTTAATCATCCGAAAGAGGCAACATCAATGTAGACTGGACCTACAATTAAAAAAACCTGCCTTAATCATCCGAAAGAGGCAACATCAACATAGGCGTACGGGAGATTTCAGCAGTGGGGCGGGGCGGGGCAAAGATTTAACTTCTGCCCGAAAAATTTTCCCAGAAATAAAGTTGATGATCTTGCCCGAAAAGTTGATCACCATTTTTATATATTTTTTTCTCATTTCCCGGGCTGCTTGCCCGAAAAACAGTTTTGCCCGAAATTTTGGGGGGCATTTGCCCCCCTGGACCTCGCCTCGTACGCCTATGAACATCAATGAAGTTTTAGGCCTACAATTAAAAACCTGTCCTAATCATCGGAAAGATGTTACACCAATGAAGATTAGGCTTGTGTAATTGCAGTATTGAGGATCATGAGGGTTGACTAGGGTCAGGTTAGGCGTCGTAAGGGTCTGTTAGAGTTAGTGCTAGGTTTAGTGTCGTCATTAGATGCTGTCCAAAGATAGTGCATATGCTTCGGTCCCAGGTACTGCAATTACGCCGATTAGGCCTACAATTAAAACCTATACTTAATCATCGGAAACTGAAAGTGGTGACATCAATTAAGATTAGGCCTACAATTAAATGCCTGTCTTAATCATCGGAAAATGTAAAATCAATAAAGATTAGGCCTTAATCAACGTAACATCAATTAAGAGAAGGCCAACAATTCAACACCTGACTAAACCATCGAAAGAAAAACACCAATGAAGATTAGACCTACAATGAAAACCTGCCTTAATCATGTAAAAGATGTAGCATCAAGGAAGAGTAGGCCTAAAATTAAAAACCTGCCTTGGGGGTCGTCCATAAGGTACGTCACGCTATTTTTGACCATATTTACCCCCTCCCCTGTCACAAACTGTCACACATCTCAGACCCCCCTAACGTACGTCACACTTTCGAACAAATTTATTTCTTAATTAACACCTAATTAAAATTTAATCTAAAACACACGTGTTTCACTATTAAACTGTATTGCTCCTAGCGAGAGGAATCGTGAACAACACATTCAGGAGATACGCATTTCATGCTATTTTGACATAAAACTAATTCAAATGTTTCAAAAAATTTCTGAAAATTATTTTTAAAGCTATTAAATTCTACTAAAAAAATTAATTAGAAATAAAATTTAAAAAAATAAATGTGTGACGTCACACATGGCCTGACCCCCTCCCCCTGTCACAAACTGTCACACTTCCTTCAACCCCCGGAGCGTGACGTACTTTATGGACGGCCCCTTGCTGTGGATTGCATTGAGCGTTTCTTTCTTTGGGTCGACGCGCTGGATCAGCTGCTTCCTCTAACGGTCTTTTTTTGGGCATATTGCGATTCTCGGTTAAGCCTTTAAATAATTAATTACAAGCGTTATAAATTAATCTCTTATTTAACATACACTTTGTAATCCTTTGCTCCAACGCTTCCACTGGCGTTTCGGTCATACATTGTGATGTCACGCAATGAGCGCGATGTCTTTCGCTCTGTGGTGAATGCGCTATACAAATGAATCTGTATAATAGTGCCTCTTCAAGGGACTACTCATGCAAAGGCGCTCCCAATCTGAGCAATGAGAATAAAACTGTTCGAAGATGAGAGAGCGGAATGCATGAATGAATCTATGTTCAACGTGTTCGTCCGAACATATTCAACATAAGACCCACACTTCACAGGGACCCACACATGAGGAAGGAAAAGCTTCTCGATATTTATAACTATTGTCAATGGTTAAGTTTCATAGTAAACAATGAGCAAAAACTCGGAACATAATCTATAGTGCGAATTTATGCTTTCTACTAATATTATTACAGAGGTCACACAATCTCCGCACATGCGTGGGTCACTGGGTCTCTATTGCCATGCATGTAACTCCCTTTAAAAAGCTACATGTAGTAACTTAATTAGTCGTAATAAGCCTACCTATTTTTGCCTTATTTAGGCACTTACATGTATAACCTCACCTGGCCGGAACTCAAGTGCTATTTGAGTGACTCACTTCTATTTCTCTGTATAAGCAATGGCGCAATGAACTCATCCATTCCTGTGGTAGGCCTACGGCCTTAGGTAAAAGGCCTTCTATTTGACAAACCATAGATAGGGCCTACAGCTTGTTGCAGAGACTGTTCGTGCAATGAAAGGTGTTTCTGACTGTCTATTATAGGCGATTTGTAAAAGTCTATATTTATAAACAACCAATTGACATTGCCTAAAAATTGTGTCGTTTAATGTAGACCTAACGCCTTTTAGGCTTATGCGTCCTTTGTGTTATTACGTGGAGCTGAGAGTTTTATTCAATACGGTCGTCGCATTTTGTCAATCGGTTCCTGTTTTGTACCATACAGATATATAATAGACAGGCAGATAGATAGATGGATGAATGAATGGATGGACGGACGGACGACGGACGGAGAGGGAGACATACAGACAGACAGACGGACAGACGGACGGACGGACGGACGGACGGACGGACGGACGGACGGACGGACGGACGGACGGACGGACGGAAGGTTAGACGGATGGATGGATGGATGGATAGACAGACAGACAGACAGACAGACAGACAGACAGTCAGACAGACAGACAGACAGACAGACAGACAGATATAGATAGATAGATAGATAGATAGATAGATAGATAGATAGATAGATAGATAGATAGATAGATAGATAGATAGATAGATAGATAGATAGATAGATAGATAGATAGATAGATAGATAGATAGATAGATAGATAGATAGATAGATAGATAGATAGATAGATAGATAGATAGATAGATAGATAGATAGATAGATAGATAGATAGATAGATAGATAGATAGATAGATAGATACATTTAGATAGAGTTCCAGAGTAAACATTATATGACGAACAATGATAAGGTGAAACGTCTGCTCAGAAATGATAAGCGATCATTTTGGATCTGAGGTAGATGCTGATGGAAGAGTGAACGATGGAGACAAAAGTGGTTGTCTTTATTGCAAACAGCTATAGTATTATTTTGGTGAAGCTAAACTCCAATAACTTGTTTCTTTCCTATTTGGGAACTGCTTTGTAGACTGGCTCTGTCACGATTTACATTCAATCGTAGGAATAAATGTTTTTCGTGAACTAACCAATGCCGCATAGAGTTCTGTGAAGCTCTTTGCGAAAGGATGGGGTGGTAAACGTGCTGCTCCAGTGCGTGCAGACGCCGCTGAGTCGTTCTACAATCAGGTCAAGCTTTTCCTTCCAGTCGTTGTTCACCAGCAACCAATCCTTCACTTCCATCGCTACGGCTTCAAGGAGGATCCGCCGAATCAACTCGATAGGTAGATCTTCTAGCTGCAAGTTAATGTCAAATGAAAGCACAATTCTTAAGAAATTTTCTGCATAGAAAACCAACCAGGTGGGACAATTTTCAAACACATTGAGGGCATTTCATATAGAGCTTGTGAGAGTAGTTTCAGTTTAACTAATGTCGCCAGTGGCGTAGCCAGGAATTTATGATGGGGGGAGGGGTTGTTTTTTTGGCTTGGCCGGATGCCCTTTCTGACACCAACCCAACAGTATTACAGTAAATGAAAAGGGAATAGAGTAGCAAAGGGAATAAAGTAAGAAAAACAATTGTCACTACAAGCAATTGTTTTGGTTTTCTTATTTAAGTGGATAAATAACCTTAAAAAACTGTTTTCCTAGGCCAATGGGGGGGAGGGTTTAACCCCGAAACCCCCTTGTCTTCGCCACTGAGTGTCGCCCTCCTCCTTTATCCAGACTTAGGACTGGCACTGTCAGAGTGCAAGCAGTGACGGAATTACTAGAGCTCAATTTCATTGTCAACTTATATCAGGTGAATGAAAAACACGTGAACGAACAAAACGGGGACCAGGGCAGAAACTGATTATGCCCCCCCCCACCCCCACAGCCGACTCTGTATGGTTAGGTGACCAATAAATATCCACGAGTCGGGGCTGAAGTTAGCCGTATCGATCGCCGTGGTTTTACTTTATGCTTACTGGCATTATTTATCAGCATAAATTCTCTCATTTCTTCCGACCTGGAGCACGCAGCAATTATTTAATTTTTTTCATTTTAGCCAATTTTCATTAGAATGTTCAGACATACTAGATCATCGTTATACTGATAATTATAAGATTGATTTATTTAGCGAATAACTCGCTAAATAGCTATCGTTGAACGCCCAGGAAGTTCCGACCCCAGGACCCGAGTTTAGATGAAGAAACGAACGTATAATGATAGCCCGGTGTGCGACGATTAATGAAAACAGCAAGATGACCCATCATATAAATTAAAATGTAATAATAATGAAAATAAAGAAAATTATAATAATAATAATAATAATAATAATAATAATAATAATAATAATAATAATAATAATAATAATAATAATAATGACGATGATGATGATGATGACGATGATGATGATGACGATGGCGATGGCGATGATGATGATGATGATGATGATGATGATGATGATGATGATGATGATGATGATGATGATGATGATGATGATGATGATGATGATGATGATGATAAATTGAAGAAGAAGAAAAAGAAGAAGAGGAAAAAGCAGAAGAAGACGAAGAAGAAGAAGAAGAAGAAGAAGAAGAAGAATAAGAAGAAGAGAAAGAAAGAAGAAGAAGAAGAAGAAGACAGAAGACCCGAAAGAAACCTTATTCCTGTTCCAAAAGTTATCTGTCACAGTCCAGCGATTCAACGGCATTGCGTGCCTGGGCGCGACAAGGCCGTATAGAACTCTGTTTTTATAGGGACATAATAATAGTAGCCTAATAATTAACGATTCGATATTAAATGCACTGAGCTTGGAAATCTCTTTGTGAAGACAAAAGAACTGCACGTATCCATTAAACATTTTTAAAAGCAAATTAAAGGATATTTTTCTTACGCAGATTAAGTTTTTCTTCTTCTGAACCTCTGTGAACCTTGTTAGGCCCTATGCTATGTTTTGTTAATTCACAAAGTTTATCTCCCACGATGAATTTTTGAGCAACAATTTTGTGTCTGTTCTATATCTAACCTTTGTGTCATTCCGTGGTCCGAGTTTTGCACGTTTAGCGTTGGCTTTGTTTGAGCTTCTACTCGTTTGTTCATCGTCATTCGATTCAGCTGATGTTCGTTTCTCCTGCATCGTATTTATTATTAGGAGCTGCAGAGGAAAAGCATCGCCTCTTCACGCGGAGAATTTCAATGGATCTCAATGTGGCGAGAAATACTCAACACTTGCACGTAAATGCTGAGCAAGTTGAAGCCGCAAGGGCTATAGTAAGATATTAACACCGTTTACGACGTTAAAGGCTTACAGTTCTTCAAAAGCAAATTAAATAATTAGCATGATATTAAACTTGTAGAAAATGTCGATGTGAAGTAGACGGTGGCGTCAGGATCACATAAAAACTTTGACGTCACACAATGGATGTAATAATAATAAGACGATTTATATAGCGCCGTAGCTCAGCCGAGGCCGAAGTCCCACATTTTGTTCACATAATACTAAATTGTAGACTAAGTTGGCCCATCATTATAACTATGCATATAATTATCGCGATTGCAATTAAATGGATGATATTAACTGGTACAATTGTTGCCGCAGTTTTTACATATTGTGGGAAAACTTTTTAAAGTAATGAAAAGTTATTACAGTTGAGTCATTGTATGACGCTCCCACTCTGAAATAGGCCTATGCATTTTTAAGTTTATTAGAGTATTATAACTGTGAATACTACTAATAGGGCCTGCCGCTACTTCTGTCACTGCTAGGTCTACTGCTACCGCTGTGCTGCTACTTCTATTGCTACTAGGCCTACTACATTTTTACTACTACTACTGCTGCCGCTGTGCTGCTGCTTCTATTGCTACTACTACATTTTTACTACTTTTACTACTACTACTACTACTATACTACTACTACTACTACTACTACTACTACTACTACTACTACTACTACTACTACTACTACTACTACTACTACTACTACTACTACTACTACTACTACTACTACTACTACTACTACTACTACTACTACTACTACTACTACTACTACTACTACTACTACTACTACTACAACTACTACTACTACTACTACTACTACTACTACTACTACTACTACTACTACTACTACTACTACTACTACTACTACAATTGGAATTACGTGTAGTCCTATGCATGCAGTGAGTGGGCCAAAAAGTAACCCGTATGCTTGATTGTGTAGGATTAAAATCGTTAACCGTGGCTCAAAGCCTCAAACACAATTATGACATTGTAAACAACTTCATTTTGAAAATGAGACTTCGACAGAAGCTAGTTTTTGATTAGCTTCGGTATGAGAAATCGTCAGTGATTACAGGGCTGTTTTAAGGAATTTTTAGAATTGCACAGACCCTATCTTTGCCTTCCCATCCTTCATGGTAAATTACTCCCCCTCGCAGGACAACGACCTTTTCACTAGGTGTTACTGCACAGAATTGCTTCTGCAAGTGCACATGCAGATCCATTTAGAACTGCACATTTTGTGTACAACTGCACGCTAAAAAAAGCCCTGAGAGAATAGTCGGTATGGCTCATTCTCAAAATGACGAACGACCGTGGAGGGGGCTATAGCCTCACTTTCAAGTCAGTCGCACACAGGGTCTAAACTGGACGGGAAAGTTTGGGAACGGCGTTCCCACTGCTCTCGAAATTCTTGGCATATTCCCTCTGCTCACCATGCATGGTAACCCTGGAAACACGTGCGTTACATTAGAACTCTTTTTCAGCGTTCTCATTGCTCGCACATTCGGCGTTCCCACTGTTTACACATTCTGCGTTCCCACTGTTTACACATTCTGCGTTCCCACTGTTTACACATTCGGCATTCCTACTGTTCACACATTCGGCGCCTCCACTGTTTACACATTCGGCATTCCTACTGTTCACACATTAGGCGTTCCCACTGTTTACACATTCGGCATTCCTACTGCTCGCACATTCGGCGTTCCCACTGCTCACACATTCGGCGTTCCCACTGCTCACACATTCGGCGTTCCCACTGCTCACACATTCGGCGTTCCCACTGCTCACACATTCGGCATTCCCACTGCTTGCACATTCGGCGTACCCTATGCTCACACATTCGGCATTCCCACTGCTCACACATTCGGCATTCCCACTGCTCGCACATTCGGCGTTCCCACTGCTCACACATTCGGCATTCCCACTGCTCGCACATTCGGCGTACCCTATGCTCACACATTCGGCATTCCCACTGCTCACACATTCGGCATTCCCACTGCTCGCACATTCGGCGTTCCCACTGCTCACACATTCGGCATTCCCACTGCTCGCACATTCGGCGTTCCCACTGCTCACACATTCGGCATTCCCACTGCTCGCACATTCGGCGTACCCTATGCTCACACATTCGGCATTCCCACTGCTCACACATTCGGCATTCCCACTGCTCGCACATTCGGCGTTCCCACTGCTCACACATTCGGCATTCCCACTGCTCGCACATTCGGCGTTCCCACTGCTCACACATTCGGCATTCCCACTGCTCGCACATTCGGCGTACCCTATGCTCACACATTCGGCATTCCCACTGCTCACACATTCGGCATTCCCACTGCTCGCACATTCGGCGTTCACACTGCTCACACATTCGGCATTCCCACTGCTCGCACATTCGGCGTTCCCACTGCTCACACATTCGGCATTCCCACTGCTCGCACATTCGGCGTACCCTATGCTCACACATTCGGCATTCCCACTGCTCACACATTCGGCATTCCCACTGCTCGCACATTCGGCGTACCCTATGCTCACACATTCGGCATTCCCACTGCTCACACATTCGGCATTCCCACTGCTCGCACATTCGGCGTACCCTATGCTCACACATTCGGCATTCCCACTGCTCACACATTCGGCGTTCCCACTGCTCACCCAAACCACTTCAACCACTTGCCACACACACTATGGCAATCGTAATCGTAAACTCGGAACTTCTACAACGCCCACAAATGCCAAGTCACAGGAAATTGGGAACCAACTTATTCGCAGGCGCTCATTCGAAACAAAGTCGTTAGGTGGGGTCAGGATCCGGAGAGTCAAGCGAGGAGTTAGATCATTATTAATAGAAATATTATTACTGAGTTCTGTTGAGCATCAAAGTTTGAAAAAGTTTGAAATGTTTGATACTCGTGTCCACTAAGTGAAATATGCTTCAAAGTGGTTCTGCGATGTCAGGAATTCAAGGGGAATTTGAACTGCCACGTACGTTGTTCCGTTAGTAAAACTATCACAGATCCAAATAATTCGAACAGCAGTTTCCGGTTTGCCCAAACGGAAGAACAGATAATGTACGTTGACCTGACATGTAACTGTATGGTGTCTGCTGCCGTAGCCTACATGTACCTTCTTCAGATATATAGACCGTCTTCGGTGATTTTAAATCAATGCCACAAAGTTTAAACTTTGATCACATCATGTCTGAAATGTTATTCGACGGTAATTTAATACTATTAATAATTTTTTCATAGCGTTACGTAACGTTCAGCTCCCCCACCCACCCACCCACGTAATGTTTCGTAACGTTTTCAATGACCCAACCACCCACCCTCGAGCGCTACGTAATTATGCGATGACCCCTTACCAGCATTTCTGACTGATATCAAGATCAATCTACATGGTAATGGATACTCTAATAAGGATACCAACAAATGTGCAAAAATTGTATAATCATGTTAAAATCAGTAGTTTTAAACTAATTTTTGCTATTACAATATTATCAACAATGACGAAAACATTATTCTTATTATATGTGTTGGAGCCCCTAAAGTGTGGGGCCCTGCTCGGCCGAACATGTTGAACATGCCTTAAGCAGGCCCTGAAAATGTAGATGATCTCTCCTCACCCTGTCTTTCTCTACATGTCTCTCTAGTCTCTACCTCTCTGTGTCTGTGTCTGTGTCTGTCTGTCTGTCTGTCTGTTTGTCTGTCTGTATGTATGTAGATATAAGATACACTCAGACATCTATTTCAGTAGGCTATAGCAAAAAGCTGTTAACGTCATCGAGGCTTGCAGCTATAGAGCAGGAGTGTGCGTGTGTATATGTATGCATGTGTGTATTAGTCTGTGTGTGTGTGATGTGTGCATGTATGTGAGTGCGTGTATGTGTGTGTGTGTATTTCTGCGTGTGTGTATTATTGTGTGGGTATGTGTGTGCGTGCGTGCGTCTCTGATTGTCAAAGACCTGCTTCCAGAGCTGTTTACGGGACATGGAGATTGGAGGTCACTGGCTGCCGTAGTAACTTAAAAGATTTCTCTCCGACAAAATGAACTGCAGTCGGATTGACCAAAAACGCAAAGAAGTAGACAAGGAGGCAGAGGCAAACACATAAGAACAGAGAGAGACAGACAGACAGACAGACAGAGAGACAGACAGAGACAGAAACAGAAACAGAAACAGACAGATAGAGACAGATAGAGATCGGTAGCCTAGAGAGACAACGACAGAGATGCAGACAGACAGAGAAAGAAAGACAGACACAGACAGAGAGACGGAGACAGACAGAAAGAGAGAGAAACAGACAGAGGCAAACAGAAAGAGACGGACAGACAAACCGAGACAGACAGAAAGAGAAAGCGACAGGCAGACAGAGAGAGAAAGAAAGAGAGACACACGGAGAGCAATCCTTCTTGTCGCTGTAAATTGATGCATCTTGTTTAGCGGAGATTTTCCGTCGTCGTTCCAGAATCCAGACGACTCTTCTAGCGCTTCACTTTCTCTCTTTTCTCCGGCAATATATAAAATATATATATGTATATATATATTTATATATACATCCGTAAATAGAATCGCATAGATTAATCGAGAATAGAGACGCGACTGCAGTCGACAGCCGTATTCTGGGCACACCCTAATCGACCATCTATTTTGTCAATCAGTGGCGTCAGCGACTCAGAGCTTGCGTGCGCGCTGAAGGCGGGCACTTCGAACATCAACTGTGACCGCTGTTTATTTTCAACCAAATGTTAGACAATTCACTGACCCACGTCAAATTGGACGGAGTTACGGTGTACAAAATATTTAATAAATCACTTAACAAAAATTAATATTGAAGATATTGATATTATAAATAGCAGTGTTCTACTTTTTATGTCATTTCAGATTTTCAATGTTGGATAGTTCCATTTTTCGGTGCTGCATCTGAAATGCTCATATATTTGACAACCTTGCGAATATTTCTAATCGGCTTTAGGGTCTCGTGTAAATATGGCCACTGTTGTTGTGTTTAAAGTTTCAGACAAATCCTAAAAGGTTTGACAGAGTAATGACACTTTATTGTGTGTTCTACTTTATCGGAGACACAGTGTAGATTGGTTGAATATCGATAGATTGAATATGATTAATTGTTTGGTTGATTGCTTGATTGATTGACTGATTGATGCGGCTCTATGCAGTGCCGACATTAGCGAAAGGTAAAGATTATAGCGTCGTATAAATCACTGGCTTCACGTCGTGTTTGCTAAACCTATGGCTTAATTATTGTCACCAGTCAACTCGCTAATACAAACATCAGCGTCTTTTTCGATCCAAAAACCCAGATGTTCCCGAGATGTTCTCCACAGGAGTAGTCAAACTAACGGCGGACCACACTGACACACGCAAGCACACACTTGTATGTATGTATGTACATGTATGTATGTATGTATGTATGTATGTATGTATGTATGTATGTATGTATGTATGTATGTATGTATGTATGTATGTATGTATGTATGTATGTATGTATGTATGTATGTATGTATGTATGTATGTATCTATATATCTATGTAGCCTATGTATGTATGTATGTATGTATGTATGTATGTATGTATGTATGTGTGTGTGTGTGTGTATGTATGTATGTATGTATGTATGTATGTATGTATGTATGTATGTATGTATGTATGTATGTATGTATGTATGTATGTATGTATGTATGTATGTATGTATGTATGTATCTATGTTGCCTATGTTTGTATGTATGTATGTAACCCACGTACGTATACGTAGTACGTATGCATGTATAGCGGCAATCTCAGCATGTCAGCATGCCCATGTGAAGCCCATATAATAATGGCTCGATCTGTACACAGCCCACATGGGCAGGGTGAGAATTGCGGGGGCTTGTGGGGTTCACGCACCCAGTCTTTGCTAGGACCCATAGTAAAGTCCTCATTGCACTCCCAAGCCCACATAAATCAACGTCTGACCACGTCAGTTATTAATTTCTGCAATTCTCATACCCGCTAGACCTACTGCACATGGTCCCGCGTGATGCCCATGGAGCAATGAACATATGCTGACACGGTCGGTATATACATGTATGGTGAAACGGTTCCACGATGCTTAAGATCATCAGTGGCCCAATGTTAGCGCCATATTAGAATTATTATCAGACGATTGGCTGCAAACAGTTACGTTATCATCTAGGAAATTTTTTTAATGACTGTAGTCATAGAAAAACTCATGCATTTTATAAAATTATGGCCCTTCTGTCCGCGGGGGTCAACTGTACATCGCAACAACGTCGTGTAATGCGTAAATATGTAATTTAAATATATATATATATATATATATAAATTATATATATATACATATATATATATATCAGCAGATATTCCCAACGTTCATCCGTTCAACATAAATATATGCCTATATATATATATACACACATATATATGCCTATAATATATGTACAGTTTAGTCATAGGCCTATATATATATAGGTCAATATGTATTATTATTATATGTATATATATGTAGGCCTACACGTAGGCGTATATCAAGCTATATGCCTATAATATAGGCCTATGTTGAACGGGTGAACGTTGTGAATATCGGCTGAATGAAGGAATGCCTATGCTTTGAGAAACAATGTATCTGGAGTCGGGAGCGCCTCTGAGTAGTTTTTTCTTGAAGGAGCGCTATATAAATGTCCGAATGAATGATATAGTTCGCCTTGCAGACTGTCTGGCCATGCACGATCGCAGACCACAGGTGCTTGGTCTGAAGGAATGCCTATATATATGCTTTGAGAAACAATATATCTTACGCGGATAATTCAAGGCCGCCAGGCTCCAGCGAAGGATCCCTGATGAGCTCTGCAGTCTCTGGACGTCGTACACCAATTATTTAGCGGTGCCACGGGAATTTGAGGACGGACGCTCGACGTTGAGCGTATACTACGCCTATTATACATGTAACCTAGAATGAATGACCTAGGCTATAATTATAGTAAAAAAAGATCGATAGGCTACCCCTTTCTTAAATAGGCGTATGTGTAGATCGAATGCATTACAAAGTTCTGTAAGCTTATGAATAGAGTTCTAGACTAAAACGCCGAGTGACTATATAGTGATTCGACGAGTATATGCCTTTTGAAGTGGATTCTAACAGATCGGTGTAGCCTACGCTATAGAGTTTGAAAGGGATGTGTAGGCCACAACATAGGCCTAACGCACGGGCACACTTTACAAAAAGAAGCATTCCGACTTTTTCAAGCCTACAATCATATATGGCTGCAATTAGATTAGTTATTTGCTGTTTAACGACAATCCAATACAAACAGTGATTATCGGAATCCTCCTCCTTTTTCTCAGGCTTGGGACGGGCACTGCTAGAGTACGAGCAATGGCAAAATTGGCCTCAGTCTCGCAGAGTTTCACGACGCATTATATTCTGCCGTTATGCACCATGGCAAGCGCAAGGCTTAAAGTGTGACTGGTCGGTCATGGACGACGTCCATGCACTTATTTTAGACTCTGAGTCGCCCTGCCACTCATTGAGCAGCAAAGCATAGAAAGGTAATGGGCGTCCAGGCACTTCTTTTTATGCGCTTTAAGCGCTGTCTATATGCGTGCACGCTTATACTAATTAGTCTTGTCCATCATAAACTAAAACAATGTTTTGATCAATTCTTCATCCTCCCTACAATGATCATCAATAATATCATAATATTGGTTCAATGATGCAAATAAAACGAACACTCAGGTACAACAACAAAATCAGTCTGAAATTATGCACGCCAACGCCGTTGCTGTATCTTCCATCGCTACACATGTACATTGTACACACGCCTATAGGCATCTTAAACTGCACTAGAGTCTATGCACGTTCTTGCTGTTTACATAATGTCTGCACACACAGAAAAATGCATGCTCGCGACGTCTATGTTATATTGAACAGCGCTTCGACGCAGCAGCTATGGACAGCGAGCAGATGAGTGTCGTGAGCAGCAGGGAACTCTTCGGGGACCCATTAGGATTATATATCAGCTGGGAGGAATAATCCCTTGTCAAGGTCTTCTCCATCACCGTGTGGCGCCCCTAGCGACCGGATAGTATTATCAGCCATGCTGCATTTGCACACCCTCCTGGACATGCATACTTCATATACCTACTGACTCATTAGCAGACAGACAGACAGACAGACAGACAGACAGACAGACAGACAGACAAACAGACAGAGTGCATATGCATTGCTTTACAGGAGTAGGAGCATTGATGTACTATGTTAAAGTGACAACATCAGACATATGGCAGCTTTGTATCTGATCATAATCAGAAGATGATGCTGTTGCACATGCCAAACAAACTTTGCATGTATTGTATAGCCTGCATATGGTGCCAATATTATGGCCTCAGACTTTGAAGAAGCATCACACCAAACTCTGAACGCAGACATAAATGACTCAAAATAAGACAAGTCATCCCTCTGCCCACCCCTCCCATCCCCACCCAACGGACACAGTACGAGAATTGTAGAACCGAGGAGTCAGACATTGATTTACGTGGAGTTGGGGTATACAATGAAGACTTTCCTATGGGGTGTTAAGGACTAGGCAGATGAACCCCACTGTGACAATTTCTGTATCCGCCCTGGAGTATACGCTGTCATCATAGGTGCAATCACGTCCTAAAAGTTGGGGGGACCATAATAATAAAGTTAGGGGACCACTCAAAAGTTGGGGGACGCGTCCCGTGGGTCCCATAGGGTGGTTGCGCCTATGGCTGTCATTTTTTCCCGGAGGGGAATATACGCCGTATACCCGTGTATAACCTTGAGCATAGCCCTGGTTATCATCCGTTCAAACAATGAATTGTAATCATACTGTACTGTGTAAGTTTGAAATTAAACTAATATTATTATAAACAGTCAAGACAGAGAAATTCCAAGGTCACCTTCAGACGAACAAGATCCTAACCTTAGAACGCACATTTCCAGAACTACTCCACCACACTTTATAACAGGGAGACAGTCAAAAGAAAATTCAAATAACAGTCAACACGACCATAGACGTGGCTGGGTGGTTATTTTCACATCTTGCTTCAAAATCATATCTCCACAATTGTCAATATAAAACAGTAGAAACAAAAAGAACATTACCCCTTACTTACAAAAAGCATGTACGACATATTGTACCTGATGTACTCAAAGGACTGTAAACCCTCACATGTAGACCAATTCATTGATGAACAAAAACAGTGTTGCCAGCAAACAATTTTATTTCTGAAAATAAACTCCCTGTTCCCATCTTATTTGCTTATTTACTATTGCAGAATAAATGTAAACAGACTTTTACAGCAGGTAATAGAAAGCAAGGGAACGGAAATATTCCATCAATCCACGACAGATGTCCTCCAACAAGCTGAGACCTAAAATGTCCATCTTCCATTCAGTGCAAATCCATCCAATTCTCCTACACAGCACGGTGATGTCAAGCCTATAATTGTAACTCTTGCACACAAGAAAACTTCATTTCTTCTTTGAGATGATCAGCTTCAGAATGTCTGGAAAAACAAACAGCAACGAATTTCAGAACAAAAGTCACGCTACTAAACTAATTACACAGAGTACAGTCATATAACCATCGTACACTGCACTGCCGTGCTAAGCAAAAAGACAGTAACTGTAACGGTAAGGAGTTACTGTCTTTTTGCTTAGCACGGCAGTGCAGACATTTAAAAAATACTGTAGTCAAGACTAACATCAAATATAGGGTGACATGAAAGATCGTTCACCGTTTTCAAAATGCGCTATCTCAATAACGGCTTCATATTTCTTTATAATATTTTGTCAGTGTATACATCAGTCCAATGAAAGATACTGGTACAAATTTGATTATGATCCGGTATGCTTTTGCCATTATTTATAAGAAAATGTAAAGACGACCAGTTTTTGCGGAAAAAACTGCGTTCATCAAATTAACACAATAAAGAAACTGTGTATACGCCTAGACTCGTATACAAGCGTGACAAGACACTGCTGTTACCTATATAGGACATACACAGACGTAGGCTATTAGTGCACAGTGTCTCCTTTCTGCTTAATGACAGCACTGACTAAAAAAAAACTTTCACATTCACACCAACCAATCTTCCGAGTCTCAAACAAACTGCTTAACTAAACAAGATAATGGAAAAACAGTCATGTCTAATAAGCTGGTGCTAACGCTTTAACAATAAGAGTAAGTATATCGTTTATTCTACCAACTGCAAATGCTCACCATTCTGGTTTACACGATAATCACAAACACAATTGCAATAGATAGATCATGCTAAAAGCAACTTGGAAGGCAATGCAGTTTATCTTTAAAGTCTCAAAGTAAAAGATCAGAGAGAGCCATGACTAGTCTAAGAGTAAGAAAGAAATACACTAATGTTAATTAATGAACGATCTGAGATTATATTTTAGAGTTCTGTGACTTACCTCCATCATTAGGTCCACGCAGAGCCATCATTTGCCTGTGGGAGGGTATTGTGGCTGACCCTGAGTAGATGCTACACCTCCCCATTGTCCTGCACTAAAACAAAATCACACCAGTTCAGAGAATTCTTTAGAAAAGAGTTGTGAATAACAGTCATACCAGTGCTCTGGGGTGGTTCCAGGGGGCCAATCCGGCCATACCCCATTCAGAAATGTACATAGGGCGTTTGCCCCCCACCCCCTCATTGGATTTCAGCAACCTTTCAATCAACGCAGCGTGAAAAGCCGAGAGAGAAAAAGTAGAATATGACATCAACTATCTTAGCATTGGCTTGGAAAATGGATTATTTTCAAGACATTTCGAGTAACGTCGAAAAAAAGATAATCAGCTATTTTTGCAGGGAAAATGGTCTATGTTCAAGACATTTCTACCATATGACCCAAAAAGTCATCAGATTTTTTTGGCCAAACATCAACAAAATTTTTTCCCGCCCAATACCTAAAATTTTGGCTCCACACCCTTCGAAAATTTCTTTATCCGCCCCGCTAGTGCTGCCTAACTAACATCATGAAACAAAACAAACTAAAATCTAGGCTGCCAGATAAACTACATGCAAGTATCTGAAAGTTTGAAAACAGTTCACTATTACTATGATTTCTGGAACTTCAACCATCCACAATTCATCACGTTATCTGTCAGCATAACCAGCAGTGCAATTCTACATGCAATTGTTTCTCGGGAAATCGCAAATAAGAATTATATCTGTCTTTAGTTCTTTACCTGATGCAAAAGAGCATATATTCTGGCCGTAATACATCAAATGGCATAAGATAGCTTGTAAAACAGTGTCCCAAAGGTGCAGCTGCATTAAATAAATGCAAACATCAATAATAATGGTTTTAGGTAAATATCCATTTTCAAGCTGATCTAGAAAGCGACAAGTAGTCGTTTATCTTGGCCGAGGAACTGACATCTTGTATTCTGATACCATTGGTGCTAACGTGGCCTAAAGATTAGAACACATCATGTCCAACAAAAATGCTTTACTGTGCAACACCCGTGACCCATCTGTTGTACAGTGTATATAAAAACACAACTGTCCACTCACCCATAGCCACCATATTGACCATATCCATATCCAGGCATAAATGGTTGTTGGGGAGCACCGTACCCCGGCATCGGCGGGTACTGCTGGGGATAGTTGTAGTAACCCATGGGATTGTAGTAGGCGGCTGGCGGACCGTACTGCTGTCCGGCGTAACTCTGCTGCTACAATTAAAACCATGCGTAACGTAAACTCACACAATCACTATTAGAGATGAACAGAACAGGTGATGATTATCACTATTCGGTACAAAAATAATTGGGACAACTATTCGGTCGAATACAAACAGTGTACAAAATAGGTGTACCGGCAAATTTAAAGATTTCAAATGTAAGCAAAGTTTCAGTTCAGCAAATTTAATAAATAAACAAAAAGCAAAGTTAACCACATGTAATTTTGGCGTCGTTCTGCCAGTTGGTGTACACTAGGAATGGAACCAATTTAGCTAAACTAGGAGTTGTCACTTACAGTCCATTTAAAAAATGAATGCTGCATTAACTTTCAAGAACATCTACCACTATTCACACTCGATCCAACTGCTACCATTCGGCCAAATATCGAATAGCTGTTTGGCCCCGAAAAGAATACAAAGTAAATGTTCAGTACAGCCCTAATCATCACGAATTAAAATTTCAGAAAAAACCTACAAGAATTCCCGACCTAACAACAGCAAACAATCATCGAACGAGATCGTTTGTTTATTGTATCATTGAAAGCACGGCTCTCATCCAAGAGTGTTATTTGAGCACTTCATCATTTAAGCCCATTATCAGTAACCAGAAGATCTGATGGGAGAGATTCCTAGTATCTCATCACTTGGCTTTCCTCTTCACCAACTTTTACGGCAGCTGACAAGCGAGTGTCTCGAGTCCAGGCGTCACAAATTAATAAACACTGAGCAGTAATTCAATGACACAGGAAGTAGTACTAGACAGCCTAACAGCTCATATCCTCCTCACCTGAGGAACTGGAGCGGAAGTGCTCTGAGCAGAGGCAGAGCTTGACGTATCTGGCGTCTCCTTGCCCCACGAACATTTCACCGTATACCCGTTTATATCGGCTCCGTGCGTTCCGACGATGGCCTCAGTCGCAGCTTTTTTCGAGTCGTACCTAAACAAATCATCTCCAATTCTTTATTATGCACAAATATACAAATGCAAGAGCAAATTTTCAGCATTCTCTATGGTTCTTCAGCAAAGAAACCCTATGGAACTGCAAACAACACGCATACATACATACGTGTATAGTGTATACTGTATATGCTCATGCCTACGTTTGTGCATTCTCTGTTGCTGGCCCTGTGGTGTGAAATGGGTCACCTCCATCCCTGCACCTAAGGCAAGTTGTCATCACCATCAACAATACAATAATCAAGTCATTCATCAACATAACCAATCCTTCTGACACAAACTTTTTAAAACTGTTTTCTTTAGCCGAGGTTGGGTCGGGAGTACTCGTGAGTAGTAACCTTGAAGGGGCGCTATATAAATCCTTTTGACAAACAAAAGAATAGTGTAGTTACACATGCAATGCATACTTAGTTATGTGCATATAACAAATATGTGCATAGAAGCATACAAACAGGATATAGAAGTCAAGTATCCAAAGTTTCAGTTACATCACGAAAAGTCCTTTTTCTTGACTAGTGAACGAATGAAGAAGGACAGACCTGATAAAGGCAAATCCCTTCTCCTTGAAAACTCTCACTTCCTGAACTTCCCCGAACTGTGCAAACGTCTCCTGTATGAGTTCCTCTGAAAAGCAATTTGTCCAACATGATAAAAGTTGTCATCACCATCAACAATATACAATAATCAAATCATTCATCAACATCACCAATTCTCATAGTAGTGATCATTGCCGCCACCACCACCACCACCACCACCACCACCACCACCACCACCACCACACCACCACCACCACCACCACCACCACCACCACCACCACCACCACCACCACCACCACCACCACCACCATCTAGTCATTATGAACCGTGCTTGATTATCCTCAACTAAGCCCTCTTGAAATTATCACAAACATTCACCAATGTGTGACACACGAAAATACAAAAGCAAAATAATACATCTCATATGTTAATCAAACAGCACATCTTACCTGTTAATCCACTCGATATTCCACCACAGTAGACCGTGAAGTTCGTCGGACTCGACTGATTATAGACGTCCTCATACCGAAGCGTCTTATGTGTTACTGGATCAAAACAGACAATAACACACCATCATTGTAAAATCTTGTCAGTCGTATCATATCGGAGGATTTACAAATCACCTTTTACAGCACTAGCTATGCAGAGTATCAGTGTGACAGCCCCGAGGAAATAAGAAAGCCTTCAGACAACAAAGAGATGAGGAAACACAATCATTAGCATCTTCATAACGACCTTCATCTTCTGTGACATTATAAAATAACAGAGCCTAAAGTAGTGTTTTGAAAACAAAGTGTGCATATGACATCGCCAAGTATGAAGCCGACTTGTGTGCAGTGCCACAACATTAATTTCTTTTACAGATTAACTCAAGTTGACTATAATGCTCACATAACTTCTGCAATTTTTACTTTACAGTTTGGGTGCAGTTGAACAATGAACAGTTTGAGGAAGAGCGCGCATTTGAAATTTCTAAATATTTCAGGCACAGTTCAAGTGATTATGTTCGCATGTATGGTAGCCATGGCCATCAGTGTAAACAACTGCTAAGGTAAAATATGTATTGACCTCATCTTGTACACAGGAAGTATGTGACAATACATAGCCGAGAATTTATCACATGACAGAATGCAGTGAAATCAATACCTCAGAGAGTCAAGCAAATGACAGCAAAGGCTCAAAACGAAATTTATCCAGCTCCGACTAGCAGGCTAGTAAAGGACAAGTGTTTGTACAAGTTGATGTGCTAAACAGTTGAGCAATGAAAGACCACAGCATATAAGCGCTTCTGAGTAGTCTCCTTGAAGAAGCGCAATATAAATTCTTGAATGAATGAATGAATAAGCATTCATAAACATTTAAACCATGGTTAACTACTAAACAAGGCAGCACACCTTCTCTCTGAGTGGGCACGGCTGGTTTGCGTGTTGCCCAGTTTGTGCGGATGGGTTTATTTCCCAGCCACTGACCGTTCATCCCTGCGATGGCACATTCAGCATCCTGCAACAAGAATTGCAAAGCCACTGTACATAGAGCAAGGTAATAAACACACATAAGAATAGTGTCTTTTGACACAAGCCTAAACAATTCACATCAAGCAATTCAAAAGATACACTATAAACTTATTGTCTTGTCTTGTTGTCAACTATCCTCGATCCGAGGGTTGGTCGCATCATGGACGAGCTTCCTCCATCTCTTCTGTCCCTTGTGTCCACCAGAGTCTGCCCGAGAGTTATAAACTTAATACCTCATCAAATAAAAAGCTCAAATTAAACTTAACATCAATTCTATCAGCAGCACATTGAGCTGTGAGCAGGCAGAGTTAGTGAGACTTGTGTATTGCCAAAGGGAGCACACTCCATGTTGTCAGATCAACTACAGATGAGGACTGAGGCTGCATTGTAACATTGTGGGCAAATGGGATAGACAAAAAGTAAAGGCAGAAATGATAAGAAAAATCCCATAACGAGGTTGTGCAATTATGAAATTAGTCTCCAAAGCAGAAGTCAATTTGCATCTCTAGCAAACTATGTTGATCAGAAACCATGTAACACAATTCAAGCAATAAACGTCTTTAACAGCAAATTAACTTCTTCATACATCGGCTCAGATCGGCAAATTCAATTCCATTAAAACATTTCAAACAAATAACACAAAGCCTTTAACGCTATAAAAACGAGCTGCATGCAATTCCAGTCACTTTTTTTACTCATGGTCGATAAAGTGTTAAAATGACAATCCACGCAGCTCTGAGATTCACATTTCGGTGTACCCACGCACGCGTTAGAAATTCAATGATAATAATAATAAAAATAATAATAATAAGCTCACCTCCTTTCTAACGTAAGAAACGAATCCAAAGCCTTTGGACAGTTGCGTCTGTGTATCACGGATTACTTTGCACTCTCTAAACAGATTGCAAAACAAGTGCTCAACAATTAGTGAAACCAGAAGTTCATACACGTAAAACTCAAATCTAACCTCTGGAGACAAATCAGAACAGTTAGTAAATAAATGAATACATTTCGCTTTCCTTCCTTCACTCCAAGAACTGCAAAAGTAATAATGACAATGTCTATGGTGTCGTCGTTAGCAAGCCACTTACGAAAGAACAAAAGTTCAAATTTGTCAAATTCCTGCAGTCTACAAAGCAAATTCAAATTGTTGTGCTAGCAACAAGCTACCCAATACAAAATTCTCACTCTGTTAAATATATACAGCCTTTTGAAAATTACGATCTAATTTGAGATTGCTTGTATGCTAAAAATGCACTATTTAAGAATTACTAGCACTTTTGGAAAAGTCACAACAAGCCCACCGTTGAAAACACATTGATTAAGTTCATCAACTTGAACTTACGACATTTCTCCAAAAGGAGCAAACGCTTCTCGCAGCTGATGTGTTTCGATGTCTGAACTGAGATCACCGACAAAGATGTGGAAGTGATCTAAAAGAACCAAAGCATTCGAAATGTCAAAATACATCGCGTGGACAAGAGACATGAATAGATCAGTGTATAAGACAATTCTGATCTTGAGAGGGAAACAACAAAACTGTAAACATAGAATGGACATGTTGCGATCAGTCAAAAGTCACAGTGCAGCAACTTCTCAGTTACTCAACACTTCAACAGGAAGGGGTGCACACTGTAGCGGTAGAATGCTTCTTATCAAACAAACCTATTAAATGATGCATTGTATAAGTATTAAATAGGTAAGAATTAAGCTAGACAATATGTGGCGTATTGTAGATTATAATTAATATTACTTGTGGCATTAAGTTAGATAATAATAATAGCGCTACAACAATTCTTGAACACGCGCTACAACAATTCTCGATATACAACGGAGGGCAGAAAGCAGCGTCAACCTGAGCAGACGGCAACAACGGCAGACGATAAATGTTAGACAGCGAAAAGATGGCGGAGGAAGAAGACGTAGATTTCTGAGCGAGAACGGCCATTAGTCAAACGTGGCGTTCTCGTCGGTAATTCAGAAGATCTGACGGTGAATTGGGTGTGGAAGGCGACACGCTGTCGGCCTGTCCCACTAGAGACTATAAGACCTTGGGAATTGAGATACCAGGGCGTGTCGAACGAAACTTTGTGAAGTTTGGTGTGACACTTGCGAGTGTATTGCGATCGACATCGGGAGAAGGTCGAATTCGGAACTACAATTGCGATTGGAGTTCGACGGCAGAAAGAAGGGGCGAAACTACAACAAGACGAGGTTGAGAAGACGGGCAAGCGACGAGAAGCTACCGTTGCTTGTGAAGAAATTCGAGGCGGAAGAAACTACCGAGTGCTGTGCCAACTACAGCATTCTCCGTCTACGCAGCTACAGAAGAGAATTGGAAACGACGGCAAGCAAGAAGAAGGTGACCTTCCTTCCTCTTCGAACCTTCATTCCAATCCATACGAACTGAAGAACTTCTACATCTACGCTGGAAAAGTCCAACGTGGAAGATAAGAAACAAGCTATAATATTATTAGATAATACGCCACAAATAAGTAGATAGGATTATTGATTGTATTTTACTGTTTGATATTGTTTTATTATAATATAATCTTTAAACGAATCTCAGCTACATTTGTTTTAGGTCCTAGCTCATTCTAATATTGATCACCCAAAGGCCTCTGAGCATAAAGTTCCCTATTAAAACTAGATTTAAAACCCTAGATTTTGATAGTCAGTGACAATAGTGGGTGCCCATGCCAGGATTTAAGTCAGTAAAGATTTAAGTCAGTAAAGATTTAAGTCAGTAAAGATTTAAGTTAGAAAGATTTAAGTCAGTAAAGATAACTGTCTTTTGAACAGTATTAGAAAAGCTTTGAACAATTATAGCTAGGAGATTGTTAGAGTCTAAATCTGAGATTGTAGATTGAAGATACTGCAGTAGGTGTATGAACTATTAGTTGTTGTTGTGGAACTGAATTGACACTTTGCAGAATTGAACAATTTCTATTTGTTAGAAATTTAAATAGCGCACATTGTTGCCAATATTTTTGACATAAGTTGCTAGTCAGCAAGTAAGACAGTAAGTATGTCTGTAAGTGATTTTGAAGCTTGGTTAGAAATTGCCAAACGGATGAACATGGAAGGGGACGAGACACGTGCCTTTGTCAAAGAAAGACAGGCAGAATGGAGACAAGATAGAGCGACTGAGAGGGAGATCGCCAAAGAGATGAAATTAGCTGAAACAGCAGCAGCAGCAGAAACGAGAAAAGCTGAAGCAGAAGCAGCAACGAGAAAAGCTGAGGCAGAAGCAGCAATGAGAAAAGCTGAAACAGAGGCTGCAATGCAAGCAAAGAAGGCTGAAGTGGAATTGGAAGCAATTAGGAGTGCTGAAGCAGAAGCCAGATTAAACCGTGAAGCAGCTGAGACAGAAGCGAGAGAAAGTCGCTTGGCAACAGAAGCCAGAGAACAGCGTGAACACCAGTTAGAAATAAAGAGACTTGAAGCACAAGTGAGAATGCGTGAAATTGATTCGAGAGGGGAGCAAAACCAAGAGCACGAGAATGCCTACATGAGGATCGGTGATGGTCAACAACAGGGAGATCACCGAGAAAACAATAAAGGAATCAGAAATATCAAATTTCCTATATTCAACGAGTCAAAGGATTGTTTAGATGCCTACTTGTTGAGATTCGAGCGAACCTGTGTTGCGTATGAAGTTAAAAAAGAAGTTTGGTCGTTGACGCTAGCTAGACATTTGGAAGGCAGAGCACTGGAAGTATACCAAAGGTTGTCTGCAGAAGAAGTGCAAGATTATGAGTGTTTGAAGACTCAGCTGTTGAAGAGATTTCAACTTACTGAAGGTGGTTATCGAAACAAGTTCAAAACCAGTAAAATGGAATCTGGAGAGACACCTTCTAGTTTTGTACATAGATTGAGGAGGTATATGCAGCAGTGGTTAGCACAAGCGGGATTTGAAAGAACTTACGAAGGAGTGGAAGATCTATTGTTGAAAGATCAGTTTTACCTGACGTGCAGTACTGAACTTCGTATGTTTATAAAAGAGAAGGGTAAAATGAGTTTGAAGGACATGTTAGTTTGTGCGGAATCACACATTGAAGCACACGGTTACAAGTACAGCGAGCAGTCTGTAAAACCAGATGTGAAATTTCATAGTGACAGGTTGAACGGTAGACCGTTTGAACACAGACCCAAAGAACAGTCTGGGTACAATCTGAACAGGAGTAGAAGTGATGTGAAGATAAATCAGGGTACACATCAAAACCGAGGATTCAGCAGGGAAAGAGAAATTGCAACTGGACATAAGATTACTTGTTTTTTCTGTGGAGAACAGAACCATAAGGCATATCAATGCCCAAAGAAAAACAGGGGTACATTTAAACACACTGCAGCAGCAGTACAAATATTCGAAAGTCGAGCACACTTGGTTAAGCCAGAAAGTGAAATACAGAGAGTGGTTGAAGTTACAAGAGGAGAACAACAGATGAAACAGGGTGAACATAATAAAATACCACCAAGGTACATGGCAGCCAGTGCAATGGTGATAAAAGACAATGATGGATGTATTAGCCTTGAAGACAAGAGTGAATACCAAGTGACAGTTAATGGAAACACAGTGGGATGCTTATACGACACAGGCGCAAGTTGTTGTATTGTAAAACGTTCTTTGATAAATGAAGAGGCGTTGACTGGAGAAGAAACACATTGTGTATTAGTTGATGGGAGTTTAAGATGTTTCCCATTGGCTAAGGTGTACATAGAGAGTGAACATTTTAATGGTGAAGTACAAGCGATGGTGATGGAACAACCGATAAAGCCAGTAATAATTGGGAAAATCAAAGGATTGAAGTACATGGTTAAAGATGAAAGAACTGAGAGTGTGACAAATCATGAACCAAAAGAAATAAGTGACAGTAGTACTGAAGTGGAAAACAAAGGAATATTGATTAGAAAAACAGCACATGAAGAAAGACCTATTGGTGCAAAGAAAACAGTAAGATTTTCTGACAATGTGATAAGGAATCAAGATAAAAAATTAATGACAGTAGCAGTTGTGGAGACTAGAGCAGAAGCTAAAAAGGTAGCAAAATACAAACCATTGAAAGTTGCGGAGATGCCGAACTTGAATGTGTCAGTAAAAGAGATACAGGAGTTGCAGAGTCAAGATGAAACTATGTCGAAACAAATGGAAAGAGCAATTGAATGGGATGGTAACGAAGACAACATAGAAGATAAACCATATGTGAAAAAGAAGGGATTGTTGTATAAAAGATACAAAGAAGTACAGAAGGATGAGGTGAAATGGCAACTAATGGTACCTAAACCATTGAGGGATAAAGTGTTAGCAGTGGCACACAATTCATTATTATCGGCTCATTTAGGAATGAGGAAAACACATGATAAGATTCTAAATGAATTCTATTGGCCTGGAATAGGACAGGATATACGGAGATATGTGTTGAGTTGTGATATTTGTCAAAAATCAGTTGACAAGAAGGTGAACCACAAGGCGCCTATGGGTCATCTACCTGTATTAGATGTACCATTCAAACACATATGCATGGACATAATCGGAGAAGTTAACCCTATGTCTGCAAGGGGTTATCGATACATATTGACCATCATAGATTTGAGTACAAGGTATCCGGAAGCTATTCCATTGAAAGGAATTAGTACTGAGGAAGTTGCAGAAGCTTTGTTCGGATTTTATTGTCGTATGGGAGTGCCTCAGAAGATCCATACTGATCGTGGAAGCCAGTTCACTTCTGAACTCATGGCTGAAGTAAATAAGATGCTATTGATAAAACACACCATGACGAGTCCATATCATGCAATGGGCAATGGATGTGTAGAACGGCTTAATGGAACCATCAAAGCGACGTTGAGGAAGTTGATTGGTGAACAAGCGAAAGAATGGGATCGTTATATAGCTCCATTACTGTTTGCGTTGAGAGACACAGTACATGAGAGTCACGGTTTCACACCATTCGAACTAATATTTGGTAGATCGTGTAGAGGACCAGTGCAGATCCTGAAGGAGTTATGGACCAATGAGACAGTGGAAGAAGAAGTGAAGGACGTGTATACGTATATGCAGGATTTGAGAGAAAGGATTGAGGAGACTTGTGATATGGCGCAGAAGGCGATACACAAAGCGAACGCTAAAAACAAGAAGTATTATGACAGGAAAGCGAGATACAGGAAGTTGGAAATAGGTGATAAGGTGTTGTTACTATTGCCTAGTTGTAAGAACAAGATGTTAGTAAAGTGGCAAGGGCCATATGTTGTGAGAGAGAAGATTGGAGACTATGATTACAGAGTTGAAATCGAGAAAGGAAAGATAAAGACATATCACATTAATATATTGAAGAAATACCACGAAAGAGAAGATGCCGAGACCGTAGCGTACATTTCAGCAGTAGTATATGACGGAAAAGTGGGAGAAGATGAAGAAGAAGAAATATTGGACTTATATGTAAGTGAACAAACGGAGACCTATGAAGATGTAGATATAAATCCTGATTTGGATGAAGAACAAAAAGGAGAAATGAGGAAACTACTGAAGAAATATGAAGACATTTTCACAGACAAGCCTGGGAGAACAGACTTAGTAAAGCATGAAATACATTTGACGAGTGAAGAACCAGTAAGACAAAGAGCGTATCCAACACCATACCATTTGCAAAAAGAAATAGATAAGGAGATCCAGACGATGTTGGACAATAAGGTGATAGAAAGATCAGAGGCAGCTTATGCAGCACCGCTGGTGGTTGTCAAGAAATCAGACGGAAGCAATAGGCTGTGTTGCAATTACAAACAGCTGAACAAGCTTACAATATTTGATCCTGAGCCTATGATGACAAATGAGGATATTTTTAATAAGTTGAGTGGTAGTAGAATCTACAGCAAGTTCGATTTCTGCAAGGGTTATTGGCAGATCCCTATGAGTCCAGAATCGAAAGACTACACTACATTTGTATGTGCCAATGGGATATACAAGTTCAATGTGATGCCTTTTGGATTGATCAATAGTGCGTCAAGTTACAACCGTTTAATCAGGAAGATTCTTCAAGGAACAGAAAATCTTGAAAGTTATGTCGACGACATTCTAGCGCATAATAAAGGATGGAGAGAACATTTGAAGACATTGGAGATATTTTTCGAAAGAGTGAGACAAGCGAATTTGACATTGAAGCCGAAGAAGTGTTCAATAGGATATGGAAAGATTGACTTTTTGGGACATACGTTGAACAAGGATGACATAAGTCCAAAGGAGAAATCAGTGGATAAAATAGTAGACATGCCACGTCCAAAGACAAAGAAACAAGTCAGGAGTTTTCTTGGAGCGATAAACTATTATCGGAAATTCATACCACACTGTGCGGAAATCATGGCACCGTTAAGTGACTTAACGAAGAAGATAGCACCTGGAATGGTAGAATGGAATGAAGAGCTGGAAGATAGTTTTACAAAGTTGAAGAACGAATTGGCGAAAGAACCAATTCTGAGACTTCCAAATTTAGAGAAGGATTTCATCCTACAAACTGATGCAAGTGGGAGTGGAATCGGATGTGTGATAATGCAGCAGTACGAGGGGACGAATCATCCCATAGCGTATGCGAGCAGGAAGTTGTTAGAGCGAGAGAGAAGATATTCAGTGGAAGAGAGAGAGTGCTTAGCAATCATGTGGGGAATAAGCAGGTTCGACCGATATCTTTGTGGAAAGACATTTACAATTGAGACAGACCATTGCGGATTGCAATATATGAAAGAGGGTCGAATGAAAAATGCAAGGGTGATGAGATGGAGTTTGGCACTCCAAAACTATTCCTTTAACATTAGATATATTAAAGGGTCCGAAAATGTTATGTCCGACTATTTAAGTAGAGGGATTGGGTAGTATAAGTTGAGATAAAGTAAATGAAGAAGTGTAAGCCAGTGAGTAAAGTGTATTAATTGTCATGTCGTGTATAGTAAGTGAATTAGTTTACTAGGTTAGTTTGTTAAGTAGGTGAGTTTGTTAAAGCCTGTAAACAGTCTTTTGAAGGAGGGGCATTTGTAGCGGTAGAATGCTTCTTATCAAACAAACCTATTAAATGATGCATTGTATAAGTATTAAATAGGTAAGAATTAAGCTAGACAATATGTGGCGTATTGTAGATTATAATTAATATTACTTGTGGCATTAAGTTAGATAATAATAATAGCGCTACAACAATTCTTGAACACGCGCTACAACAATTCTCGATATACAACGGAGGGCAGAAAGCAGCGTCAACCTGAGCAGACGGCAACAACGGCAGACGATAAATGTTAGACAGCGAAAAGATGGCGGAGGAAGAAGACGTAGATTTCTGAGCGAGAACGGCCATTAGTCAAACGTGGCGTTCTCGTCGGTAATTCAGAAGATCTGACGGTGAATTGGGTTTGGAAGGCGACACGCTGTCGGCCTGTCCCACTAGAGACTATAAGACCTTGGGAATTGAGATACCAGGGCGTGTCGAACGAAACTTTGCGAAGTTTGGTGTGACACTTGCGAGTGTATTGCGATCGACATCGGGAGAAGGTCGAATTCGGAACTACAATTGCGATTGGAGTTCGACGGCAGAAAGAAGGGGCGAAACTACAACAAGACGAGGTTGAGAAGACGGGCAAGCGACGAGAAGCTACCGTTGCTTGTGAAGAAATTCGAGGCGGAAGAAACTACCGAGTGCTGTGCCAACTACAGCATTCTCCGTCTACGCAGCTACAGAAGAGAATTGGAAACGACGGCAAGCAAGAAGAAGGTGACCTTCCTTCCTCTTCGAACCTTCATTCCAATCCATACGAACTGAAGAACTTCTACATCTACGCTGGAAAAGTCCAACGTGGAAGATAAGAAACAAGCTATAATATTATTAGATAATACGCCACAAATAAGTAGATAGGATTATTGATTGTATTTTACTGTTTGATATTGTTTTATTATAATATAATCTTTAAGCGAATCTCAGCTACATTTGTTTTAGGTCCTAGCTCATTCTAATATTGATCACCCAAAGGCCTCTGAGCATAAAGTTCCCTATTAAAACTAGATTTAAAACCCTAGATTTTGATAGTCAGTGACACACACTGCACAGTAGTCTAGTGGTTAGAGCTCTGAAGAATTGCCAAGTGAGAGGTCGGGAGTTTAAATCCCCTTGCCGGGGCAGAAATTTGTCGAAATTTCTGCTTGATCTGTGCCCCATAGCCAATTCAGCAAAGACGAGTAAACCGACTGAACATTGTTGGTGGGAAGAGGAGACAGCAAGGGAGAGGCTTGACTACCTGCCCTCATATGTCAAGGTTAAGAAAATAAAGTTGTTAACACTTCATATCCATGGCTGCCTTAGGACTAGATTAAGGGACTGCTCTTCCTCTTCTTCTTACAACACTTCAATGACGAGTATGCGCCAAAATGCTTAGAAAAACTATATGAGCTTATTTTTAGATAACAAGGATACTTACCGGTTTTATATTGTTTGTTAGATAACAAGGGTACTTACTGGTTGTATCTTGTTTGTTAGATAACAAGATACTTACTGGTTGTATCTTGTTTGTTAGATAACAAGGATACTTACTGGTTATATCTTGTTAGATAACAAGACACTTACTGGTTGTATCTTGTTTGTTGTGACTTCCTGGAGATGTTGCCCAATTTACCTTCATCTCCTACAACATAATATCAGAGCAAGTTTTCCTTCATTCTACAGAGGTTTGCTTCCAAGAGAAAAATATTCTGAGGTCACAACAAGAACAATCCAAAACCAATTTCTCATCAACAATAAGGAAACCTAGATAAAAATAACAGAAGAGTGCTAAATAATAGTTTAGCCTAATTCAAAAACGGCCAGTGCCAAAATGGCAGTGCCAAAACATCATGTACTGCATTTGTGAGTCATGCCGTATTCTTGAAACAAACATTCTTATGAACGTGCCAAATAACTTACTCGTCCCAAGACATTGCGCTTGTTCATCGCCATGAGCGCCATTTGAGCGGATAAGTGATCGCTGAACTCCACAAACGCATAAAGATCATTCCCAGCCTAGAAAGGAAACAGGAAGTCATAAACAGAATGATGGCAGCACATGCACATGAAGATACAGATCACAACATTCAACTTAAAATCAATATAAATTTTTCTAGATTACAAAATGGAAGGACGAACCTAGCTCTAAAAAAAGTCATTCTGTGCAGTTCGCTCAAGCTGCAACATATTCAACGCTTTAACGATGAAGAGAGCACTACGAAAAGTGACTGGGAAACTAAAACAGTTTGTCGTCAAAGCGTCAAGATCGAACTTTGAACTCACCCAAAAGTTAACGACTGGCCGACCAAAGCCAGACCGCAACTTGAAGAAGAAAGAAAGAAGAAATATTAAATATTTTAAAGATACTTATTATGGTACGGTGTGTTGTTAGCAATTGTTGCATCCACAAAAGGTTTCAAGTAACCTCTGATCTGCAATATAATAAGAACTGCAATAGGAACCACTGGATAACGTACAATCCATTTCCTAACGTACTAAAAAAAACTACTTATCTACTTTTCAAGAACCTCGTTACAGATTACAAAAGAGAGTAGAAAAATTGCATATATGACAATAAAAATTTGTCTATACAGTAAGCCACATGGACTAGCCAAATTGCTAACTATACAATGTTTTCACAAGAGAAAAACAGCTGTTTGTATATTTTACTTTTAGTTACTATAGGTATTTAAAAAGGTTCATAGATCAACAATCACACAAAACGGATCTAACAAATCTGTAACCTTCATTCACATCTTGGCTAATTAAGCTTCACATGAATACACTCACTAGGGGTATGTTTAACCATTAATAAAACTTGAAAGGATACTCAAAGTTCTCTCTCTCTCTTTCTAAAATATAAAATTGCCACTGAAATGAATCCGTAATTCTTTTCCAGTCATTACGTGAGGATACTTACCTCGTGTATTATCTTGCATCCAATACATGCTGAAATGTTACTGAACAACGTTATCAGGAATTCCTCCGTCACTTGTGGATCCAAATTACCAACATAGCTAAAAAAGAAACCACAAGTTTGGCCATAATTTTCACACAACATTTGACAATCTTATAGTATCAGGGATTTGTAGTGTCGCCTCAGTGTTTGTAAAAAGTGTTTTTATAAGAAACACTCAATTTTCATTTTTATGATCTATCACTGGGTTATTCCGTAGTTTGCGGAATTATTTTTAATGTCTTTAGCACCATACTTGACGCTGGAAAGTAACTGCTGCCTATGTCATTAATAGTGGAAAAAGAGGGGAAAAATTTCAGGAATCAAAATTCTGTTGAAAAAAGGATCATCACCCATGGACACCCATACGAAAGGCAATGGTCAGTTGGTCACGCTAATTTTTTTAAAGGCAATGGCCACGGTTAATTTTTCTAAACAATAAGTAGAAAATGCATATCAGGAAATTACGAACATACATGGGTACTTTTCATAGATGTTTCAAAATGTAAGTTTCTCCGCTACACTTTATGAATCATTAGCAAGATAAGTGCTTTAGTTTGAAGAAAACCAAAAAGCAGTAGATACAAAATTGGAATCGTTTCCAACAGGCAAGTGCCACCTCCATCCACTGTGTACCAGCGCCCATCATCCAGTTTCTATTTAGCCAATAATTTTTCATTGATCACATTTCTATTTATGCCAGAATCTATCACGTCAATCCCACTTTAATTTAGACACAAAAACTTGATCGATCCTGCTTCTACTGAAACAAAGACTTAGTTTCATCAATCTAGCTTCCATTTGCGTAAACAATGTGCTTACAATAAATGACAGAATAAAACTAACACAAAAACTATAAAAAAAGTTACATGTGTTTGATTTTTGAAATGAGTCTAGCAGAAATTGAATATCTCTCAAATCCGCGCTAGTTTCTCAACTATGATTCGCGTGGATTCAGCACAAAAAGCCCTTTTATTTTGGGGGATCCGGTGGTCACAGCCCGTATAATGAAATATTCAATTTTGACGTGTGGGATCCGAGAGGCTTTGCCACGCACCCCTAAGCTGAGTCATCACTACCTTCTGTAAAATATAAACAAAACGACCGCATAAGTGAGCACAATCGCTGATCCAATACTCACAGGGTACGCTGCAGACCGTCATCGCCCATCTTTACGGAAACAAAATATGCTGGTTTCAATTATTATTCCAACTATACATCAAACGACGCAATTTCAGGACACAGTTTCGAAAATGGCGTCGCCTAAAGCATAGAGATCTCCCTAAGAGACAAGTGCAGCATCATTTATTTGGCGCTTGATTTATAAGCCCGACGCTTGAAAAGCCAAACTCTGTAAAAGTAACGGCTGGAGTGTCAATGATGCAAAACTTAAATAATAAAATTGCCATTTTAAACCGCTCAATTCTGTCATGATTTTTCAGCGCCCGACTGAAGTTGCTAATGACAGATATTAAATGGCAACCTTAACATAAAATTCCCAGAGATTTCTTTACAAATTAGCTGGGGTCCCAGAAGTTAATGAACCAGATCCATATAGAAGTAATGTAGGCCTAAAGTTTCAGTTTGTGGTCATGGGCTTTCAGTACCTTATGCTACAATGCCATTTATTGCAGAAACATCCGAATCATGAAATAATTCCAATTAATGCAAGTTTGAATTATAATAATTAAAGCGATATTTTATTTATTAACATTATTGCATAATGAAAAATTGTCCACAACTCTGTTTGCTGTAAAGTCATGCTTTTATTGCATTAAAGTAAAGCCAGCATTAGAAGCCCCTGTTACAGGTCTCTGACTTGTGCATTAGCAAGAGAAATGTTTGACACTTAGGCTAGTGTTTCAAAACTGCACAATTCTTTAAACATGTGTTCAAATATGACATTAATTAAAATGGAATTTGTCTTTGATGGGCTTGAAGACATACCTCCAACTACAGCACAAGCTGTTATGCTTAATTAAAACAAAGATACTATAATCATGCCTAAACAGCTCTGTGTGCGAATGCACGTGATGTGTATGTATTTAAAACCACAACACTTATTATTAAAAATTTCTTCTGATAATAACAAACTGAGAACTGACATGTTAGAGCCGAGTAAGCACAGAATACATGCACACACGAACACACCCACACACACATACATAAATATATGCATACACAACACATGCATTTTAGCCATCCATTTATCACGATTGTCTCCTTCAACAATAAATAGTACATGAAGCTGCAAACCGTACAAACACAACTCATCAACCTTAAAAATTAAGAACTAGGTACATGAGAATTAAAATATCCATTTGATATTAGCCTATGACAATTCTTACCGGTATACACTTCTAGTCGTCTTCCAGTTTTACTCACATGCATTTCTCTTTAATTAATTCCTCCTGTCTACCATTAGTCCATTACCCAAAACAAACAGATCTGACTTCTGAGATCCTTAAAAACACAGACGAATAATAAATTAAGCATTTAAAAATACAAATATTTAGTCAAAGCATGAAATTTTTCTCTAGCCCAAGTAGTCTCATTTGCTCAGCAAACACATTTCCGCACTGCACTTTCATACAGAAATCTTCAAATTCTCGAGCAAAACGTAAGACTTCATTACAGAGGGAATCGGAAGGCACTGGACTTTGAACTGAATTCCCTGACCAAGTAATCTTCTCAGGTATATACAGCACAGATGTTTCAGACTGCAGACGCTCCGCACGGCCTGCATCAGCCAGTTGATCTCGGCAGGCATTGCCGACGGCTGACAGTAGTCGTAACGTACCTCGGGTCTTACTCGACAGCCGGCGTAGAGGAGAAGCTGTGCCATGCCATAGCAGCTGGAGTCGAGAGCCACTTCGAAAGGGGACAGAGGCGTCTCGTAGCAATATATCCAGTGCTCACCAGACGTGAAAAGCAGCTTCCCGCAACATTCCCTATCCAGCTGGCAATTGTGTCCGACGAGAAGCTGAACAACATCGACCCGGTCTGGATAGTGACCGCCGTCGAATACGGCTTGCCACAGCGGTGACAGTCCGGTGTTGTCCGCGGCGTCGATGTTCGAACCGCTGTCGATCAGCAACTGGAGGTGCTGCTTTGAGATCGCCAGCGGATTGCTGATGGCGTGCAGGAAGACGCTGCACCCGTTGCCGTCCCGGTGGTCGGTCGCCGCTCCGGCCGCTATCAGAGATCGCATGATCTGCTGGAGGATGTCCGGTTTCCGCTTCTCCTGGACGAGAACCATCAGCGGCGTCTGGAGTTCAGCGTCCTCTGCGTTGACGTCGCAGCCGATTCTGATCAGCCAGCCGATCAATTCCTCATCGCAAGCTGCCATCGCTAGATGCAGTGCCGTGTGGTGCTCTGTGGTCATTTTGTGAATGTTGCAACCCACTGAGTATAACATCTGAGCGACTGGTAGGTTGGCGGCCTCGACAGCTCTGAGGAATGGCGTCCTCAGATTTGAATCCTCCGCCTCTATATCCGATCCATTCTCAATCAGCATCACCAGTGTTTCTCGATCCATTTCTCTAGATAAAGCCGCTATATGAAGGACGGTCTGCTCGCGTACGTCTCTGGCATCTAGGTTGAACTTACCGGTCGACACAAGGTACCTCACCATAGCCACGTCGCTGTTTGCTACAGCGTACATCAGTGGAGTCCACGCTAGACACGAATCCTTGAGATCGGCTGCATTGGAATATGGCTGTCGGTCTAGAAGATAAGCTGTACATTTGATATGACCAACTCTGACAGCCACGTGCAGTAATGAGACGGGCTCATCACCTCCAAGAATCCGGTCTTGACTGAGTGAAACTAGAATTTGCCTAACAGCTTGCATATCATCCAGTTCAACTGCGTCATTAAGTTCTTTGAGCGACATATTGAAAGCCCAACCAGGAAACAGATCTGCTCAGTGCTCTAAGAATAAATACAACCATAGATAAAATATTATCAATAGCATGCAAAATTACCGGTATATAGATAATAAGTTTTTTTAAAAGTGTCTGACCTAAGTAAACTGTTAATTGCATCGACATAACTCAGAAACCATTACATTTGTCTTATCATGCACATGTGATAATTAATTGATTAATTTCCTACTACGGTAATTAATGATAATTACACATCCACAATATTTATGATGCATTCCAATCCCCTCAACCTAAGCAAAGTCCAGCATAAAAGCTTCTCTGTCTTCTTCCCGTGTGTAAATAAGTGCGGAGGCCACTAAGTGAATAATATAGTAGGTTGGAAACTGTGATAATAATTATAATGTATGATAACGCGATCTCATAAATGCTTCCTACAATGATGCTAGAAAAATAGCCAGTTTCTCAATATCTGACCATATATAAAAAAGCTCTTCTGTGCTCTTCATTTTCCTTCTGCAACTACCCACCAGTACTCCTTTCTCTCCATTTAATTCTCTATTTTTATTATAATAGTTGTGCTCCAGGCATACATTGATGTGCGCTTGCCAGTCCCTCCCATTAAAAATCTACTTACTTACTTACATAATCAGCATTCATTAATCATCATCATTGTAGCATTCATTAGAACCATAGGTCCATATACATATTTCAACAGGTGTAGTTTTTAAAAAGCAGACTTTGGATATGGGTTTTGAGCTTTTTATACATCATGAGTTTATTCAGGACTGTGCACTGAACACAGGGGCCATAAATTTCTATCTGACATGATACAACAGTGACATAATTCAGTATCGAATGGACTGAATAATTCAAAGTAGGTCTATTTAAATTGATTATAACAAGTCTACCAATTATTAGACGTACACAATCATTCATTGATGCTAAAATTCATGGTGTGATTTAGGCCTAACGATCGAGAAGGCTGCATAACTCTCCTAACAGAAGGCCTTACTCAGCGCGCAAAAGCAAAACAAGTGCGAAGTTCGTTATAAAAAAATACCTAACAATGTTTTAATACGGCGCTTACCTAAATCTACACGTTGAAAACAAGCAATATTATCGTCATTCAAACAAGCACTGGCATCTTCTGTTTCCACAGACATTATACAGCAGAATATTAGAACTGGGAAGACGGACTCCGCTACTTTAGCTTCACCTATCGCAGCACACTGAAATTATGCGCACTCGTTTAAACTTTCGCAACCTAATTTCACATACATACCTACACTGTATACCAGTCTTTTATCACAGTTTTCACTCGGAATTATGCACACCGGGAAAAGACCGTGCGATCGCATTTAAAACATGTCTATTCTTGCACTAAGAATCGAATAAAATTGGAGCCATCGACAAGCATTGCCTTTAATTTGCTTAAACAAAGCCGCAAAAAATCTACGCATCTTAATTTCCAGGCGATCGTCATTCCAGGTGGCCAGTCCAACAAATTTTCGATCCTCCAGTTATAAACAGATTATTCTAGGAACGGCTCCAGTCACGTGGTGATGACTTGACCCATATTCCATTAGACCTGACCTCTATTCTATCTTGCGTCGTTAACGATCTGTCTTTTATTAGCATTGATGTCATAATAGAATCCTTGCATTGATCGTTTATAATAATTATATCTCAATGGTCTTGACCGACGACCTCCTGTAACCAAGTAAGTAAGTAAGTATATTCTTTATCGAACCGCCTGCAAACGCATTATAATTATAATAGACCTAATTAATTAAGGGACTTCACCTAAAACTGAGTGAGCGCAAGTAGCTACGTTGGATTTGATTGGCACAATCGGTAGGATCCGCAAACGAGGTCTAATATGGCCCAGTAAGATAAAAAAAAATAATAGATTAAATCACATATAATTATGTGGATTAAATTAGGGTGCGCGTATACTCAACGTCGACTATGCCTCTGTGTCAGAGAGCCTGAGGATCGCGACTCGCCTCGATCCACGGGACCGTATAGAACTATAGATAATTGTGTTGTCACCTCGATCTATGCTCCGATCGCTTCCCGATGCTCTCTTAATTAATAATTCCGAGATTAAATCTCGGTCTGGCATACTCCGTAGACGCGGAGGTCTAAAGCGGCGTTCATGTAATGGCGCCCATTCACACGCAGGACCGAGACAGTGGTTTCCGAGACCGAGACCGAGAAAATAGGCTCTCCGAAATCGATCGAGACACAATGTCCGAGTTTTTTGCGAACACACACGCGTTAGGATATTTCGTTGCCTTACTGCAGCCGCGCTCTTGGCAGGCAAACTCCAGGCTTTACCGTACTGTCACGTACGGTACTGAACTCCTTTTAGATTGTGTTTTTGTCTCGAGTCATGATCGACGGTCAAATTGCAAGATGACGATAGTGTGTGTGTGTGTGTAATCGTAATCGTAATCGTAATCTCGAAACTTCTACAGCGCCCACAAAAGCCAAGTCGCGGGAACCAGCTTATTCACAGGCGCTCAATCAAAACAAAATCGATAGGCAGCGGGTCAAGTCCGGAGAGTCAGGCAGGCAGATAGATGGACGGCTAAGGTGGGTGATGTTTAGAATTGAAATGACGAGGGATGTGATGAGAAGAGGAGGAATCAGGATAGGATTTTTGAAAGAGCAATGTTTTCAGTTTTGAGTGAAAGACCTGTGGGGAGATAGCGATAGCGATAGTGTGTGTGTGTGTGTGTGTGTGTGTGTGTGTGTGTGTGTGTGTGTGTGTGTGTGTGTGTGTGGAAGGAAAGAAAAGAATCTGATACAGTTTTAAGTGGTGAACATGAAACGAATAATATCGGCATAAGATTTTCATTTCGCTGATTCACTTTCCTATGCAATAGATAAGGGCATGTACGTATGTGCTAACTAGGGTAGTCCGTATCTTCTTTAGGTCTGCTGCCTCCCGGCAGGTCCAGATGCCCAACGACGTACGCCACTCTTCACGGTGTTGTGCTTTTTCTTTTAGTTTTCCATATCCATCCTCCATCATCCAGTGGTAGCAGGGCTTAAAGTGTGCCTGGACGGTCATGGACGGCGTCCATGCACTTGTTTTAAAATCTGAACGCCGTCCAGCCACTTATTGGCGAGCAAAGACTGGAAAGGTAAGGGGCATCCAGGCACTTCTTTTGAAAAGGTAAGGGGCGTCCAGGCACTTATTTTTCCACACTTTAGGCACTGAGTGGTAGTCCGTATCTAGATGTGATAATTAAATGTCCGTTTATCTGTAACGTTCGTGTAGGCCTATGGTAATTAAACATAGGCCTATTGCATCGCAGGAACCTCATAATTTGACTGGCATGCTCGTATATTCCGGTCGTTTGCTGGACATAGTAACGGTAGGCCTACTTGTGACCTGACATCTCCCTCAACCAGGGTGAGAATTGTTGGAGGTTTGAGGTGGTTCAACCCTCGCTAGACGTTTTTAGAGCCACACAGCTAGCCTAAGTCTTCTTTTCACCTCTTCACAGCACGACTCCGCTTGGATCATTGTCTGACCCAAGTTATTTTTTAAAATTCGCATGCTGCTCTCAAAATTAATCCTCCCAGCTTTCACCACAAAAATCAGGGATATACCAAATTGAGCACGTGTGGATCAGAGTCCTATGGAATCTCGTATAGGCCCTCTTTGGCCCATTTTTGCACTTGCAGGAAATATATACTGCTAAACTTATTTCTCGGTAGGCCTGCTATGACAAGTTGATGATTAATTGTGTGTTGTCTATGGTGTACAAATTGCAAATCATAGACGAGAAACGATAGATGAATAATGAATTACATTTCTTGCTGAACAAAATGCTATAAAGAAAACTCTATGATGCCTTACTAATGAGCCCACTAAATAAAAAGTCGATAAGTCTGCAAAGTGGTAGTTTTAAATTGGATTGAGAAATTACTTCAGTCATAGTCTCATAGCACTTTTATTATTCATCTGTGTAATTCGTGCAACATTCGTGTTTATTTCGAGTGAGTTGTATTGCATGTGTTAGGCCTAATTATAGGCCTAGCAAAAGCCATTGATTAGTTATGCTGATCTTGATTGCAAGAACGCAAAAATACCGATCTTACAAGGTCAAACAGGTGCACACGGGTCCCTGAAAAGCTAGCTACACCACTGTTCATCCTCCTTTATTCAGGCTTTGGACCGGCACTGTCAAGGTACGAGTAGTGTGGGAGTTTCAATGAAAAAATTAGGTAGGCCCTAAATGTAGGCCCCTACAGATTTTTATAACGACCGTGTGCCCTCGACTCCGCTGAGCAGAGAGTTACAAGAAAGACAAAGTCGTTCAGACGGGCAGATCGAAAGTCTTAAATAATATTATGTTATGCCGTTATGGATATGCTGTGGCTGGATTTTGTGTGCTATGCCAGTCATTTTTGTGAATAATATTGTAGCTTGCATTATCTACAGACACCGGTGGCGCATAATTATGTTGCTAATGAATGATTCATAAATTATATAATGCACACTTGCATAGCGTGTGTAGCCAAGGCATTATGTCGGTTATTTACACGTAGGCCTATGCAAGTCAATAATTATGGATAATAATTATGTGCAAACCCGCAGCAATTCTCAGGGGCGGATCCATGGGGCAAATATCCGGCAATGGCCCCATTTAGAAATTTGCACAGAACGTGCCCCCGCCATCAGGTTTCTATACAGGTTTTATATCAATGCAGCGGACCCAAAACCAAAATTTTTGACTACCTTCGAAAATTTCTGCATCCGCCTCTGGCAAGCCTATGTGCATGTGTGCGTGTTTGTGTGTGTGTGTGCATGTGTGCGTGTGTGTGTGTGTATGTGTGTGCATACAAGGTATATCACGAGTAGTTTGTCCATAATATATCTCTTCTTGCAGAATTAGTCCTACTGGCCTAGACCTAGTACTGCAGTGTAAACCGGTCGGTCAATAATTATTAGTCTGGCTGTAATGATTAGGCTACTCCGTCTATTTGGCCTTAAGCCTATAATGTATGTATACCGGCTGTGACGTTTCGGAATCGATGTTCTAATCGATTTTGTCTTCATGTTCAAAGAAACGTTGCTAATAAACAGCGAGCGCATAGAACATTATTATGCAACCTTTTCATAATATTGATTTGCCGCGCCATGGCTGCACGCAACGAACGCTCCAAAGACAACACAAACATCCGATGATTTACATGTTTTCAAGAATATCTTTTGACGTGAATCGATTTTGCACTTTAAGGCTAGGCTACATTTCAAACGCATGCAGTTCTTTTGGCAAAACTACAGGTAAGCCTATTCCAGGCTACTTAATTCAGGCTTCTAACGTCAAGCATCTCGACAGCAAAATGAAGGCCTACAATAAACCCAAGTATATATATAGGCCTACGTCGGCACGGTTTTGGAGTGAGTTGCGGTGGGGGTGCAGGGCTTTTTTTAACGTGCAGTTGTACACAAACAAAATGTGCAGTTCCAAATAGATTTATGCAGTTGTAGAAGCACTTCTGTGCAGTTAAAACTAGCAAAAACCGTCGTTTTCCTCCCATTGGAAGTAGGCTACCGGTAATTAATTTACCATGGAGGATTGGAAAGAAAAGAAGGGGTTGTGCAGTTCTAAAAATTCCTTAAAAACAGCCCTGTGGGGGTGGAGTGTCAAGATCATATCCAGATAAGGTGTAGCCTAAAATAATTATAAATTTGCATTTCGATTTCCAAAATATTCATTGTACAACCTTCACGCCTGCCATAGCCTATGATATATAGGCTACACTTCAATCGAACTGTCTTTACGTCTCACATGCAGACAATAAGCAAGTACCAATCATTCTTTTCGGTTTGTGGATAAATGGTGAAGTGAACGAACTTTTCTGACCCCAATTGTGGCTGTGGGGACCAGATAACCCTCCCTCTTTCCCGTGCTGACGACTCTGGGCGCGTCTAGACACGCCAACGTTGCCAAACAATTGTAATTAGAGTTCTTATTATATTACTGGACAGTGGCGTAGCCAGGAATTTTTCATGGGAGGGGTTTTGTGGCCGGAAACCCTGTTTTTTGCTATTTTTCTTACTTAAATGGAAAAATAACCTTTAAAAAAATCTTTTTCCGGAGCCAATGGGGGGGTTTTAACCCCCGAAACCCCCCCCTTGCCTACGCCACTGTTACTGGACTTTACAGTAGCCTACGGTTAAAAAGCCGCTAAATTAAGGACTTTACTAGAGCATGCTAATATTCACAAAGCGCTTTGCATTTCGAATTTTCGATAAGAATATTGTTCAATGGTGCTTAACTATGCTATTGATTCAATCGTCAGCAGAAACACTCATTACGATTTGGAGCTACACTATGTAGGCTTTTGTAGTAGTAGGCGTGGACCATGCATGTAGGCCTATACTACATCTTGGGATTACTACTCCCTCTTACACCTTCTTGTACGTCCGAACCGATTTCACCCCAGAACCAGTCGTCAGTGTCTGCAAAAACAAGTTTGACGATAATCATAAAAAATTATTTTAAGGTGAAGATATGAAGACGATGAGGATGAGGTTGTTGTTGTTTTTGTTGTTGTTGTTGTCGATGATGATGATGATGATGATGATGATGACGATGATGATGATGATGAAGAAGAAGCAGATGATGATGATGATGATGATGCAACGACATGGACATTATATTAGAAAGTTTTTAGCCCGAACATAGTGTCTATAGGACGTTCAACTAAATATAATATAAAAGCTCATATAATTATTATATATATGCATACATATATTCATGTGTGTGTGTATGTGTGTGTGTGTGTATGTGTGTGTGTGTGTGTGTGTGTGTGTGTGTGTGTGTGTGTGTGCGTGGTGTATACTGTATAGGCCCTTCTTTCTCAAAGTCTGAGGCATTCATTATAATTTTTCTATGTCTAGCCGTCATATGCATATAGGCCGATGCAAAAACACCATCCTGCAAGATATATTGGACATAAAACTGAAGGCGAACTTAAAACCTATATACGCACAGGAAGTTCAACTGTTCAAGTGGGATGTATAGATTATCTTATTAGAGCAAGGACGACATGGCAGCCTATAAAAATATTAGACCGTCCTATATAATTATGGCAGTAGTTAGCTTCTGTAAAGAATATAAAAAACCTGCTAGCTGTCAGTTGATGTGAAGGGACCGTCTAATAATAATATATTGATGATGGAACAGAACTTATCTGCGGCTATATATATATATATATATATATATATATATATATATATATATATTAGACTGGTCCAAAAACATGAACTTCCTCAGAGTTGTGCTCCACAACCCCAGTTTTGTTCTATGTCTGCCCAGTATCACATCTACCAAATTTGAGAGCGATTGATGAATATCTAGAGGGAGCTCAAGGTCATGGTATTTTCACCATTGAGGGCATGAAATTGGTAATCTGCATGGAAAAACAGAAAACAGATTTTGGGTTGAATTAAACCAAAAAATTGCACCCATAAATATATAGGCTTTTAAAATGTGCCATGTTGCTATGGACACACTATAATTCTTCTTGAATAGCACCTTCAGTGTCATTCACTGTCCTCATCGTGACCTTGGAGCGGAACGATAGGTCTTCCTGTGGCATTTCACGAGCTGAAGAAGGAACTGCTTCTGCTCTTCATTGTTGTCAGAGATGACTTGCACTGTTACAACGAAGCAAGGGCTTGCCCAGCAGAGTTGTTCGCAACTGTCTTGACCGATTTTGCCATCCAGAGATCCTCATTGAAGGGGTCATTGCACCATTCTTTAGGATCCTTGACCAGGAAAGCTTGGGTCTTCTTGTCCCCATTCAAGTCAAGAATATCTATGTGTAGAAACATGCAAGGCCAAGAGAGCCAAGGGGCTCATGACAGTTGAGGCAGTTCACAGAATTGATGGATCGTAGTAAGTCGGAGGTTTGTTACCAGCAGTACTTTGGCATCCATTCAACTTCTCTTGCCAAGCAACTACAGGTCAACCAAACTTTCTGAAATGTACCCAAGATGCCTGCCAAGTGCGGTCGAGGCGAAGAGACCACCTTTGTCACTATCAAATTTGGATAGTTACTGAGCTATCAAGTAGCAGTAAGTTCTTAACTGGTGCTCCTATATATAGGCAGAGTAACCTCATCCCTGAACCGAAAATAGAAAAGGTTCACAAACAGTGTCTTTTTCTTCACACAATGCTTTTCTCTGGCAGTTAGAGAGAACAGCTGCTGGAAGATAACTAATTTTAAGACTATAGGTGGCTTTTGCCATCAAACATTCAGGGTGAATGCTCCTGGCGCCCGGAAAGAAACCCTTGCTCTCTGTTCTCCACTCAGAAAGATCAAGCTAAGTTTCAAGGCACCCTCATAGTCTTCTTTTTGATGGTATCCTTCCAGAGTCGCCTTCCAGAATGCCACGATTTATTGTCAACGAGCAGAATTGCGTGCATGAAACATATTATCATCAGAAGCCACTTAAAATTTCGCCATGCCAATTCTAGCCTACTTTGTTTGAACTTCTTGAACATATCATATCCAGTTGGTAAAAAAAAAGATTCGAAAGCAGTAGCGAGTGGAAGTTCCATGACCTGATGGTGGCATGTTTCCCATGGTTATTCTTGCTCATGCAATTCTCAATAGATTGCAGGCGAAATTCCGCAGATCAGGATTTCCGGCAGTTGTGTCAAACACTTCCACGAACTAGATTCTGGAGACAGTGGAGACCCAGTCATCCAGTGTGCTCAAACAGGCTTGGGATTGTTCCTAACCAGTTCCACGGTCAATTTATGCAACTTCCAGTAGGGTTTCTTCTCCGTCTCTTGTGATGAATACTGCAATTCCATCTACTGTATCTTTCTTGACAGCATTTTCATATAGCAGTTTCTCTCCCCATGCCGAAGCAGTGACACTATATTGTCGATGATCTTCATGTCCATGCCTTCAGCCTCTCTGATGTGGGACTAGTGCTCTGCCAAATTTCAATAACCTTTGAAATAGGTTATAGGCTAAAGCTGCTGCTTCTTTGAATGGAGACTTTCTCTGGACATGAAAGAGCATAGAAGTCGAAGAACGTTCTCATTCGTTGGAAGATTACCCTGGCAGTTACTCTGCTCCCTTTATCCATCAGCCAAACTTCAGCGCCGCTTCTTGTCTTTGCCAACATTACAATATCTACTAACCCCTGCAGCACACAAACGTTAATAAAACGTTTGCAAATGGTTAGCAGACACGTTTGTCTAACGTTTGGATAAAACGTTAATAAAACGTAGATTTGGCAGTTGATATTACGTCGATAAAACGTTTACATGCAAACGTTAGATGAACGTTATGCCAACCAAAATTAAACGTTACCGAAACGTTGGCATAACCTTAATCCAACGTTCACAAACGGTTAGCAGAAACGTTTATCTAACGTTTGCATAAAACGTTGATAAAACGTAGATTTGGCAGTTGATATTACGTCGATCAAACGTTTACATGCAAACGTTAGATGAACGTTATGCCAACCAAAATTAAACGTTACCGAAACGTTGGCATAACCTTAATCCAACGTTCACAAACGGTTAGCAGAAACGTTTATCTAACGTTTGCATAAAACGTTGATAAAACGTAGATTTGGCAGTTGATATTACGTGCATAAAACGTTTACATGCAAACGTTGAAAAAGCGTTATGCTAACCAAATTTAAACGTTACTTCAACGTTGGCATAACCTTTATGAAACGTTCGCAAATGGTTAGCGGAAACGTTCATCTAACGCTTGGATAAAACGTTGATAAAACGTAGATTTGGCAGTTGATTTGCCGTTTATAAAACGTTTACATGCAAACGTTGAAAGAGCGTTATGCTAACCAAAATTAAACGTTACTTCAACGTTCGCAGTGTTGTTATAACGTTTAACAATGGTTAGCAAAGACGTTCTTCTAACGCTTGGATAAAACGTTAATAAAACGTAAATTCAGCAGTTGTTTTAATATCTATAAAATGGTTACACGGAAATATGCAAATAATGAAATCGTTTATTTAATAAACCATCAAAAGAAAAGCAAATGCAATATATAAATGTATCTAACATCAGAATGCCCGAGAAAAAAGAAGCATTCAATTCTATTAGGCTTGTGTAATTATATGGCACTAAAACTACGGATGACAACAGGTTCTAGTTATCACCAAAGTGTTTAAGTTCAGCCATTCAATGTGCAATAGTATTTCACTGAAGAGTTAGCATTATTCAATGAGTTTCATAGCTATGGTCAAAACACAACTATATATATAATCTTTTCGTACTGCAAAAATTTAGTTTAGTCTTAAATTAGACTATACACCGGCACAAATCCACACAGAAGCAGTTGAACTGCAAAACATGTTCTGGTCAATAAGAAGCTTTGTAGTGTCCTGTGAAGCTTGATTAAGTGAATAGAGTTTTAGCCAAAAAAAACCTGAAAAGTAGCAATAATTAGCTGATACAGGCGCCAAAGAACAATGATCAAGTATCTGGTGGGTAGTCAGAACCCTAAAGATAAAAGTGCATTATAAAGTGTAATCATTATTAAAAGCTCATTACACTAATGTCTTAACACAAACACAATAGTTTCAATTTAAAAAAGCAGTGTCTTAGGCTTGCCTGATGTTCTAGAAGTGTTACTGTGCAGGTTAATCAAAAACTTTTCTAAACAGATGTCTGTCTTGGCAAAGATATCAATCCTAACTTCTCGGTTGACAGCCCAAAAAGCTAACCACACAACAATCAGAAATCCACATGAAAATCCACATAAAGATGATGCAGCAATGCTGAAAAGATCTAGAAAGTGTCTCTGGGATAATCGAGGTGGAAGAGCGGAAGGTGTAACATAGAAGGCTGTTCCAAGAAGACGGTCCAACGACTGTGGCAGATCGATATGGTGCAAGGTTGTAGATGCGAGTGCAGCACCATGAAGTAGGTCCCCGACATGCTGTAGAGAGCATTCCTCGTTCCGGCAGGATGAATGCAGGAACAGAGCTCACTGACGAATTCTGGTGTTTCACTGAAACCAGAATGCAACCTTAATTCAGTTACTAATGTTATTGATATTTTGCATAAATATGCATGCATGTATCTATGTAATATGTATGCACGTTGCTGATATGGACACCCATTAAAGAGTCATAATAATTATATAGAAGATGTCACCCGAGCATATTATGACATTATTATGTGGGGCGCGGTGGTGTAGTGGTGGCGTCGTTGCCTTGAAGCCGGAAGGTTCGAATCCACCTCGCCGCGTAAGGACCTTGGGCAAGTCCTTCACTCACAATTGCTCAGCGCTACGGCGTGAAACTCCGATGCAGTGTCCGCTCTGCATTCGGGAGCGCCTCTGAGTAGAGAGAGATTGAAGGGGCGCTATAACAAGTGCACATACATACATACATACATATTAGTTATAAAACTCTAGCCCAACAAGTTACAGAGATTTATGAAGTCTTAATTTTAAAATAATCAGGCCAGCAGCCACAAAATCAGTCGAGTAAGATTCAGAGTCAGCCTATGGAGGTTAAGCAGTTTAGAACTATTTAAGAACAAAGTTATTACACTCGTAGGCGACTGAGCAAAACAAAAATATAGAAAGTGAGTTACAAGATCTATTTCCGGCAAACAGAAAGGCTACAAGCCACAGAACAGTTCTAGTTTTATGCATGGCAAGATAAAGGCAATGCGATGACCTGTTTCAACAATGGTCAACTCCAGAAAAGAATGTTTTAATTCAAGCATACATTGTAGATACCATTTTTAGAGTCTTAAATGCAGTTGATGTAGGATCAAATTTTAAATATACATGTGGTAATTCAGCACATTTATTTTCAGATTATAAACTATCTGGCTTAATTACATTGCATTACTATCTTGAAGAAACAAAGCTGTGCCTTATGACACGATGAATTATTGAAATGACAAGTCTGAATCAAGACTCAGGTTATTTTAGTATGCACCATTTGATGGTAATACCGAAAACGAAGTATCTGAATACGTAAACAATAGGTCTGCCCAACTCACTCAAAACGAGTGCTGCAGCCTACAAGCCACATCCCAAACGCACTCTATAACTGCATTTCAAGATGAAATTTAAGAAATAAGGAATTTTTATTACAATGGAAAAGTGAGTGAAAGCCTCCAGAAAGGCTGTAAAACTGTAATTTATTATTTTAACATTCTTCATTATTTGCACATTATAGCAAGCTGTCTTTATCATCTGGATATTATAATTGGAACAGAAATTTGATTGATCACAAGAAGGAATTCTTGCTAAACTAGCAGTTGGATTGATGAAAATAATTCTTGTTTAAATTGTGCACATGATTGGATTCATAAAAATAATCCTTGCGCAAATGCAACCTGCAATGATTAGAGCATGCTATGATGCTATATGTAAGATGCACAGGCCGGTTAGGACAGACCAGTGGAGAGGTTCGAGGGAGAGCGTGGGACACATACGGGCATTGACCCAGGTTGTCCTTCATGCCTTTCTCCGAATATTCTCTTCAATCAGACAAGGTGGTCTAGCTGCTCCAAGATGTCAATGGTATGGACCTGCTGACCAGACCGGTTGAAGCTGGGCAGCATGACACGAGACACTCAGACAGAGTGGCGTCGGACACCTACGGGCATTTAGCCCAAGGATTTTGATGATGATGATGATGATGATGCTATGGTATACTAACTAACATAGTTTAATATTTGATGCCATTAAAATTCATATAAATGCTTACTTACTGAGAGAGCATTGAAATATGGGATGTGGCTGCAGCACTCTATTTGAGCGAAGTTTATGGCATTCATATTGATTACATGGATATACATTCAGACTTCAGGATTGTTCGATGGATGATGTCTTGTGCATCAGACCCCAACACAATGATAAATAATTGATCTAATTAATGACACACAAAAAATATAATACTAATTAAGCTACAAAGTCCTGAATCTTACTATGAATGTCTTTGTCACCCAGTATTTGACCCTCCAGAACTGGTGAGGCTGAAGATGGGTCATGACCTCTTCTCATCTACAAAATTTCACAGTACAAAAGCAAAATTTTATCGTAACCATCAACAACGCAGTCATCATTTAGGCCTACGTGAAAACCAATATCGTAATAAGTTGTCATAATCATTACAAGCATTGTAATCATGGGCATTACCAGCATGAGCATAATGAACTAGAATTTCAATATTGTCACCATCATAATAATTATGGTTCCACGGCAAATGTCTCAAAAATCAATGGTTCGCGCCAAAATCCAGATTTTGTGTTAAAGTCAACAAGCTGAAACATCGAATATAAAATATAATAACTCGTACAAATTTTCAAAAACTCTAACCCCAAAACTTAAATGATTTAGGCCTACATTTACTGTATTCTCTTAAGGCCTTAATATAACACAGCAAAAAAACGTGAATAAATTTAGTAATTTTTCATAACAGTTTCGGATTTTCAGTAGTATAAAACCATTATTTTGACCGTTCTAAATTACTAACTATTACATGGTTTTTAGCGTTAGTCGACTACAAATTGGATTGACGAAAAGGATTCTTGCTAAGACTTGGAATGATTAAAATAATATTACTTAAATCAAATCAAAACTTGTTTATTCACAGAGATCAAGAAAAAACAGAACAACATAGAAAATGACAGTATAATAGTGTGCAATAAAAAATAGAAGTCAGAATAACATAACTATTAAGGCTGCAGCACTCTATTTGCCACTTAGGCAAAAGTGGGAATGATTAAAAATCATAAATTTTCAGTTGGACTGATGAAAATAATTAATGGTTATCTAAATAGAAGTGGGATTGGTAAAAAACAACGCTACATTGTGCGAAAATATAGCGAGGCTAAACTATAGATCACCGAATTTTCAACCAGAACATTCATGGCACGCTAACAGCAAAGTTTCACAATGATCAGTTTATTTCTCAAGAATGGGTTAACTCGCATATTAAAGCATGAATTTCACTTCGTTTCCCTTACCTCGATTTGCCGAATACATTGACGCACACGAGAATTTGATGAGATTCTGTAATTTTCTAACTTCGGCGAATTCATCGTCAACACGTGGCCGAATTCAACACTCTTGCAAGACAAAGAACTGGTTAGAACCGGCCATGAAGGCCGCAACGGTCACAGCGCACCTGTGCTATACATTTTCGTTTCAACCAATCAGAACAAAGCACCGGCATTCCAGGTCACTGTGTAGTGGTTTGAACCAGGGACTTACAGTAATTAAGTAAGTAAGTAAATAGACTAATCGCAATCGTCAACTCAAAATTTGTACGTAGCCTACAAAAAGCGAACTTACATTCGCTTAATCGAAACAAAATGATCAGGAATTAAGAGGGTGGTGAGTTAGAAACGTAGACAGCCAGGGTGTGTAGGCTATAAGCTTAATAGGACAAGCCAGAGCAAAACGTCGGGGCAAATGCTCTTATACCGAGTATATTTCGTTTATGCAAGACAGTTAAATTGACATGACACAACATATTACACGAGAAATTAAATTAAAATTAGACTAAAATCTTGCTTTCTGACAAATTATAGGCTAGGAAGAAAGTTTTTACTAGTTTCTAGAGTTAACACTGCGAACAGTCCGAAAGATTACCAGATAAGAGAAGTTGGAATCATCTCTCGTCGGAAGTTTCAAAGTCATGCAGCCTGAAAAGTGTAAAGCGCCCTTGTGAAAAGGCCTTTGCTCTACATGGTCCCTGCACTGCCACGATGTTTACTGAACATGTACCCGACCGACAACTTATTTGAGCATAAATCCACTGATTAATTCCCTCAAAGTCCGACCCAAACCTTAACGCGTTAATGGGTAACATTGCGTTAGGCGAGTCAAACTCGGCATGGGAATGCCTGAGGAGGCTCTGCCCGAAGACTCCCGTCAGTGGAAACGGGTGTGCTGAGGTACAATCTAAGTCGCTACGCGAGGTAAACAGCCTCTGCAGAAACCATGAACTGTTGATTAACGTGGGCAGCAGTCCGGTCAACACGAATGTTGCATGAAAATGTTCACAAAACGTTTCGAAACCGTTTGACGGTTTTTACACAAAAAATTGTCCTAATATTGACAGGGATTCTATAAACGAACTATTTTGGATTCAACTGGTATAATACGCAGTTGAAATTGTCTGAAACGATCCCTCTTTATGGAAGATAGACTTATATTAAAGCGAAACGTTTCTGGAACATTGGAATAACGTTTACATCCGAACGTTGTATGAAAACGTTCCCAAAACGTTTCGAAAACGTCTGAAGATTTTATACACTAAAATTGCATCAATATTAACGGGAATTCTATAAACGAACTATTTTGGATTCAACTGGTATAAGACGCAGTTGATAATGTCTTAAACGAACTATTTTGGATTCAACTGGTATAAGAGGCAGTTAATATTGTCTGAAACGATCCCTCTTTATGGAAAATAGACTTAGCCTATGTTAAAGCGAAACGTTTCTGGAACAGCAGAATAACGTCTGCAGCCGAACGTTGTATGAAAACGTTCCCAAAACGTCTGAAGATTTTATAAACTAACATTTGCATTAATAGGCCTATTAACGGGGATTCTGTAAACGAACTATTTGAAATTCAACTGGTATAAGACGCAGTTGATATTGTCTGAAACGATCTCTTTAAGGAAAATAGACCAAAAGAATAGCAAAACGTTTCTGGAACATTAGAATAACGTTTGCAGCCGAACGTTGTGTGAAAACGTTCCCAAAACGTTTCGAAAACGTCTGAAGATTTAATACACTAAAAATTGCATTAATGTAAACGGGATTCTATAAAAGATCAAATTTTGGATTCAACTGGTATAAGACGCAAGTGAAATTGTCTGAAACGATCCCACTTTATGGAAGATAGACCTATATTAAAGCGAAACGTTTCTGGAACATTAGAATAACGTTTGCAGCCGAACGTTGTATGAAAACGTTCCCAAAACGTTTCGAAAACGTCTGAAGATTTAATACACTAAAAATTGCTTTAATATTAACGGGAATAATACAAAAGAACTGGTTTGGATTCAACTGGTATAAGACGCAGTTGAAATTGTCTGAAACGATTACTCTTTATGGAAGATAGACTTATATTAAAGCGAAACGTTTCTGCTTCTTGAACATTAGAATAACGTTTGCAGCCGAACGTTGGATGAAAACGTTCCCAAAACGTTTCAAAAACGTCTGAAGATTTAATACACTAAAAATTGCATCAATATTAACGGGGATTCTGTAAACGAACTATTTGGGATTCAACTGGTATAAGACACAGTTGAAATAGTCTGAAACGATTACTCTTTATGGAAGATAGACTTATATTGAAGCGAAACGTTTCTGGAACATTAGAATAACGTTTGCAGCCGAACGTTGGATGAAAACGTTCCCAAAACGTTTCGAAAACGTCTGAAGATTTAATACGCTAAAAATTGCTTTAATATTAACTGGAATTCTATCAAACGATCTATTTTGGATACAACTGGTATAAGACGCACTTGATATTCCCTGAAACGACTCCTCTTTAAACGAACTATTTTGGATTCAACTGGTATAAGACGCACTTGATATTGCCTGAAACGACTCCTCTTTATTGAGAATAGACTAATATTAAAGCGAAACGTTTCTGGAACATTAGAATAACGTTTGCAGCCGAACGTTGTATGAAAACGTTCCAAAAACGTTTAGAAACGTCTTAAAGTTTTGTACACTAATAATTGCATTAATATTGACGGGGATTCTATAAACGAACTATTTTGGATGCAACTGGTATAAGACACACTTGATATTCCCTGAAACGACTCCTCTTTATTGAGAATAGACTAATATTGTAGCGAAACGTTTCTGGAACATTAGGATAACGTTTGCAACTGAACGTTGTATGAAAACGTTCCCAAAACGTTTTGATAACGTCTGAAAGTTTTATACTCTAATAATTGCATTAATATTGACGGGGATTCTATAAACGAACTATTTTGGATGCAACTGGTATAAGACGCAGTTGATATTCCTTGAAACGACTCCTCTTTATTGAGAATAGACTAATATTGTAGCGAAACGTTTCTGGAACATTAGAATAACGTTTGCAACTGAACGTTGTTTGAAAACGTTCCCAAAGCGTTTTGATAACGTCTGAAAGTTTTATACACTAATAATTGCATTAATATTGACGGGGATTCTATAAACGAACTATTTTGGATTCAACTGGTATAAGACGCACTTGATATTCCCTGAAACGACTCCTCTTTATTGAGAATAGACTAATATTATAGCGAAACGTTACTGGAACATTAGAATAACGTGTGCAATTGAACGTTGTATGAAAACGTTCCGACAACTTTTTGAAAACGTTTGAAAGTTTTATACACTAATAATTGCATTAATATTGTCGGGGATTCTATTAACGAAATATTTTGGATTCAACTGGTATAAGACGCAGTTGATATTCTCTGAAACGACTCCTCTTTATTGAGAATAGACTAATATTATAGCGAAACGTTTCTGGAACATTAGAATAACGTTTGCAGCCGAACGTTGTATGAAAACGTCCCCAAATCGTTTTGAAAACGTCTGAAGGTTTTATATACCAAAAACTTTCTTAATATGGACAGTGATCCTATAAACGAACTGTTTTAGATCCAACTGGTATAAGACGCAGTTGATATTCTCTGAAAGATCCCTCTTTACGGAAAATAGACTAATATTATAGAGAAACATTACTGGAACATTAGAATAGCGTTTGCAACTGAACGTTGTATGAAAACGTTCCCAAAACGTTTTGAAAACGTCTGAAAGTTTTATACACTAATAATTGCATTAATATTTAATATTGACGGGGATTCTATAAACGAACTATTTTGGATTCAGCTGGTATAAGACGCAGTTGATATTCTCTGAAACGACTCCTCTTTATTGAGAATAGACTAATATTATAGCAAAACGTTTCTGAAACATTAGAATAACGTTTGCAGCCGAACGTTGTATGAAAACGTTCCCAAAAAGGTTTTGAAAACGTCTGCAGGTTTTATACACTGAAAATTGCATTAATATTGACGGGGATTCAATAAACGAACTATTTTGGATTCAACTGGATTCTGAAACGATCCGTCTTTATGGAAAAGAGACTAATATTATAGCGAAGCGTTTCTGGAACATTAGAATAACGTTTGCAGTCGAACGTTATATGAAAACGTTCCTAAAACGTTTCCAAAACGGAAGTTGTCAATTTAGCTAGAGTGAGATTTTGTTCAAACGTTGCTGAAACGTTACCGAAACGTTTGCTACACCGTGCTAAAATAAATTGATTTTATGTCAATAGGGTGTTTGCTTAAACGTAACTGCATTCATCTAAAACAAAACGCGGCCAATTTGGGAGCAAATAATTCCTGTGTGAAGTCAAGTAAAATTTTGCGCAAACGTTGTCTGAACGATAGGGAAACGTTTGTAACATAACCGTTTTCCTAGTAACGTTTCTAAAACGTTATCAGGACGTTTGTAATGTAACGCAAACCATTATTCAACGTTCCCAACTAAAAATAAACGTTGAAAAAACGTTTGCGTGCTGCTTGGGAAGTAACGGTAAAATTAACTCCCGATTACCAGTTGGACAAAGTTAAGCGCGTTCGTATCACTTCATTTGTGATTAAAACACCAAAGTCAAGTGCATCCGAATATGAACAGACACCAGATTTCTTGCAGTTGCTGTTTCTTAGGTAAATTGAAGAAAATGCAGTTTTCGAGTTATGAGAAGGCATATTGGCAGCTGTCCTGCAAAGTCTGTACAAATGAGACAGTCATTATATTAGGCTTGTTGGTCAGCACCAACTTTCTGCAGCAGCAGTGGAAACCTCATGCGTCTATCTGCTCCACTTCTTTAGTTATTCTATGTTGAATGTGGCTTCAGAGAACATTCCGTACAATTCGATGCAAACTTTAATATGGTATATCTCTGTCAGTTTTTCAGATATCTCAATAAAATTTTGTATTTGTGCCTCAAAATGGTGGGCAAATACACGGAAAATTGTCGGGAAAAATTAAAAGTGAAGGTGGAAAGGTCTGGTTGACCTGACACGGAATGACCGAATTATGGATGGATTGTTTGACCTTGAGCTACCTCTAAAAATGCCCCAATCTGCTTCAAATTTGGTCCACATCTCACTTAGGTGAGGTAGAACAGATTTAGACTTGTGGAGACTAGTTCTGATAAAGATGATTTTTTACCATTGTCTCGTGGACCAGTCTAATATATATATAGCCATATGGAGTCGTGTGTTTCGATCAACACACAAATTAAGTGCAATGCGATAAGATAAGATAAGCAGTAAACACAAGCGCATGAACTGAGATTATGAAAGTAATTCCCATGTGCATAATTATAATTATGATGAGCAGATTTTATGTAGGCGCTGTTAGTCCTGTGTGCCCAGTGGCGTAGACAAACCCCCCATTGGCCTAGGAGAAAAGATTTTTTAAAGGTTATTTATCCACTTAAATAAGAATAAACAAAACAATTGCTTGTAGTAACAATTGTTTTTCTTACTTTATTCCCTTTGTTAATTTATTCCCTTTTTATTTACTGTAGTACTGTTGGGGTTGGTGTCAGAAAGGGCATCCGGCCAGCCAGAAAAACCCAATTCCCAAACCCGCCCATCATAAATTCCTGGCTACGCCACTGTATGTGCCGCACGATACTTAATAAGTTTAGTGCTCGTATAGGCGACTTTGTATACGGCATAGCCGTGTTACGGCGCCATATAAATTGTCTACTACACTTAGCTCCATCTAGCCTTATAATTGTCTTTCAACTCCATGGCACCAAAGCATGGTGCACTCCTTCAACCTTCCCTAGGCTATTATTATGGGTGCGGCAGCGAACGGAATATTATCTATGGATTTTTCCGTCACAGAAACAATAATGATTATAATCACATGCATTTACGACTACCGATAAATATGAACTTAAAAGAACCTAGCTAGTGCAGTTTGCGGTTAGCATTAGGTCTACTAGTCTTAGTAGGCGCTGTGGTTGCATAGGATGAATGTTGTAACTTGTTTGTCTTAAAAAACAAGCTAAGAGACTGAATGAAAGGCATGCGGATGAAACGAACGTCAGACGACGTTGCCGCGTTTACTTGATGAACTTTACCAATGCTGCTTTCGTGTGAAAAAGCTTGGGAACCACTAAGCCATGTCAACATCAAAGTAAACATAGGCTACATATACAATCATACATATACATATATTTTATATATACAATACATATAATATACATATAATATACATACACATACACATACACATACATATACATTATACAATACATATACATATAGATATACATATATATATATACATATACATATATATTTTGCAACGTAATACATATAACATGTATATAAATAAAATATATATTGGAGATAACATATGCTGGGCTGGGTGGGGCTGGGGTGGGCGGGATGGTCGCGGTGGCACCCTGTCTAGGTGCAAGGTTTTAGGTAAAAAAGGTGCGGAACGGTGGCTGTGAAATTACGGTCTTTCGCCCCACCTCGCCCCATGGTGAGGGGAATCGACAATTCCCCTCCCAGTCGTCCGGAACAGCTGGAAAACTGTGGGCGTGCACTGTGGACAAATATCCACTCATACATGCATGCATACCCACATGCCCCTGTATATGCATAGGATAAGATGCAACCATAATAATTGTGCATGTATAGATATACATGAGTGTGTGCGCGTGTGTGTGCGCGTGTGTGTAATGTGTGTGCGCAATGTGTGTGCAATGTGTGTGGGGTGCGGGGGATGCGTGTGTGTGCAGTATGTGTGTGTGTGTGTGTGACACTGTGTGTGTGAGGGGTGTTGGGGTGCGTGTGTGTTTGGTGTGTGTGAATGCGTGTGTGTGCGCGTGTGTATATAGGGTGCAGTATATATGTGCATGCGTGTAAATATACTGACAACGCTGAGGGTGTCGCCGTTGACTTCAGCCAGGATGGTGGCCGTGTAGTCAGCTCCAGTCTCGTGACGTATCAGACGATTGGTTCCCTCGACTGTGACCTTCACCTACAGTCACACACACAGGCACACACGCACGCATAATGAGAGCATTATGAGCATACAAATCAATCGGGTCATCATTTTCAATGAGAGCATTATAAGCATACATAGTTATATAGGAATGGCTGGCAGATTCAATCGCAAACTGCGCTATTGGTTGTTCTGGGACAGTGCCAGTCCTAAGCCTTGATAATGGAGGAGGGCGACGCTAATCACCTTTGATATGACACAGTAAGCTTATATGCTGAGTTAAACTGAAAAAAGATTCAATCATATTGGATGGATGGATGGATGGATGGATGGGTGGGTGGGAATGGATAGATGAATGGATGGATTGGTGGAGATAGGTGGATGGATGGACCGATGGACGGATGGATAATTGGATGGATGGTGGATTAGGTGGATTTGTTGATCGTCAGTCCAGATGGGTGGAGAAATTAATAATGGATCGGGTGTGGCAGAAGGTCAGATTGAGAGATACAACACAAGACATTGCGACGCAGTAATGAATCAATTATATAACAGTCAAAGTATTAGTTCGCTGACTTTGCTGGTAGGCTAATACTGCATGGTGAGAATTGCCGTGCGGTTTAGGGATCAACTCTCCTATTATAGTCTCTCTTAGTTATTTTTTCCAATTCTCATACTATAGACTATAATCGCTTGACCTTGATGGCTCGTTCGTCAAGGGCTTGTCCTTCCACTTCCTGGTTGAGCGGAACTGTCGGTGCTTCCTTGAACAGCTTTTCCTGGAAGTAGATGGATCTCTTGACGGTGTTGGCGGTCAGGTCGACCTCGTACTTCTCCACCAGACCTCCATCTCCTGTTGTCTGCAGCAGCTTCAAAGCCTTCTCACGATTCTCAGCCGAAACTCCTGTCAAACGCGGCAAAAGCCACATTTTAACAAGACAATGACGCTTTATCTATTCGGGTGCCATAGCGAGAACACTGACTGTATAATTATTATGATATAAACTGTCAGTGGGAAGAAGAGGCGGTGAGGTGGAGGACTGGCCGCCCAATTCTCATGTATACAGAAACCAAGGAAAATCACTTTGCTAGCGCCTCATTGTACATTGTGGGTCGCGGTGGTGTAGTGGTGACGTCGTTGCCTTTAAGCCGGAAGGTTCGAGATTCGAATCCACCTCAAGTCGCAGCGTACGTAGGGACCTTGAGCAAGTCCTTCACTCGCAATTGCTTGGGCGCTTCAGCGTGAAACTCCGATGCAGTGTCCGCTCTGTAGTCGGGAGCGCCTCTGAGTAGAGAGCTTGAAGAGGCGCTACAGAAATGGATAAAAAATAAAAAATAAAAAAATAAATTACACCCATGGAAGGTCAAACTATACGGCTTTCTCTGTTTAGGGATTTCTAAACAATGCGTACATTGCGTAGGCTATACAGAAGCACAGCGACAGTATAGTCTCGACAAGTTGTTAGGCTACGTAAGCGAAACGGATCCAGTCCAAATATCGGCACTCCTATCTTTTTAATGGCAGCTAGAAGGCGTTTCGAAGTTTTTTTGCGAAGTCGACTATAAAGCGAGAGCATCAATATTAATTGTAGGCCTACACCGGCGAATGACCTGTTGACATGCACATAAGTAATATCCCTCCAATGATCCAATCCCTTCGGAGAAAAATTGCTTACGGTAGAATCCCATCAAAAAATTCGCACAGGTCTGTCTGTTTTGGAGAAATTCGAAGTAAAGAGGAAGATTTAAAAAGTCATCAGATAATAAAGCATAGAAATTAGTATGCCTATATAGGCTACGTCTTTTGGATATTGTAAAAGAAACATTTAAAAGGTCAACAGATTTTAAAGCATGGAATTTACTATGATACTCGGAAATTTTTGGAGAAATGTCCACCCAAAACGGCCATTCCCCCCAAAGAAACCTGAATTTTCCCTACCCCAAAGCAGGGGAAGATTAAACACTACTGTTCAGAGGCCCCGAAATTTCTGTCACCGGTCCTGGCTGCCTTGGCAGTCCTCTTCGCATTCGCAGGGTTAAAAGTGGGTGGGAACGCGTGGGAACGGCGTTCCCACTGCTCTCGAATTTCTTGGCTTGCGTTCCCACTGCTCAACATGTATGGAACCCTGGAAACATGGGCGCTCCTAATAAAACTTCAACCACTTTAACCAGGGCTTTTTTAACGTGCAGTTGTACACAAAATGTGCAGTTCTAAATGGATTTTTTCAGCCGTAGAAGCACTTCTGTCACACGTTTTGTGAAATTAAAACTAGCAAAAAAGGTCATTTTCATCCGATTGGAAGTAATTTATCATGGAGAATGGGAAAGGAATGAAGGAGTTGTGCAGTTCTAAATATTCCTTAAAAACAGCCCTGACTTTAACCACTGCACATTCGTCTACATTAGAATGAGCTTTGTCCATTAACACGTTCGTTCCTCGTTATCATTTAACTGGTACGCGAAGCTCATCTTTTCGCTGTCTCAAAACTACTTTCCTTTCGCTGGGTCTTCGCACTGGGAGCGCCTCTGATTGGTGTGCAATGAGCTATATAAATTTATGGATACAATACAATTTACATCCCGTCTCCAGATCTGTTTCTAATGAGCAACAACGACAGGCCCGGGATTCGAACCCAGTTCGCGCGGGCTAAAAGCCGACACCTTACCCGCTAGCCTCTGGGACCTAAACCTGACGACCAAGTTGAATAAGTCTAAGACTCTAAGTCTTAAAACAATGCTTACCGATTGCACTGATGTAAGCTTCGAAATTTTCGCTGGAGACGAGAGCCCAACTGCCGTTAAGTTCAGCCATGTTATCAAATAATTGGATGCCTTAATCGTCTGAAGCCGAGGATGCGAACTGACAGAAGTAATAGCAACGACGGCGTCAAGAGCAGCTATTTATGGATGCGTTCTGACTCCGTTGATGCAGGCCAGTCGATCAGTCTGCCACTGAGAGCACATTATAAATCTTGTGAAATTCTTCCATCTGCGCGGCGGCCGGCGGTAATTATTGCAGCCAATGTGGTGGCCTATCTGTAGCTGCAGCCAAATCCAAAATGATGACTCATGATCATGCATGGGCGCCCGCATACATAGATGTAGGAGCAATCGGGACACTCCTCGTCTCCTCCCTGAAAATTTTACAACTTTTATAAGTAGGCCTACATGTAGGCTACTAACTCAGGTTTGTAATAAATTTCTTTGGGTTAAAGCACGAAAAACTGAAAAGATATGCACAGAGTGAAAGTGAGAAATTTAGAATCAGAAACCTTTATATATTCTTATTCCTGATCTGCATTTTTCATACTTACATACATGATACATACATACATACATACATACATACATACATACATACATACATACATACATACATACATACATACATACATACATACATACACACATACATACATACATACATACATACATACATACATACATACATACATACATACATACATACATACATACTTACATACGTAATTACGTACTTACTTACTTACTTACATAGAATAGTGACTATATTATGATGTCTATAGAGGCTTCGTATAAACGTACGTGTACTGCCAATCATTCTGTTTTATCTTCTGTGGTTTGTCTCCGTGTCTGTATAAGTGTGCGTTTCCGTGCGTGCTGCACGAGAACCGACGTGCATGTAGGCCTACGTGTGTCTTCCTCATCCTATGTACATGTATACGTGTGTATGTGTGGCTGCACGTGCTTTCGTCATGACCCTGGCTGCTGAAGCAGACGGACTTTGACCATCGACGCATCATGATGACCTCATCATCTGGTCCTCGAGCAGTCAACCCCATTTCCCCCATTGAGTGCGTATAATTCATAATTATATATATATATAACTATATATATTATATATACAATATATTAGCCAGAGCAATAGAACAGCAGCAGTACCAGCAGCACTGTTTGTCTGTCTGTCTGTCTGTCTGTCTGTCTTCTCTCTTGCACACACACACACACACACATACACATATATATCCACAAACACGCACACCATCTACCACACGGGCAGCAGTGAATGGACACATTCATAGACAGTAACACAGGGCAGCAACGATCATATCTCACTTTTAAACCCCGATGTTCTCGCTCCTGTGCCCCATATTAAAAAATCGGTCAGGTCACTTTTCAGACTATAGACATGCCACTCTTACAACGTTGGTAGCGTTGAGATGGGACGAACTGATGGGCGTTGGGGGTGGGGGAATGGGTTTATTACAGTCAAACAAGGTCGAACAGTCTGGAGACCGCCATCTGGGTGACTGTGGATGACGTTGGTTGATTGATGGGGGAGGGTGATGGTGGTAAATGCGGATGGTGAGGCAGCCTGGATAGCTGGAATAGTTTTGTTTTCAGTGTTGCAATCTGCTGCTGCAGGAGATAGTGTACCGTGTCAATGAGGGTTGGGGGGACGAGCCAATCCGCTGTTGAACTGAGCAGAGGGTTGGACTTGGAAAGAGCCTGGTCTGACCTGGGCCTCAAAGTTCAGCTCTTCTTAAGTAGGCCTCTTCCAAAATAAGCATAAACAAGACCTCTTGAAATGTTTACGAAATTACGCTGCAGCAGCAGCAGCAGCAGCAGCAGCAGCAGATGGACACTGGATTGCTGATTGGTCAGATCAACGGAATTTGCGTCGTTTAACTTTAAGGGCAAGAGATCAGAACTGCTACCGGTACGAATATTATGCTGGCTGCTAAACTATACATGGGTAGGCTACACCATCAGTAAAAAAGACAACAATAAAAGTTCGTCACTGTGTACATAGACCAGCGGTTCCCAACCCTTGGCCCGCGGGCCAAAAGTGGCCCGCCAGGCCTCAGAAAATGGCCCTCATTTCTCAAAGAATTATAAAAAATATATGAAAAAATTAGCAATTTGGAGAATATAGAACACATTATTATTTTCTATTACAAATTATTTTATTTTAACGTCGATAAATTACATCAAGCATTATATTTTGAATAAATTATAACAATTTTATATGCTTTTAGTTAATACAATTTTAACCTTGTGGCCCCCTAATGTCCTGCAACTAAGAAAAAGTGGCCCTCGTGTCCTCCAACTTAGAAAAAGTGGCCCTCAAGTCAAAAAAGGTTGGGAACCACTGACATAGACACACACACACCCACACACACACACACACACACACACACATATATATATATATATACACACATAGGCGCGGCGATGTAGTGGTGGCGTCGTTGCCTCGAAGCCGGAAGGTTCGAAGTTCGAATCCACCTCAAATCGCCGCGTATTGACCTTGGGGAAAGACACGACCGTCTGATTCAGACGGTCGCGGGCAAATCCTTCTTTTGCAATTGTTCAGCGATTCGGCGTGAAACTCCGATGCAGTGTCCGTTCTGCAGTCGGGAGCGCCTCTGAGTAGCGTGCTTGAAGGACATATTATACGGATAGACGTAGACAATTTGACAGAAGGACAAAAACGATGATCAGAGATACATAGATAGAAGATAGTTGAGCGTTGAATAGAGATAGACATTGAGCCAGAAACTGACTATACGTGGAAGAGAAGACACAACACACACACACACACACACACACCCACACACACACACACACACACACACACACACACACACACACACACACACACACACACACACACACACACACACACACACACACACACACACACACACGCACGCACGCACGCACACACACACACACAGAGCGAGAAAGCCAGAGACACTAGTAAGATAAAGTTGTATATACCATGGGTACGCAGGCAGAGACAGCTTGAGTCTGCATGGGATACGCCATAAGTATATTTATGACTTTGGAATTGTAGGCCTAAGCGTGGAAATCTGACCTACACAATATATCATTCATAGGTATAAAGTTATCTGGGTCGGAACATAAATTTAGTGATTAAGCAGTCTGCGTTGAAGAGTCGAAAAATGGACCCGGTTTTGCGACTTCTACTAAATACAGATCCACCTAGGCCTACATGTATATGATGATGATGATGGTGCTCTGCCCGAAGGCAGGTTCATTGGCTTTACGCCCCTGGGGATGAGATGAGTGAGGTGGTTTCCCGTTGCCTTCCCCACAGACAATGATGGGTAAGCAACTTGCCCAAAGGTCGCTCCGCAGCAGCTTGCGCCACCGCGTCCCACACGTGCTAGCCCGAGATATCTAAATCTCTGAATGTCAACTCCCAGCCCGGGGCTTGAACCGCAGTCCGTTGCAACCAACAGACGAATGCAGCGCGCGCTTGCCGGTGTAGCTAACTAGGCCAGTGTATACATGTATATGTATACATTCTATTACGTGTGATATATCTTGAAAGGGCGCTATATAAGTCCTTTGGATAAACAAACAAATGAATGAGTGAATGATTGAGTAAATGAACGAACGAACGAACGAATGAACGAATGGATGAATGAAAGAACGAATGAACGAGTTAGCAAATGAATGAACGAATGAACGAATGACTGAATGAATGAATGAATGAATGATAATCTGGCTGATTCCATGTCATCATATAACCATAAAACCAATGACAAAGAGGCCTAAAGAGCAGAGGCGGCGCAACCATAGTTCACTAGACCTGCCTAATTTGCTCTTGACCTGCCTCATGATCTGCCAACAAATTCTTTTGAATCTGTACGGTAATGCATGCCTTCTGTACATTTAATTTCTTCGACTTGCTGAATAACTCGCATGACCTTGACGCGGCCTCTGCTTAAATTCTATATAGTTAAGGTGTGTAATTATATATAGGTAAAAACCCTGATAGCTTTACTATTTACCCATTTCAATGGGTCTATTGATCCCATTTCAATTGGTCAATATCGTTCATCATCCTCATTAGTCCTTTTCGTGCAATTCCGCACATCGGGCAATGCAGCTCCTCCACTTCTCCCTGTCCACCGCCAGTTGTATCGCCTCGTCCCACTTCACGTCCATGCATTTCAAGTCCTCCCTGGTGGTTTCCGGCCAGTTTTACACCAGAGCGAGTAGCCTACATTAGCCTTGCAATCCTGTAGTTGAGCAAACTTTGCTCCTATTCGATTGTATTGTGAGTTTTGTGACCCACCAGTTTAAAGATGCCGGGCAAGAAATGGAATAAGCATGGCTGCCAGCTCTCGATCATTTTTCTGTCTGGTCCATTAAATTTGCAAAAAGTAGATGCGTTAGGTCGAGGACCAACTGTTTTGGTCAGTGGTGTAGCCATGCCCGGGCAATTATGGGCAATGCCCGGATTGGCAGCGGGCAATAGCCTACTACACGCCGGCTCGAAATCAAGAAATTGGAAAATTTTAATATTGAGTTTGATGGTTTATGCTATTAAAATTCGTCCTGATTAGGCCTACGTAAGTACTGAATGCTTTGCAGCACGAGAAGAGACCAGGCCCTTAGCCAGAGGTAAAACCAAGACAAAAAATTCTCCCTTCATAGACGGAAAACAGGACTTTTTTAGCGTGCAGTTGTACACAAAATGTGCAGTTCTAAATGGATCTGTGCAGTTGTAGAAGCAATTGTGTGCAGTAAAATCTGGTGAAAAAGGCCATTGTCCTACGAGTGGGTGTAATCTACCATGGAGGATGGGAAGGCAAAGAAATGGTTTGTGCAGTTCTAAAAATTCCTTAAAAACAGCCCTGACGGAAACTTCGTTCCGGGTTGGGACTTGGGAGGAAGATTGAGTGGTCGAATCTCCACACTCTGAATATTATCACAGATGTCTTAGTCATTAGTGTTATGCTCTTGCTGATCGCTCTCTCAGCCTCGATCTGCCTAGACCTAGGGGAAGTAGGGGCGAGACGGACCCGTAACGGATTTTTGGGTTTGAGACACCATAAACGTGCTTCACGGGCACAAATTTTTTTGCTGCTCGTAGCCTATACAGTGCCATAGCTAAGGGCAACACAAATTTCATTGCATCTCTTTTTGATAATAAGATTTTTTAAATTTAAAAACTTAGTCGTAATGGTCCGTCTTGCCCCCCACTATGGGGCAAGATGGGCCAATCTAATAAATCATGCCCCACGCATTAGTCTTTCATCATAGCATGTTCTGATCACATGCAGAATACTATTTTATGCATAAATGTGATCGTCTATAATGCAAAACAGTGAGAATAACGCAGAAGTTACATATTGGACTAGATTTTTTCGATTTTAGGCGATTTTAGTGGTCCATCTTGCCCCCATGGCGGAACAAGATAGACCACTGCAATCATGTATTTCGCGTTAATTGTCATTATTATTGTATCCAACAATTATTGTTATAGTAATAATAACATAATAATTAATTAACATGTGAAATCGTATGAAAAAATTCGAACCACAGAAAAAATTCACACAAACGGGGCAAGATGGATCACAAGGTCCGTCTTGCCCCGTAGGTGACTGATCCAACTCACCCCATGCGTAAGGTATAAACTTTTCACCAATTAAAAATTTAATCTACTGGATATCCTGCCAATACTGAATTCGTTAATACGGCAGAAAAGGGTGTTTAACCAAATATACTTGCATCAAAAGCTTGTGACAATGTGCAATTGAATACTTAGCAAATAACTGTTTCTTGAAAATAAGATCGAACAGGTTGAAAATCAACTTTTCGTCATAAAAAACGAAAAAATGTCGTTTCGGTCGCTTATTTTGGTCAAATCACCAAAGCGCCAACAGTATTACAATAATTAAAGTTCATTCGACAGGTGGCGACATCATATATACCTTATATTGACGGGATCCATCATGCCCCAAGGGTCCATCTCGCCCCGACTTCCCCTATATAGGGTACGTGATGTATTGCGCGCATCACAACACATGTTCCTCCGACTTTGAATTATGGCAGAAGGAAACCTATCTTTCAGAAGTCACATAAGTCACAATTAGCCTACAATTTGGTCATAGTCCACAGAGTAATGTTTCTGTATCCCATGATTCGCGCAGTATATCATCCATATAACCATTTGAAAAAAAGGAACAAATATTATTACTTTTATTAGTGTATATATGCAGTGTCGTAATTTAATGTACGCCTGATTGGTTAACAACATATCCGGAATTTCTAGGTTTGCTTTGTAACCCTACTCGTTTAGAAGGTTAGTCTTTATAGGCTACATGTTTGGACCATCTTATCTGGCTGCAGATTGATTGCAGTATGCACATTCAGGGATGCCACTCTGAATTTCGAAAAAAGTCAGGTCCGGTCAAAGAAAGACAAGAAAAGGCTGGATTGACATTTTCTCTGGAAAAAGCATGGATTTTTTTCATTTTTCCGGCTTGAAATTTCTGACAACCTTTTTTAGTCATCCGATGATTAGAATTTTCTCTCTTTTCCTCCCCGATAAAATTTCTTATGACCTTTTTTAGTCTTTCGCTCCAAAATTTACAATTGTTGGTCCATATTCACAAAGTTTTCGACTTTTCTCACGACTTTTGCGCATTTTTACTATCCAAAAAATCAAAAAAGTCGGAAAAACCGCCGTGAGAAAAAAAGCTAGACCTGACAGAAAAACCTAGAAACCTAGACGAGACCAAAAATACCTAGTATCCCCCTCGAAGTCCGACCCACACCTCAACGGGGTGAGGGGGTGGCAACGGTCAAGTAGGGGATCGCCTGCTGGGGATCAATGGTGAAGGTTTCGACCGAAGTACCATCTTGGGCGTCACGCGAGGTGGACAGGCCCAGCAGGAACCCTGAAACAGCCGGCGAACGTGGGCGGCACCGGACGGGATGGAGCTCCCTCTCCAATCCTCGAAATTAACCGAAGAGAATGAGGGTCTGTCAGATGAGTGGCGATGCGCTGACAACAAAGAAAAAACACGATTGAAATCCAATGCCAGTAAATAAAAACGCTGATGTTCGGCAGGATGGAGGGGACAAATCGAAGAGGGAGACCGCATAGGGAGTGGCTGGACGACATCACCAGGTGGGGGAGAGCATCACTCCAAGAGCTGAGTCACGCGGCGATGGACAGGGGTCGATGTAGGAGCTTGATGAAGACGGCAGTGGACACCTACGGGCGCTGAGCCCATGGTTCCTGATGATGATGAGGTGGAAAAAGCTATGAGTGGCATCCCTGTGCGCATTGATCAGCATGCAGTGTTTAATTTAGTCCCCCCCAGCAGTCAAGTGGTGGAGCTTCCTGCACCAATGAGACTGACTGGATTAGGGGGGAAGAGTCAAGGAGAGACATAACCATTGACGTCATAGCATCTAATTGCAACTTGACTTACTAGACTTATGGCCTTGGCGATGCTCTAGCACGCAGAACCCGCTCATCTATGGAAGCTCTCCATTTCCCTCTATTCTCCGCCGGATGTAGGCTACAGCCTCCTGCATTGACAGCCCCCATCGTAATCGTAATCGTAATCTCATAATTTCTAAAGCGCCACTGGAAAGCCAAGCGCGAGGCACCGGCTTATTCACGAGCGCTGCGTTGAGTTAGGAGGGTTGTCCGTGAGAGTAGTCCGTGGTGGTCCGGGTCGAGTTACCATAGGATCAGGATCAAATGCGTTGAGTCAAAAGGGTTGTCCGTAAGAGTAGTCCATGGTGGTCCGGGTCGAGGTACCGTATGATCAGAGGTGTGGAACAGCTACTAAGGTGGGTGTCGTCTGAGCCGGGAATTGGAGGGTGGGGGATCAGGTGAAACAGGATAAGAGTTCTTGAACAGGAATGTCTTTAGTTTCGAGTGAAAGGCCCGAGGTGTGATGGATAGAGGAGCCTGAGGAAGGTGATGGTGTGTGATTAGTAATGATGGAGTAGGAACTGAAAAGGATCGGAACTCAGCAGGCAGATCATTCCAAAGGCGTGGTGCTGATCGAGTTGGATATGGCTCGGTTGGAGAACTTGAGATGACTTGTGACCGGCGGTCGAGAGAGTGTAAGGCAGGCGGATGATCGGGTAGAACGGGTAGGCTGGATGGTGAACAGTTCGCGAAGATATCTGGGCTGGGAGCATTGTAAGGAGTTGTATGTTAAGGAGAGAACTTTGTAGTGAATTCGCTCTGGGATTTTCAACCAGTGAAGAGACTTGAGGATGGGGGTGATGTGATGATGTCTGGGTGTTCTGGTGACGGCTCTAGCAAGACAGTCGTCCTTGATCATGTCCCTCCATCGTTTCTTCGGTCTTCCCCTTTTTCTCCTTCTCTGCACGTCCCCATTGAAGGCTATCTTTGGAAATGTGACGTTCCCCATCCTGACCATGTGCCCAAAATAGCGCAGTCGTCTAGCTGTTCTGTATTCTGCTCACAATGTCGTTCCGGATGTTTAATCTTTTTTATATGATCGCGTTTCGTATTTTATCTTTTTATCTAATTGCAAACTGAGTCGTAAATATAATTTTGTTGAAAAAGAAAGGAAAAGAGTACATATATATGCCCTATAAATATTTTCCGTTGTAAAACAATCGTGCGCAAACATAGGCTTATGAAATATTGCCTGACGTAAAACCATCATGCGTAAACATTATTAAATATTGCCTACCGTAATATGTAATTAATCACACATGCATGTATAATATTAATACTAGCTGGGGTACACGGCCGTTGCCTGAAAATTTAGGTTCATCACCCAGCCCTCACTCCTTTTTACCCGGCGGGGTGCCCCACCCCGTCCCCATTCAGCTCTACCCTTCGGTACCCGGCAATGCCAGGTAAATTTCAATAAATTTTTGTTTCTCCACCCGACCCCCAGTCCTGCCCCCGCCCCCGCCCCAACCTAGCCCCACACCCTCTGCGGTAAATTTCGGTTTATCGCCCACATCTCTACCCCATGACCCACTCTGCCCCGTCCCGCCTCTCCCAACCCTTTGGGGTGTCGGCGTTGCCCGGTAAATTTGAGTTTTTCGCCCAACCGGTCCCACCTCTCTGCCTTAACCAACGTTGCCTTGGAAATTTGTCCCCCCCCTCCCAACACCTGCCCGGGCTGCCCCACCTATCGCACGCAAACCAGTTCTTCCGCCATCATTAGGCCTACTAATCACACGTACACCATTATGAGCACCTTCCTCAGGCCTCTGTGTCCATTACACCTCGGGCTTTTCATTCGAAGCTGAAGTCACACCTTTTCAAGAACTCTGTCTCACCTGATCCTCCATCTTCCAATCCCCAACCCAGACGACACCCACCTTAGTAGCTGTTCCGCCCTTCTGATCCTATGGTAACTCGACCCGGACCACCTTTGGACTACTCTTACGGACAACCCTTTTGACTCAACGCAACGGTCGTCAATAAGCTGATGCCTCACGTTTGGCTTTCGTGTAGCGCTTTAATTAGAAGTTCGGAGATTACGATTACGAAAGGTTCTTGCTGCAAGAAGCGCTTTACAATTGGTCAGATACAATACAATACAATTCAATTAACATGATTACGAATCAGGCGCTATCAGTAGGCCTACAGAAACTCTGCATGGGAAGTGAGATTAAATGCCTTTGGTCTTCGAGTAGCTTAGACGAAGAGGTGCCAGTCATGAGATTTAGCCTCAGATCGAGGTCGGAGGAGAAGTTTGTGCTTGAAATATTTTGATGAAATCTGACCATCATGTGTAAATGTGAATTGTCTTTGAGCCTGTAAAATTTCATTTCGGAATTTTTTTTGGTCAAGATCTATTGGCAAAAACCGTAGGGGGTATTTTTTATTGACCCACCCTGTATATAATTATGATAATGTTAATCCAGCAAACCTCGCCCGAACTCCGCCACAGGTTGCATTCTCCAGTGCTAGTCCCAAGCCTGGATAAAGGAGTAAAACGACCGTGACGACGTACACTAATCACTGTTTCAGCGGCGCCTCCAGGCGTAGGCTATAGGCCTACTTTAACCGTCCTTTGCTAATATTTGGTTTTCAAAGCATATAAAGTAGAATGATATGCCTATCTAACCGCTGTAGGCCCTAGGCCTAGGCTATTTGTGCTTGTGAAATTTGCCGCCAAAATTGCATCGCTAGGCTATGTTATTTTGCGAAACCAAAATTTAAGTTACAGCTGCACAAAACAAGATGGTCTGCCATCTGGGGAAAGGGCAGAACCTCGGCAGAACTAAGGTCTCATTAATTTTTTTAGTTCTAATGAAAACGCTTCTGAATCTCGTTTTTAATAATTTGCATTTCACCGAATAGCCTACATTTGACTCTGCTCTAAAATCGTTACTTATTTAAGAGCCTAAAATTTGCTTGTCGTGAATGATGGCGTTAAAATAGCGCTAAATGAGCTGTGTGTTGATGGAGGTGTTAAACGGTCCTTGATAGATGATGGAGGGAGTAGGGACAAAAAATAAGAATAAATGGTGGGAGTTTGGTTAGGTTTAAGATTTTTTACATTTTAGTTGCTTCCAAGCAAGAGAATGCTTTTAAGCATGAATCGCAAGATCTGCATATTTTCCTAACTCCGTTGGTTCAAGAGTAGGGTCTATCCAGGCGCAGCCCGTTAGCACTAGTAAGTAAAGAAGTGAAAGCAACCTATAGTCGGGTATTAGTGTTGCAGCTGTTAGATAGGCCCTACAGACTAACAATTTATTTTACGATAACCTGCTGTTGTTTAACCAAGGTTTAACCAAATCCTAATTTGTGGCAAGATGTTAAGAACAAGAAACTATGTTGTCGCGATATTTGGTTCATTTATATGGTAAACAGTAAGACGTCCGTGCCTCAGATGGACATTAGATTTACTGATTTGTCGCTCATAGCGACATGAGTATCAAGGTTGTGGACAGGGCGCCTGTATATAACTGGGCTTAACGTTTCTTTTCTGCTTATGCTGGTAACAAGTTTTTGTGCTTAGTGCTATAGTTGCGTGCATAAACAACGTACACAACGCTGTTGCATAGCATCTGCTTACAGGTTTGACCATGCAACTGTTAGATCACAGACATAGTGTGCTACTAATAGATCATACTGTTATGCATTGCATTAGGGTTTTATATATACCATGTATACAAACCCAAGCTTTTGAATTGGTTTATATGAAAATACGTGTTGTCCAAGTCTCCAGGTTGTATAATGGACAGATGTTTTTGGTTTTAGAAAGAAAACCTCAACATTTAATTCTTTAAGTTCTGGAATATAAATCAAGCAATGCGGAGGTCAGGAGCTCCTAGCCAAACAGGAATTGCTCAGAAACGACCTCGATTTGCTCCACCTTTTTTGGGAAATTCTACAAATCTAGCCACTGTTGTCAAGGTTGGCTTTTTCTCTTCCATCTATTCGGAAAATGATTTTCCGTATTAAAAATATTCAGTCAACTAGTTTAGGCATGTTTTGATTTTAAATAAATTGACATAGTTTAGTTTTTAACTCGACTACTCCAGTTTTATTTGTGAATTACTTGTGCTTTTGTCTTAGTAAATTGCTGACTACTTTTGTATTGCTACCGTCTGTATTAATTTTGGATGTTTGAGTCAATGAAACGATGATTATTTTGTTGTGTTTTCTCTTCCGTTTTTCTAGCATAAGTTGCTTGATTGTGCTTTGTCAATTTTGTCATTCACTATGTTGATTTTGCAAAGATTTCGTCATGGCCACCTCACATCGTCAACTCAATATATTAGTTGGTATCCCTAGACAGCGGGATTATTTTATCCCTTTAGGGCCTCCCTTTTTGTAACCAATGAGCAAGATGTGTAAACCTGTCATGTATACTTTGGTTGCAAAATAAAATATTTTATTGATTGATTGATGATTGATTAATTAATCGCAGCCAACCATCGCATGCAAATCAGCAAACACTCCAGCAGCCAGCAACGCGAATGACGGCCGTCGAACCGCAAGTGACATCTTGAATCTCATCGAAAACAAAACATCGTCATCGCCGTCAACAGAGGAGGAGTCACACTTCTCACCTGCCATCGAACAGATCTCGACTAACGATGCGTCTTTTTCTGCCGATTCGAAACTGTGCGACTCGCATCTCGGTCGATTTGCGCCTCGCAGCAGCATGTTTGAGATTTTTGACAATGCCGGAAATGCTGTGTGCACTGGCGAGAAAGGGAAGACGAGTATGCTTCAGAATATTCCGCCACCAAACAATTCGGCTAATTCAGGGCAAGCCGAGAAAAGCATGCAGCCGAATGGAGAGGCCGACAGCAACAAAGACACAGGTACTTTAAAGAAAATCCCACAGCAGTGCCTTAGTTTTGTATTGTTTGTCTTTTGACTGTTTTGGTTGGTTTTGTTTTCTTATCTTTACTCTGTGTGCATTCTTTGTATGTTGAGCCAAAAATCAAAGCAATAGAGTTTTTGTGATGACTGGATTAGAGCAGATAACATTGCTTTTACATTACCTAACCTTCATTTATTGTAAGGTTTACCAGACTTAATCCTTCTTTACGTTGCCATTCAATTGTTAAATCTCTGTTGACTCTAATAAGAATTTTGTAACATTTCTATGGACCACTTAAGGCCTGATAGGTTCTAGAAAATGCCTGTCATTACCCTGACATCGCCATGCGTGCTGTAGTCCTAGTTTTAACTGAGAATTCTTTTACGATTGTCTACCGATTGTCAGCTTCATTGATTGATTGATTGATTGATTGTCTGCTTCATTGATTAATCAATCAGTCTTTGCAGTGATTGCAGTCTTTGTTTAAGTTAGAAACCATTGCCGATGGCCAATGCCGATGATTGCTTGAAAATCGTTTTATTTCATCATGATGATTTTGTATTGTAAGGTCAGGAAATTCTCTGAACGTTTTATCTGCATCAAAAAGATGCTATATAAATTTCTGATTACTTTACTAAATCTTGCAAGTAACTCAACCATTGCCCATGTTCTGGTAGTACAAGTCCCAAGCCTGCATAAAGGAAGAGGATAACACTTAGACACATCTTAGACACAATGTTGTTGAACAGAAACTACTAACTGACCATTGCAAGCAGACAGACTGATGGTTGTTACTATTTTAAGGGAGTCTGATGTTTCTTTTGGTCATTTGTTTAATGTATAGGTAACAATGGACACATGGCTCGTTACTTCAGCGTCATGTGGTGTAAACTTTCGAAAAAGAAGGTGAGGTTTGTTAATCAATAGTGCTGCAAATTAATTTAGTCAGATTTTTTAGAGAACATTGTATTTTCAATTCATACTTGAAGCTTAACCTAATTGCTAAAGTAGACCGGTAAGTATAAGGTCATCTAATTTAAATTATTTGAAAAATTGTGACACTTAATATTGTATGTGTGAGTGTGATGGGAGTACCGAGTTTTCCGGGCCAGCTCTGCCTGTCATCCTTACATGATTGGTATTTGAGAGGTGTCTCTGTAGAAGTGCTGTTGTCGTGGACCTGCACTCCATCTAGATCTATCAATCCTAGGATCATATTGTAGTACAGGACATGCTCATAAAGACCTATGCTTGACTTTAAAACTGCATCCACAATAGCCACATCCATAGTTCATGCGAAACTTGATTACTGCAACTCTCTCTTCCTAAACATTGATATAACCCAAATTAACCGCCTCCAAGCTGTCCAGAATGCCCTCGCCCGTGCAGTGACGAAAACCCCCAAACGTCACCACATCACTCCTGTCCTGAAATCACTTCACTGGCTCAAAATACCTGAACGCATCGAATACAAAGTCCTCTCACTCACTTACAATACACTTCAATCATCCCAGCCGTTCTACCTTCGTCAGTTGTTCACCATCCAGCCACCTCGTTCAACACGCTCCTCATCCTCCATTACACTGCTTCGCCCTCCCATCACTTCATCACTGAAATTCGCAAACCGCTCCATAGCCATTGCCGTTCCACCTCTCTGGAACAAACTTCCGCCAGCACTTCGGCAAACTTCCGACCCATCATACGAACTCACCAAAACTCCACCTCTCGCTATCTCCCCACAGGTCTTTCACTCAAAACTGAAAACATTGCTCTTTCAAAAATCCTATCCTGATTCTTCTTCTCCTTACATCCCCCGCCACTTCAACTCTAAACATCACCCACCTTAGCCGTCCATCTATCTGCCTGCCTGACTCTCCGGACTTGACCCGCTGCCTATCGATTTTGCTTTGATTGAGCGCCTGTGAATAAGCTGGTTCCCGCGACTTGGCTTTTGTGGGCGCTGTAGAAGTTTCGAGATTACGATTACGATTACGATAACGATAAAATTAACCATTGCTTTCATTCGTTTAACAATTTAATTTAAGTGAGAGGTAAGCTGGTCAGTGTTAAGGTGGCGAAATGAGTGGTAACTTAGAATTAACGGCGACACGTGCCGGTAAATGTTAATATTTTAAAAACAGTTTAGAGTTTCCGTGATTTAACATTTACCAGTTTTTTTAAATTGCTGTTTTCTTCTTTCAGCACAAGACATGGGAAGACGATGGTATGTAAGCATCAAGTGACTTTGTTGATGGAATCTATTTATTATCCAGCATAGTAGCATACTTATTCATTCATTCATTAATTCGTTCAGTTTCTTTGTTACATGGCTTTATGTGTTTTTACTGGTGTTTGCTAATTCCACAAAAATCATTTTTTCCTCTAAATGTCTTTGCCAATATCTTTTCTTGATACCTGTCGTGTGATAAGGCAAGACAGAGGATATAGGTATTGGGTATAATAAATTGACAGTCAATGTCAGGTAATGTGTTGTTGAAACAGGATTTTATGTAGGGTTTCTTCAAGATGTCTGATCACAAAACAATCATTGCTGCCCAGCTCTTGAAATAGAGTCCGTGACTCGTTTCAAGCATTGAGAATTAGGATATCTGTGGTCGCGGTCTATCCAACTGCTTTCCATTTTCTCTGCATCTGCATGTCAGAAAACGTGCTTACTGAGACGGATGGGGTGTATTTTTTCTTTTATATTTTTTCTTTGTTTAGCACTTGTTAAAATATGCAGATGGCAGTAGATCTTTATATAAAGTGTATAGTGAGTTTGCCTGTACAATTGTACATGGACAGAGTTGTTCATTCATTCATTCATTGAGATCACTGCTATAGCACCCTACAAATTGAGGTGCTCTAATCGAACTCTAGTGATGAGAACAGTTTTGAATTTCTTGTAAAAGGTGTGTGCAGAGTCCTGCATGTTTACAGTCGCTCATTGGTAAATTGACTGCTCTCTGTTTTCTGCAATGTGTTTCAGCAATTCTGATTGTTCGAGGCAGTACGGCCATTCTTGTAGACATGGAAGGCAAGGAGTAAGCTATTCCTCTTCTTCCAGTCCAGTGCATTCAGTCAAGAAAAGGCAGTAGTTTCTGCTTGGAAATTGGCATTTAGCCGCTCTTCTTTTAATTATTTTTTGGTTTTATATGTATGTATTTGGATGCTTAATATTGTACATTTTTAAATATCTCGCAAAGGCGCTTTCTCTGCACTAGCCTGATGCTAAATGTTATTTTATATCAGGTAGCAAAACAGTGCAAAATAAGTTAGATAAAGCGTCAGCAATGTGTGACCTGCCAAAGCGCTTTACGTTATTATTTTTCAATTATGTTTCAGTTTATTGCTTGAACTTCTTGATCTGTAAGTTTTCTCTGGAAGAAGGTTGAGAAGTTCACTTCCAATTGTTTTCGCTTGAATCTGAGAGGACGTGGTGTTTATTTTCATTTTTTGAGATTGGTATTCTGAAACTGTTTTCACAGGATTGGGAAAGAGAGCGGATATAAAATCTCACAACTTCAAGAACTGACAGATGGCCAACTGTTGGTGATTGGAGGAAAACAGATTCAGGTTGACAGAAGATCTAAAATTTTATCATCTTGATTTCATTCAAAACATCAATTACATCGCTTGGCCCCTAGTACGCAATTAACATTTCAGTCCATATTCCAATGTGCACAGTTTTAAGCAAAGTTGTGCTGTGCAAACCAAAGGCATTTTAGTATTGACAAATGATTAGCAGTTTAAAAAGAGCAATGATCAGAACAAAGCTATATAAACTAGATTAAATTTAAGTCTTGCTGCAGACAATATTTGTTGCGTAGAATATGGGGCAGTTGTGCATTTTTTTTAAATTGGAGACTTAAGAATTTTGTTTATATTAAATTATAATGGATATTAATTTGTTTCCAGGTGATGGGAGTTCTGAGTGAGGAACAGTACAAAAGTGGACGATGCTTCCAGACAGGCTTACCACCGGTGGAAGCAGAAACCGCTCCAGCTGATTCCAGTTTGTTTTCCTACCTTCCTTACTTACACTGTCTTCTGCTGTGTAGTAGCTCTTCTTTACTTGATTTTATGGCTTTTCAAGTCTTATGGATACTCGATAGTGTAGTGGTAGACGTGATGGGCAATTGATCGAGACGTTGCGGGTTCAAATCCCCACCAGGGATTTTTTTGAGATTTCTGCTCCACCTCTGCCCCTAACCAATTTAGCTACATAATGATTACACTGGCCGTACGCTGTCAATGGGAAGATGAGATTACGAGGGAGAGGACGGGACACCCTCTTTCGCCAAGGCTAAGAAAATGAAGTCCCCCAACACCTTGTACCCATGGCTGTTCTTGTATGTAAGTATGTATGTATATGGATTTTTATATAGCGCCTTACGATGGCACTTGACATAGTTACCTGACAGTTTTGAACAAATGCAACTTAAGTGACTTTGAGAATGTTTCATGAGATACATGCAATGCAGTATCATCAATTGTTGATGAAAGATTGTTCAAGTATGAAGGTCAAATACTCTTCAATTCTTTTCTGACTTCAGCTTTCTCTTCTCGCTTCAGTAACGCATGACCAGTCATTTTGATTGATATCAGTTTTAAATATAGTTTACAGGTAGCCTTTGTGGCTGATGTAGTGTACTATTCATTGGTAAAGTAGTGTACTATTCATTGGTAAAGTAGTGCGCCAGTGATGAATGTAATACTTACTGGTATATTAGTGTTTACCGGTATATCCGTTTTGGCGCGGTTAACGTTCATTGCTTGGAATGGCATTTTAATACAGTTTGCAATTGTAATTACAAATTTATATTGCACCACTAATAGCACCACATCAGTGGAGACTCATCAGTTGCCAAGAACTCGTTAATTCTGATCTGTTATGACATTCAGAATGACCTAGGTCCTAGGTTTTCTTAAATTCCTTTAAGCGTGTATCTTTTGTAAGGCTGTTTTTTGTTGTTGTTGTTGTTATCAGTTTTTAAGCCATTTGTGAATCCAACGAAGGGAAACACTGGATTGGACACAGAAAGAATTATCAAGAAGGTACTTGTCTTAGAAACTTCAGGCAGATTCTGTAGGGTTAATTTTGCTTTGACTGAAGCATGACTTGATATACATGTCTTACTCCAAAACGTATGAAAAATTGTGGTGACTGCTACCACAGCTTCACAAATCAAACAAAACGTCTATGTCGGGAAGTAAAGTCACGTGGAAAACGTCTTTCTTCTGGGATACACTGACTGTTCAGGTTCAAGGTTCCAAGAGCATCTCCTCAATGTTTCACTTGGAACATTACACTGAATTGATTAGACAGTGAAGATTCCATACACCACATCACTTCGACAAAACATGAAGTAATTCCAAGAATTAATATAGCACCGCATCAAAAGACCTACTCAGAGTCACTCTCAGCACTGCCACAGCTGAAAGCAGGATTTGAGTGACTTACAAAAAGCAGACGAGTTGAGCCTAAGCATCAATGGCAAGGCTTGGCATGGGACGCCATTCCGGATGATGGGACCCACAATCGAAAATGCTCGGCACTGTCTGATAGAAGTGCAATCTCGTGGAATCAAAAGCTCCTTTGTCGAAGAGCAAAGAGCTTGACGGACTGTGGAATCATAGACAAGATCAGACAAGCACTGTGGACTATGCAACGGCCTTTTGGAATGCTTGGCCACGTCTTGAATTGTTGCTTACATAAGTGCTGCAGAGAGATGATCCTTTGAAAGCCCTCAACATCTGACATCCTTGTATGAATGTATGTATGTATGTATGTGTACTTGTTATAGCGCCCCTTCAAAATTTCTACTCAGAAGCACTCTCGACTACAGCACGGACACTGAATTGAGTTTTGTGTAATTGCGAGGACTTGCTCAAGGTCTTATGAGGTGGCTTGGGGTGGATTCATACCTGCAGCTGCGGCTGCAAGGCAATGAACATACTCGCTACCCCACCGCGCCTCACAATTTAGTAGAATTAACCACTTGTGTTGTTTTTATGTAAGCTGATTTTTGTCTGGTCGCTCGTGACGTTGGTATTTGTTGCAGATGGCGTCGGTGCTGCAAGCAGACCTCAATGATCCGAAGGTCCTAGTGATGCCACGACCAAGTGACAGTCATCAGGTATTCAGAGATGATTTTAATGTTTTGAATTCCTTCATAGTTCTGTATAGAATGGATTGACGGCCTTTTTAAATTTGGTTAAATTGCTGTGTTAAATAATTGATTGCTTGGTTTAACTTTAGTAGTTTTTTAAGTTTTGGAGATTAGGGTCCATGATTTAAATTGATTATTTTGTATTGATTGGGAGCACGTTCTGAAGTGCTTGATGCTTTGTTTGGAATTGATTGATAATTCAGTTAAATGATTGATTTTTTTATATAGTTTGTTTAGAATTATTGCATAAATGGGAAATCAGCGGCATAATTTAAAGTTGTATAAGTTGTTATCAAGAATTACCAAGAAGGTATGTCTCTTAATTTAATTGTTTATCAGTAGTCTTATGGTGTGATTTCGTTATATAGTGTCATTAGACATATTGCAGCACGTTTGAGCTGTCGCTGATAGAAGTACAATAGTACTTAGATATAAAATACACATGTAAATGTATAGAATTAAACATAGGAGTCATCCGTTTCAGATTGCTTACCCTCTATATAGCTTTACTCTTTGTTTCTCTAACTTATCGGATTTTTACCTCACTTCTCTGATGGATTATGACTTTGACTACTATTTCACTTGAAATGGTCACCAATTCCTTTAAGCTTTATGATTATTAACCCTTTACCGGTTCATTTTAAATTTTAAGCCCGTTTTCAGCGGATATTCTCGGGGCAAACGGGTAAAAGATTAAGCTTACACTTTAGAAGTCGTTAACTGTTTTTCGTAGTGGCAGCACAACACTGATCATGTGCCGGTGGTTGATGTCATTGTTGAGTCGGGCATTGGTCGTCACCTTCGTCCTCATCAACGCGACGGAATCGTCTTCCTCTACCAATGCATCATGGGAATGAAGTCGCATCGTGGATGTGGAGCAGTACTCGCGTCGGTGTCTTTGACTTCTCTTCTTCTTTAGGTTTTTCTTAGACAATCCAGTTCTCTGCATGGCTCAAATGGAGCATGGTAGAATTTTGCGACCTGCTAGAAATATCGGTCACATTTTGGATTGTTATTTTCGTATGTGCTATTTCGGGATGATCCTTTGTCATTGCTATTTGTTGTTCGGTAGTTGGGGCTTACTCGTATTTTAGTACTTTAGTATTGTAGTTGCCGTTGCTACTATGGATTGTGTCTGTTACCAGACGTTTGTAAAATTGCTCAAGCTGTATTTCTATTTGGTTCTCTAGTGTGCTATGAATATTTAGCGTATTTGTATATGACAGAATATTTTTTTAAATCCTAGTATAAATATTTAATGTTCTGTGTAAGTTTTAATGTTTGATGTTGTATGTCCTGTATAATGTTTCTATTTATAATACTTATCGTTGTAATTAGGGTAGGCAAAAAAACAGATGCTGTGATGCTTTTGTTTCCGTGTCATGAATTGTTTCTGGTAGAATAAAAATTGGTTAATTTTGTTGCACTTCTGTGATTGATTGTAAAGTCTGTTGTTGCTCTCTTCCTTCGCAGATTGTTTTCCATATTTTGATTTTTGTTTGTTTGTTTAGAGATGAAATGGGTCTTGGAAAGACGTTGCAATGCATAGCGTTGATTTGGTGAGTTAGCTCGCTTGTCGAAACAATCGAATTGAGATCACTCATTTGTTTCTGTGTTGTGGTGTTGTCATTGTTCATTGTATTGTGTCTAAACATTTATATAGCACCCCTCACAGTCTAGAATATTCAACACAGAGTCCCCAGGGAAAAGGAAACATCTTGAGAAAGCTAGAGGATGCGGGGAAGTGCTCAGACGTAATCTTAGCCGGTAGAAGAGGGGAAGGCTATTCCATGAGAAAGGATCTATCGCAGTAAATGCCCGGCTTTGGGCCAGGGCACGGCGAACATGAGGGACACAGAGGTTAAAATGGTCAGTCGAGCGCTGGGGGCATTCTATGGTGGTGGTGGTGGTGGTGGTGGTGGTGGTGATGGTGGTGGTAGAAGAAGGAGTTTTGGAAGTGGATGATAGTTGGTGAGATGATCATCAATATTACTTGTGTATTTCTGTTATAGTCTAGGCGGTACACAAAAGTAAACTGCACTTTTTGAACACGGGTTGCCGCTTGGCACAGTTGTAGTTGGGACCCAAGAGAACATTTTAAGAAGGGGAGCCATCCGAAATTTCCCTTAGAATTCAAGATGGCGGCTTTTTTCAAAATGGCGGCCTGAGGCTACAAAATTCTTATAAATCATCGTATCATCTCGTGTTTGGTGTCGTTTCTATATATTTCTGACTCGAATAACACGAATCTGATGTAAAAATCAACATTAGACATCAAAATAAAGCCAAAAGAAGTATTTTTACATTAAAAAACAGCAAAATTGCTATTAAAATTATCAAATGGTTCTTCGTTTCCATTTACTTGTTTTCCAATTTTCTTGTGACATATTCCTTCATAGATCTGGATGTTTTCTCAAAGTTTTGATTATTATGCATCGGAACCATTGGGAATTGTCCTTAGAACTCAAAATGGCGGCTTCTTAAAAATGGCGTCCTGCGTCAAGGACATTCGTACGAATTGTCAAGACATGTCGCATCTAGTGTCGTTTACATATATGATTTTTGACTCGAAGAACACCAATCGACATCAATATAAAGTCAATATGGTCAATGTTTTGCAAAACAGCAAAACTGTTTTTATCAAAACAAACATTTCTTTTGTTTTCGTTGATTTTCTTCGGTTTTCGTGGCGTACTTCCTCATGTATCTGGGTGGTTCTTGCAATTCTATTTAGAATTATTATAATTTGTAATTAGACTAAATAACTGAAACATAATAATCGTAGTTTTTCATATTTCCGCCCGGAAAAGGAAAACGCCCGCACAGCAGTTATGACCAACAGTACAACGATGATGACGATGACGACGACGATCACGATGATGACGACAACGACGACGTCATTGTCCGATCCGTCTCACTTGGCAACAGCGTCCGTTCCGGCGCCGTTACGAGTGATTCATTGATGACGAGATAGAAGAAGTTTCGCGCCTGACGAACAGTTGGACCGTTATCACGGACCGTGACCTCAACGAACAATGTCAGAGTGGTCGATTTAGACATGCTGGCGGTGGTAGTATTGATGGAAATGGCACCTGTTCTCTGGTCAATCTGAAGGAGGGTGCGGTGGTGGTGGTGGTGATGGTAAGCGGCGTCTACAGTATGCTGGAGAGATGTAATAGGAGAGACGGGCATTGTCTTCTGCATCAGCATCTCTTGCAATGACCGTCATCAGTCGACCATGATGATCCCCTACCTGCGTTCCGATTGGCTGGTTTTTCAGGACACCGAAGCTGTAGCTTAACTCAATGAATTGTGGAATGTCGTCATCAATGTCTTTGATGGTCAACAAAAGCAGTGCTGATGACGTCAGAGATGGCGTCCCAATGACCAAGATGGATACGTTGACCTTGGCCGTCACGATGCCTTTCGAAGGATGGACATCGAAGAGTTTTTTTAAATGTTCGTCAGTTGCGTATCGGATGATCACGCTCAGTCCTTCGTCACGGTCCACTGCCACTACAAGAGCTAGATGATGACCAGAGTAGATGTTCTCAAAGGCAATGGCCTCGAAGGTATCACTCGTAAAAGACGGAGGATTATCATTTTTGTCAACAACCGTGACAGACCTCACCATGGTTGACGGCATTGGATATACAAGATCACTAAAGACAGTGGTCAGACGATGCTCAGCTGTCGCTTCACGGTCCTCTGACCTCAATGCTGCTGTAGTTACTTTGTACTGATCGTAGTAGATTGGGTCCAACAGAGAGACCTCGTCACCGTCCAGTGAACACGACGTCTGTCCGTTTAGCCCGTCATCCGGATCGTTGACTCTGAGATGAGCGACGAAGGTTCCATTGAGAGCATCTTCAGACACTTCGGTCACTCCAGACTCTGTCAGGACATTGACCATCACAATAGGTCCATTGTCATTGACGTTTACGATGACGTTTGTTTCGTCAGTCAATCGGACGTCATGACTTGAGTCAATGGCAAGTACCCACAATTGACGGATAGATGCTGATTCAAGGTCTAGCCTCCTCAGCATCTCAATTGCCCCGTTTCGTTATTTATGCTGGAGAGATCGGTCGTCCTTGAGGGCCTTGTGCTGGCGTCGAGGTAGAACCGAACTAATCCATTAGGTCCAAGGTCACGGTCCGGGTCATGACCTTACAGATCGTTGATCCTGCCTCAAGGTCCTCTGAAATAGACACTTCGAAGGTCGATTGGTCGATCTTCGGTGAAATGTCGTTGTAGTTGAATGTCGAGTTGTCCAGTCAGAACTGGATCGCCACTATCATAGGCCACGAGGTGCCACCGGAAGCGTTCAGTCTGCTCGAGGTCCAGTTGTCCAGTCAGTTCCAGTTGCAGTTTAGTGTCGTCCTGACCGGAACGGAGGTCACTTACCAGCCGGAAGTGGATTTGCTTAACCGGAAATACACGGTAGTACTTGACGCCGAATCGCTGACTGTCGAGGTCTCTGGCGACTATAAGACTGAGGAATGTCCCCGGAAGTGAAGCCTCGGAGATCGTCAGGGTGATCTCGTCGTACTCGAAAACTGGACTGTTATCGTTGATGTCTTGAACGTCGACCTTGACCGTGAGAACTTCTGAGGACGATCCAACCAGTCCTTCGTTGTAGTCAAGAACCTCAAGTCGGATGAGACAGTGGGACCTAAAGGGATGTCTGGACGAGTCCGTGATCCAAATCGATCCGAAAGAGTTCCATGGAGACGAAGGAATCATCGATGGACTGTTGGTCTGCTGTGCGGGCGTTTTCCCTTTCCGGGCGGAAAAATGAAAAACTACGATTTTTATGTTTCAGCTATTTAGTCTAATTACAAATTACATTAATTCTAAATAGAATTGCAAGAACCACCCAGATACATGAGGAAGTACGCCAGGAAAACCGAAGAAAATCAACGAAAACAAAAGAAATATTTGTTTTGATAAAACAGTTTTGCTGTTTTGCAAAACATTGACCATATTGACTTTATATTGATGTCCTAAGATGATTTTGACCTTAGATTGGTGTTCTTCGAGTCAAAAATCATATATGTAAACGACACTAGATGCGACATGTCTTGACAATTCGTATGAATGTCCTTGACGCAGGACGCCATTTTTAAGAAGCCGCCATTTTGAGTTCTAAGGACAATTCCCAATGGTTCCGATGCATAATAATCAAAACTTTGAGAAAACATCCAGATCTATGAAGGAATAGGTCACAAGAAAATTGGAAAACAAGTAAATGGAAACGAAGAACCATTTGATAATTTTAATAGCAATTTTGCTGTTTTTTAATGTAAAAATACTTCTGTTGGCTTTATTTTGATGTCTAATGTTGATTTTGACATCAGATTCGTGTTATTCTAGTCAGAAATATATAGAAACGACACCAAACACGAGATGATACGATGATTTATAAGAATTTTGTAGCCTCAGGCCGCCATTTTGAAAAAAGCCGCCATCTTGAATTCTAAGGGAAATTTCGGATGGCTCCCCTTCTTAAAATGTTCTCTTGGGTCCCAACTACAACTGTGCCAAGCGGCAACCCGTGTTCAAAAAGTGCAGTTTCCTAACCAGAATCTGACTTGTACCGCTTAGACTATTATGGTCATCAGTAGCAAAGGGGTCATTCCACGTCAAATCAACAAATTTTTCAGAAAGTTCCAGCTCGACCATCTCGGATTTTACTGAAAATTTTTCAGAATGTTTACTATGGTATTAGAGGAAACTAAGCCAAATTTTAGATCAAAATCTTAAGTAGTTTTGAAGATATTAATTTTCAAAGACGTCTGGGGTGACCTCGTTTTCGATGTTTTGGGAGTCACGTCTAAATTTGTAACAACGTTCTGAGGCTCATAACTTCATTAATATAGCAGATAATTTTATGAAATTTTCAGAATGTTTAGTCTTTGTGGTTTAGATGACATGCTGAAGAAATGAAAGATCAGTGTTGAAAATTCTGATGCTAGGACCCTACTGAAAATGGTGGAAAAAAACTTGCGGATGTCTGACAACCATACTTTGCTGCCCTGGTGTGGCCAAATTGAATTTTTTTTAAAGAATATTTTAACAACTTGTGATACTAATGTACTTTCTCTACAAAAATATTCAAAAAGTTTGAATTTCTGATGCATGCCTACTACCATATGGCCTTCCAAATTTGGAAAATTCCATTCCGAAGACCATTTTCAAGGTCAAAGATCATCATGTTTGATAGGTCATAGAGCAATAAAATTTACATCATTGGAAAGAGCAGCTCAGATACTCGTAAGTACACCAAAAATTGTGATGATGTCTCTTCTTGTTCGTGCAACATTTTTTTCCCAATTGTGGCGGTTTTCTGCATTCGCGAGTTTATAATGTAGTCAATATCAGGGCATTATATTGTGAAATAATATCTGTAATAAGTCAATTTTCTCAGATTTTAGTCTCCTCATCTTCCTCAGGTCTTGAAGTTATTAGGTGGTTGTCTAACTTGATGAGTCACTATCATATGAAAGATATATCTACGAAATACACATGCCCGAAAAATGTATATATAGGCATTTGTGCAACATTTACTAATTTATAAATTTAAAATCACAAGAACTACCCCCCAGATTCTTGCATATTTGGAAAGAACACCAAAAACTGATTAGATGAAAAAAATATCAGTCCCCTGGTTAATTTCCTGTCTGTGACATGGCAGTCCAAACTTGGTGGATCAGGCCGTTTCTCGTGAATGATGTAATATGGCATTTGTACAACATCTGCAGATTTATTAATTGAAAATCACAAGAACTACCACCCATATTCTTGCATATTTGGAAAGAACACAAGAAACTGATTAGATGGAAAAAATATCAGTCCTCTGGCTAATTTCCTGGCTGTGACATGGCAGTCCAAACTTGCTGGATCGTGCCGTTTTTCGTGATTAGCTTTTAATTCAAGTGGCACAAAACTAATCACGAAAAACGGCACGATCCAGCAAGTTTGGACTGCCATGTCACATCCAGGAAATTAACCAGAGGACTGATGTTTTTTTCATCTAATCAGTTTCTTGTGTTCTTTCCAAATATGCAAGAATATGGGTGGTAGTTCCTGTGATTTTCAATTAATAAATCTGCAGATGTTGTACAAATGCCATATTACATCATTCACGAGAAACGGCCTGATCAACCAAGTTTGGACTGCCATGTCACAGCCAGGAAATTAACCAGGGGACTGATATTTTTTTCATCTAATCAGTTTTTGGTGTTCTTTCCAAATATGCAAGAATCTGGGGGGTAGTTCTTGTGATTTTAAATTTATAAATTAGTAAATGTTGCACAAATGCCTATATACATTTTTTCGGGCATGTGTATCTCGTAGATATATCTTTCATATGATAGTGACTCATCAAGTTAGACAACCACCTAATAACTTCAAGACCTGAGGAAGATGAGGAGACTGAAATGTGAGAAAATTGACTTATTACAGATATTATTTCACAATATAATGCCCTGATATTGACTCCATTATAAACTCGCGAATGCAGAAAACCGCCACAATTGGGAAAAAAATATTGCACGAACAAGAAGAGACATCATCACAATTTTTGGTGTACTTAGAGTATCTGAGCTGCTCTTTCCAATGATGTAAATTTTATTGCTCCATGACCTATCAAACATGATGATCTTTGACCTTGAAAATGGTCTTCGGAATGGAATTTTCCAAATTTGGAAGGCCATATGGTAGTAGGCATGCATCAGAAATTCAAACTTTTTGCATATTTTTGTAGAGAAAGTACATTAGTATCACAAGTTGTTAAAATATTCTTTTTAAAAAATTCAATTTGGCCACACCAGGGCAGCAAAGTATGGTTGTCAGACATCCGCAAGTTTTTTTCCACCATTTTCAGTAGGGTCCTAGCATCAGAATTTTCAACACTGATCTTTCATTTCTTCAGCATGTCATCTAAACCACAAAGACTAAACATCCTGAAAATTTCATAAAATTATCTGCTATATTAATGAAGTTATGAGCCTCTGAATGTTGCTACAAATTTTGGCGCGACTCCCAAAACATCGAAAACGAGGTCACCCCAGTCGTCTTTGAAAATTAATATCTTCAAAACTACTTAAGCTTTTGTTCTAAAATTTGGCATAGTTTCCTCTAATACCATAATAAACATTCTGAAAAATTTTCATTAAAATCCAAGATGGTCGAACTGGAGCCATTTGTTGAATTGAGGCGGAATGACCCAAAGCCTTGTTGTTGAAAGTTATTTGTAAGGTTACAAAATAGCCTGTTGTGTATTTATGCATGTTTAGGATGTTGTTCAAGCAAGGCCCATATGGTGGGAGACAGGTCCTTCGGAAAATTTTAATCATCACCCCCGGAAGTCTTGTCAAGGTAATTGATATGTATTTATACAACTAAATGAATGTTTATAATTTTGAAGTCAAATTAGTTTTTGTTAGGCGAATGGATTGTTAGTATATATATTTACTATATATATATATTAGAGTGGTCCATCTTACCATGTAAAAAATTGATATTTCAAAAATCAAATTGGGTCACAGTTGTCCTTGCTCCTATACACCAAGGGAGCTTACATGCCAAAAATTAGAAGGATTCAATTATATTTAGAGGTGACTCAAACTTGAACATTTTTTTCTGGCATTAGAATTGCCACACGCAGGCTAAGGCTGCAGCTGAACAGGATTTTTATTCAGCCGAGGTGGCTCTCCTTTGCACTGCGATGTCAAAAGTTAACTCGAATTTGTCCAGACCATTCTGAATGTGTTTCTGGAGCTGGAGAGAAAAGTTTATTGTAGTTTCCAAGTTTATTAGACAATTGAAAACAGCAAGTTAATGCCTGTCTTCAAATGTCGGATGAACGGAATCGGAAGCAGAGTGTTATATGGGTTTGTATTTGATAAAATGGCCTCAAGAGACTTGCACATGTACAGTTGTACACTTATCTAACAGACACTCAATGAGGATCCACTGCTGTGTGCTCGCATCTATGAAATCCAGTGGTTATCTTTACCCCCACAACCCTCGGAGCAACCAGGGGTCCAGATGTAGGCTCGTTCCAACGATTTATGTGAAAAACCAATACCAACGTGAAGATTACGACTTCTGCAATTGTCGCATGCCATCCTTCTTGATAGGTGTTTGAGAGGAGAAGTGCAATTTCGTTTCCAGCTTCTGGGGCAGTACACCATGCAACACCGCTCACCAACTTCTAGCAAAATCCTCAAAAATCAAATGACTCTTCGCATTTGGGATAAAAATGTTTTAACAGATCTAATGTCAGCCTTTTGCCTCTCTTTTCTATGGAATATGGTCATGAAGCTTGCTTGGACAAGGGAGAGTTCCAAACAATTATTTGACACTGTTCAACTAGTCAGAACTTAACATTTGCAACGCTGTTGTGCAGAATGCTGCCACAACCGCTTTCAAGAGACACCTGGTCTCTTTGAACCTGCGTTGATGGGATTTAGGCCTAATGCAAAGACCACCTTGGTTACGAAGCTCAAATGTTCTGAAAAGAATATAGCATCAAACGGAACTGAATGCAAAATGTTGAACTTTGGAAATCCACTGGAATCATAATATGTGACATTGGGGCAAGCTGAAGATCTTGACTCATCGACATATGATCATTGCCAGCAAGTGGCTGGCAGATGAGGCTTAGGCTTTCTTCTCGACGCCACCACACTTTGGCAGTTGCATTCAATTTATATCAAATTGAAAGACAAAGCCAGGCCGATTAAAGTAATAAATTAGGCCCACAGCGCAGAAAAGGGTATTGTTTTCATCCAGATATTCAACTCTTCTGTGACAAGAGTCGAGAATCGAAGACAATACCTTTGTCAAGCCATTCCGGAGCCATAAAAGTCTCTCTAGAGGAACATATCAATAAAGACTTGTTTTAATGGCGATCTTATTATCTAAAAACTTACTAAACAGTTAACACTAAATAGTTATTTGCTTTTGGTCCTGTTTCAAAACACTTTTGGGTCATAAATGCAATATACTACAATATGACGAAATTTTCGAAGAAACAAAATTATCGTTCAAAATTGAGTCACCCCTAGATATTCTTCAAATGACACCAAAATTGGTTCAAATACTATCTGAAGTGAATGGAACAAGAACACATGTGACCCAAATTAATTTTCGACATTTTGTCTTTTTGGACCACTCTAATATATATATATATATATATATATATATATATATATATGTAAATATTCCGATAATCGAATAGCGTATTTGTCTGTGACAGAATATTTTCTTGAATCCTAATTATAAATATTTAATGTGCTGTACAAGTTTTAATGTTTGATGTTGTGTGTCCTGTATAATGTTTATATTTTTAATACTTATCATTGTAAGTACGGTAGACAAAAGTCCAAGCAAAAGGCAGATTGAGCAGTTCAATCTGACTGTTTGATTAATTATCGTAATATTTTGAATACAGTGTAAATGTAAATTTGAAATTTTAGAACTGGTGCAAAGAATTCAAAAAGTGGCTGAACATGAGAATGTCTGTCTTTGCTGTTGGCCCAGACAAGAAAGTTGAGGTAATTGGATTCCGTTATGTTGCTAGCATGACTTTTCAAGAAATAAACGAATTTTTGAATTAACTGTAAGCTACTTTACATTAACGGTACCTGTGGTTTTCACACTGCTAACATTTATCTTCTGGCCATTCTTTCGCTTCATTCATTCTTTATGGGGTTTTATATAGTGTCCCTTCAAGGTCACTACTTAGTACCTGCAACTCTAAGAATGTCAACACATACATACACTTCCTTCAAACTACCAGAATGGTAAGTAAAACATCAGGTATAAGAATTAGATAATTTGTCATTGACTTGATGACTTCTTAGTCTTTTGTTTAAAAATTCATGTTATGCATTGCACGGTTTTCACTCTAAACAAGCCAACTGCACACAGTGTTCGAAAACACATTACCTTTGGTCCTGCGGTCCTGCCTCTAACTCTTCGATTTTGTATATGATTTTTTAAATTGAGTGGTAATAGTAGGGGTAATTTCAAATTTATATAGACGAATTGGGGAGATGCTCCCGACCTAAAACAAAATATGATCAAACAAAATGTTCTTCAAGTGTTGAGGTTTAGAAGCAGAGAGGAAATACAGTTGTCACACATTAATCTTGTAACTTTTCCACTGTGTAGTAGAATAACACAGCTTAACCTTTTCAACGTGTATCCCGGCGCGGCGCTGGGATATCAAAACATGCCGCAGTACTTATCCCGGTGCGGCGCCGGGATATCAGGAAACATATATTGGTACGCAGTACGGCGGTTGCCACTGGCAGCAGTAATGAAAGGTTAATTTTTCGTAGTTTCCAACTCGTGAATCTATATTTAGAATTAATTAGCAGCTGAAAAATAACGTGGCATTAACTTTGTGGTTTTGTCGTGTTTGTTGTTACTTTCCTGTAGGAGTTTCTGAGTTTTCCCGATTGCCCGGTGATGATTATCTCGTACGAGATGTTTGTTCGCAGCATCGAAACGATTCGCGGAATCAAGTTCGATCTTCTCGTCTGTGATGAGGGCCATCGGCTAAAAAACACAAACATCAAGACCACAAGTGTATGTGCAAAGTTGATTTGGCTAGACCTGAGACTCATGTGCATGTGTATATACATACATACGTGTGTATGTGTTAAGCATTGTGTATATATGTAAGTATGTTCAGGTTTACTTAGTGATTACCAGAATTTTGATTTCTGATTTCCGATTTAATTATGATTCTTTTCAGAAGTTGAACTTTATGGTGTAATTATTGCTGTAGACTTCCTACAAGGCCTGTCATCGGAGGGTGTTTATAGTAGAATATGGTGGCTGTATAAGCAGGATTGTGCCGCTTGGATTAATTTTTGTGTTGCTATCCTGAATGGGTGCTATATAAAACTACTGTAATAATAATGATTATAATAATACTACTAATAATAGTATGACGTTGACGATTATGATATGCAGAATCATAATGGTAATAATTATAAGTAGAATGAAAGTGCAGTATAAATAGTTGGTCATTATAAGAACATACTTATATTTAATAAATTTCTCATTATGTGTGCTATTTCAAAACATTTGACTTGATTGGCTCTATGGATGATGTACAGTTATTATGCCATGTCTGTACATCAAAACGCTGATGCCAATTGGTTGATTAAAGAATAGTTTAATCTTCTAGTGATAATACAGTACTAATAATAACTGATAAGACTTTTTTATGCTTTTTCTATACAGTATGCCAACGGTTTGTCTATCACGAAGCGTATTGTCTTGACTGGAACTCCCGTACAAAACGACCTTCAAGAACTCTACGCCATCATCGATTTTGTGAATCCTGGTGTACTAGGTAAAATTGCTAGCATCCACTTGCATAGAAGAATCAAAGCTTTAATTTTGCATTTTCATGCCTCTATGTATATCTTGCCATTTGCCCAAATAAGAATAGAATCCGATGACCCAAGAAGAATGGTTTAGGACAACTACCCAAAGTGATGCATATTTGCCTTGCCTTCAACATTCCTTGACACGAGGGTTGGTCGCATTTTGGACAGTTATTCTCCATCCTCTCCTGTCTTCGGTTGCTCTCAACAATTCCTCTGTTGATAATTCCGTCCATTCACACATGTCCCACCACCTCTTCCTAGGTCTTCCCCTTGATCTTGCTCCCGGAACCGTTCCTTGCATAATCTCCTTCTCTAAGCAGCATCTAAGATGCATATTGACAAGTGGATAATTAATTGATTATGTTTTATTACATTGTATCCACAATGAATGCTCGTATCCCTTTAACAACCAAGAGTATAGGATTTCCCGTAACCATTTACTACACTGTGGTCAGTAAAGGGTTGAAGTTTCTTCATCCCTAGGTACGGTTGGTGCGTTCCGTCATGTATACGAAGACCCCATCCTGGCGTCACGGCAACCAAGCGCCTCTGATGAGGAGGTTTCGGTCGGCCAGACTCGTGCCACTGAACTCAACCGGTTGACCAGTCTTTTTATTCTGCGACGGACGCAGGAAATCAACAATCAGTACCTGCCTCCGAAAGGTTAGACATGAGACGTTGTTCAATGTGGGGTTAAGACCGTATTTTACAAGAAACGGTTTCAATTGTAAAAATTCAGTTTCAAACTGGTCTTCGGTTTTCTTATTTGGCCGTGTGGAAAATGCCGTTAAACAAAGATGGCGGCCACTTGAATTAATCAGCGTATTTGACGCGCCGAAAGTAAAAGTGTCTTATGAGGTTCCATAATTAACTCGTGTTGTTTGGTTTGCTGTCACAAAATGTCAAAATTTGACGAAATGCTTGAGTATTTCTGGGTTCCTTTAACATCGCTGTAGTTCGACACTGATACGCTGACAATTGAACTGTGCCGTTCGAGAGATTGAGTTGTGTACAGTAATCCCAACCCAGGTAGATATTTGTGATTTCTGCTCGATCTGCATCCCTAGCCAACTCAGCTCTGATGGGTACACTGTTTAGACCGCGTTGGTTGGAGGATGAGACGGTGAGGGAGAGGACTAGTCACCTGCTTTCCTCATATGCCAAGGATTAGAAAATGAAGTTGCTAACACGTCCTGTCCACGACTATATTTAGGGACTCATCTTCTTGTATGCAGTGTACTGTGTTTTGTTTTGCAACGTGTTTTTATTTTCCGCTCGTGATGACTCTTAAAATCATTTCAGCTAGTTAGTGCAGAGAGCGCCTCTGAGTATATATATATCTTGAAGAGGTGCTATATAAATTCTCAGAATGAATGAATGAGTGAATGAACCTATTTGAATTTCCTTAGCTGTTGAGTAGATAATTATATGGAAATCTGGTTTGTCTAGATACTCTATGACTCAACCCGTACCATTTGTTTAGCTGTTCAAAGAAAGAGCCACCGGGTGCACACAGAACTTAATGATACACTGCACGCTGGCTGGATCCACATGTAATGTTTATGAGCAAGACACAACAGATAGAGACACAGATTTAGACAAATTTGGAATAGAAGGATCATGGAATGATTGAATCATGACTTTCAGACTGTCCAACACTTCTGTGTTTCAGCCGATGTTGTTCTATTCTGTGCGTTGACTGAACTCCAGTTGTCGCTCTACAGAAAGATCGTTTCGTCGAGAGCAGTCAAGTCATGCATCAACGATTACTACGTCTCTGATGCGGCGCAGCATCTCTGCTGCATCTCGGCTCTCAAGAAGCTCTGCAATCACCCGGATCTGCTCTACAAGGCCGCTGCAGAAAATGCGACCGCAGATTCTGTCGCAGAAGGATGTGATGTCAATGTACAGTTGTTTATTAATTAATTAATTCATTCATTTATTCATTCATTCATTAAATGAATTTCTGTAGTGCCTTTTCAAGGGGTCTACTCATAGAGCGGTCCCATCAACCTCAGCACGGTCAAATAAAACTATGATGAGTACGAAAAATTCAGTGAGCTTTTCATTTCGTATATAGACAAAAAATAGTTGGAATGTAATTAATTATGTGCACGCATTTTCATAAAATGTAAGTCCAATTTGAATGTTGATGGTGCTGTTATTCCAGGTTACAGAGCATCTTGTTGCCAACTTCCACGTATAACAGTATGGTGCATAGATGATTCTGCTTAGCAGGACTCTGGTTCCTTTACATATAGGTCCTACGTTTGTATCCCAACTTAACACGTTGACCGCCAGGGACGAGTTAACTCGTCCTTCAGCCAGTCATTTAACATGGCGTGTAGGCGGTCAATGTGTTAATGCAGACTTTAAATTGTATGTTGCTCTGTTTTTTGTAGCTATAAAAACCTTTGTCATGTTATGTTAAAACTGCTTTTCTGTTTGAATATTCAGAGCAGCTAAAACTGGTTTAAGAATGTTTAAAACAATTAAAACTGGTTTAGAATATTCAGAGCAGCTGAAATGGGTTGAAGAATGTTTTGGACAACTAAAACTGGTTTAGAATATTCAGAGCAGCTGAAACTGGTTTAAGAGTGCTTAGAACAACTAAAATAGGTTTTAGAATATTTGGAGAAACTGAAACTGGTTTCAGTGCGAATAGCAATCTGTTTATGTCTGAATAGAAATCGTTGTACACCGGTCTTCACGCTCTTTTTCCCAGTGATTATGTGAACAATCGTGATCGAACACCACACAGTAGCAAACTCTACGTCTTGTCACAACTGCTTCAGAGCTTCCATCAGTCGTCGCCAGCAGAAAGAGTTGTCGTCGTCTCAAATTCAACGAAGGTGTGTAATTTATTATTATTGTATTTATATAATTGTTTCATTTAATTATATTAATTTCAGGTGACTAGAACTGCTCATTTCTGAACTTGCTAGATACATTCATTCATTCATTTCAAGAATTTATATAGCACCCCTTCAAGAAGCCGACTCAACCCTAGGTAACAAGCGAAGCAATAAAACAGGAATCTAGTCCAGACTGATGAAGCTACAACTGAGAAAGCGACACTGACAGGTTGAGGTTCCAATAAGAGGGACCAACAGCTATAGTGTTGTGAGGCGGAAACTTTCTCCGGAAGGTTTCATATCTTTCCGGAAAGTTTCGGAAACTTTCCGACGTATTTTTCCGGAAACTTTCCGACATTTTTCCGCGAATAAAATATTATTAAATACATACTCATTTCTAATGAGTCCGAAATTTTCTTGAATACAATGTTACTAAATACATCAATCACTATAAGTAGTCTTAGGTGGTTATAAGTTACAGCTAGCTCCCCGCTAGAGGCATAGCAAAGGTCTCTGCGAGCTAGGACAACAGAGGCACAGCCAAGGAGACAACGCCAAATCAGTTCAGCAATTCTTATTTGTTATTCGTTATTCAAATAATATCTGTTGCACTAGCCACAGTTTATCTTCTTGATGATAAGAATAGGTAGTCTTTGTTTAGCAAAAGGTTGTTGTGTTGATGAAATCCTAGACAGGTGGTTTTTGTTCAGATAATATCTGTTTCACCAACCAAAGTTTGGTCTTGTTGTGGAAAAGACTAGGTATTCTTTGTTAAATATAATTTTGTTTTAAAAGACTAGGTATTCTTTGTTAAATATAATTTTGTTTTAAAAGACTAGGTATTCTTTGTTAAATATAATTTTGTTTTATTTCCACGTAGAATTTAGTTGAATTTGGTTGTTATCTGAATCTGTGCATGCTGTATTTGTTGTTCTAGACATTGGATATAATTGAGGAGATGTGCAAAGACGTTGGTTATAGCAACATAAGATTGGATGGCAACACGGCGGTCAGTAAGCGACAACAGCTTGTGGATCGCTTCAACAACCATCACATGGCTGACTGTAAGTTGCACCGAATTTAAATTTATTTTATTAATATTTAATTTTATTAATTGAAACAGCCTTTTGGTTGGTAAGTGGTTGTTTGGTCATTCCACCTCAATTCAACAAATGGCTCCAGCTTGACCATCTCGGATTTCAATGAAAATTTCACATAATGTTTTTTATGGTGCTGGGGGAAACTACGCCAAATTTCAGATCAATATCTTAAAGAGTTTTGAAGATATTAAATTTCGAAGACGTTTTGGGGATGACCTCGGTTTTGACGTTTTGGAACTCGTGTCTAAATTTATAGTGACGTTCAGAAGTTCATTAATATCACAGATAATTTTATGAAATTTTCAGGATATTATTTTAGCCTTTGATGTTAAGATGACATGCTGAAGATAGGAATGAGACTAAGAAAATGAAATTGCTAACAGTTCATAATCCATGACTGCCTTGGTACTTTTTTACGGAACTGCTATTTTTCTTCTTAACTGAGTAAGAATGGTGTGTTATTATTTCAGTTGTTTTTCTACTGAGCACTAAAGCAGGAGGTGTTGGTCTCAATCTGATTGGTGCTTCAAGACTGGTGCTCTATGACATAGACTGGAACCCTGCTACCGACCTCCAGGTACATGCACATGGACTTCTTCTACTGGTTATGAATTTGTGAGTTTGTCGTCTGACTATATCTCTATTCTTTGGAATTGTCTTTGTGGTAGAATGATTTTATGGTATGTAATGTTTGTGCTGCATGCTGGTAAGTTGTGTCGGTACCAAAATCAGCGAATGAATTGGGCGATGTCAGTTTGAAAGAGAATGAACGTTGTGCGAGAAAACGAAATGAAACTTTAAAATGTACAAATTATCATTACAGGAATTCAGTTAAACAAATGATTTCTTTATATGACTGAGTTAAATGTTTACCTAATAACATTTTAAAATTCCACATACAGTTTGACATGTGTACTAAAATATGGAATAGTTGGACTATGTTCTTAAGTATGCTGTTTGAAATATCTTTAGTTTAGCTTGAAAAGTCATCGATGAAGTGTTGGCGACTTCATTTTCTTAGCCTTAGCTTACAATAACAGCTGGCTAGTCCTCGCCTTCTCCTCTTCTAGCCAATAGTGTTCAGAGAGTGTACTCATAGTTGAGTTGGCTAGCGGGGGGAGGCAGGTGGAGCAGAAATCTCTAGCCAAATTCTTCTCTGGCGAGGATTTGAACCCCAACCTCTCGATCAAACAGTCCAGCCCGTAACCACTTCACTATTGAACACCCCCATTAAAAACCACAGTAAATGTACCATATACTAATTTTGTATCTGTAAAGTATGCCGCTGGGAATTTGTCAGAAATGTATTGTATTCAATCGTTCATAACACGCCTCCAAAGAATGAAGACACGCTCAGTCAGGTGACGTACTTACTTACAGATTCGTTACCATGACAATCGGTTTATATTGGGCCAATAAATGTTGCGTTATATTTTGATGTTACGTTTCATTGCAAACTCAGGCCATGGCTCGCGTTTGGCGCGATGGACAGCGCAGGCGCACGTACATCTATCGTCTCATCTCCACTGGTACCATTGAGGAGAAGATTTACCAGCGGCAGATCAGCAAGCAGGGCCTCAGTGGGGTTGTTGTCGACGCCAAGACCAGCGACGCAAAGATGACTTTCTCGCCGGAGCAGCTGCGAGAGCTCTTCCAGGCCCCGGATGGGAGTCTGTGCAGCACCCACGACCTCTTGAACTGCGACTGCCAAGGGGGCGATGAGGTCGCGACGAAACCGACTGACGCACTACCGCCATCTACCGTCAGAACGTGTCAGCTTCTGACGAGTAAACTCTCGCAGGTGAGTCTGTGCTGTGTGAAGAGAGGGTGGCACACGTTGGCCTGTTTGCAAACACCATGGCTCAAGAGTGGATACAGAAAATTTCGAAAGGGGGGCCAAAATTTTCGGTCTTGGGCAGGGAACAATTTTCGTCTTGGTTTTGGTCATCGGAAAAACTGATGACTTTTTTTAGTCATTTGTCTTCATTTCCTAGGAAAAAGAAAAAAGAGACAATTTTATCCGCAAAAAAGTTGATAACCTTTTTTTCTCTCTTTTTTTAGTCATCAGTCATCTGGTCAACATCTATGCGGCCATTGATTTAATGCTTGTTGAAACCAAATGGGGGGAACCACGTCCCATGCACTTTTAAAATGGGTGCCATGGCCGGATTGGCCCCCCCCCTGGATCCGCCCCTGCCATGGCTGATGGTCATCTATGCTGTATGGGGAGTTCTCTATGGTGTAGTGGTTGATGTTGTGGACTCTCTGTCATAGGGTCAGGGGTTCAGATCTCTTCCAGGGCAGAAATTTGGTTCCAGATCTCTGCTTCACCTCCTAGCCAACTCGGCTATGATGAGTACATCGACCGTACACTGTCAGTGGAAAGGTGAGATGGCGAGGGAGACGACTGGTCATCCATACTCGTATGTCAAGACTAAGAAAATGTATGCAGTGCTTTAATTAAAGACGTGTTTGATATTCAAATCATTATCTTAAATGAATGCTTGCATACGTGGCTATGTAAATGCATTTATTTAGATATTGAATACCAAGTACGTCTTTATGCGACATGTCCCAAACTGTTCTCAATTCCACAAACTGTTGAAGACTGTTTTTTTCGCTGAACTCGGCCTGGAGCGCCTCTGAGTAGGTAGTACCTTGAAGGGGTGCTATATAAATTCTGATTGATTAAAGGATTGATTGATTGAAGGACTGCATACATTTTTAACTCATGGATACTAACTTTTGCATATATGTTCTAGTTATGCATAACACAAATTTACGTAACTTAGTATATATTATTCACAGAGTCTGGCAAAATTTAGCATTTTTGTATCGAGTGAATGCATTATTTTCTGGATGTTTTAGTGCAACTGGGTTTTCATTACTGTTGAGCGGTCAGGTGATGGCTTGCGTGTTGGACACCAGGCACTATAGAAGTTACTAGTTGCTCTAGCTAATGCATGCAAAGGCATTTCATTGTTTGAGACTGTTGGGACTATAACATTTGCAATGATTTTTATACTACAGCAGCACACTTTTAGTAACACTCGTGAACACTAAGCTTGGATTTAGTGTAACACTTTAGGTAGTTAGAAATTTTGATTACCGTTAATATATATTTTTTTATTGTATGGATCAGCATTAAAATTTATGAAAGTTTCTCTGTAGATTTCTTTGTGTTGTCTACTATGTTTGAAAATGACACAGAACTTATTTGTATTTCAGAAAAACTCGTGTATGGATGAACTGTTAGAATGGACGCACATTCCGGGTCCTAGTCCAGACATGATGCACGTCGTAAGTGTTTTACGGGTCTTATACGTGCAACAAGTGTATAAATATTATTGTTATTGTAATAAATGAAGTTCAGTTGTTCCATTGTCTGTTGTTTTAAAGTGGTGCTCCTAAACCAAACTGATCGGAATATCCATCCGTAAGACAGAAGGTCAGCCCATAGTGTGTGAACTTTTATGTAATCTATTCTATTTGTACATTTTTTTATTTTTGCTGATCATGTTTTTGTTGTTGGGATAATGTTCGATGCGTTATAGCTGGAAGGTTGCAGGTTCGAATTCACCTCAAGCCGCCACGTTGGTACCCGAGCAATTCATTCACTCGCAACAGCTGATGCGTTTTGGTGTGAAACTCCGATTCAGTGTCTGCGCTGTAGTCAGTAGGGCTGCCAAGCGGAAATCTTGAAAGGGCAATATATAACAAGTGCTCGTGCATACATTTCTAAAGTGCCTGTCGCAGTACGACTTAATCAGAGGCGCTGCCAGTGGGAAGAATCCCTAGAAAGTGAAATCTTAAGAGAGCGGACAGAAACTGTTATACCCCAGGATGTGATCTCAGCACAGGTTATAGTACATGATTAGTCCACAGTAACAGGACCAGCAGAGGCAAAGACACAATGCTGTGCTGTGGCAGTCCAACTGCGAGTTACTACAGAGTCATGATGGTCAAAAGAATGGATATGTTTACCATTTGATTACATTCTCGTAAGCTATCCTTGAGCGGAGAATTGGCAGCTACACCACGAGCAGTTTTGTTCCATATTTGTTTTTGTCTCTCTTCTGAACTGAACGATTGATCAGTCTTTGCAAATGTGCGAATTTAAGTAGATGCTTTATAAATGTTTAGATATTATATTAGATTCGGTTTCAGTGATCATTGCCACTTAATATTAAAGATAATGTTGTTTGCTTCATAGGATCCTTTGTTCCCTGCGGATGAATTGCCGCAAGTGACGTTTGCCTTCTGGACGGAAAGCAACAAACAGGAAGTCGACGTCTAGGTCGACGACATCTATCTAGGCCGCAGCTAAATGTTTTGTTCGAACACGTTGTACGATTATTCTCTAAATGGTGCTGGTCGATAAAAGTAGAATTGCGTGGATTATTTGCAAGTTTCATCAGGCATTGTCTTCGTATTGCAACCATTGAACTTGCAATCTTTGATTTTGGTTGTTTGTTTAGATATCTTCCATTTTGAAATGCAATTGACTTGAAGCATGCTGATCGCTGATTAACATGATTTGCATTTAATAGTTTTTTTGCGGATAAAACTGATCAGTATTATGAAATCTGTATGATGTTTAGTCACGATAACTCAAAGTTTGTAGACGAAGGGCTAGGTCATATGAAATGATTTCAGTCACTAAATTTGTCCCCTCAGCGTGAAACCACATTCGCTAAAAGCTATTTCTTCCAAAAGCAGAGTTATTTATTTGCTACCTCATTGTGGTTTCAGTTCACTTGCATCAGAAATTTGATTTCTTGAGTGACCAGGCCATGTGTCTTCTGCCGACACCCCCGTATTGGAGGAATGCTGTATTAAACTAATTCTCAGTTTTGAATTGCAGTACATTTTGTCTAGAGTTTGCCTGGATGCATCTTTTCAGGTGCAAGGGATGACGTGTAAAAGAAAAGGCTTTAGAATGTTTTTGTAACTTTTCGTAAAAATATTTTTGTCACAATAAAAAATATGCGAAAACTGTTTAACCGTTTTTATGGAAATACTCTGTGACTTGTTGGATAGTGATTTAAATTTATATAGTGTCTGTAGATTTTATAAAAGAATGCTTCCAACTTTGGTATTGGTTATGTAAATTGGCAGTGTGACCCATCTGACCAAAACCACTCTTATGTCACAAGCTCGCAATGCTTCTGAGATAATGACCAAAAACTGTGATAAAAAAGACTGTGATAAAAACTCAATTTCTGGCTTTTGACAGAAAATGATAAATACCGTAAGTGTTTTAAGAGAATTAAAACAACAATTTGTAAAAGTTTGATTTTTAATGCTATTTTAGAGGATTTTAAGTGGTTGTTGTTTAAATAATTCTCTGACTTTTCCTGAAATTTGACACTTTTCGGCCATTAATAACCATATTCAACATAGGGCTAGCATAAGCATATGAGGCATGAGTAAAAAGTCGCAGACTTCCTTCTAGCTTATTTATGCAGTTCGTTCATTTTGTTGCAAATGTCTTTCACGTCTGAACTCTGAACATATTTGCTAAAGAATTTTGCGTTCCTTAGTTATAGACAACTTTAAATGCTTTTTCTTCTTCTCAGAATTGTAATTCGAACAGTTGAACTGTTGAAGACTGTTTTTTCGCTTGATCTCGACTAGGAATGCCTCTTAGTAGGTACATCAAAGGGGTGCTATATAAATTACGATTGATTGATTGATTTAAATCAACGCACCTTATTTTCACTTGCCAGATGGCGAATTCACGACTTTGGACTGGACCATGGTAGAATAATAAGATTTGTGTCATTTTAGAGAAGAGACTTTGTTCTTTCAACAGATTTATGACACTCGAAAGTGTAAAAAAAAGCGACTCTAAAAAGCCTGGCTGTGGTCAGATGGGTCACATATAAGGTGCTAAAACCGCTTTCCTTCCATTGTGTATTTATACAATTTGATCACCTACGACGGATCAGTTTGTGAGTGACATACGGTGAGGTGCTCAATTGTGGTGTGCTCAGTTGTGGGATGCTCAATTGTGGGGTGCTCAATAGTGCATTGGTTAGCATGCTGGACCATCAGTCAGGAAATTAGGGGTTCAATACCCACCATGGAAAAAATGTTGTTCAAGATTTCTGCTATGCATGCACCGGGTACATTGTCAGTGAGTGGGAAGACGAGGCGGTGAGGGAGAGGACTGACCATATGCCAAGGCCGAGAAAATGAAGTTGCTAACACTTCATACCTGTTTGTGCCTCAGTTCTAGCTTAAGGAACTGGCTCTTCCACTTCTTCTTACTGTAGTGGTGCTATATAGATTTTCGTAATGAAAAACTGTTCACTTGAGGTCATCAGGATTTTCCGGTGTGAAATATAGTTGATCGAATGTAAATCTTCTGAAAATTGTTGCTTTGTATGAAGCCACTGCTGAGTGTATCGTTTAATTTCTGTAAGAGGACGTTATCAGATTTCTGTAGTATTATTCTTTTCACTGCGGATCAGAAAACGCTGCTTACCAAAGATATAAATAATGAATCATAAACAGTTTGTGACATGTTATTAAAGATTATAGTAGCACAAAGTGATGACTATAGTTACCGTATGTAGTTGATGATAAAATATATATACTTTGCATGTTTAGAACATTCGACGTGTGTGGTGCTGTTAAAATCTTTGTGAAACCAAATATCTTGTTGAATATCTCGGTGTAAATGGAAATCGCCTAAATTAGCGCTGTATGGACTGTCATAGCCAATTATCAGCCTGTTATTACTAATTGAAGGCTGTCCCGAACATTATCTTCATATTCACTCCGGGGCCAAACAGCTTTTTGGTATTCGGCCATATAGTAGCATTCGGGTTGAATATGAATAGTGGTCATATGATATATGTTTCTGCACATGCAGCTGCTATAGTTAGGGAAGTTAGTGAACTGAAGTAACTCTCTCTCATTAACATAATACACAGACTAGGCAGAATAATGCAGAACTTACGTGTTGACTTTTTACTTTTAGTCTATGTATTAAATCTACTGACTGAAACATTTGGTTACATTTGAAATTTTGAATGCTGTCGGTAGACCTATTTTTACAGTGTTCATATTCATCCGAATAATTGGTCCAATTGTTATTCGTATTCGGCCTAATAGTGATAATCACCTATTCGGGACGGCCCTATTTTTGATGTAATGTAATACAATGTAATCGAACTGTAAGGTGTGCAGAGTCGCACAAAAATGCACATCCATGATATATACCCAGTCCTCTCTGGCAGTCTGCTTAAGGATAGTTGACGATGTAATGAAACTTGAACGTGCACAAGGTCACACGATAAAGATTATTGCATGAATTTGATACACTGCCAATGTAGCAGGGCTGATAGTTAGCCGGCATTAATTTTTTGGCGCTTAAATAAACACTTCTATCTAGCACCCTTTGGACCAAAGAGACACGGCAATTTTTTCAAACCACTTTCAGCCCTGCCATGTAGTGCCCTTTCAAGGTTGCGAACTCAGGGGAGACAGGGACAGAGATTAGGCGATGGGTTGATGCTTGTTGACTTATGAAAATTTCCAAATGCAGATTTCTCATTTAAATTGTGTGTATCATTAGTGCTTTAGTGTGAAGAAATTCGTTAAAAACAGAGTGGTAGTTAAACAACAGGTGTCAATTTCCATGAACTTATCCATCACCTCTGTGTCGAAGGGGAGACGTTAGAAAATTTATGAGCCATGATTTCAAGTGAAATTTTATTTGTTAATCGAATTAATTACGTTTAAAAAGATGTTTGAAATGAGTTTTCATCACTGAATTTGTCGACTTGTAGATGGCGCTCATCTTTTAAAATAATGTTCGCAAAGTGTTGCATCTGTCAGCGATGTAGCGTCTGTGGTGTAGTGAAACAATGTCATGCTTGTAGGGCGATTCAATGGTCACTATTATTATATTATTTTAAGTGGATGGATGCGCGCATTTGTATGACCGCCTCCTAAGACAAAACTGACCAATAGTAAATGTTATTATTTACATCAGTTTTGCTTGAGGCCGCCGCGCTGTTTATGATACGACGAGGTTGGTGTCATTTCTATGGTATTCGTTTTCTGTTGACATGCGATATATCCGGCGTGTTATGATTCTGCACGCCGTACTTTGCACATCTGCACAGTGTATTTTATTTGTGCCAAGTGCCAAGCTAAACAGTGCTTTTATTTCAGACGCTGGGAAATTTGTGACAAATCTATGATAATGGAATTTAAGACCCTTTTTCCATCCGAGAGATGGATTATCATTCATTTTCTTTAAAATGATAGTTTCATCATATAAAGAGTTAATGCAATTGACAGTCAAAGTGAAAAGAGACTGAAATACACTAGACCTTGTGGGTAAAAGTTGTTGATTCATCGGCAAGAAGTGTTTAACACACTTTGCAATGCTTTAACACTGGAAACATCTGTGGAGGGATCGTAATTGTAATCTCCTAATTTCTAAAGCGCCACTTGAAAGGCAAGCGCGGGGCACTGGCTTATTCACGAGTGCTGCGTTGAGTCAAAAGGGTTGTCCGTGAGAGTAGTCCGTGGTGGTCTGGGTCGAGTTACCATAGGATCAGAGGAATGGAACAGCTACTAAGGTGGGTGTCGTCTGAGCCGGGAATTGGAGGGTGGAGGATCAGATGATAAAGGGTAAGAGTTTTTGAAAAGCGGTTTCTTTAGTTTCGAATGAAAAACTCGAGGTGGGATGGATAGAGGAGCCTGAGGAAGGTGATGGTGTGTGATTAGTAATAATGGAGGGGGGATTGAAAAGGATCAGAACTCAGCAGGCAGATCATTCCAAAGGCGTGGTGCTCAGTTGGATATGGCTCGGTTGGAGAACTTGAGATGACTTGTGATCGGCGGTCGAGAGTGTAAGGCAGGCGGATGATCGGATAGAACGGGTAGGCTGGATGGTGAAGAACGGGTAGGCTGGATGGTGATTATGATTACGATTGAAAAACTATTAAGAGTTTAATTAAATTCATGACATAGCAGTCCTTTTAGCATTGTTGATATCACAGTTTCAAAATCGTTGGGTTGTGTGTATTTATACAACGGTTTTAAAATCGTTTTCAGGATCTGGTCAAAATTTCTTTCAGGTTTCGGGGATTTGGGCCGCACCCATTCTGGAGTATATATATATGCATTTAGTCTTGAAGACAGGTGTTGATTGTAATTATCGTCGTCGATTCATATACTGGTGGTTCATGAGAAACTTGCCAGTTCAATTGTCAACATTTGCAGTTAAAGGTTGAGATTGTCCTAGATCATGGCATGACACACTTGTACCTATATTATGTATGGCAGAGATGAAATTTATATTTTTTGGGCGAATAAAGTTTTCTATGCGATTACTACATCAATATTTTTTCTTAATTATGATTTTGAGTTTCCATTGCGTTGACGCCTGTTGTATTAGACGGTGGAAGGTAGTGATCAATTAATTTGAGAGCGTCGTCTTAGTGTGTTTTAGTTTTTTCCATCAAATCGCACAGGTGGTGCATTTTGTTGGATTCTGTCAACTGGCATTCTTTCTCTGCATGTCCAAATCATCAGAGTCCTTGTTGAATGACTTTGTCTAGAAGAGTTTGTTTTAAATAAACTGTTGATTTCATTGGATATCTTAGATTCTGTTCAGTGTCTTAGGATGTGAGAAGATTTGCAGTGCAGTGAATTATATGGGTTTCTAGGCTCATCATGATATACCGGTAATTGATGTCAGTTGCCATAGTGGCTGATTACGTTTGAAGAGCTTTAGCGGTCTTTGATGTTAATGACGCAACATATTTTACTCAGCTGATAAAAGAATGGAGTTGGCAGAGAGAGCGAGACAGTGTGAGACAGACAGAGAGAGACAGAGAGAGATAGGAAGACAGACAGAGCCACGCAGAGAGAGGGAGACAGAGAAAGACAGACAAAGAGACAGAGTAGGAGAGAGACAGTGACTGATGTTAGGTTCATCATTCCGCCTGTTTGTTGCAGATTGAATTCGCGCTCTATAGTTCCCGTCGATATGTTACGACGATATTTTGCCCTGCTGGGAGAATCATTATATAACTCTCTTTATGGCCGACGTTATTCTGACCACGAACCATTAATCTTGCTTAACACCGTGCCAGACATGTGTTTGTCATCGTTCATTAATGATTTATGACTGATCAATGATCATGATTATCGATGATTACATTTCAGGCTAATCGTGATGAATCGGTCTTGCAAATCGAACCGTGGCCCTTGCTGTCTCGACCGAATTCTCCCGATCGGCGTCTGCTAGCATCATCGGTCGCAACATCACCGACATCACCAGTCGTCGGGTGATGTCTATACTCGTACAGAATCTCAGCTCAGGGGACGTCCTATCCTACTCGCTGCCTCTAATCGCCGGCGATGTCCGACCACCGTTGCCTCAGGGGAGTATATCCGTGCGTTGCGGGAAGACAGACACATCATGGCCGGTCGTCAACGGCCGATTCAAGGCGCTCGTCTGTTTGGAACCCGGCGAAAACCAGGTGGAGCTGCGTTTCTTCGACGAGACGATCGTCCTCGTGATTCACTACCGCATTCCGGAATTCGTGAACTTCGTCCGACCGATCTACATCCGGTGCTGCGACGACGCCGGTCGGTTCCAGGGTCCGGAGGATGAGGACGTGTCGGTGGAAAGTGCCCTTAGACGGATCAGTCTCGCTGCGAGGCTGCTCCAGACGTTCACTGCCGAGAAGATGCACGAGCACGGATTCGATCGCAAGACCTTCGTTCTCGAGTCGGACCTCGATCCAACGCAGCCGCAGTGTCACGAGTTCGTGTCGCAGTTGACGCTTGTCGAGGCGCAGTCGAAGAACGGCGGCGACCTCTGGATGACCTTTGCGAGGGAACTGATGTCCAGTAAGCAGTTCAGGGAGAAGATGAACTGCAAGTGGTTCGCGTTCATGTCGTTCACGCGGTACGTCCCGCCGCACGATCAGGTGCCGAAGAGTCACTCCGACGTCCTCAGGTTCACCAAAGGTCATGCAGCGCTAGGTGAGTGAGCTGCGATGGACGTGTTGCAATTAGCGTAGATCAAATGGGTGGTTGCTCGTTGTCAGTAATTTGTAATTAATAGCTTCTATGGTGCCGTTATCTCATTATGTAATTAATGCATTGGGTTTCAGCTGATGGTGCTCAGTGTCATTTTATCTGGTGAGCTGTTTGCGGTAGTACTCTCATGTGCAGTTCGCAGTGATTTTATTAATTTTTTGTCGACCGGTGCCATGCGGCAGAAATTTGAAGACGATGATTCTGCGGACTGAGAGGAGTCTCAAGGAGCAGTCTTTAGTTTAGACCCGTGCTATCCGATCTGCATCCGGCCTGCGGACTGATTTTAAGTGGCCCGCCTAAGCTAGTGACATTTTTTGCCAAAAAATTGTGAAAATGAACAAAATTCTAGACCTACTTGCACAGCCAATTAGTTCATAACTTAGCTTGTTATCTGACAATGTGAGCACAGAATTCAGTTTCCAAGACGCATACATTATGATTATACCATGTCAAATTTTAATAGCAGTTAATTATTTGCAACTAAATTTTAATCACTGCTTTTGAACTTAATAATTTTGTTGTTGCACGGCCCTCAACTTCAAGAATTATTGCTTCTGCGGCCCACGGTGTCAAAAAGGTTGGGCAGCACTGGTTTAGACCTATGTGACATCAATGGACTAATGATAATTTACGAGACTTAGACCAGCATCTAAAAACCTTGGAGATTTTTATTTAGGCCTAGTTCTTATGCAAAGGACTTAGACTGCTCTTGCCTAACATCGGATGTTTGCTGTGGTTGGTCCCTCCAGTTGGAATGACCTTCCTCTCACACTAAGAGCTAAACAAATGGCTCATTTTTCCACATCTGTCTCTCACTCTTTAAAGGCATTGCTCCCCCACCCAGTGACCCAGAGTTTTTGTGCTGAGAGCACTTCTGGATAGTAAGTCTATGAGAAGTGCTATAAATTTATAGATTCATACAAGATGAATGTTTATAGAAATATGTGAGAAATTTCGTCGCTTAACCTTACCCACGTTGTCACTTATAAATGTTTCTTCGGGGTTTGTATGATGGAGCTGTTTATTTGGCCATATATACGATGTATATATATGATGTGTATTGTGTATATATATGATGTATATATATATATGATGTGTATATATATGATGTATATATATGATGTACCGGTATATTGTATATTTTGATGTATATAGATGATGTATATATATGATGTATAAATATGATGTATCCATGTTGCATTCCGATATAAGTGATACCTGCTCAGAGGTAATATGTCAGCAATGCATGCGTTAGGTGACACTGCCAGCTGGAGCGTATCATTGATACTTTGCCTGTCTCTGACTTTTTCCAGGTGGAGGTGGTCTGGCCCTCTACGGGTCGGGTACTTTGCACTGTTGGGCTCAGAATCTGGATGAGGTTCTGACCCGGTTGACTGACAGCCGCAAGATGGATCGTACAAGGTTCATGGATGACAGTGCGTACCGGTGAGTGAATCTCAGTCCGTACATGTTCTATCCATAAGATGCGAGTTTCAGTCATGGTGCTTGCTTAATTTCTACTCTTGTGGGACGTGGTGGTGTAGTGGGTGTGTTCGTCGGTTGTAGGTTCGAATCCGCCTCAAACCGCCTCATAGGGACCTTGAGCAAGTCCTTCACTCGCAATTGCTCAGGCTCTTCGGCGTGAAACTCCAATTCAGTGTCCGCGCCGTAGTCGGGAGCTCTTCTGAGTAGAAATCTTGATGGGGCGCTGTGACAAGTTGTCATACATACTCTTGCCATTGCCTACTTTGGTTTGCATATGCCTCCCTTGTTTTGTGGGGAATTCCAATGGCATGGAGCGTAAACGCTTCCTCCTTATTGATTTTTTCTTAATTATGACGCACTGTTCTAGGGCTGATTGCTCTTTCCGCTCTATCCTCTTGAAGCCCTTGTCACATCCTTCATGACCTCCTCCCCCCTCATAGGATTGCACCATACAACATGTGACCCATGCCACATGATCTAACCTTATCTGGAGTTGATTCCTTTGCCAAACAAAGTTTTTTTATGAGAATGTTGTACATGACTTTGCGTAAATGTTTATTTTTATTTTTAAATTAGTGTTCATTTGCTGGTAGTCTATTAGAGAATATTCATACTTACTTAATATTTATTTTTGTTTTGTTTGGTGCTAAAGTAACGAATCATTAACGTTTATACAGCAGAACTTTCCTTATTTCTTCGTGCATACTGTCATGGCAGTAATTAAAAATTCTCGTGTTGAAGATACTTAGAAATTCAGTGGCGTCCGTGCGCTTTTCGTGCGAGGAGAGTGTTTGATATTACCCTGAACTCCTCCTATGCATTTGTTTACTCATATTGTGGCTGACCAACCTAGTAGGCCTATATTGTCAAGCCTAATAAAAAATTTCGCCATTATAAAGATAATAAATATTTACCAAAAGGACCAATAATTATGGATGGACAAGACCCGTTGACCTATATCCCCGATCGACGTCCAATTATGGGATGGACAATACTCATTGACCTATAATTTCGACGTCCATTCAATAAATCCCGAGACTTCCGACACAATCAAACATCGACCATAACTCATCGGAACCATCAAACTTTCACAGCAGAGTGAAAACCAAGCCGTCGCACAACACCGAACAGTACAGACGACCAAACACGCACTCAAACATCTATACTCGGCAGCAGTGTTGCCACTCTTAAATCTGAAAAACCCAAGTTGAAGGGTAAAAAAAACCAAGAAAACCCAAGTTTAGCAAATCTTCCGAAAATTCGCGGAATTTCCCGAAAAATTCCCGAATTTCCCACAAATCTTCCGAAAATTTCCCGAATTTCCCGTCCAAAAATCCGATAACCTTTTTTTAGTCATCCGGCTCATATCTCGGGAAAAAAGTCCACAATTTCACGATAAATGTCCGACAATGTCAAAAAATTTCTTTTTCCGTCGAAAAAAACCCAAGCTCGTTCAAAAAAATCCATTTCCCAAGTTCGGATCAAAAAACCCAAGATCTTGTGAAATAACCCAAGGAGTGGCAACGCTGCTCGGCAGACGCGTTTCGGCGTTGGTAACGTGTGAAAGGACATGAGAAATTCATATGCAAGAAGCGGTCATGAGCAAGGCGATAAAAAAAACACGATACACGACTCTTCAAAGGAACTTTGAAGCAAGGCGATAAAAATCAAAGCAACTTTGAACGACGTCGTGACCCGCGGCAATTCGGCAACCAATTTCGCGAAAACAAGCAGGCCGCAGATCTGTCAGATGATCAATTTCCACAACCGAATTAAAAATGGACCTGCGGGCCTAGCCGTAGGAGACTAGGAGCCTGCTGCTGCTGCTGCCCACCACATGACAAGATCGACCGTTCGCGTGCTGTGACGTGACGGAAAATCAATGTTGCTTTGTCGGGGGTCGGGACGCAGCTTAAGACCCGCCGTGGGTGAGCACTGAGCAGAGAGCACGCTGCTCAAGAAGCGCTCCTTCCATCTTCCATTCGCAGAAGCTGAGTAGGAGGATTCAGTGAAGCGGAAACATCATATTAGCGAAGCCGCCAAGCAATCAGTCACCGTGACGAGACGAAAGCACCGACGACTGAACTGGAAACCACAGCGCAAATAGATGCCATGAATGCTGATATGTATTGCGGGCGTCTGCAAGGAAATCCGTAGCCCATGAGGAAATGACTGACAGCGAAAGTCACGCGATGCAATCAAGAAGAGGAGCAGCAGTCCCCTAAGTCAGCCTCCTCTCACAGACTCACAGTCACATATGAAGCGTTGGTGCAACCTCCTCTCACAGTCACATATGAAGTGTTGGTGATTTTGATTGCTTAGCCTCCTTGCATTTCTCTTTAATCTCATTTCTGTGGCCTCAGGTCGTGCCTTTCTGTCAAGGGTCAATTACACTGGGAGGGCTTCTGAAAGGCTTTTGCTGAGAGAAGTGCTCTATAAATGGTTATATACAATAAAAGGTACCTTACGTAAATGTATATTTGTGATTTTGTCCCAAATTTCTGCCCTGGTAGAAATTTTATCCCCCACCTTTTTTGTCCAGCATGCTAACCATACCAATAGGGTAATTTTCATAGACATTTCTAAATGTTAATTTCTCAGTTTGTGTATCATCAGTATATATATCATTTGTGCTTTAGTGCGAAGAAATTTGGTAAAAACCAGAGTACTTTGTAATAAAATATGTCAATTTTCCTATGGGGATAGGTGCCCCTCTTGCCCCGATGATGAGGACGTATACAATCACTTTGACTAACACCACAGGGAGCAATGGACTTGACGTATACGACAGAGGACAATTCACTTATTCTTCATTCCAATCGTGGAAAATTAGCTTGCGTAAGGTACTGATGGTACTGATGATGATGATGATGATGATGATGATGATGATGATGATGATGATGATGATGATGGTGGTGATGGTGGTGGTGGTGATGATGATGATGATGATGAATTGATGATGAATTGATGGTGAATTGATGATGGTGATGATGATGATGAATTGATGATGATGATGAATTGATGATGATGATGATGATGATGACGACGATGAATAATAGGCCTTGTTCAGAATGATGCAAACTTTTCCGGATTAAACATTAACAGGCAATTACCGTAATGTTAAAATAAGGAGAAATATATATATTAATAACGAAAACGAGCAATCTATTCCGTAAAAACAAGTGTCCGGAATTATCCACGAGTCGATAAATCAAATTTATTTGTTGGATTTAACCCCACGCCCGTCCAGTTCCCGACTGCAAAGCATCACCCTAGCTGAAACTCAGAAAGCTGCTGATTCATAATGTGAGACACGGATAATGAATATGAGCAGAATGAGCAACTCACAAAGAGAGAGAGAGACAGACAGACAGACAGACAGACAAAGAGAGACAGAGAGTGGGAGAAAAACCAAGAATAAACGACGAACAAAGGAAAAACCCATAAAATAGGCAGCTGAAGTAATGCAACAAGATCGAACGCATCATCTTGCCTTTCTTCTGCGCCCCCAGACAGACGCAACAATCGCCAAGGGAGAATGAAGAAAGCAACGAAGAAATCGACGAAGAAAGCAACGACGAAATCGACGAAGAAAGCAACGAAGAAATCGACGAAGAAAGCAACGAAGAAATCGACGAAGAAAGCAACGAAGAACGCAACGACGAAATCGACGAAGAAAGCAACGAAGAAATCGACGAAGAAAAGAACGAAGAAAGCGACGAAGAACGCAACAAAGAAATCGACGAAGAAAGCAACGAAGAAATCGACGAAGAAAAGAACGAAAAAAGCAACGAAGAAAGCAACGAAGAAATCCCATGCGTTGCGCGTCCTAAGACACGATGTGGAGAAGTCTTATCTGTGATTCATGCATTCACCAAATTGCCGCCGTTGCTCCGTCTGCGGCGCACGTCACGCTCTAATTGAATCTCTCATGAGTACAGCAGCGATCAATGATCAATGGTCCAGTGGACTCTGAAGATATGTTCGAATCAATGACAATCGGAAGAGGCAGCGGCGTGTGCATCTTGCCATCATCGTCATCGTCGTTGCCGTAGGGCGAAGATTACCGTCTCCGGCAGCCGTGACAAACGACTTTTTGTAGCAAACTGCATTCACACTGACAGAAAAACGTTTACAGAAAATTGTGAAAACATTGAAAATCGGACACACTGCTAAGCCACGACCGTCTGAATCTAATTCCGAGGGTCACGGCTAAGCTCAGTTCTTTATCATGCTTTTTAGACTAAAGCGCAAGAATGCGTTACAGATGAAATGAAAGTTTGGCTTAATTATACGCCCCTCTTGTATTATTGTGTACTTAGTAGTGTCAATCGAGGCCACGGGTTAACACCCCCCCCCCCCCCCCAATGAGAGCAGAAATTTTATTTGAGATTTCTGCCCCATATGCACCCTGACCAACTCCACTGTAATGAGATCACTGACCGTATACGTATATGCTGTTAGTGGAAAGATAAGACGGCGAGGGAGAGGATTGGCAACCCATCCTCACATACCGAGGCTAAGAAAGTTGCTCACTCCTCATGCCCATGGCTGCCTCAGGACCGTATAGCCTATATACATGTAGCTTAAGGGACTGCGCTTTGAAGTACGCTTAGCTTAACACTGGACGGTTCTTCAGAGTCTTTGCATTTCAAAACACAATTTTAGTGCCTCTCGAATACCTTTGTTAAAATGAAACAATGGTTTTCGTCTTAGACATAGACATTTGGACTTAGACATTTCTGTTGATCCAACTTGATCCCAATGATACATGCGTAACTAGGTACAGGTTATAAATGCAGTAGGGCAGTAGGCAATGTTTAAGTAAATCCACTGAATAATTCGTCAACATGACATTGTATTGGATCAGTGACGATAATTGTCACAGTTAATAGAAAAATAAGAGTCGCAGCACGATTCCACTACGTTATATATGTATATATATATATATATATATATATATATATATATATATATATATATATATATATATATGGACATGCAGACTCTGCAGATGATGTCAGCCAGACAGACCACTGCAGATGATCTATGAGTCATCGAGAATTCCCATAGATTTTCTCCCGAGCGGATGCAGAAATTGTTTTTCATCAGTCACACCCTCCAAATCCAGAGGTCGGACTGCGTAACCTCGGACATCCCATGGGCGTCTTTGAAAAACATTTTCCAATATCCCTACAACCAACTGTTCCCATTTTTCAATTTACATTCACTGCATAACTGCAACGCACAATCGATGTCCTCACAGCAAATGGGGGAGGGGGAACCCGGATAATCGATTTCGACGCAGTGCCGACAAAATTGCGTTTCTTACGATCGGATAAAATGCACAGCGGCAAAATAACATCTGTTCAGAATTTATGCTTTAATAGTACCAACTATGTGTCGCTCGCTAGCAAACGATTTTTTTAAGTCTAACAAATCTCCACTTATGTGTAAATGGGAAACATGTTTTTGGAGTCGATAATATAGTAGCATCCATGTACGTGTAGAACAAGTCCAGCGTAACATGACACGTAATCCTTCTGGGAAGCCGGCTTTTGCTGTAAGCTTCGCTTCAGAGCTTCGTCGATCGTATTACGCCAGTAATCTCCTTTGCTTCTCAGAGCACTAGACGTAATCAGTCAAAGCCAATTTCCTTTTTCTAACGCGCTAGAACACGAGAACCAAGTCGTTCACAACTTCTGCATAGACCAGATTTAAGGTGAGTAAACAGCTTAAGGGTGTTGCAGGCTTTGCGGCACAAGAGGACGCCGTTTGAGGGGCCTGCAGTTATAAATACGTGTTTAGTGGGTTCAGGGGGCTCCAGTGCCCCCTCTGCACTCTGCAGCCTGGGTGATTACAGCTCGATCCCGGATCCGCGCTATAGCTTTAATGCGGCCCTGTTTCTGCGCTGAAAAATTATCCTCCCTGTAAAGAATTTCAGCAACGAGAAATTGATGAAAAGCAGAAGTGCAAGATTGGTGAGCAGCTATCTGGTTGAGGCGCTATATAAGTACATAGAAATGGATTAATGAATGGATTAATGAATATGTGCGTTGCACTGGTAAATTATCCGATTATGTCTGAGTTAAACAACTCTCTAGGGATTTATTTTAGAGACGAAGCTCCGGAGTGAGACTATTCCAGGTGGAGTGGGGCGGGCGGTTCTCCACCCACAGAAATAGCGTGGTTAGGAGAAGAAATGAGCACTAATTGTGTGTGAGCCGGTGTTTACACCCTGAAGTGCTGCCTATCTTGCGAAGATTCAAAGGTAAAAGAAACATAGGCCGAGACCACATGTAAGACTACGCTGGATAGATGGATGATTGATAGATAGATAGATAGATAGATAGATAGATAGATAGATAGATAGATAGATAATATAAATGGCGACATAACATCATTTGGACTATTGCACGAAGAGGAACAATGGGCTTGACAGATGACCACGGACAATGGATAATGAATATATATATATATATTCATAGGCGTAACGTTCTATTGTGACGGTGGTGTCAAGTCACCACCACTTTTGAAAGTGGTGGTGACAGTCACCACCACTTTTTGGTCCGACAAGGAAATATTTTTTAGAAACATGAAAGCATTTGGCTGTCTAACACAATAAAGGCTATTCATGATTAACATCGCAATGGCGTCAATGCTGATAGCCTAGAGACCTCCACTGTCCACAATTCACAGCGTGTTCATTGTCCACAGTCATGGCTTAAATCATAAGGAGCGAAGGGAAGGAATTCCCTACCACTTTAAATTTGGGAAGCAAACGTGAAGCAATTCTCTCCCACAAATTGTTATGGCTCCGATGCAGTACATGGCATGCCAACAGCCTCACAAAATCTTCTAGAATCATTGTTATTATCAAAATATTTTTTGAAGGGACCTTCGTACCTTTACCCCTCTCCTCAAAACATGTTGGATTAGATTTAATGTGAAAGGGTCAGCAAGAATGGGATAGGAAGAATCTGTATAAAAATTTGTGAAAGAACTGTTTCAAAAATTGTTTAGTTTTCCTTGAGTGGAAATATCGTGGAGTTTACCAGCGAGTGAGATGAAAGGGTAAGGAGTGAGAATGGAGAAGGGACTCAGGGAGTGAGAGAATTCTCACCTGAGTTCATACTAAATGTGTATATTGGGAAGGGGTAGACTACAGCGCATGCGTTCTCAAACTGTGCACATGGGGTACGCCAGGCGCCGGTTAGGGGTAGGGCCTAGGCGAAAAATTCCAGAAATATAAATTTTCTTTGTTTTTATGGACTCTGTGTCCATCTTTCTTTGATTAGCAAAATTTTTAACGTTGCAAGCAACATATAATATAACAGCACTATCATTATTTTATTTCTTTCACAACATATAATTAGGCTCACGTACTAGACTATATACATTGTAGTCTAGGCCAAGAGCATGCAACATATTTTTATTTAGGTATATTATTATAATTTTTTAAACAAATGGTGGTTAAGTGTCACAAATGTGAGCCAGAAATTTTCAGCGTAGGCCTTCAGCCTAGAGCTCAAATAGGGGAGAGCTGATTAATACTGGCCTAACGATTAATTTCGGGTCGAGCTTCAAAATTTTTGATTCCTTTCAGTACGTCATATCTGTGTGAACTGGATTTAAAACTCTTGTCCTTGTCAAAGACAAATATGGCCTTAAATTTGCGTTTGAATTTGACAAATATTAGGCCAGATATTTTAAATCTGCGCTAGTAAAAACAAGCCCACAACACCACAACACTATAGGTTAGCTTTCTTACAGGGGTTATAGACCAATTTTGACTTTTTGTCAACATGATTACATGACTAAAACAATACATATATTTTAAATTTTGCTCCTTAACACGACTCTAATACACGGAGTGGGGACAACAAAAATGAAGTTAGAGGACCGCTGGTGTACAGGAAGCCGAGGAAAGAATTTAACTGAGAAGTTTTGTGCCAAGGAATAGTCACCACCACTTTTACGGGGAAAGTTACGCCCATGTATATATTCTGTATTTTTTATGCAATTTAGCATATTTTAGTTTTCTACATTAATTGTAGTTTTCCATCTTGATCTGTTTTCAGATAATTCTTTCCATTCCATTTGTTTTTCCTTAAATTTTCTCACAAAGCCAAACGATAGCTTGTGCTCACTTTATAGAACTTCTTCCTTCTCATACGTTCCTCTCTCATCTTAAGACAATTTTATTTGGCCGCGCTTGGTTTGGTAGCGCCTCCGAGTACGCCCCTTGGAGAGGCGCTATGCAAATTGATTTAATGAATGAATGAATTTAACGAATGTGTTCGTTGTCGATATCGTTCTGTTTGCAGTAAATTATCGCTTTCCCGCCGCCGCGCCACTAGAGCACGGTGTGCGCCGCGTCCCCATCTCCCCTATATATATATATATATATATATATATATATATATATATATATATATATAATATTATATATAACTCCCGCGGTTCGTTTATGAGCGGCTTCCAGCTGCGTGTAATGTTTCTCTATTAGGCATCTGATGCACTGCTCGCTCCTTGCCATCGTCTTCATTGGATGCCATTAGCATTGCTGATGAACGGTTTTCTGTTGTTATGGTAACCGTGGTTGCTGCTGCTGCTGCTGCTGCTGCTGTGGTTGCCGTGGAAGCGTCATCAGGGGGTGATGATGACTCAGGACCTCCTTTTCTGTCGATGGTTTAGATGACTTAATTCGGTTGAGATGACGGCATAATTGAGATTACTTGCGTGGTTGAGATGACTTATGTTCTTGAGATGACTTACCTGGTTTAGAGGGAGGGAGGGAGGTGGATGGATGGATGGATGGATGGATAGACGGACGGAAAAATAGATAGATGGTAGAGAGAGACAGACAGACAGAGAGACAGACAGACAGAGAGAGAGACTGAGAGAGAGAGAGCGAGAGCGAACACGGTACTGATAATCCAGGGCTTAGTGACCTAGTTTTCTTTGAATTGATAAGTTTTAAGACTGTATAAACTGCGAGTCATCATCATCAATCATGCTTTTATCGTCTTCAATTTCACTACCACTGGTCCAGAGGCGGATCCAGGGGGCCCAATCTGGCCATGGCCCCCCCCATTTAGAAATTTCTTTATTTTTGACCATCTATTCTGGCGGGGAAAGTTGACGTGCCCCCCCTCCACAAGGGGTCAAGAACTTAGTGGCTTAAGAACACTGTACGACTAAAAAAGTCAACTATTTTGGCGGATAAAATGGTATTTTTTCTTGGGAATTCGACAAATGACTAAAAAAAGTCATAAGATTTTTCGGCGACCAAGACGAAAATTTGTCCCCTGTCCCAAGGCCGAAAATTTTGCTCCCCCCTCGAAAATTTCTGTATCCGCCCTTGCACTGGTCATCTGCAGATCGGTCAGCTCGTGGTCAATTGTTGTCTTCTGCTGACCGACCGTTCGTTGTTCAACTGACCACTATAATACTTAATGCTAATGAAATCGAATCGCAGTTCAGCCGCTTTCCACGTGTCTTAAATTGCCTTCCTTTTTCGTCGACCAAGATTTGCGATTGCCGATCAATTTCGCGGCCGCATTCGATGGCTCAGCAGGATTTAGCGTAGAACATGAACGTTACTGTATACGTGTTGTTGGTTCGGTGGGTTTAAGTCCCAATCCTTACAAATTACCGCTGTCTACTGAAGGCCTTCACTGAGGCCTTGGACTTTGTGGAACAGATGTATCGGGATTTCTTCTATACGTTAATATGTTTGTGAGGCGATGATGTTTTTAGGCTGGTGCTGTTCGACTGTGTTTTGTTTTGCTAAGCAGTATGGTGTTGCAGACTTTGTATGCTAGGAGCTGACTCGATTCCTTGACTATTTTTACACCAGTTACAATCTGGGTAGATTAGATTTGGCCAAGTGAGAATTGCCGAGGGGGTTAGGCCCGGTTGACGAGGCTCACCCCTAGCTGGTCTACCCCATAGTGAAACCTTTATTTAGCAAGTCAGCATTAATCAATGTCTGATCCTCTCAGTTATTTTTCTACAATCTCAGACTTAGCATCATTTACGTGTGGTGTGTGTGAAACTATTTGCATGGACAAATATTGAGTGTTTATTTTAATTGAGATTTTAAACTCTGAATAATGAATTATTTTCGCTGCACTCGACTGCTGTTCCTGAAGACAAACATGAGGCAGGTTTTAATAAGGTTATGTGCATGAAATATATCTCCATTGTAATTAGATCTTCTTTCTTACATTTTCGTACATCTTCAGGTTGGAAAGTCAATCTGTTGAAACACAAAGTTATTGTTCAATCGCTTCCACAGTACTGCATAAAAGATTTGCTGTGGTCGGCCCATGAACTTCTTCGTGTTTTTCCACAAGCATTTGAAAACGTTCTGTTTGAATGTGCACGTTTGGTGTGAGATCTGGAGCGCCTCTGAGCAGTTTCTCTTGAAGTGGCGCTATGTGAAATTGCGATTACGATTACGATTACCGAAATGAATTAAGGTGAAGAAGCATCACTTTCGGCGGCATTTGCAGTTTAACGTCACTGTGTGGTAACAAAGACCATTAGCGACGCCCTCCTCCTCTATCCAGGCTTGGGACTGGCACTGGCAGAGTGCAACCAGTGGCATCACTTTCATTACATGTGGACAGAGTTCCTGAATTTAGGTCCAGTTACTACTTCATAAACATCCAGATAATCACATGGACTGCTTCCTCTATACCAGTGTTTCCCAAACTTTTTGGGCCACGGAACCCTCCGCGTCCTAATATTTTTTGGCGGAACCCCAATGTCAACTAAACGTATTGAATCATGCGGAAGGCACGGGAAGCAAAGGCTAGGCCTACTAATAATCATAAACCTATATAGGCTACCTAAACACACTAAACTATAGAAAGTTTATTTTTCTTACAATATCATGAAAAATTAAATTGCACTGTTTTCAAAACCACGATTTGTGGATCCTACTGAGAGTATGCTCTACATGAGGCTAGAATGTGAAGGTTCATTGGAGTTCTGCTTCACTCGTGATAGGTCAATTAATTGGAAGTTCGTAGTCTCCGTTAGAAGAGTTGACTGCTTTTCACCTTCATTGAGTGGTTTCGCATCCTATTATCATGAATTCATAATTCATGAACAGGAAGCATTTAACCAAGTTTGTTTTCAGGTCGTGAAAATGATTTGCAATAATTTCTGAACGATGGTTTCCTCGAGAACCATTAAAAGTCGTGTGAGTTTGGAAAGCGTTCCACCTTTCTAAATTAAATAAAAGAAGTTAGAACCCTAGCTAGCGTAGGCCTACGTAGAAGTCACTCAATTTCGACAAATATTCCCACAAACATATTAAAATCACTATTTGTTGCTACGGCTACAACATCAGACTTGGCGATTCTTTTTAAACTTGCGTTTTACGGTGCTCAGGCTAGTTTCGTCGAGATAAAGATAACAAAGACGACCTGCGTCTCTGTTCAGACTTAGACCTAAAGCTCTGACGTATACGCTACGTTCAGCAGTGACCTACGCTACGTTCAGCAGTGATGTCTAAGCTTTTACAAACTACATAGGCCTCAGGGGCGGATCCAGAGGGGGGCCAAAATGGCCATGCCCCCCATTTAAAAATTGCATGGGACGTGGCCCCCATTTGGTTTCAACAAACCATTACGAGAGAGAATAACAGGACACCAGGCCCCCCTCCATGAAAAAATCGCATGAGATGTGGCCCCCTTTGATTTATCGTAAGTCTTTTGGCTGTGAAAATTGGGCGAGGACTAAAAAAAAAAAAGGTCATCAACTTTTTTGGCGGATGAGTTGGCGGTCATCAATTTTTTCGGCGACGAGTAAGACCAAATTTTTACGCTGTCCGACCAACAAGACCGAAAATTTTGGCCCCCATCCAAACGTTCTGGATCCGCCACTGATAGTCCTACTAGGCTAATTATTGGATTGCTAATAATCACTGAAAGGTCGGGTGAGGACAAAACACGAAAGACGACTGACGCTAGTTTCAAACTTCCAGTGCATTTTCAAAAGATGCTTGAAATGTTGCATTGCAGTAAAATTTCTCAAACAAATTAATTTTTTTCTCAACTTCTCGCGGAACCCTTGTGCTCGCCCCGCGGAACCCTTGGGTTCCGCGGAACCCACTTTGGGAAACGCTGCTCTATACGTATAGAGCGCAGATTCTCATAGAACATTGGCGGGTTTAATGCGGGTTTAATGGCTCTGCATGGCTAAGCCACGCCACAGCGCAGTACATAACCATAATGGCTGGCAACGCAGATTGGACACGATCCTATGAGAGATCGGCTTAGAAACATAATTATTATAGTGTTGAGATGCCGTGAATGATACAGAGGACTTCCTTCTTCACTGTGACCTTGTTGGTTTTTTAGAGTGTGTGAATTATGTCAGTGGCAGATCACGTGACATTGATTGACAGAACCTGCTGCATGCGTTCGATTACATGCTTGTTGGTGTTTAACGACACGTGTGTCACTCATATCAACGATGATTTGAATATGGTTTAGTGATTTAGTCCAGACAATGTTAGTTAACTAGGTTTGTGTACGTTTATAATCACACTGACGTTTATAATCACACTGACGTTTATAATCACACTGACGTTTATGATCACACTGACGTTTATAATCACACTGACGTTTATAATCACACTGACGTTTATAATCACACTGACGTTTATAATCACACTGACGTTTATAATCAAGTTGATCATAACAGATATTGTGTAGCCATCTGTAACGACTTGAATGAAAAAAGGTCATCTCTCCTTTATAGCGCATTTTCTCATCCTTTATGATTGTCCTGTTGACGACAGCTGCAGATTAATCTCGAACTTTCTGTTTCTGCTTCATTTCTAAGTTTACCTGAGATAAAATTTCTTTTGTTGTTAAGCCGATAAACGACTGATTGATTTGTGGCACCCTCCCTCTTTCTCCAGGCTTGAGACTGGCACTATACCAAGAACGAGAAGCGTCACAGTTAAATTGGCATTTATTCATTTATGCGTCCCTTCAAGGAGACTACTCAGAGGTACTCCCAGCCCACGCAGTCATGCTTCTGTTGTCTGTAGAGTATACCGTATATATATCCAGGGCTGTACTGGTAAATTTTGAGGTGAGTATACGCTGACCGGGAGAAAAACCGACTTTTTCGGGCAAAAATTTCTTGCGGCTGTCATCCGGCAAAAGGTTCCACATTTTCCCGTCTCAAAAATCTGATGACCTTTTTTTTAGTCATCCGGCCAAAAATCCAATCCAATTTTTGGGCCCGCAAAATCTGATAACGTTTTTTACAATTTTTTTAGTCATTTGCTCTGGAATTTGGCGAAAAATACACCTAAATAGCCTTGCCTTTCTCGCGCGTATACCCACACGCCCTTTGTGAGGTGAGTATACGCTGTATACCCGCGTATACCCTGATTTTTCGCGGTGAGTATACGAAGCCGTTTTTGCCCGGAGGTAAGCATATACGCCGTATACCCGCGTATACCCTTGATTACAGCCCTGTATATATCTATATTGCTGGCTTCGTGGCAGATGAATCCCTCGCAGCTTTGATATTTGTTCAGCATTCTGTATGTGTACTGGTTTTTCATTCGAAGGAATATTTGAGTTTACTGTTGGGAATCGGGTTCCTCTTCGTGGCTGGCAGGCAGGCACTGTGGTGGGAATGCCTTATATATGTATATACTAGCTGGGGTACCCGGCGTTGCCCGGGAAATTTAGGATTCGACCCGGCCTCAGCCCCACCACACCACGCCCCACCCCTTCAACCCCCACCCCACAACACCCCACAGCACTCCGACCTCCACCGGTACGCCACCCGTGAAATTACGGTTTTCGGGAAAAATTCCCCCCTGACCCCATCCCTCTCACCCGCCAACCCTCCCCACCCCCACCCCACCAAACCGACCCACCCCTACCTTCGCCTCCCCACCCCACCATCCTCCACCCCACAACGCCCCACCGCACTCCGACCTCCACAGGCACGCCACCCGTGAAATTAGGGTTTTCGGGAAAAATTCCCCCTGATCCCCACCCCTCTCACCCCAACACAACCCTCCCCCACCTACCCCACCCTCTCCCCCACCCACCCACCCCACCGATCCACCCCTACCTTCGCCTCCCCACCCCACCATCCCCCACCCCACAACGCCCCGCTGCACTCCGACCTCCTCAGGTACGCCACCCGTGAAATTTGGGTTTCGGGGAAAATTCCCCCTCACCTCATCCCCTCCCCTCTCCTTCCCTCCACCCAACCCTCCCCCCACCCCACCCCCACCCTCTCCCCCACCTCATCCCACCACACCGACCTGCACCAGTACGCCACCCGTGAGGATCTTCGTGAAAAATACATCATTTGCGCTGGCCTTTTATATAATGACCATGCAAGCGTTTAAAAAGGTGTTTAAGAAACTGCCGTCTCAGTGTTTTCGGCCCCCACCCTGGCCCTCTTGGTGGTAGAGATTCGCCAACCACTGATCCGGGTGGTTCTGATGGCCCTCTATCTGGGTAAAAAAAATCATATAAATGGCTGCGTTTTTTTGGAAAAAAATTTGGGGGTTTCGCCCCCCATCCTGACCCCCATGGTGGCAGAGAATCGCCAACCCCTCGACTTTGTGTCTCTTGCCGAGACCTACACAGTAGTGAAGGTTTGGAGTGAAAAGCTCAAAAACTGTGGAAATGCATCCCGGACAAACAGACAGACAGACAGACAGACAGACAGACACACGTTACAGAATCTTCTCTTTATTTATATAGATATGTGTATATATATGACATATATATGACATATATATATACATATATATATGCATATATATATATAAAGGATACACATTATATATAATATATATAATACATATATATAATACACACACATATATATAATACATATATATATATATAAGAGCCATTGCATTCGGTGGAGAAATCATGGAAACTGATGAGGTCCGATCGGATATCATGTATCCGATGCTGAACGGATATCAATCACGCGTTGGCTCTCTAGGTTTTCTTATTTTATAAGACAATAGAATCACTGGGGAACTTCTCTGTCAGTGCCAACGAGTGATTGAGAAACCCCTTCTGGTTTTGCCATTTCGCGTTTATACTGTGGTGTTGACAGTCTATAGTAGTATAATAGTACGCCTATACAGTACACAGTGGAACGTCGTTATGCTAAAATGGAATCAATCACATCATGTGACAAGGTTTTTGATTGGTGGCAAGTGCAACTTTATATGGAGCCTCTTCAAGAAAAACTCATCAGATTGGTACTTCAGAATTCCGACCCTATATATACTATACGCAAGATCACAATCAAATAGAATGGTCTGCTGGCAGAATTATCATCATCGTCGTCATCATCATAATCATCATCGTCGTTATAATCATCATCGTCGTCATAATCGTCGATGGTGATGTCAAATGTCTGACGACTAATAAATTGATCCATTGTCGTTTGTCATGTCACGTGATCCTCTAATTATTCATGTATGTATGTGTGTATATATATATTTGTACGACATTTATGTAGCGCCTTGCAATGTTCTTGCAGAAGGCGCTGATGATATCAAACGCATGGCTGTCTTTGATCTCCTTTGCATCAATTCTTAATCTATACTGAATAAAATATCCTGTACACCCATTCGCACTTAACCCTTTAGTGATTAGCTAGAGCTTCACATAACATCCATGCGCCTCATGTTTTTCGTTGTCCTATATTTATGCCGTGGCGCTTTCCTCTATGCAGTCTATGGAGTAAACCTTCTGTCTCCTCTGCATCAGTTAAGAGCCGGGAGCGACGCAATGAATGATTCAAATTCGTAGAGTCTAGAAGATTGATGATGATGATGATGATGATGATGATGATGATGATGATGATGATGATGATGATGATGATGATGATGACGATGACGATGACGATGACGATGATGATGTATTGCAGGCTGCCTGTGACACGAAACGGAGTATCCCCCCTGAAAGCTATCCGGGGGGATGAATTAATTTATCCCCCCGGATGGAATTAACCGGTCTATACTATCCGGGGGGATAAACCATTCTATCCCCTTTTTTCAAAAATGAGCATAATAAAAAAAGTTATGCTGTAATCAAAATTTAAAGTGACTCTAATTGTTTTAAGTGTCCTAAGCAATGCTCAGATAAAGGAAACTCGAATTTATTTAGTGACTCTGAGTGTTTTTAAGTGTTTTAAAAGTTTTAAGTGCTCTAAAAACAGGGTAAAACAAATTATATAGTAGGAATAAACATACTTGTTAGTGTCATTGTTCAAAATAAGGCAGATGAAATTTATTTTGCCCAAAAAATTACACGCGGAAGCGGTTTTTTCGACTTTTTTAAATTTGGGGGATACAATTAATACGGGGGATACTCTATTTCGTGACACCTGCTCAGTTAGTATAGTTAAGATTTGTGTATTCTGTTATCTCCGTTCTTGTGAATTGCTTAAATTGCATAATTGTACACTGTAACCGGCTGCGGATATTAACCGGATTGTTGAATAAAGAGAATATTATTATGATGATGATAAGGATGACGACGACGACGATGATGACGACGGTGGTGGTGGTGGCGATGATGATCGTTTCATGGTAGAGATCGAGCAGCAATGTGTATGATCGAAGTTCTTGCCCCACTTCACTTTTTCAGCCTCGATCGATGTGACGACCGCTGGGTTTGTTGCCTGCCGTTGCTTAACTCGGCTGATGTCGATGAGTTAGAGACGTTGTGCGAAAAACAGAGCATTGTTGCGTTTTCTTTTCTCACCTGATTGATTGCCTTTATCTATTTCTTGTCACCGAGGCGGCTTCATCAAAGACTGGCGGCTTCACTCAAAGCGAGAGTCCGAGAAACATGAAACGGATTTTCTCTATCTATATTTCGCGTCCGTCTTTTTCAAACTGGACGCGGCACTGTGTGCGGATTTGAATAATTGATGATATGTCTGTACTGGCATCAAACAATTAATAGCTCTCCAAAACAAAGACGTAATCAGTTCTTTCTTATATATGTAGAAGGTGTCCTTTCATAATTAATTTGTTTCATCGATAATTATATCACAGACTGTTTTCTCTAAGTATAGTATTTAATTGCTGAGAAATGTGACCATTTGAGAGTCAGGATTTCGTCCTTTGGACTAGCATTGTGCTGGACGTATATGCTTTTCTTGGAGCAATTAATTTTCATTTAATTTTGACAAATAATTATTGATGTAGAAAAATGTTGCAGAATGCGTCTCAGTTTCTTTTAACTTTAGAAAAATTGACTCCATTCATTCATTCATTCATTCATTCATTCATTAGTTATTACCTCAAGCCCTTTATTGAGACAGTTCTTGAGACCCACCGTATAGCAGTTCTTTACGTCCTTTCTCTTGAAACGGTATTCACATTCTCTTGACATCCCCAGAATCTAAGTTACATCCTTGAACATGGACAGGATGTATAGCCACATTGAATGATCTGTTGCCCTGTTCTTAGCTTTAGAATAGCGCTATATAAATCAGGTGTTTACTATTAGGATTATATATATGCATAGATGTTAAAAAAACGGAAAAACGTCGTTTTTTTCGAAAAAAAAACACGATAAAAACGGAAACGGAAAATAATTTGACTTTGCGACATCTAAAACCGCATTTTAACCTTGAAAACATTTATTAGAAACCTACGGTTCTAGGACTACTGGTCACAGGCCAACTGATCTATAGGGACTACTGATCATTAGGACTCTACTGATCAGAGGCAACTGATCAAGGTACTATTGATCACAGTCCGAGAACGAACACAATCAATGAAATCAAAGAACAATTTAATATAACGAAACTCAATACCGGAATTGGTTTACTCAGTGTTAATAGCCTACTGTCGAAAATTAGTTATTAGCAAACGATTTCAGTAAAATTACTAAATTTACGACTGGTAGAACACAAAGTAACATACATCGAAGTCCATTGTATAACTCGAAAAACTTGGTTATTGTCTTGCCGAGTGTTATAGCATACGGTCGTATTTAACAAGCAATATAATAGTTATTTAAGCCCATTTTGAACTTTAAAACCTTACTGTCCGACATAATTATTAACGACTGGTAGAAAACAAAGTAACGCTGTTGAAATGAAATGCAAAACTCTCCAAATATTTATGGGACTTTTTGTTGGGCCGTGAGGAGTTTAAATAATTATTCCTTGGCAAACAAATCGGACCCCAACAAGTCGTTTGATGATTAGTTCTATGTTCGATGTGCAATGTGCGTTGTATAATTTGTGATCAATAGTACCTTGATCATTTGCCTCTGATCAGTAGTCCCTTGATCAGCAGTCCTTTGATCAGTAGTCCCTAGATCAGTTGACCTGTGATCAGTAGTCCGCATACTACACCCAGGCTATCTCTTAAATGATGATGTTAAACGATGAAATAATGACTTTAGTTAGCTGAATCCATGAGAGTTGCCGAAAACATAAGGAATATCAGAAAAAAATTGAAATTAAGGAAAATAATAACAGAAAGTAAATGAATAAATAAAGTTAAAGAAAAAATAAAAAACGATAAAATCGATGGGGAAAATAAAAAGCGAAAAAAACGACGTTTTTTGGGAGAGAATAAAAAACGGGAAAAAGTTTTTTACAACTATGTATATGTATACGATCGACGTGTCTTTAAAGTTATTTTATTTATCCATTTTCACAAAGTCTGCTCTCAGTCCCTTTTGCTCGTACTTCCACTATGCAGAACCATGCCTTCTCGGTGCATGGTAGGACCTTCAGTCTCGAATGGTCTTCCTCTGACACTCCGCTCCTTTTCTAAAAGTCCTTCTCAGGCCTACCTCTCTCATCTTAAAACAGTTTTATTTGGCCGGGCTGAGGTTGAGAGCACCTCTGAGCTGCCCCTATTAAAGAGGCGCTATGCAAATGCATTTAGTGAATGAATAATGAAAGAATAAAGTATAGGATAATTAGGATTACGATCGACGTGTCTCCTAAAGTATATACATCACTTTCACGATGTTTTCTACTAAATATCAGAACAACTCTATGGTAATAACTTAAAAGCCACGGATGTCTGATGCTTACAGAGGATCAACCTGTGGTAGATCTTTAGATGGATGAATTTGGCTGAAGTTAATCTGTAGCGGAAGACGAAGCCGGACTCTGAGGCCAGACTATAGTGGAATGAATGGCGTGTTGAAACGATTCCGCGCTGTGAAATGCATTGTGTGTGCCCGGCCGCTCGTCTATTCATTCATTCATTCATTCTTTCGTTCTTTCGTTCGTTCATTCATTCATTGATTCTTTCGTTCGTTCATTGGTTCGGTATACTCGGGAGTATTCGAGTACTCGGACGAATGAATGGATGGGCGAACGAATGAATGAAAGTGCCTCACAAAAGGCGACACTTGTACGCATCTCGAATTCGCTCTGAGTCACGACCTTTACGCTAATGGTGTTTGAGATGCAGCAATTGATTGCATTGACATTGTTAAAAAGAGGCAGCGTTAATTTACGACTTATACTGTGTTCCGCATACTGCATGCGCGTTCCGTTTTCTCTCGGTTCTCTCTCTTACTCTTACCCGTCACCGTATAATTAATTGTCTCCTTTGTGACTGTGTAATAAATTGTCTTTTGCGTCGAGATTATATTCACCGAGTGGCCACAGATGCGATTCTCCTATAACAAGGCCTTATATGACTTCCACTACTGGGTTAATTACAATGTTCCTGATACATTTGCATTTTCCCTGTATATAGACGGTTCGTTTCAATATAGGAGATTACGGTTCCAGTTTACGATTGCAGTTCCGATTTACGGTTCCAGTTTGAGGTTACGTTTTATTATCTGGAGTTATCATTTATCGAGTTTATTATTTTAATTAATTTTTTTATTGCCATTCAAGTTGATGAATATGGTTCCAGTTGGCTTGGAGTTCCAATGTATGGTTCCAGTTTGTGATTACGGTTCCAGTTTAGGATTACGTTTTATCATTCAGTTATTATTTGTGTATATATTGTATTATCATAATTCATTTATGATAACCATTGAAGTTAACAATTTCGGTTCCAGTATTTTTTAATTTCAATTGATTTATGATTTCAGTTCTTCCAGAGCTTTGCGAGCAGGTTGTTGCAAGGATGTATAGTTGGTTAGTTGATTCAATTGATTGCTATGACAATGTCATGACAGAGATGATTATGGCGTCACCCTCCTCCGCTCTAACGTGTTGGACTGGCACTGTCCGAGTACACGAACAGTGATATAGCTCTGCTTGTGTGTACTCTGGTGTCATGCGCTTAGCTTTAGAATATCTTAATTTTTTGTAGAAATTTTAAGTTTAAGTATGAACCGAGTGAAGCCCAGACCAACCATCCAGGTCAAGGTTGGACCGTAGAGAATGAGGTCATGCCCCCCCGCGGACATCCCCTCGACCTATTAATTGTTAAGTGCATCATTACGATTGCTATGGTGATGCTGGGTTGGCCACAATATGGTTCAGGACAAACGTGTGCAATAAAACTATCACCGTTGTTTGTTCTCCGTATTTGCCACATTCTATGTATTTGCCACATTCTATGTATTTGCCACATTCTATGTATTTGCCACATTCTATGTATTTGCCACATTCTATGGATGGCGTCCAATATAGATTTCTGTCAACATAATATGCCGTTTGCCAAGTGCCCATCACAGATGACACGGCTGAGTGGAAGGGGGGTGGACAAATACGTGACCTACATTGCTCTGCTACACCTCACGTGCTCCTTACCTACTTCAGTTCATGTTGCTCCTGTCCTCATGATAATATATTATATTAGGTCTGTACCAACATTCGCTTTGCATTCGCTTTGATGCCAAAATCAAGGGCGGATACAGAAATTTTGGAAGGGGGGCCAAAATTTTTGGTCTTGTGAGACAGAAGAAAAATTTTGTAGTCATCGACCAAATTTTCCGGAAAAAAATACCATTTCATCCGCCGAAAAAACTGATGACCTTTTTTTTAGTCATCGACCAATTTTTCGGGAAACATCCGCCGCTGAATCGAGGGGGGCCTGATGTCCTGTTTTTCTCTCCCACTACATTTATTTAATGGCTTGTTGAAACCAAATGGGGGCCACGTCCCATGCAATTTTTAAATGGGGGGGCCATGGCCGGATTGGCCCCCCTGAATCCGCCCCTGGCCAAAATAGCTATTCAGTATTCGGCCGAATAGTAGCAATGGGAGCGAATAGGAATAGTGCTGACAACGTGGAACGATTGTTGTACTTGAATGTTGTACCGTACAGCACTAATACATACATGTATATGATATGATTATATATTTATATTATATATACACACATAGGTGAGAGAGACAGTGACAGACAGACAGACAGAGAGGCAGACAGACAGACACAGGCAGGCAGAGACAGACAGACGCAGACAGGCAGACAAACACACACAGGCACACAGATCCGTCCGTGCATCCTATATGCTTCTTCAATTCCTCCCCTCCTCATCATTATCCTACTCATTCTTCTGCTTGTCCTCCTCCTCATCTTCCTCCTTCTGCTCCTCCATTATCATATATGATAAGATTGTGGTTATTATTAGTCTTTGTAACCATGGGAACAGAACATGGCCCAAGCCGTGGACCTCCATGCCCAAGTAGAGTAGGTCATATAAAAGGAAACAGCAATACAGGCGGAGATAAAACAGTATGTCTGTCATGCACTGATACAACAAGCTGGCAACACCATTAAACAACATAATGTAAGAAACGAAGCAAACCATGATTTGTTGCTGGCAGAACAGTCAGGTTTTTTCCGGAACTTACCTTCCTTCTGGAGCTTCTCTTTTTTCATGGACCTGTATCATTGTAGTTTTATGATTTATTGACTGTGATTAACTTGGTGCTTATATGCTATAGGCATCGTTAGACTCTTTGGTGCCATGGCTTTTCGAGCTGTGAGCTGTATAATGTAGAGATATACTTTTATTGCAGACGTGAGGGATTAATAAAGAAGATTGCGAGTAAGACTGGGTGGGGGTTGTTCTTCACATGAAGAGAAATGACCTGCTGTTTTCCAGCCATTGTCTGCCATATATATGCCAGTTAAGTAGTCTGTCTGTCTGTCTGTCTCTCTATTTGTTTGTTTGTCTAGCTGTCTGTAAATAACATTATATTGCAGCCACCGATCATAATAATCTGCGTACTTTCTGCTTTGTGTTTGTGTGCAAGTTTTTGTGTATACGTGAGTATGTGTGTATTATTATTATTATTATTTTATTACATAAATTTATTACGCGCGCAAGGTCACACCAAAGTGTGAATATGAATATTATATAGGCATCGTTAGACGAAATAGCATATAATATAATCTGTACATGTTTATGTATATATCAGGTGTTTTTATTTATGTAAACAAGTATGTATTTCGACTCAGAAATGTCACCTGCACTCTCTTCCTCAGTCTGTCAATCTTTATTGAGCTGTGGAGTGATAAACTTCTAGTATTTGTATGAGATCAAGAGGAGTTGACTTGAGTTTATCTCTCAAAAATTTCAACAAGAAACTGCTCAGTCAAGATAGGGCAACTGCGTATTTTGGGTCAAAAACAGACTATTTTAGGCCCTTCTTATTTATGTGTATATGAATTTACGTTACTATAATTATAGCATTGCTTAATTTTATAGCTTTATTGTACACAGTTGCCACCCCCTGCATCAAAATTGTGTTAATAATAATAATAATTATAATAATTATAATAATAGTAATAATAAAATATGAAATATTAGTAGTGGTAGTAGCTGTTGTAATAGTAGTCATGGTAGTAGTCGCCATAGTTATAGTAGCAGCAGCGGTAATATGATGATAATAATAATGAGAATGATTATAATAATGCTTATCATAGTAATAGTAATAATATTGATAATTTAATATTTGCTGCATATCTTTGAATAAATATTGATTGTAAGCATTAATGCAATGTCACCTAATATAAATATAAATAATTATGAGAGTGATATATGAAAATAGAAAATAGAACTTGATTACCAACTTTGTAATCTATATATATATATATATATATATATATATATATATATATATTAACTATATATATTAACTATATATAAATATATATATATAGTTAATGCATAGAGAAGGCGTTTCGTTCGCTATTACCGAATTATGGTTTTATCAGCGAATTTCTCCCATTGTGATGAGACACATATTTCGGTGCCTATAAAATTATGGCTGTTATATGGAACCTTCGTCCCTAATAACTTAATAATTTCGTCCAGTTAGAGGTGCGCGATAATGCATTGGCTATTATGCTGCACTATAAACCAAGACGTTGGGGGTTCATATACGGGCCGGATAGAAATTTGTGTTTATTAAATTTTGTCGTTTATGGAACCCTGTCCGTTTGCCCATCTAATGGTATTGTCAAGCTGTGGTTGCATGGTATAGGCTATGGTTGTTTGGACTGTAAAACGAGAGGCCAAGGGTTCAAATCCTCATTATAGTGCAGAAATTTATTTAAAGACTTCAGTTCCACCTGCGTCCCTCCATAACCAACTCAGCTGATATATATAATGAGTACATTGACTGTACACTGTGTTGTGGGGGAAGACAAGACGGTAAGGGAGAGGACTGGTCACCCGCCTTCGTAATTATGCCGAGGATAGATAGGACAGTGATGTGGCTAACACTTCATACCCAATTGCCCATAGCTGCCTCTCAAGAGGATATAGCTTATTGGACTATGGGTGGTACCTCTTATAAGCACCAATTTCATTTTCATTGATGCACTTTTATCTAAGACTTCCTTCCTTCCTGCGAATTGAGCACTGTCGTATACACTTGCATCTGCGACCATTGTACTTGTGCGTAGCCTCCTTCTCCTTCCTCTTTTCTTCCTCTCTTCGTCCTCCTCTCCTCTACTTCCTCCTGCTCCTCCTCTTCATCTCCTCGTCCTTCTCGTCCTCTTTCTCCTTTGCCTCCGCTTCCTCCTCCACCTCCTCCTCCTCTTCCTATTCATCCTCTTCTTCCTCCTCTGCCTCTTCCTCCTCTATCTCCTCCTCTTTTCCTCCTCCTCTACATCCTCCTCCTTTTCTTCTCCTTCTTCTTATTCTCCTCCTCCTCTCTTCGCCTCTTCCTCATCTCCTGCCCCTGTCCCTGCTCGTTCCATCCGGTACTGATCCGGTCAATGTAAAGATCTGGTCGAGCCACATATGCGTGTGCGTGTGCCTGGAGTAAGTTTGATGCGTTTGTGGTGAAATGAAAACAAAATGAGTTCTTAGAGAAGATTAGCGCCGTCATCGCCGTCGTCGTCGTCGTCGTCTGCTACTGCCGCTCGAGACCCGGATGAAGATGGATGACGTACGGATTTAGACGGTCCCCGGCCGGGTGGGTACACGGGCGCTCCTCCCTCCCATCGAGTGGGGGGGACTTAACCGCACAATCCTCTGCTGAGCTCCTTCCATCCCCATCATCATGAAGGATGACCGCTTTCTTGGAGCCTCTGTCACGAGAAGCATCATCATTATTCTCAGATAGGTGGCGCCAGGGTGTGTATACGCCAAGCGTGCGATACGAGACGTCTTGGGGGGTGGGGTGGTGGGGGGTGGGGGGTGAGGGGTAGGGTGGGGTGGGGGTGGGTGGGTGGGTGGTAGTTCACAAAGGCGGCTACAGAAATGACTCATCGCCTTATTTCCTTCCACAGGGCCGTTTTAAGGAGTTTTGGGGCCCTAGGCACAAACCCTAATCCTAAACATATCCACGAGTCTAGATCTACTCTAGCCAAATCAAGGTTTCTGGGGACGGAGAACAAGTATTTACACACACATTTTTGTCGGTCGATTGCTCGAGACGTGTAGCGCCGAGACGGGAGGGCTATGGGAAAGGAATGTCCGAATGTGTCCCTCCATGAAGTCAGAAATTGTTGAATTTTCACATTGCATTTTAAGCTGCCATCTTTACAAAATTGCTCAACATTCGCAGTGCTGACATGCCTAGGCCCTAGTCTAAGACTTCTATGATTGTTCTTGCAATTATAATAATTCCTTATTCAGTTTCCACATTGTAATGATAGGCCACATGCAGCATTGTAAGCTGGGATCTAAGCAAAATTACAGATTATTATTTCAGTGCTGATTACATCATTACAAGAGTGGTTGAAAGTTTCAATAAAATTAATATAATTATTATTACAATCATAATTTCTTGACGTATCAAATTCAGCAACTCAGTTCTGCTGCTTCTGGACCTTTAGGCCAACAGCATAATAGGCCTAGTAGCCTAACGAATAACTGCAGACAGATCTAGGCTATAATTATATAGGACCTACTTTCTTGCATTGGAATTGGCTTATTCCCGCGCGTTGCTAAAAAGGCTTGTATTGTTGACCATGGAGGATAGCAGCGGCGCCCGCAGGATTTTTTTTTTGTACGCACAGAAATTTTCGAAGGAGGGGCGAACATAAAAAAAAAATTCGTTAGGTCGCCGAAAAAACTTAAGACTTTTTCTTTTTAGTCAGCTAAAATTTCCCAAAACCATACCTTTTCTATCCGCCGAAAAAACTGATGACCTTTTTTTTTTTTTTTTTTTTTTTTTTTTAGTCATCAAGTTAAAATTTTCCCAATGACCTTTTTTTTTTTTTTTTTTTTTTTTAGTCATCAAGCTAAATTTTTCAAAAACATACCTTTTCTATCCTCGCGCTGTACGCACTTACCTATGTGCGTACGTCTACGGGCGCCGCTGCTGTACGCACTTGCGTAAGTGCGTACGCCTGCGGGCGCCCCTGGAGGATAGGCCTACAGTTCTCGGAATTGCCACAAATGTTACACAAACCAAGGAAGAACCGCCAAAATCTGGAAGTCGTGTAGTAGGCCTAATGATTCTGTTTTACTAAGTGTTCAAGTAACAAAACCTTTTTAAATTTCGACAGTTTTAAATTTGAAAGGTAGCACTAAAAAGTCGAAAATTGGTTTTACAAAAATAGTACTTGTACAAATATTAACAGTAAATTATACTCATTGTAAGATGATTGTATCATATTATTAAATTAATAGATTTTATCGTCATAATATCATACAATAGTAAATAATATCACGGTATATTACTAGAGTTCGTGTATTATACAATAATGTAAGCAGCAATTCAAACTTATAATTTGGTCAAATGTTTTGGGTAGTCATTTCTGGGTGAAGTTCCTTCCACACTGGGAGATGCTTAGATTAAACACTGAACGTAACCCGATTCCCGTCTCAAACTCTCAGTCTCAGATATAGAGTGCCGGTACTCTATTCATGCCTTCTATGGGCATGTGTGTCATTTTGTTACGTTTATTAATATTGATAGAAGAACCTAGGCCTATACACAGCTAGAGCACAGCAATCTTTGTATTACAAGTGTACTGTGTAAAATAAATTTAAGCTTAGCACACGTTAAAGTTCGTATAACATGTTGCTAATTTGTTATGCAATGTAGCATTTTGGGTCGCCGCGGGGCCCCCCTGTTGCGCGGGGCCCTAGGCCCAGGCCTCGCGGGCCTGTGCCTTAAAACGGCTCTGTCCTTCCAGCCCTCTTTCGTCCCTATAGTCGGCATTTAGTATTTCGTCCCAGTTCCGCTTTGCGGAAGTCTGTTCTTCCATGGAATACTAAAGCGTAGATTATAGGATGTCCCCTGTTGATCTTCTAAGGAGGTCTAACTGTGCTGTTGGGGGAGGGTTGGTGGGTACTTTAATACTGAACCAATCAGTTAAAGGACTCTAATGTTTGATATATGCATATATGTATATATACTCTCATGTTAATGTATGTATGTATTGTATGTATGTATGTATGTATGTATGTATGTATGTATGTATGTATGTATGTATGTATGTATGTGTGTGTGTATATATATATATATATATGTATGCAACTACATATATATCCGTACATGCATACATGCACATACATTTAAGGGGTGCTATAGAGCTGGAGAAATTAATAAATACATGCATGCATAATATATATTATTCCCACACACACACACATACACACACACACACACACACACACACACACACACACACACACGTGTGTGTCATATAATTATATTATATGTATAAAAATGTATATGGCCTAGGCTATATTATATATATTATATAATATGGACCGTGCGGCCATTAGATGAGACATGAGGCGGTTTACAGCTCTTCTTCTTCCTTCCTTTGTATTGGTGACGATGCATTCGAAGCAGCTTCACTGTTGCCGCCATCGCCGTCACCGCTTCTAAGGCTGACCAATGACCGTCGTAATAAATCGCGTGGCTCTTGTTGCTCGGCCGACGCTCTGCTCCTCCAGATGGCGCTTTAGCAATGATGACGTTGTCTGCTACGTCATTTATAATCTCCTCCTACCGATGCTCTTCTTTTTATCCGAAGTTGCATATGTATAATATATATATATATATATATATATATATATATATATATATATATATATACCTCTGAGTAGAGGCGCTTATAGAAATTCTTGAATGAATGAATTCTTAAATTAATATATTAAATGTACTTTTAAGCACAAGACATCCTATCTTAATTTTGTCTGTCCGTCCTTATGTATGTCTCTGTCAGTATCTGTGTATCTGTGTGATACACACACACCCACACACACACACACACACACACACACACACACATATATATATATATATATATATATATATATATATATATGAGCTTTCTCTTTTATCTCCATCTCTATGGCCTATGTCTGACTCTATCTGTCTGTCTTTTCTGCTGTCTGTCCGTCTGTGTCTGTCTGTCGCTGTTGTTCTTGGCTCTCAATTGAATGGTCGTTAGAAGGGCATGTACCTCTCCTTAATCACCCTCGTCCATTGGACGTCCAGCGGGGAAACAATTATCGGCCATCTTTTTGATGTGTGGTTCCGCGGCCACTCGACAGATGTCGTACGTATAATTGCAATGCATACTGACAGAGACATACATAAGGACGGACAGACAAAATTAAGATAGGATGTCTTGTGCATTGACTGCATTTACCTCGCCTTGATTATGCTAATGCGATTTTTGTTGGCATTTCAGACTATGAGCTACATAGGCTGCAACGCATCCAAAATTCTTTAGCCCGCGTTGTGCTGCGTGTCCCACTACGATCAAGTTCCTCAGTTTTACTTCATCAGCTGCATTGGCTTCCTGTCGAGTTTAGGATTAAATTTAAATTGGCCTGTTTAACCTACAAATCCCTCTCTACCGGAACACCTCCCTACCTTCAGTCACTGCTTACTCCTTATATTCCTCCTCGTAGCCTGCGATCATCAAACATGGGTCTTTTAGTTGAACCTCGATGCAGAACTGTTATTGGCTCGCATGCATTCCATGCCTCTGCTCCCAAAGAATGGAATCTACTTCCACTCTCTCTTCGTTGCTCAAATTCACTCCCTACCTTCAAAAAACGGCTCAAAACTCACTATTTCTCTTTGGCTTTCAAGCACATGGACCTTTAACTGCATCTTCCTCTGGCGGCTAACTATCCGCGCCTCAGATTCACACTTTGGTGTGACCTTGCGCGCGTAATAAATTTATGTAATAATAATATTAATAATAATAATAATAATCATGTACGTATATGTAGTCCTTACTCATTTCCACCAAAGCACCCTTGCCAAAGCACCATATAGATATTTTTCTTACTTTTTTAGTGGTTGTTTTCTTTTTTGTGTACTTATTTGCTTGATTTTTTTTTAAATTAGACGTGATTCATATAATATATGTATGTATTATTATATATATATTTATGTACATGTATATGCATATATAGAGGAGGGGTTGACTGCATTTACCTCAAATGCAAAATGATCGTTGAATATCCACTCTAAAGTCTAATGCTTCACATGTTCACCATGTTGCTTACTCCGAAAATGGCCGCTCGAGATTGCGAAATAAGCGCACGAAAATTAATCAAAAGTTAATCGAACGAAGCCACAGTTAATCAATTACAATTTTTAACAGCAATTAATCAATTAATTAATCGATTAAATCCGCAGCTCATATATATATATATATGTATATATATATATATGTATATATATATATATAATCGTTAAAACACGCAGCCTTTATATATAGATATATTTCTGTAACTTTTCCTTCAGTGAATTCTACTGGGCCAACTATTCGACGGGTCTTGGAGCGGCCCTGCACGAGCTCGGTCACACCTTCGACCTGTCACATACACCGACCGGAGTGATGGCGAGAGGGTTCGATGACATCCACCGAGTCTTCACCGTCTTCCCACAGCCACCCCGCACTGGGTCCAGCAGCGGCGACATCAGCCACTCCGCCAGCCCCATTGCCTACAGTCCAAAGCAGAGTCCGGTTCGAAAGACTACGGTAAGGCGGCAGCTAGAAAGGCTAGGGTAAGGCGGCTGTTCGAAAGGTTACAGTAAGTCGGCAGTTAGAAAGGCTATGGTAAGGCGGCTGTTCGAAAGGTTACAGTAAGTCGGCAGTTAGAAAGGCTATGGTAAGGCGGCTGTTCGAAAGGTTACGGTAAGGCGGCAGTTAGAAAGGCTATGGTAAGGCGGCAGTTAGAAAGGCTATGGTAAAGCGGCAGTTGGAAAGGCTACGGTAAGGCGGCAGTTAGAAAACTACGGTAAGGCGGCAGTTAGAAAACTACGGTAAGGGGCTAGTTAGAAAGACTACGGTAAGGCGGCAGTTAGAAAGACTACGGTAAGGCAGCTGTTCGACAGACTACGGTAAGGCGGCAGTTAGAAAGACTACGATAAGGCAGCTGTTCGACAGACTACGGTAAGGCGGCTACGATAAGGCAGCAGTTAGAAAGGCTACGGTAAGGCGGCAGTTAGAAAGGTTACGGTAAAGCGGCAGTTAGAAAGACTACGGTAAAGCGGCAGTTAGAAAGACTACGGTAAGGCGGCAGTTAGAAAGACTACGGTAAAGCGGCAGTTAGAAAGACTACGGTAAGGCGGCAGTTAGAAAGACTACGGTAAAGCGGCAGTTAGAAATAATAATTATATACTTTATTATCTATTCCTTGGCGTAGTTCCCTTTGTACTTCTTCATATAATGGCATTCAAGCATTTTACAGGTGTTTAGTTTAAAAATGTATGTGGCAGTGAGTTAGGGTCAGACTAATTATCGGCTCCCTGTAGTTCTTGTAATAAAAGGAGTGTGGGTTGACCCAATGACCTGTGAGCTTCAGCAGCTGTGCAGCATTGAGGCTTGGGTTGGTCGAACTGTATACAGAATTGGTTGCCTAGCAACCTGCGACACGTGATCGTTGTTGGTCTTTGTTGTCTCTCTTCCATTTGTTTCCATCATTGCTTTGTGTTGTGAGGCGCCTCTGGTGGATCATTGGCGGTGGTCTGCTGGTGAGTGCTGGATGGGGCGCTATACAAATGCGGTGCCTACTATTACAATTACAATGGAGAGACAGAGAGAGCGAGAGAGAGAGACAGAGACAGACAGAGAGAGACAGAGCAAGACAAAGAGAGAGAGAGAGGGAATGGCTTAGGGTGGCGGAAGGAACAGGAGCGTGTGAATTGGAACAGAGGATGGAAGGATGGAGAGATGGACGGGGGTGGGGGAAGAACGGTGCACGAGATGCAGAGAGAGAGAGAGAGAGACAGACAGACAGACATACAGACAGACAGAGAGAGAGAGAGAGAGAGAGAGAGAGAGAGAGAAGGAGCTATGGAAGGATGATGTTGAAGGATGATGTTACATAGGGATGGAGTGAGAGATGGAAAGAGGGATAGACATTCGGTTAGGGGAGGAAAGGAGGTGGGGTGGGTAGGAGAGAGGGTGTGTAGGAGGTAGGGTGGGTATGAGGTAGGGGTTGTGCAGCTTCCGTTCTGGGCTTTATTGGCGCTGTCTGATGCCTGCCACAAATCAGCCGGATGTGAGCGTCCCATTCATTCTACTCGCGAGGTCTTTACCGCTCCCACTGTCTCTCCTTCTTTCTCCGTCTGTCTGGCTGCATCTCTGTCTGTCTATCTGTGTACGTGACTGCTTCTGTCAGTATCTTTGTCTGTGTCTTCGTGTGTCTCTGTGTCTGTCTATGTCCAGTCGTTCTGAGCCCTACAGGTGTCTGTCTGTGTCTCTATCTGTTTGTGTGTCTGTCTGTATGTCTGTCTGTCTGTCTCTATATATTTCTTTGTCTCTGTCGATATCTTTTTTCGCTCATTCTTTCTCTGAACTGCAATCTTTGTTCGCTTGGGGAAGATTCTCTCAGTTGCAATTGACGAAACAACAATCATCATTTGTTTCTTCCAGCTGTCGTCGTTTTCACCAGCTGCCTACTCCTTTTCATCCTCCTTTTCATTCTGCTCTTCCTCGTCTTCTTCCTCCTTTCCCTCTCCCCACCCTCTTCCTTCTGTTTCTTCCATTCCTTCTGATCCTTCTCCATCCGCAGACCCGTTTGTCATCGGCTGTGAATGTAGAATGTACTACCGGTATATAAATTTTGGTATTGGTTTCATATACCGGGCCTGTGTATGCCCGGGATATGTTCAAGCAGTGGCGTAGACAGGAAGGTGTTTAGGGGTTAAACCCCCTCATTGGCTTAGGAAAAAGTTTTTTAAAAGGTTATTTATCCACTTAAATAAGAAAAAAACAATTGTTTGTAGTAGCAATTGTTTGTTGGGCTGGTGTCAGGAAGGGCATCCGGCCAGGCCATAAACCCCCATCATAAATTATAAATGCCTGGCTATGCCACTGCATTCAAAAGGTATATCTTTACCACCACAAATACCTCAGAAGACATTTTCCGCTCATCTTAAGACATTCTCCCCTTTTCCACTGTATGTGTATGAGGTGCTTAAGAGCTGTCGGGTGCTCCGTATCACAGCACGGGATGCGCTCTGCTCTGCGCCCTGCGCTGTTGGAACACGGATGAGCTTAATCCGCATCATCGTTCAGGGTTTCATTGCCCGGCCAGCGTTGCTCTGTGCGCATCATCTCCTGTCAACAAGTCAGCTCGTCGGCCACATCTTGACTCGGCGTGTCTTTGGCGTTTAATGTGCATTTTATGGCCGCGGTTCATCTATTTACGAGATACTTGCACGGAATCTCATTTAGCAATGTCTCTTTTTGAGAACAAGGACTTTTCTGCTTTGCTTTGAAGTCCGATGACGATATATACCGACCATCGTGGATCGGGATGGGAATCTAGAACTCGTTGGGCGTTTTGTGGTTACGGGGGATGAGTTGCTTTGTAAGGCACCCTTGTAACGGCATGGCTGTGTTCCTGCGCCGTATAAATTGTCATTGTTATTATTATTGTTATTATTGCCAGTGGGGACACTTCCCTTTATCTTAGTTTAAGTTTTTTACACTTCTCTTTATCTTAGATTAAGTTTTTTACACTTCTCTTTATCTTAGGTTAAGTTTTTTACACCTCTTTATCTTAGGTTAAGTTTTTTACACCTCTTTATCTTAGGTTAAATTTTGTGTTCATTAGGCCAAAAAAAAATAATGTTGTGTTTCCGGTAACCCGACCGACCCTCTTTCATTGCCGCGACTCAAATAATTTTGTAAAAAAAATTTATTTAAAAAAATATTTTATAAAATTTTTTTAAATTTTTTTTCATTTTTTAAATTTTGTATTAACATAATAAAGTGGCATTGCCTTCCATATAGAGTTGGATCTTAGCACAAAAAATGTGTTTCCGGTAACCCGACCGTCTCACTTTTATTGCCACGACTCGGAAAATTTTGTGGATTTTTAAAAATTTACAGTGGCATTGTCTTCCGTATATGAGAAGTACATAGCATTCACTAAGCCAGGCGACGATCGTAAGCACTAAGCAGCCGTCTTTCAAGGTATATAATGGTCTGTTAATTAGAGCAATCAATAGTTTCCCACGCAGTTTGACAAGGCAGGCGGTTGTGGGTGGATGGGGGAGAGAGCAATAGATCTGAAAGGAGGGTTTTCTCACGGTAGCTCGTTGCAGGCATTGAGGAGGTCTACAGTGCCATCTAGCCTGTAGCACATGATGGCTATACACAACCTGCTGCAAGTTTATAGTTTAACTAGCTGTTTTTCCGTCCATTTTTGCTCACTTTGACTTCCTAAGCTGACGCTCTCTTGTGATCACTGTGCCCTCCTTTGCTCTCTGCCTCTTTCTGCTCTCTTTTGCTCAGTGTGCTCTTGTGTTTACTGTGCCTTTTTGTGCTCAGAGTGCTCTCTTCTACTAACTCTGCTCTCTTCCGCTCACTGAGCAGTTCTCTTTTATTTCGATCACTCTTTGGTGAAGGATTTAACATTCATTCATTCAAGTAGTTATATAGCACCTCTTCAAGGAAACTACTCAGAGGGTTCCCGACTCCAGCATGGCCAAAAAGAACAGTTTTCAAGTGAATAGAATGTCTCATTTTATTTTATTGATCTCTCAATTTCTATAGCACCTGTTTACGCTAACTACTCAGAAGCGCTCCCAACTACAGTGTGGACACTGCATCAGAGTTTTACGCCTGCCTAACTACTTCCTGGCTGCCAGTCTTGAGAAACCTCTAGCCTTATCATTCTCACTTGAGCCACCTCTAACGTTGACTAGGGAAAATAAATCTAGCGACCTCTAGTTGTAACTAGTAACTGGCTCGGCCAGTCTGGAACGACCCCTAGCAGTGATGTTCTGTTCGCACTCATCTTCCCCTTCCCTTCCCACTTTATCTTACCAGAAAAGATGTTAACAAAATGAAATTAATAGAACTGTTTTCTAGAGCAGTTTTAGGTGCAGACAGTCGAGGAAATAGGCAGTTTATACTTGCTTAAAACACGTACTTTGCTGCAGCGTGTACCTTTTACGCAAAAAAGAGTAGTGGGGTATAATTTTTCGGATAATCACTGTATAAAAATATTTTACAAAATAAAAATATTTTTCGACCTACCTACCCAATTTTTTTTAGCACTGTTACCGGAAACACAGCATTATTTTTTTTTGGCCTTATCTTTATTCATTTGCTATTAGTATTTACTACCAGCCACAGCTCTGCACGGGCATGTAGAGAGAAAGAGAAGCAGTGAGACAAGCGAAGACTTGGATGGACAATACAAAAGAAGATCTAATGATGCAGACCATGGATATGAGGAATGCTGTAGACAAAAATCAGTGACACAGCAAGTTGGAAACGCCATGCTGAGGCCTCATGAGAGTAGCCCCCTTGAAGAGGCGCTATATAAATGCATCTAATGCATTATCGTTGGCATAATGACGCCTGACAGAGAAGTGACGATGAAGAAGAAGAAGAAGAAGAAGAATTGTTGAATTCGTTTATTTATTTATCTACGACTCTTAATATCATTTCGGCTAGTTAGCGCAGAGAGCGCCTCTCTGAGTAGATATCTTGAAGAGGCGCTATATAAATTCTCAGAATGAATGAACAAATGAATTTACTTTTCTACTTCCTCAGATGGTTCCTGCCATGAACGGCTCGCCAAAGCCGTGCTACCCGCTGCGTCACAGTCACCAGTGGTCGTTCGAGTCTCCACCCATCGTCCAGCTGGAAACGTCCTTCCGGAAAGTGCACGTCCAGACATCGCAGACGATGGTCATGAAGAACTACGACGGATCGGAAGTCGCGAAGACGGTGACGCGACATCGTGACGGTGTCGAGACGATTGTCGAACTGACGACTTATCCGACGAACTGCAAAGTGCTTTTGAGGGAATTTGTGAAGAATCTCGCATCAGGGAAATCTCGTAAATACATCTACGTTGTTTACATAATTATGATTGTGTGTTCGAAAATAATTAGAGTTTATTCTGCCAGTTTGTTTAATTTCTTCCTATTATCTTGACCCCTGTTTCTAATCTGTATTTATTCATTCGTTCGTTCATTAGATGCATTTATATAGCGCCTCTTCAAGGGGACTAGTCAGAGGCGCTCCCAACCTCAGCGCGGCCAAATAAAACTGTCTTAAGATGAGCTAGGAAAGCCTGAGAAGGATTTTTGCAAATGCTGAGCACTCTAATTGCTCGGCTACATACCATGTGTCACTTGCAATTATCATGTGTCACCTGGATTACCATGTGTAACATCTGATTACCATGTGTTGCATGTCATTGCCATGTGTCACATGTGATTACTATGTGTCACATTTTATACCATGTGTCACATTTGATACCATGTGTCACGTGTGATGGCAAAAACCAGAACTTCCCGGGCAACGCCGAGTATCCCTGCTAGTTAATAATAATCTCGGAGTCCCTGGGGTAATGAAATATCTCAGAACAAACAATGATATTATAGTGATGAAAAAACTATAAGATGATTTCCATAGCATCGTAGTGCATCCAGGCTGCCAAAGTCAATGGAAAGGGTGGTGTGCATTAGTTTAGAAATCATTAATTCAATTCAATTTGTTTGTTGAACCCAGTAAAAACAAAATTTAAGTAAATCTTCTACACAAACTGTCTTTTAAATTTTGGTTATTTAATCGTTTCTCTGTCTTATTTGTTCAATTACTGTTTTTGTTAATGAAATTATTTTTCTAGGTTCAATAAATAAATAAATTGAATAAGTATATTGAATTCATTTCAAACTTACGCCCAATTCTCAGGTTAAGGTTGTCTGACTTTGAGTTTGTCGTTTCTCGTTTTGATCAGGGACAACCATTTCGATGACAACTTGCCTTCCACGGAAAGGAAGCGAGTCCTGTAATGGAATAAAGTCACCGCATCAGGGAAGGGAAGACTCTCCATCACCGTCGCCTCCTTCAGGTTCTTTTCCGATCTGCAACGGCACTTCATCCAACATCATTCAACCGACAACTCAATTTCAAGAGGCACGGTACAAAGATGGAGGTGCTCACTGGTACAGGTCATCAGCCGTCCTTCTGCACTACCACAAGTATGTTCACACTACCACAAGTATGTTCACACTACCACAAGTATGTTCACACTGCCACAAGTATGTTCACACTACCACAAGTATGTTCACACTGCCACAAGTATGTTCACACTACCACAAGTATGTTCACACTACCACAAGTATGTTCACACTGCCACAAGTATGTTCACACTACCACAAGTATGTTCACACTACTACAAGTATGCTCACCAGTTAGGGTGACTTGTGTCATTGATATTCAACAGAGCTGTGTGAACGAATTGGTGTAGTAAAGGATCTACTTACTTACTTACTTACTCGCTCGTGTCATTCTGTTCTTTCACATTGCAGTGTATTCCTACACATTATTTCTAGTGTGTTCTCATGCTTTGCAGAGGTCCTTAGAATGTGTTCTGTACAAGCTCAGTAAATTTTTATACATTTGTTCAGAGGTCAATCATAAATATTTACAATTGTACATTGCACACATGCATGTATACATTGTATAGTATACATTATAGTATACATTACATATTACATACTTGAATATGTAAATTACTGTTTAATAGTGTTTATGTATAAGTAATGGTCTCTAACATTAAATTGATTGCTCGTCAATAAATTCTCTATAAAATGCTGAGTTGTTCTGATCTGCTTGCAAGTACAACTGATTTTCTGCTTTCATGGTTTGATGCTGTCTTGTTGTAATGTTGTATTGTTATGTTTGTTGTGTGTCTTCTCATTAGGTGGTTTAACATTCCTACATCAAAAATTGCCGAACAGCCAACAATGGATGGGTATGTAAGAATGTCTGTCATAAAAAATGCATTGTTTACTTATTTGCTGTTTACTTCACAGCTCAAATGCTAGTTATCGTATGCTTTGAACGCATTGTATAGAGTGATTTGTATTTAAAAGTGGCTACACTCTTAGATCTATGCTGGTAAAAATCGATCAAGTTTTTGATCATTTCAAGTTCCCGTGATTTGAACCCACATTCATTGTGTTTGAATTTACGGTTAATTTGTATTGCTTTACTTTCTGTTTTCCAATTTAAGTTGTATTTTGTTTGTATGCGCACTTCTTATAGCGCCTCTTCCAGCCCTCAACCGCTACTCAGAGGCGCTCCCGACTACAGCGCGGACACTGCTTCGGAGTTTCACGCCTAAGCGCTGAGCAATTACGAGTGAAGGACTTGCCCAAGGTCCCTACGCGGCGAGGTGGATTCGAACCTCGAACCTTCCGGCTTCAAGGCGACGACGCCACCACTACACCACCGCACCCCACAATATTTTGTTCCATCCACTTCTTGTTTTTTTTCAATAATCAGTCAAATAATAATCCAGTTCACAACTTTATATTACCAATCCATTTAACTATAATATGTACATATATGCATATACATACACACACACACACATATATATATTATATATATATATATATCTATAATCTAGGTTACTTTATAGACGATAACTTCTGGCTATTATTCATCTCTGTTGTCACTTATTGCTGTTTGTCACGCAGGTTTTAATAAACGAAGATATATTTTCAGTCTTTGATTAAACTTAATTTTAATGAATATAATCTTTTTCCAATGCTACTACTAGGAAACTAATTATAATTTTGCAAAAAATATCAGGAATCTTGATCAAATCACTAAGTTCTGCAAATACCAGAAATTTGAATGAAATTATTGTGCTCGCTAGGAACCTGATCAGGTGTCCGTCCGGGTTACGACTGATCGAACTGCGGACGGTACCAGACGGGGCGGTCTTCCATCACTGGGAATTTCTCCATGACTCTCCGCCGGTCCAGTTCATTCTGGATCCGGAAGAGATTCGAGAGTTCGCTCCAGGTATCGGAGACGAGGTTGGACTACTTGCGGAGGATGACGCTGGCAACATTCTTAAGAAGAAGATCACTCTATCGGACCTCGACGGCAGTGCGGTCACCTGATCGAAGTGCAGTGCGGTCACCTGATCGAAGTGCAGTGCGGTCACCTCATCGAAGTGCAGTGCGGTCACCTGATCGAAGTGCAGTGCGGTCACCTGATCGAAGTGCAGTGCGGTCACCTCATCGAAGTGCAGTGCGGTCACCTGATCGAAGACGTTGTCTGGTCAAGTCGTCCATCTCAGTATTTGTGCGTGTGTATGTGGCCATTGGTCAGTTGGTGTTGTCGAGAGATCGTCATTGTCAGTGAAATTGTGACATGACCGATCATACCGACGGACAGTATGACAATTGTAGAAAAATAGCTGCCAGCCAGCCAATGTTTTACATGAAGTTGGTGTGTGCAATGAAGACTTTTTACTACGGGCGTCCTAAAAACTCCCTCAACCCCGTGGCAATTCTCACCCTGTCTCCTGACCTCTTCGCATAATCTATTTTCATAGATGTTGATCTAAGGATGGCAGGGTTACCATGACAAAAGCCAAATTATTGTGTTATAGTGAATTTAATCGTTTTACTACATTGCGATCGTTTTAAATCTTTGAATGAATTGATTGAGTGAGATCCTTCTGCACCACTGCTGGTTTGATGAGTGCCCCCCCATTTTAAGTTCCCACGGGCGGGCTGTGCTAACCTGGGATTTAAATCTTTTACATAGAACACCATCAGGAGGCAAACCATCATGCATACACCAAGACGCCTTGACATATGCCCTAACCAACCCAAATCTTAGTCTATTTGGGACTTCTATAATTTATAGATTGCTTGAGAAGATGGTAAGTAAAAGGAGCGTCACTAGTAGTGGCACGACTGCCGCTTCCAGCAAACCGGAAGTGATGTCATAACTGGTTCTCTACTCTACATATAGCAAGTAGACTGGTGCAATAGTCCTAACCAATCCAAATCTTAGGCAATTTGTTGTTTTCAAAAGCTTCCTAGTAGCCGCTGGCCGTTTTAGTTTGCATGGCAAGTAGATGATGCTTTAAGCTCTTTGTAACTGTGGTGTGTTCATATTGTACGTCAATAGCTGATGAGGTTTTTATGTCATATCACGTTTCATGGCTCTGCCAATTATGCAGTTGTAGACGTTTGAACCATGGTGAAAATTAGTCAAGTTCGCGAAATACTTGCAGGTTTGCTTTTGGCGAGTGTTACTAAACCAGGATCGGTTTCTAGTTTTATTGCTAAGGTCACATTAAGTGCAGATATGATATTGTAATCTTCGTTTAATTTAGGAAAAGAGACAAATCCAGGTGCAACACTGCACCCAGTTACATGTCAAAGCACGTTAAAAATCAACAACGGCAAAATTATTGTGAACATAACAATGTCTATGTGTAATTGCCTTGAACTTTTATACCGTACTGGAAATGCTGCCAATCATCATCATTATGCGTAAAATATTTCCAGAAATTGGTCTTAAAGTGTAAAAGAAGTTGGGAAAGTTTATTGTTTTTACTTAGTTTTCTATTCTGCGGAGCATTTTTGAACGTTCTGCGAGCATTTCTGTTTGAAATTTGGTGTTTGAAATTTTAGTTACGTGTTTCACTTTGGTTTTAATGCGAATTTGATTCTTGCTGGACTGAAAGCTTCATAAAACCAGCAAAGTCTTACTTTCATTTGATGTTCTTTTCGACAATAATGACATCCAGTGTAATACCGTGATATTGTTAATACCAGGAAAACTTGCTTTTGGCTATTATTTTGTTTGGGAGTGCACTACAAGGTGTGAATCCGAAGCGGTGTTAGACAATTTCCAAGAGAAGAGAAAGCGCGAAAACAGACTTTAAAGGCAAATGAGAAATAGTGATTGGTATGTGCTTCTTGAAGAAAGAAATAGAGTTCGAACTTTGAGAGCTTTATGGATTTTACTTGTATCTAGAGTCTAGATATCTAGTCAGTTGTGTAGTCAAGCACTTATGCAAAAATCGTCAAGCTAATAGTTTACTAATAGTCATATGTGGAAACTAAGTTGAAGCAGTCATTGGGAGAACAACATTCAACGTTAAACCTTAGTCCTTCCCGTGCATGACTGCACGTCGGGCAACACTGCTTCGCCATTCTCCTCTGCCCATCGCCACCTCTACAGCGTCCAACACAACATTCAAACAGAAACATAAAGAATTATGAAACATATCACAGAATAGATAAAGCGTAATATTCATAAGGAAACATTAAATAGATGCAGAGGGCGAGAGAAGGAGGGCGAGATGCACAATAATTTCAAATGTATGAAACTCAAGCAGGCACAACTTAAACAGACCAATTGTTCAGGGCATTATGGAGACAGTCGAAGAAAAAAGAAGAAAAAATATTAGTACACATGTTTTTAAAGAATACGTGAAATATAGTTATGGCGATCTTTAATAATTATGTAATGTAATTATGTAAAGTTGTGTTCTAGCTAAAAAGTATTGTATGGATGGATGGATAACAAAGTCTGATGTACGTGTTTAGGGTAATTGTTAATGGCTTAAAAAGTCTGTTACGGTCATTTAAGCAATTTGAGTGACACTTAGCACAGTGTCGTTTTTATTAAGCAGTCGGTCTTTTACTAAAATGCCTGCCTAGCTGGGGTGGCATAGATGTTATGAGCTACCGCTGTGGCCATGGGGTATAAAGGCATTTCTTTACCTTTCTTCTGTCTAAACATACACACCTAGCACTGTCTTGAACTTGAAAATCATCTGAATAAATTATTTTTACTAAACGACTTGAAAAGTTTTGTTTCAAATGCACATTCTAACTTTGTTTCCTTTTATTGATTCATTTTCGTAATATTATTTTTATCTATTTATTTCCGCTTCGCATATGCAAGGATTTAACAGAATTTTTTATTAATTAAGGTTCTATTATGGTTGATCTGTAAGCCGTTATCATGTTCATTGCTCTTTCATTTGTTATTTGTTATGAATAAATTTATATGCCGCCACAGCAGGAAAATATAGTTGGCAGCTATTGTTTTGGTTATCCCTACCTGCATCATGCGTATGCTTATTTATAATTATTTATTATTAATTTTGAATGTATTATTATTGTAACATGTATGCTTTCATTTTTTATTATAATATTATGCCAGGTAGAAATTATCCTGCAGCGTCAAACATTTTCTGGAGAGAGTCGTAGAAAGTTCTGGAATGGCTTGAATTCACTTGCCTGCAACTCAGCTAATAAAATTATCATTATTTGTAAATTTCTGCATACATTATTTTAAGTTCATGATTAAAATTATCATTTGGGCACTGTAATTTGTTACTACCAGGTAAACAGAATTTTATGTCGATCTAGTTTCTATCAACTTTGAAAGCCCCAAATAACTTATAATGTTTGTATAATGTCTGTTTAAGACAGGCAATTGCAGCAATACTGTGGAGTTTACAAATGAAAACTGAACACACAATGTGTCTGTTGAGGTATTTAATGTACATTCTGCTATCTTCAGTTTTAAAATGCAAGTGATATATTTTATACTGCTAGTTGGCTGGAGTAATGTCTGTTAAAACTAGACTTCACCGTTCTAAGAACCCTTGTAAGGATACAGTATCTGACAATCACTAACAATTATTGTGGCCATATGATTATGCTCGCATTCCATTTATGGGTCACTTAATGTCTGCCTCCTGTGTGCAGTGTATTATGTCTGCTTGTATGTGTCTGATATATATATAATGGCCCTGAGTGTTATAGCAATCTTCAAAGTGACTGTCATATTAAGATTTTTATGGCTTTGGATCATATGTGTTTGTATGTATGTTTGTAAGTGCACTTTTTATAGCGCCTCTTCAAGCTTGCTACTCGGAGGCGCTCCAGACTACACAGCGGACACTGCTTCGGAGTTTCACGCCGAAGTGCTGAGCAATTGCAAGTGAATGACTTGCCCAAGGTCCTACGTGGCAACTTGAGGTGGACTCGAACCTGCAACCCTCCGGCTGCAAGGCACTACCTCCAATGCGCCCCACATTGGTTCAGAGCTGATGACACTTTTATTATTATCTTGCAATATATTATCCCATTATTGTACCAGCTGCCATGCCTTGCTTTTATCTTGTTGTGTTTCATTTTTGTTTTGACAACTCTTCTGCTGATATAAGGTGTTGGTTGTGGGATTGGCTTTCTGGTTGGCTGGTGACTGCCAAATGACTGGCAGACTGACTGAGTGACTCACTCACTCACTCACTCACCAAGGAAGGTTGAAGAGGCTGAACTTATTTCGATTATTCAAAGAGTTGGAGAGTGACGTGATTGTGGCCATAATTATGATATATGGCCTGCAACCCTGGAGCAAAAAACAGAGATCGGTTTAGTCTGAGGTTTTGGATTTTTTTCTGCGTACAGTTTAAAGCCGCCTCATAAATGATCATAATTCTTAGAATGCCAGTCACATAGACTATGCTTATAATTATGTTATGGTTCCAAGTATGAGTGAAATTTTAGTCTAAATAATTTTGTTTAATTGGCAGTTGAAACAGATAAATATGTAGAAGAATAAATTATTGCTCTCTGCATTTCTGTACACTGTCTTGCTGGGATTTCTGTAGTGGCATCTAAAGGCCTCTTTAAGTAAGTAGGTAGGTAAATGTGTTCTCTATCAAGCGCATGTAACACTCGGCATCTTACATACAAACCCCTCAATAAATAATTGTGGTAAGGAAAGGTGCCAACGTGGGACCCTTGGAGATGCTTTTGTTCCTGGGGTGTAGTGCATGGGTGCTTTAAGAATGTTCCGAGGATATGTGCTTGAGTACATTAACAAAATCTTGCTTCGACACCTTTCGTTGCATTTCGTAGCCCATGTCCATATCAGCATCAATCTGTGCATACATTTGCTAGATTATATTTTTAGGAATTGTACAGCGAATGTCTCGTTAGTCTGTTTCGTCTTTGTGTTGTGAAACGTTACGTGTTGTATCGTTGTATTTGGCAGACATGTGTTTTGTTGTTACAGAGACATGTGTCGTATCAACGTCTTTGGCAGACATGTGTTTTGTTGTTACAAAGACATGTGTTGTATCAACGTCTTTGGCAGACATGTGTTTTGTTGTTACAGAGACATGTTAGACTTGGTATCTGATTTGTTAGTTGTGCTACGAGTATACTGTTTGTTAGCGAATATGTAAAGTAATCTATGCATGATTGTTCCCTGGAGTTGTATTTAGAATAAGTACCATGTTCTGGAATTATTATAGATGAGTGCTGTTACAGTAGTTGTTACATAGCATCAAAGTATTTTTAGAATAAACTTTCTCGCAAGTAGTTCTTAATCTCGGAAAGTGCTTAGAGACAGCTGACTTCTTGGGTGGCAGCAGCAGGGTAAGGCTTTAGGTTCATAAATCTAAATGTCTGGAGTTTGAAACCTGACTCACTCTATAATCTATATCCATGTGTGAGTTGGATAAGTTGTTGCTGATTTATGAATGTTTTCTGGAAGTTAGGCTACATATGCTCGAAAAAGGTCCTTCAACATTGAGACTATACATGTACCATTGGAAACTAACTGATTAGTACGTGCTCACCTGTATTATGTTCACAATTGACATCGTTAAAGTAATTTGTTTAATTAGTAATTATGCAATGCCTTTATAATTTGTTCCATAGTGAATGACTATTCACCTTTAGATACCGGTAGTCTGTTCTGTGTTTCCTGCAAGCTTTTCCTTTGTGATTTGTTCTAGAGTCAGTTTTCACTTACCTACGTAATTTGTTCCTTAATGAATTTGCAATTACCTAAGCATTCTTCACAATTCGTGTCTTATAAAAGTGAATAGAAATTCGTGCAAATGATCAGTATTACTCTTTACAGTTATAACGAGTCAGTGGTGAATTGTAGGAGCCTGGTGTTCCGACAACAGTAGTCTGTTCTGTGTTCTGTTAACAGTTCGAGGTGCATGACTCCCCCCCATCTACCTCATCAGTTTTTTTTGTTTCCCCCAGACATTACTTATACATGGATTATTTTCCAACAATGTACTTTGTCCAGATAATTATGTGTATATCTGTACTGGATGGGTTGGAGTAGTCTCTGACATAATGCTATTTCTTGTGCCAACCACATTCTGTTGAGCTTTTCAAAATCAATGAAAATTACGACTTGCATTTGAAATGTTAAGTCTTTGAATGAGTAATCGAGAAAATGCCAAATTTGAACAACAGTTGTCTATTTTTGCCATCGTGTCTCTGTCATATTGTTTAATGGTCGTAGGTGAAAGTAGATCAGATGAATGTTGTCCTGTGAGGGTATCGCTTGTGCACTGATGTGCAGAGATGAATCTATATTGTGTCTGCTTCTGTGTGTAATGTCAGGTAACGGCCCGCTATTCCGAGGGTCCACTATTCCGAATATCCGCTATATTTAGTTCGTTATCCTTGATGGTTAGGGTTACAGTGGGTTATGGTTGGGGTGGGTTATGGTTAGGGTTGGGTGTGTTAGGATTAGGGTTAGGGTTGGGGAAGGTTATGATTAGGGTTATAGTTATGGTTGGGGTGGGTTATGGTTAGGGTTGGAGCGGGTTAGGTTTAGGGTTGGGGTGAGTTAGGGCTAGGTTTGGGGTTAGGGTTCGGAATAGTGGACCTTCAGAATAGTGGACCCTCGGAATAATGGACCCAAACCGTAATGTCGTTTTGTGCACCACGTTCAGCAGCTGTTATTCCCAAATGATGATATTCACTTATGGTGATTTTAAAATAGGTTTCTAAAGATGAATTTAACTGAAAAGCTAATCGACGAGAATCGATGATCACTGCAACTGCCTTTCTCGACTTAGAATATATTTTAGTCATCAATTATATGCAAGATGTATAAGAATTTTATGACAATTGAATAAATACATATCTGCTGTGTTTCAATTGTCAAGCCTTGATTTTTTTTGGAATGCTAGAGAAGTTTGAAAGACACCTCCTCCTCCTAGGTCTCTAATTTTCTGTATGACTGACACTCTGACTGCATGGTAGCAATTGGTGACTGGTTTTGGTTGAACGGACATGGATAAAATGAATGGTTAGCCTAAATCCAAGAAGATGAAGCTCGATGTATTTTGATCCTCTTAAGCTTTGTGTTTCAGATTTTATCAGTAGGCCTAGACCTAATTGTAGACTAGTATCAAGAATTGCTGAAAACTGAAATTGTGGAAAATTGTTAATTCAAGTTTCCATAGCCTCGCCCCAAAGATATTCCTAAGAGCAGAGCTCTAGCATAGCATTCACAAGCTATTAAGAATCAATTTTTCTCATGTGCTTAAAATTAGTCAAGAAATCAGTAAGGCAGTTAATATAGGCCAGGTTCGTTTTTCAGATCAAGAGCAAAGAGTCGGATAAGCAGGCCTACATTACTGTCAGACGGCTAGTGTAGCAGTGGATGGTGTTTAACTATAATATAGAACTAGAGCAGATATGCAATGGCCAGAATAGCGGGAACCTGAATAGGATAGCCTGTGTTAAAAAGTGGTGTTCCTATTTTGAATTAAAGGTCTGCACAGAAATTGCAAGAGGGCTATACTGATTTGGTACGGTTAATTGTCATAATTCTGGCCGGAGTTTTATTCTTCGAAGTTCTAACGTCTTTAACAACAGGTTATCACCAAATTTAAACAGCTGAGATAAATGGAGTGCACAGAGGCGTTATTGCAGAAGAAGATGCGACTTGAACGGTTGAACTGATGCTGATGATGTTGTAGAAGTACCGTTGACCAAATGCACACATACATCGAGCGAGATGGTTACGATAAAAAAAAAGCCTTGAGCAGTTACCCATCATACAGGAAGAAGAGTGGAATTTGTCATCCAGTAAAGAATAAAATACAAAATATTTCTTTCTGCGGGACAGAGCCTCGATAGATGCCGCTTAATAAGTTGATTTCTCGTCTGAGAAAGTGTGGAACCAGCTTCAGATAAAATAATATGTAGTCTGTGTTTGAAGGTCGCACGTGAAAAATAGAAACATGCCGATAAACGTTGGCGTAAAGTTTAAAAGCTGCCCAAATCTGATTCGTTATTCAAAATATAGTTTGAATATAAATTGTGGTATATTAAGAAAACCAGCTTTTTTGACCCGAAGGTCACCTGCTTTAGAATGTTTTTTCGCAACGTCTGACTCCGCTGTCAGCTGCAGAAGTCCTTTCTCTGCACCCATCGTTACTTCGGTTGCTTGGTTGCATACTAGTTTGGTCCTACATGATGAACACGTTCCGAAAACCAATTCCGAGCCTAAACAGAAGCAGAAACCTAAAGCATCATTGGCGGAAGGGCCGTCTTTGAAGGACTTCATTTTAAGTTCATTTGACACACCTGACAGCGCATTGGCTCACCAATATGAAGATGAGGATGTCCCATATCTTAACAAAACTGATTACAGCGGAAACGACAGGAAAGGTATGCGTTACAAACTAAACCTTTGCTCTTGTGAAGTAGTCGTAAATACCAGTGCTGTTGTTAGGAAAACAAATTAAACTAGTTTTGGATCAGCAATTTCACAGGGGTAATCAAATTAAATGTAGCTATAATTTCACATCCAGTTACTATTATTCCTTGTGCTGATTTTATGTTGTTTTTGTGATTTTTTCTTGTTAGTGTTCTTTGAAACGTATGGATGTCAGATGAATGAAAGCGACACTGATGTTGCTTGGTCTATTCTCCAATCACATGGCTATCAACGAACTAGCAGCATCAAAGAGGTTAGCTTGTAATTTTTACTGCTTAAATATTTTATCTGTAGTCCTGGTTGTTATGTTAGGTGGAGCAAATTTTGTCTGGAAGTCATATGCTTTTGCCTGAATTTTCATATATTTTTGCTGTCAAATGAACATTTTGTTTGCAAAGAGTGGCAGTTAGAATGAGGCGACTGTGAAGGATCAGGAGAGAAATGGGTCATTCTGTAATGGAGAATTGGGATTAATTCATTCATTCATTCAATCATTCGGACATTTATATAGCGCTCCTTCAAGAAAAAACTACTCAGAGGCGCTCCCAACTCCAGCACGCCCCCAAAAAAACAGTTTTAAGTTTAGTAAGGAAGGATCCTGGTAGAGTCCCAGGATGTAGGCGTAGCTCAAAAGGAAGGCCATTCCAGACCACTGGGCCAACCACAGAAAAAGCTCGATTAATTAATGAGACAAGGCTAATTATAATTATTTGAACATGTGTTTTGACCTGGAATTGTACTCTTCGTCATATTCCTGTTGGCTTCTCTGTCTCATTTTTCACTGCCTTTAAGACTATTCTCTTTGACCAGGGTTCGACTGGGAGCACTCCTAAGTAGGCAACCTTGAAGAGGCGCTATGATATAATATATGATAATAATTATGTATATATTATATCTGGATCTTTTATCTATGGGGATGACTTGATGAGTAGCTTCTGCTTCTTCTCCTCCGGATTTATTATGTTATAGTTTTTGAACTGATACTTGTTAGCCTAAAACCATTTTCTTAAATTGTTACACATTTGCTCGTTTGCTTATCATTTCTCGACATTGTATATTTTTCCCATCAAGTTCCAGCAGAGCTCTGATTCATATAGATGCTTTCTTCGCAGAGTGACATCATTCTCGTGATGACGTGTGCCATTCGGGAGGGAGCTGAGCAGAAGATCTGGAACCGATTGGAGTATTTCAAGAGTCTAAAGAGGCACAGGCAGAAGCGATCTTCTCTTCCACCTTTGAAAATTGGCATTCTGGGTGAGTATTGCCTTCTCTGCTAACTTCTCGACTGTTACGGGGTGCGGTGGTGGAGGGGTTATGTTCGGTGCCTTTGAAGTCGGAAGGTTGCAGGTTCGAATCCACCTCAGGCCACCACGTAGGGTCCTTCACTCGCAATTGCTCATACGCTTCAGCGTGAAACTTCGATTCAGTGTCCATGCTATAGTCGGGAGCGCCTCTGAGTAGAAATCTTGAGGGTGCTATAACAAGTGCTCACACATACATACATAAATACTTTATTACCTTTTCTTAATCTCCAATAATTTACAAGTCACCTCACCTAATTTTGTTTGAGATGTTGTGAGAGTCAGTGCAGATATATAGTCTTTTTGTCTGGGTATGAGCACTCACTTTGTCCTGGTTCGAGCTGCCTCAAGAAAGTCGCTGCTTTGCAGCTTTGTGCAAGTTGTTCATTCACATTTCGTAATCGTGAACTTGTAAAGATCGACTTTAAGAGAAGTTTCTCAGAGGCACTCTTGACCTGACAGCACCGGGCACGATCGTAAAGAATTGTTTCGAAACACTTGCCAGAAAATTGTTTTATCTGTCACACCCCAACTACTAGAATTGTTACCAAAGCCGGCTGGCTGGTGGTTGGAATTCCTTGTTTGTCTGCAGAAACATTGGAGAGAAATGCTGATTGTGGTGTAGTGCCTAATATTTCTCCCCAAACTGTATACTCCCTCAATGTCATTGCCGAATGAGGTAACGTCATAAAGATTCAATACTTGTGTAACATTACGTGTGTTTATAATGGTAGTTACGTTGTTAGCAATGAATAATTTAGAATTTTGATCTCTGAGTCTGATTAATGACCAGATGTGATACATTGTGATGGTTTCAGCATTAACCGGTTAGTGTGCCACAGCTGTAAATGCAGCAACTGGCCGTTCAAGATCAAACCATCCTTATGGAAGGGAAACTTTTATTCTTTAAATTTAGCTAAATTTACATGGAATTGCTGCTACAGAGGCCGTATTGTTTTCTGCCAATTGCAGGTTGTATGGCCGAGCGTCTAAAAGCTCAGATTGTTGAAAAAGAGAAATCCGTTGATCTTGTATGTGGTCCCGATGCTTACAAAGATCTTCCTCGAATGCTTTCGTTGACACAGGCTGGACAAGTTGCAGGTTCGTTACTGATGAATTGAATGAAATCATGAATTATTACAGTCTGCTTTCAGTCCTTTTTGCTCGTACTTCCACTATGCAGAACCGTGCTTTCTCGGTGGTAGGACCCTCTTCCTGGAATGGTTTTCCTCTGACCCTCCGCTCCCTTTGTAAAAATCCTTCTCAGGCTTTCCTCTCTGATCTTAGACAGTCTTAGTTGACCGTGCTGAGGTTGGAAGTGCCTCTAAGTAGTCCCCTTGAAGAGGCGCTATATAAATGCATCTAATGAATGAATAATGAATGAATGATGACATATTTTTTACTATAAAATCGATCGAGGCATTTTAATCGTTACTAGGCAACGGTGTTGACATCCTCCAAGATGTTAAACAAATGTAAAGAAGAGTCAACGATGTAACCTTTCAAAGTTTTCCTTCAAATGGCTTTTTTCCTATTCCGTTCTTCCGTTGATTATTAGGAAAGAATCTTACAGAATTATGTGACCCTTCTCAAGGGCGGATACAGGAATTTTCAAAGGGGGGCCAAAATTTTCAATCTAGGGCAGGGGAAAATTTTCATCTTTGTCGCCGAAAAATCTGATGACTTTTTTAGTCATTTGTCTCCAATTCTCGAGAAAATATACCATTTTATCCGCAAAAAAGTTGATGACCTTTTTTTATTTTTTTAGTCGTACAGACCTCGTGTGCGGACTTCGTGGGTGTGCCATGGGTGTTGGGAGGGCCTACGGAATTGCTCATGGGGGGCCACAGCAACTTTCCAAGCCAGATAAGCTGGTCAAAAATAAAGATATTTTTTAATGGGGGGGCCATGGCTGGGTTGGCCCCCCCATGGATTCGCCCCTGGCCCTTCTATTTTCTGCTCTGACTTTTTATTGTACGTCGAATGGATCTTCTTTCCGCTACCATTTGTAGTATCTTCATTGATACTAGAAAATGGTTTTTGTTTTGCAGTCAACGTCATTTTGTCGCTCGACGAGACTTACGCAGATGTTGTACCAGTGCATGTTAACACCGACTCGCCGTCTGCTTTTGTGTGAGTGTCATCTTTCCATCCTACCGTGTTTAATCCGTTTTTGTTTTTTAATCGGTTTCATTTCATATTATAACTGATGTAATACTTGATTTCATGTCTTTGGTGATAGTTCTTTTCATAAAAGAACAGATTCAAGACTAGACTGATCTAGTGGAATATATTAGTGCGGAGGCTGTGATATAATTTTATTTTTTTAATTCTTTTGCGGTCCTTCTTATCAAATCATAATTCATTCATTTGTTCATTCATTTGGATGCTTCTTCAAGAAAAAAACTACTCAGAGGCGCTCCCGACTCCAGCGCGCCAAAAAAGAACAGTTTTAAGTTTAGTAAGGAAGGATCCTGGTAGAGTCCCAGGGTGTAGGCATAGCTCAAAAGGAAGGCCATTCCAGACCACTGGCCCATAATCTTCATGTGGCAGCTGAAATATTTTCTAATATGATATTTACTTTTGTATGTATGTAGAAATTGTATATATATATAATATTATATATATATATATATATATGAACATTTATTGTACAATGACCTCACGAAGACCTTTTGTTGGGCTTTGCAAATTTTTTGCAAGAGTTAGTTTGCCGTTGATGGCATTTATGGCTTTAATTTGTCATAGTTCACTTTTGATTCTACGAAATGACCGTATATAGTAATAATTCAACGATAGCAACGATGTTCGCTTCTTTCATGATAGGTCGATCATGCGTGGCTGCGATAACATGTGCAGCTACTGCATCGTGCCGTTCACCAGAGGACGCGAAAGAAGTCGACCGATGGATTCGATATTGGATGAAATCAAACAGTTGTCTGACCAGGTATTTATCGGCTATCTACAGAATTCTTATGGTGCCCTGCTCGAGAGATGATGACGGTTCACATTTCTGCCCTTTCTGGAGTTTTTGTTCAACATTACAATGACTCTTTCTCTGTGAAGCGCGGTGGTGTAGTGGTGGCGTCGTTGCCTTGAAGCCGGAAGGTTCGAAGTTCGAATCCACCTCAAGTCGCCATGTAGGGACCTTGGGCAATTCCTTCACTCGCAATTGCTCAGTGCTTCGGCGTGAAACTCCGATGCAGTGTCCGCTCTGCAGTCGGGAGCGCCTCTGAGTAGTGAGCTTGAAGAGGCGCTATAACAAGTGCACATACATACTCTGTCAGTGGGAAGACGAGACAGCAAGGGAGAGGACTGGCCACCTGCCTTCATATGCCGAAGCTGAGAAACTGAGGTCATTAACACTTCATATGCCTGGCTGACTAAAGACTGGCTTAATGGACGACTCTTCTTTTAACTTACTGTAATAATTACTGTAGACTACACATTTCTATAGCTGTGCTCATAGAACCAGCTTATTCATCAATGGTGCACTAAGTGAAACTGATTCAATGGAGTGGACTTGTGTTCAATGATTTTTATGAATTTTTAGTGAACATACATTCATCATACATACATTCGTGCATGCATGCGTGCACAAACACAAGCATGCATACAGGTGCAATTAGTAAATTACACTTTAGAGAGACGGATGACCTTTTACTGTATTGCTTATACCGTACATGTGATAGTTTACTATGCTGCTTTTTTTCTATATATTTTTTAACATGCGTTACTTATGTGACAGGGAGTAAAGGAGGTGACACTTTTGGGACAGAACGTCAACAGCTATCGTGACACGTCGTCAACAGACGTTCATAACATTTCCACGAGTCCATCCGTATCGATGAGCCGAGGCTTTCGAACGATCTACAAGCTGAAGCCAGGTGGCCGCAGGTTCTGCGATCTTCTCGACCAAGCATCTCTGATTAATCCAGAGATGAGAATCCGATTCACTTCGCCTCACCCGAAAGACTTTCCAGATGAAGTGAGTTCGGGGTGGTCTTAAAAGCCGTTCAGACACCTCAGAGTGGTTTGGGTTTGTTTCTTGGGCATCTGTTGTCTGTTAACTTTCATGGTATGATAATTGTGTTTGATGGATGGCCCTCCTTCCATAGTTCAGAAGCGCACACACGATGTGGGGCGCGGTGGTGTAGTGAGTATCTTCATTGCCTTGCAGCCGAAGGGTTGCAGGTTCGAATCCACCTCAAGTCACCGCGTAGGTACCCTGGGCAAGTTCTTCACTCGCAATTGCTCAGCGCTTTGGCGTGGAGCTCCGATGCAGTGTCCGCTCTGTAGTCGGGAGCGCCTCTGAGTAGGGAGCTTGAAGGGGCGCTATAACAAGTGCACATACAAACAAACAAGCACGAACATGCATTGATTGATTCATGCATTCGTTCATTTAGGGTTCTTATTTAGTGCTCCAACAAGAAGACCTGCCCAAAGACATGCCAAACCCAACTTCGGTGATTAGGAATGGTTTTCAGATGGTAGATGGTTGTAAAAGGTGTTTACAGTTTACAAGCAGAGTTCATGATTGAAAAAGTACGCAGATCTAAGGGAAGATTATTCCACGGGGTCGACCCAAGCGCTGAAAAGGCATTTCGTGTTTGAAGTGCACAGAAATGGAACATGTTCACCTTGAGATGCAGAACAAAGATTTTTACGGCCAGCCAGACCTGCGATGCGGCAACAAAGTAGACAGAAGCACACCCTAGCTGGCCCTGCCATAGCCAGACCGAGAGCGTGAATTCAGTGCATTGGGAAGCAGGAGGCTAGTGGGGCGCATTAGGCATATAATGAAAGACATGGTCAGAATCTTAGCACCATAATGACAGAGCATCAATGAAGGACTTGCTCAAGGTCGTTGCACAGTGACAGTTGGAGTGAAGGGTCACACCTGGGTTGCAGGCTGAGCACTGTATCCATTTAGCTATCATGCCTCACACACACACACACACACTGTTATCGTAAAGTGTGGGGCATGGTGGTGTAATGGTGGCATCGTTGCCTTGAAGCCGGAAGGTTCGAGGTTCGAATCTACTTCAAGTCGCCGCGTAGGGACCTTCACTCGCAATTGCTCAGCACTTCGGCGTGAGACTCTGATACAATGTTGGCTCTGCAGTTGGGTGCGCCTCTGAGTAGCGTGCTTGAAGGGGCGCTATAGCAAGTGCACATACAAACAGACAATGCATAGGACATTGTGGCTTCATCCTGCATTTTAGACAGAGAATAGAACTATGGTACTTTAGCGAATGCGTGGATCAAAAACTGAGATTACATTACATCAACTGTTGTTGCAAGCATCAAGGCAATAGGCTTTGTGTAGCGTTAAATTTATATATTGATTAACATATTGATTAACAAACACCGCAGCTAATTAACTTAACTGATGGTTTGGTTGCTTATGTGTTTTAATTATCACTCAAAACGACCAAGGAGTTTGTCTGATTCATTCAGTTTTTTTCAAAGCATTGCTTTCTCGTTCCAGGTGCTGCATTTGATTCGTGAACGTCGAAACATATGCAAGCAGATACATCTACCGGCTCAGAGCGGCAGTAACTCGATCTTGGAGAGCATGAGACGTGGATACAGCGTTGAATCCTATCTGGAACTTGTGCATCACATCCGTGAAATACTTCCTGGTAAGTCAATAATTGTCATCATTTATTGAAAATTATTTGAAGGTGTCGTTTTCAGAATCTTTGTTCAAATGATTACTATCATGGATACATGTTTACATATAGATTAGGCTAATGAGGGGTTGAAGGTAGATTCATTCATTCATTGCTAGAGTTTATAGCACCCCTTCAAGGTTGCTACTCAGGAGCGCTCCGTAAACCAACCTCGGCTAAAGAGGACAGTTTTAAGATTGCGATAGAGCATGCCAGAGGGTGCCCTTGGCAGCAGGCGCATGTATGTATGGAGGCAAATTCATTCCAGACCACAGAGCCAGAAATAAAGAAAGCACTTCACTGCCTCGTAAAAGTATGTGCATAGGGGACAAGCAGTTCGCCCTGTGCACCACATAGAGTCCCCGTGTAGAAGACCATTCTAGCCCAAGTTACAAATCTCTTAATTAAGTCGGCGCTGAGTTGCAAACCATGATCCTTACACTCTAACCGAGGGGTGTGGGACAGACCGCTGCACTCTAAGAAAATATACATTAGCATTGTCTTCAGTCTTAGCAATGTTTACCGACCGTCCAAGAAAGGTATTTCTAGCGTTAGGTGTTCGTTCTGACTGTTCGACACTTTTTGTTCGATTCTACTGTTAACCCTCTACCACATCTTTTTTAACTTTCAGTTGCACACAAAATGTGCAGTTCTAAATGGATTTATGCTGTTGTAGAAGCACTTCTGTACAGTTAAAACTAACAAAAAAGGTCACTGTCCTCCGATTGTAAGTAATTTGCCATGGAGGATGGGAAAGGAGAAAAGAAGTTGTGCAGTTATAAAAATTTCTTAAAAACAGCCCTGCCCTCTACCGACGAAGTCGAGTAAATGCTGTGGGAATTCATGCGCTCTCGGTTGGTAAAGGGTTAAAGTTTATTTGCATGTTTTAGACGTCTGTCTTTCGAGCGACTTCATTGCCGGCTTCTGCGGTGAAACGGATTCGGATCATCGTCAGACGGTGGAGCTTTTACGAAAAGTCAAATACGAATTTGCGTTCTGCTTTCCGTACAGTATGCGCCAAGTATGTGGTCTTTAACTGTGATTAGTTGCTGCGGTTGTTTACTTTGATCAGTTTTTGTAGTCATTTACTGTTGTTGTTGTTGTTTACTGTTGTTTGCTGTTTCAATTTATTTAGTCATTTACCGTGGTCATTTACTGAAGTCATTTACTGAGGTCGTGTAATGTGATCATTTGTTGCGGTCATTTACTGTTGTTACTTACTGTGTTAATTTATGTAATCATTTACTGTGGTCATTTACTGCAGTCGTATAATGTGACCATTTGCTGCAGTCATTTGCTGTTGTTATTTACTGTGTTAATTTATGTAGTCATTTACTGTGGTCATTTGCTAAAGTAATTTACTGCAGTCATATAATGTGATCATTTGTTGCGGTCGCCGGTCATTTACTGTTATTATTTACTGTGTTAATTTATGTAGTCATTTACTGTGGTCATTTACTAAAGTCATTTACTGCAGTCGTATAATGTGACCATTTGCTGCAGTCATTTGCTGTTGTTATTTACTGTGTTAATTTATGTAGTCATTTACTGTGGTCATTTGCTAAAGTAATTTACTGCAGTCATATAATGTGATCATTTGTTGCGGTCGCCGGTCATTTACTGTTATTATTTACTGTGTTAATTTATGTAGTCATTTACTGTGGTCATTTACTAAAGTCATTTACTGCAGTCGTATAATGTGACCATTTGCTGCAGTCATTTGCTGTTGTTATTTACTGTGTTAATTTATGTAGTCATTTACTGTGGTCATTTGCTAAAGTAATTTACTGCAGTCATATAATGTGATCATTTGTTGCGGTCGCCGGTCATTTACTGTTATTATTTACTGTGTTAATTTATGTAGTCATTTACTGTGGTCATTTACTAAAGTCATTTACTGCAGTCGTATAATGTGACCATTTGCTGCAGTCATTTGCTGTTGTTATTTACTGTGTTAATTTATGTAGTCATTTACTGTAGTCATTTGCTAAAGTAATTTACTGCAGTCATATAATGTGATCATTTGTTGCGGTCGCCAGTCATTTACTGTTATTATTTACTGTGTTAATTTATGTAGTCATTTACTGTGGTCATTTACTAAAGTCATTTACTGCAGTCATATAATGTGATCATTTGTTGCGGTCGCCGGTCATTTACTGTTATTATTTACTGTGTTAATTTATGTAGTCATTTACTGTGTTCATATACTATAGTCATTAACTGTGGTCATTTAATGTGTTCATTTTCTGTCATTTACAATAGTCGTTTTTCGTTGGTCATTTAAACAGTGTTGTTAATTAAGCTGTAACTACTTCTAGTACAGTTGGCAAAGTATTTTCTCGTTCCCTTCCTCAGACAACTGTGGATGAGCAGCTTGTTCAAGGTTGCTATGCAGTATGCAGCTTTCAAAATAGATTTGAACCTACAACCCTCCTGTTACAAGGCATAAAACACACCACTGCAACACCATGTCCCATCTATGCCATGGCATTCCAGTGAAATAAAACAGCAATACGCACAAATGGTTCGGCCAGGTAATTAACTGCTGAATACATTTATGGCAGACAGGTGGTTGGTGCACTGTTTATTAGCCTTCTGATGATCGTCTAACTTTGACCTTGCAACATATAATTCTCTTCCACCTGATCGCATGTGCGATGTTTGCGCTTGTGTTAGCGAATAAAATACATTCAAATTTAATAGCGCACCTGCAGCAAGTTTTAGTTTCTGATTAAATAACTTATAATATATATATATAAATTATATATATTATAGTATATGTATATATATATATATAATTATATATATTGCGTGTGAGTACATATGCATAGCTACATGCATACATACATGTTGTGTGTATATTCTTTATTGATCCGGTTGCGCAAGATTCACTGTCCAGCAGTGTACATACATGATCAATTAAAACCTCCGTAAAATGGCCGACATCCGCCTGCCTCTAGATATTAGGAGCGCTGACATTGTGGAGTTTTGATTGCTGGCTTTCGCTTTTTTCTGCATGAAGAAGAATAGTGATGGTTTATTTATTTATATTATTATTATTATTATTATTATTAAACATTCATTAATTAATGCCACTTAGCAATTATGAGTGAAGGACTCGGCAGCAGGTCATATGCACCATATTTATCATCTTATGGAAGGCTAGGCAACCCTCACTGCATTGTCCACATTACAAGGCAAGTGGTCACACCAGTCAGTTATGCTACCCCACATGACCATCCTTTCTTCTCGTAGATTGCGTTGTTTACATATTTATGTATTTATTTATTTATTGCTATGCGTTCATTAAGCATCGGTCGGCTACGCTACCTGAGAATAATTGGGGCAACACGACAACAACGGTTGTTTTGAGCATTTGTCGGATGCTATTCAAAGTGTTTTTTGAAGCACTTGTTGAATAAATACTTTAAAATACTTTTAAAATAATGTTGAATTAAATTGAACATACCCCTCCATACACCACCGCACCCTCATGTTATATCTATCATGTCTCTCACAAAACATTACCAACATTTCAACAAGCTAATAATTGAATTAAATTGAATAAATGCATTAAAATAATGTTGAATTAAATTGTTTAGAAGACGCACGCTTATCATCGTCTGAAGGATGATGTTGCGGCCGATGTGAAGATGCGTCGTCACGAGGAACTGGTTGCTGTGTTCAGAGAGGAGGCAGAACGTCTGCATCACGCTCAGATTGGACAACAGCAGCTCATCCTTATCGAAGGGGTCTGTCAACATTCTCTTCACATTATTGCAACATCGCTGATTTGATATGTTATGATGCAATATTATGATGATGGTTATGGTGCAATATTATGATGATGGTTATGATGCGATATTATGATGATGGATATGATGCCGTATTATGATGATGATGTTGTTCATTCATTCTATGCATGTATGATTGTATATGGTTAGTGTCCCCTTCACGAAACCGACTCAAGGGTCCCCCCAGTTCAGCCACGGCTAATGACAAGGAACTTGAGTGTTGGCAATGTTATGACAACAATGTAATTCATTAATTCATTCGTTCGTTCGTTCGTTCAAGAATTTCTATAGCGTCTCTTCAAGAGGGACTACTCAGAAGTGCTCCTTACTCCAGCATGGCAAAAGAATAGCCCACAGTTTTGAGTTGAATAAAAAAAAATGCTTCCGTAAGAACCCCGTACGATGGCAACATTATGGTAAAGTTGTGTGATAGCAATATTTGTTATGATAAAGTTTTGATGGAGATGATCGGTTTTAACTTGTTCGCATTTAAGTTGTCTCGCTACAGTCGTTTATTTTAATTTCTTGTAGACGAGCAAAAGATCGGATGAAGCGATGGTTGGTAGGAACGATGGAAATACGAAAGTCATCGTACCTTCTGCGGAGATACCGGTTAGCGAGACTTCTGGGGAATTGAGAACAATGCGTTCTGGAGATTATGTCGTCGTTCAGGTCGGTTCTTAATGCATGGATCCTTGTTCTTTCTGCCATTGTTCTTTAAGATTTGTTCGAAATTTATTCTTTGTTTTTTCTGCCATTGTTCTTTGAGATTTTTTCGAAATTTATTTATTGTTTTTTCTGCCATTGTTCTTTGAGATTTTTTCGAAATTTATTTATTGTTTTTTGTCCTTGTCTACCTGTGTTCTGCATTGATTGCCCACAGTATGAATAATGCATGCTTAAATTGTGAATGCCATATCGAATACTTACTTGTATTTATTAGAACTTTATTGAACATTCACTTCATATTCGCTTCGGGGCCGAATAGTAACGGTCGGACCGAATGTGAATAGTGACGTGACATCTGTTTCTGCAAATGCGGCTGTTATAGCAAGTCTACACAGACTGGTAGAAGGTTACAAAAATTACATTAACTGTCATATTTTTAGATTATGTATTAAGTTTACTGAACTGAAACTTTTTCTTACATTTGAGATTTTGAATGTTGTTGGTAGACGTATTTTGTACGGTATTCGTATTCGGTCAAATATTGATAATCATCTATTCGGAACAGTCATAGTATTTATTGTCTTGGTCGTGTTTTTCAGATCACTGGTGGATCATCTCAAGTCCTGAAAGGAACTGCGATCCATCATTCGACACTCACCGAATCCATTCGAAGTCCAGACCTACGGAGTTCCTCTCATCTGATCTCATCCGCCGTGTCCTTAGCAGATGGAACTGTGGATGGTCTACATGCGATCGTCTAGGTCTACCTGATCTAGGTTAGACAATAGACAGTCTGCACGAGCAATAACTTTCACTGATGCTTCTGGTGAATTAGAGATTCAATGCATTGTGCACAGGGGATGTTGCTGTGGAGTATGTCCTCTGGACTGGTGTTGTTAGTTGAGTGTCTGAAGTACTGTTGTCTACGCTTCAGGAACTGAGTCATTCTAAACTTCACGAGGACCTGTTATGACTTCTAAGGACTGTTGTCATATGGTATTCTAGATCCAGTTGCTCCATTTTACGGTATGTATGAGCCTTCAAGATTCTACTAGAGGCGCTCCCAACTAAAGTGCAAACGCTGAATCAGAGTTTCACGCCCTATGCGGTGGCTTGAGGTGGATTCGAACCCGCAACCCTCCAACTCCAAGGCGCCGAACATACTCCTCCATACACCACCGCGCCCCACGTTATATCTATCATGTCTCTCACAAAACAACACCAGTATTCCGACAAGCTAATAATTGGAGAGAAAAAATTTGATACAATAGTTGCTGGTATCACCATAAATTTTATTGCAAATTTGATAAATCAATAACTTGGTGGAAACTGCTGAATGTGCTGATCCATCATTATCGTCTGAAACTTTGTGGAAAAGAATTTGCAATAGTTGTAAAACTGGTTTTTGGTGGCAAAATGTCTTCTTGAATGTTTTGTTGAATAATATTGGTAGTGGAAATATAAAACACTGTGCAACTATTTTCACTGTTAAGTAAGTTTGTACAATGTACATGAATCAAGATGCTCAGCACAGTGCATGTGACCGGTAGAGTACCTCGTAAATGTGCGGCAGCATTATTGCGTTCTAACTGATCAAAAGAAATGTTTTTATCAGATATCTTATAATTTATGGGTCTATGTACCTCGGAATGTGTCGTGTCTGTGTGTATGCATGGTGTGTTTGTATGTATGACATTGTATGTGTGTTGTGTATATGTGTCGTGTCTGTATGTAATGTATACATGTTGTGTCTGTATGTATATTGTACGACATTGTATGTATGTTGTTTACCGGTATATGTTTTATGTCTGTATGTAATGTATACATGTTGTGTCTGTATGATTGTATGTGTGTTGTGTTTGTATGCATGTATGTATGACATTGTTTGTCTGTCTTGTCTGTGTGGCTCCTTTCAAATTACTGAATCTAATATGCTGCTTACTTGGTTGGCTAAACAAGTGCAATATATTAATAGGCTGAGTATTTATGTCAAGTTGACATGATGTGGATAGGCCTAATAAAAATTATTTAAAAAAGATCGCTCATTCATAATTTGTAATATTGACGTAGTGATTTTTCAAGATAGCTACTACAAGACCTTTCGACTTGAGTAGAAAAAGAACAGTTTTCAAGTGTTTATGGGAAGTGTGTACATAATCCGTAGGCATGACAATGCCCAGTTCTAATGGGAAACCATTTCAGGTGAATGGCCCAACCACATGGATGGCCCAAACACAACATGGATGGCCCAACACATAACGCGGATGGCCCAAACACCACGTGTTTGGCCCAAACACAAATGCAATGCTACAATATCCAAAGAGTCCCTTGACGTCAGTGGTAAGTAACTGCGTATTTGTAAAGCACCTCTTAAGAGCCTCACAAGGTTATTATCACGTAGCCATTGGCCATCCAACTCTAACAGTTTTGAAAGGTTCATCTTAAGATGACTTGAAAATGTCTTTTGATCTGTCCTTGGCGATATTTTTCATAGGCTTAATGGTAGACTGCCCCAGGTAAATTGTCCAGTTAATGAGAAATCACATTGCCATAAGATATTGCAGAGAACCGTTATCATCGTATAATGTTGTGCATAAGACGTTGCTTTAGGCTGGAAAATTTCTCTGGTTGCTTTCAAATGCCATTCAGAGATGCGCTTTCTAGTGGCTGCAATCAGTCGTAATGGAATAAGATGTCATGCAATAATATTCACCCTTGACATCAGTGTCAGTGGTTTTTATGTCATGGAATCATTTTCATCCTTGACGTCAGTGTCAGTGGTTTTTATGTCATGGAATGACTTTCGCTTTTCTTACACGTTAGGCTCTCCATGTACTCTGTTCAACAAACAGCAGTGAACAATTGTTGAGCGGGTATTGATTATATGACTCAGTAGAATGTTGCTGTAACATGGCCGCTGTTTATTGATCCTAAAAATGTCTTCTGGTGGAAGACGAGAACGTTATTACAATTTATTGCATTAGCTCTGCTCTACTAACTCTGACATCTTATCGTTCGGCCACACAATGTGCGCGAGAGTGTCTGATATCGATCGGTATATGTGGCCATTACTTAATTAAACATTTGTCAAGTCTGTTTTTCTCGTTTATAGGGGCATAAACATTCGATATTGGCTACTGGTAAGCATGTGTATAATGCTTTGTTTCATGTGTATAATGATTTGTTTGGCACCCTCAAAAGCCTCTCCCATGCTTGTAGCAATACACTTAGTATACTGGTCGGTGGTTAGAGCACTGGCTTTGTAATTCGCTGGCACATTAGTGTAGTGTATTGGTCTGTAACCATCAATTGTGACTGTGATGTAGACACTTTCAGTTTCAGCAAGTCCTTTTCTCACTATCGCTTAGTGCCATGAATTGATACTTGGTCATTGGACAGTGCTCTGTATGAGCACTTGCTATAGTGCCTCTTCAATCTACTCAGAGGCACTCGCGACTATAGCACAGACGCTGAATCGGAGTTTCATGCCGAAGCACATGAGCAATTGTGAGTGAAGGACTTATTCAGTGTCCCTACATGGTGGCTTGAGGTGGATTCGAACCTGCAACCCACCGGCTCACGGGCACTGACCATACCCCTATGTCGCCGCTTGTGGGTGATTGTGGTGGTCGTGGATGATGATGATGATGATGATGATGATGATGATGATGATGATGATGATGATGATGACCACAAGTGCTTGCTGCTCATTCTGCATCATGTATGTGTAGCATTCTCAGATGGTTCAGCTATAGCAGTCTTTGTGTCAGGGTTGCGTGTATCAGTGAGTGAGTGATTGTCCATTTGCAATTGACGCGCACTGGTGTATGTAGGACTTGTGCGTGCAACGAATGTGATTTTGCTGTTACCACTATAAATCTACAATGAATGGCTGCAGCGTGAAGCCAGAGCAGCAATTCGATACGAGATGCATGTCCGTTGGGCTACAGGCAACCGATGTCAAACATCACGCATGTATACGGCAGAGACAGAGGCGAATTTTGGAAACTGTTAAAAAATGAAGACGCAAAGTTGTGGTTAAAAAATATATGTAAATTTTCATGGTTGGAGCAAGTTGCTTCTTTGTGTGCGGAGTGCGGACGCCCATGTGTCGGATTCTAGAGTGTGAGTGTGGGTGGGTGTGTGTGTGTAGGTGTGAGTGTGTGTATACATGTGTGTGTGTCCGTGTGTAGCCTTTGCACATAGCAGACGCGTGATATAAATAAGAAGTGTTTACTATCACGCTTGCCTTCTCCTCCTCCTCCTCGAGCAAGGAATTAGATTTTCGAAGCGTCTCTCGTGGGAACGACGACAACGGCAGCAGGCGTCTCTATAACCGCCAGCTGAATATTATGGAGACTTTGGCAGTTTAGCTCGAAGCAGACGAGAGCAGCTCTGCTTGTCTCCTCCTCCTCCTCTGGGGACACTCCGGGTTTTAGTTCTCCTGTAACGCTTTCAACATATGTGACAATGCTACACATACATAATCTGTGTTTTCTTTCTTATCAGAAACCTCTCCACTCTCAACTGTCTTGTTTGCTACAGTTCGTTGATGTTTTCTTGTGTTCTTCTTCTTTCGTTCTCTGCCCTTGTGAGTCAGGAGGTTCGTATTATATCCAACGACGATGCAACTTATCTCTATTCTTCTCTGCCTCTCTCTTCAGTCCTCTCTAGCGGTCTTTCTTTGTCATCATCCAGTCCAGTAACATCGTTCTCGGGCTTCCTGGTGTCTTTTTTCCCTCCATTCTTCCTTCGATTATGTCACTTGTTAAGTTGTTGTTCACATGCAATTGACAATGGTGTATGTACAACTTATGTGTGCAATGATTATAATCATTGCATTGTATTGTATTGTATATGATCATTTATGATGCGCTTCTCTCAGCAAAAGTGTTTAATTGAAGCTGTTCTCTGAAGTTATAATTAGAATCTGTTTGGTTATTATGTAATATTTGATGTCTTGGTACAATACAATTTTTGTACATGTGATACATTTGTAAATGTAATAGGTTTGTGATTGTAGTGCACTGTAGTGTTGTGACATTGTAACTGTTGTAATATTGTAGCTGTAATGCAATATAATTGTAGTGCATTGTAATTATGATGTATTGTAATTGTAGTGCATTGCAATTGTAATACTTTGTTCTTGTAATATATTGTATTTACAAAACCTTGTAATTATAATATATTGCAATTGTAATACATTGTTCTTGTAATATATTGTATTTACAAAACCTTGTAATTATAATATATTGTGATACATTGTAATTGTAATGCCGGAGCATTGTACTTATTTATGTTACATTTGTGATGCCTTGTAGTTATAATACATTGCCAATTGTAACACATTGTAATTGTAATACCTTGTAATTGTAATACATTGTGATTGTAATACATTGTAATTGTAATACCTTGTAATTGTGATACATTGTAATTGTAATACATTGTAATTGTAATACATTGTAATTGTGATACATTGTAATTGTAATACATTGTAATTGTAATACATTGTAATTGTGATACATTGTAATTGTAATACACTGTAATTGTAATATAGGATGTGTGTGACGAGCAGAACTCATCAACATGGACTCAACTTCCCGCCTCTCATTTTCTTTTCTCAAAACCTATTTCTTCTCTTATGGCCTTGCACACTGGGAGCGCCTCTGAACGGTTCACCCTAGTAGAGGCGCTTTATAAATGTTTTAATATATAATATATATATATATATAATATTTTATACAATACAATACAATGAGCAGAACTAAAACTGTACTGCATGGCATTTGTCACTGCAGTACCGATGTATGGGTGCAAGTGTTGGTGCTGCCTATACGGAAGGAAGATGAATGGCTGTTTCTAGTGGTGGAAATGATCCGACTAAGAAGAACAGGCGGGAGGTGGGGGAGACCAGACGAGACATGGTTCGTAATGAGGTAATACGGAGGGAGTTGTGGGGTGGGGGGGGGGGGGGGGGTAGAGGGAGACAGACAGAGTTGAGACAGAGAGAAGCACTGGTGGATAGGATCAGAAAAAAAGAAGACTGTCTTTGGTTGGTCAGGTAATAAGAATGGACAACAAGAGCTTACCAGCAATTGCATTTTATTATCACGTGGGGGGGGAAGACGGTACCGAGGAAGACAATGAAAGACATGATTGTAAACACAGACGTGATCTTGCAGAACAAGACAATGACACGAGAACGGCGCTGGCTGCTAATGCTGCTATCAGAGACAAAAGGAAATGGAGACATATTGTAAAAACCTCATTGTCAACACACACCTCACTAAAGAGAGAGAGCAATTGTGCGATCTTATTGTCTTGTCTAATGTAATACATTGTTCCTGTAATGTGTTGTAATTGTGATATTTTGTTATTGTGGTGTGTCGTAATTGTAATGCATTGTTATTGTAATGCGTTGTATTTGTGATATATTGTTATTGTGATGTGTTGTAATTGTAATGCATTGCCATTGTAATGTGTTGTAATTGTGATATAATATTATTGTTATTGTGATGTGTTGTAATTGTAATGCATTGTTATTGTAATGTGTTGTAATTGTGATATATTGCCATTGTAATGTGTTGTAATTGTGATATATTGTTATTGTGATGTGTTGTAATTGTGATATAATATTATTGTTATTGTGATGTGTTGTAATTGTATTGCATTATTATTGTAATGCATTGTAATTGTGATATATTGTTATTGTGATGTGTTGTAATTGTGATATAATATTATTGTTATTGTGATGTGTTGTAATTGTAATGCATTATTATTGTAATGTGTTGTAATTGTGATGCATTGTTATTGTAATGTGTTGTAACTGCAATATATTGTAATTGTAATACATTGTTATTGTAATACATTGTTATTTTATTTGAGACAGCACCCTACAGTAGAATTATATCTAAGACATGCATTAATCCACGTAATATAATATCTGTGTATTTGGGTTTCTTATGTTGTGAAGAAAACCTGTAAGTAAATAAGAAGATCCTTAATTAATAAGCCAACTGCTAACTGTATTCCTTTGTGCAATCAACATATTAGTCATGCATTTGATGTCTTACATATGATCCCATATATGTAAGTATTGTATATATGTTTGTATAGTATTTATATATGTGTAGCGTTTTGGAAAAAGCTACAAATCTTACTTACTTTTATCTATATTGCGCATAACGGTTTTAACTAACTCTATGCTGCACCAGAGCGAGGCTGTAGACAATGCGCCAGAATGACACGTGACCCTTTGGATGACGTGGCGAAAGCGCGGGCGCCGCTGATTGGCCAGAAGCGGCGCGTGACCAGAAACGGCGGAAAGAAGTCGTTCCTGATTGGCTGTCATGACAGAGAACGCCAGTTGCCGTGAAGATGTTGAACTGGTGAGACCTGCGGAGGTCGAGGCAACCATTTTCTAGTCGAAATTGACGTTAAAACTAATAATTTTAAGGGTATAAATTATCGGAAATGCAACTAAATTAATCGCTAAATGACGGCAAAGATTGGGCCTTGCCTCCGGTGAAAGGAGAACTTTGGAGGAAGCAAACTGACCTAAAAACCAGGGAAGTAATAGATTTTAGCGTAGCACGTGCTGAATTTGTGACTTAGCGATTGCAAGGTTAAAATGGCTATTATGTGTTGAAGTGGATAATATTGTTTAATGTAGACTGACAAATTAACGTGGCCATTGCATTACAGAACTGCATATATATATATAAAAGATAATTACTATAAATAGCGGCGAAACGGAAAGATTATTGTGGCATGGTAATTCAGTCTGTAGTATTGAAGTTAAGTATCTGAAACGTTGATAATTAATTAGAGGTTACAGAATGCTATTGTAATAGTTACGGAACAGAAATCTAGGCGATAGACGACTTGCATGTAAGAATTGAACTGTGAGTAGGGTTGATGTAAATCGTGTGGTGGCAGTTCGTGATGTTGTCAGCGCTAGAAATGTCTAAGTGAACTGACCTAACAAATAGAAAAGACTGTATTTGCGTAGGTTACTGCTAGCTAAATGTTAGTTAAGCATTTGTTACCTGAATAAATAAGGTGTTAAATATATAATCAACGAAGGCGATTGTTATAGTGCATTGAAACTAGGGCGAAGAAGAGTAGACCATGTCCCGTGTAAACTCTTTAAGTGGAGACACCCCAGGGGAATCAGACAGTTCCGAGGAAGGGGGTTCGGGTAGAGAAATCGAAGCATTTGTTGAGTGTCCTGGAAATAAGGCCCAGTACAACCCACTAATTCTCCAGGAAACCGACGACCTTTCACCCAAATCTGCCAAAAGGGGCATGAACCCAGACGAGCACCGACGCGAGGGTGCTGTTGCCAGTCGACCAACGGCCCCGGAGATATGTAGTTCCGGCCCTGGTATCCGTGAATTTACAGAGCGCAGACGTCCCTCCCTGTCACCCAGACCTGAAGTTCCCGAATACATGTTCCTATCGCCCCGGCAGTACGCCGCAGCGCTAGCAGGGGGAGTTGGAAGTGAGCAAGTAAGTGAGGCCACAATTGCACGAGCTCCTGCCCCTCTAGCGGCTAGGGCGGGCGTTACAAATGGTACCAGAAGTGGGGTGATTGTGGAACAAGGGGAACCGATGGAACAGGTGGAACCAAGGAAGACGGAAAGGATAAAATTTCCTGGAGATAGAACGAAGTGGGAAGAGGAAGAAATGACTTATTATGGTGCTCGACCCAAGTGTCCTTCAGACTACCCTGTTACCGAGGAAATTGATGTGGGTTTTGATTTTGAACTTTACATGAGAGATAAACAAACGAGGATGATTAACAGAAAACTTGGAGGAAATAATTATGAAAGTGAAGGTTCGGAGGTAACTGATTTGCGACCCTTGCATAATGTGTTGTTACATCCTGATCTGTTAGAGTTGAATAACGGTTGTGCTGGGATCTTTGCTAACTCTGAGTGTATAGTTTCAGATATGGAGGATGGGGATTCGGCGCTGCCGAGGGAACTGGGACTCCCGACTTCGGATGCACATCCCGGGCACCCAACCCTCGTTCACCCTCGGGCTACCACCTTTCCGCCACCGCCTCCCTCGTCGCACCCTTCCGCCGTCCGAGTCCCTCCTGCTCCGACTCTGAACTCCCCTCCACCTACTTCTGTCAAGGTGGGAAGAAACGCAATCGGTGGCGTCTTCGAGTCGAATCCTGGAGTGAGAACAGTCACTCCGGTCACAGCCTCGGTATGCAAACTGTCCGCATCCTTCGTGTCGTCGACTCAGTCAATCATGTCGACCATGTCTTCGTCGTTGAAACCACAGGTTACACAAAGTTCTGCATACCCGCCTCCGAACCCTGGTCCTTCCGCTCACCTGCCATGTTGTCGACCAACAACCGCTCTGTGGCATCCAGCTTCCGCCTACGATGAACGATTCTGGGTAACCACACGAGCAGCTCAGAACCATCCGGAAACGAAATTCCATGTTGTGTCTACATCCGGGAGCGAAAACAATCAGTTCCAGTTCGAACAGTATGCTGAACCGCCTACAGCTGAACCTCACCCAACGATCCAAGGTCGTCTTCAGCCGAGTACGACTCCAACCTCGTCGGTCACGGTACAGTCCCAACCACGCGTGAGCGGAACTGTCGATGCGAAGTTTAGACAGTATATGGACAGGTACAATGGAAAGACATCTGGCGAAGCTTTCCTAACGAAATTCGAGATTTGTGCGAACTGTAATGACTGGTCGGATGGAGAAAAATTCGCTCAGCTGACCTGTGCCCTGACCGAATCAACAGATCAACTTCTCTACGAGTCCGACTCCGAAGCCGTAGCGACCTGGTCTGACCCGGTCGATCGACAGAGACTGAGAGACTTAACGCTGAAAATCCGTGAGAAACAGCCGAACACTCTAGACAATACCTACAAGACTGTCATGTGTCTAGACAGTTACCGCCGGGCTGATGATGACAGCCGTGATCGTGAAGAGCGTCGGCCCAGTGGTGTAAAAACTGTAACAGAAACGAATTTCACCTCGGATGGGCATCAGAGACAGTTTCGTGAAAATGTACTGTGGCATGTGGGACTTAACTGGATTCTGGTGGGAAGTCGTCAGTTCCATGTCCACCAGAAGCGTCGCCCTGCGCAGTGTCGTCGAGTCATTGTTTCAACCGCTGCCTTGGTGTCTTCGAACTGCAAAATAGACGAAAAGACTTCAGTGAAGCGTCCGAATCCAAAAGTCGCTGGAAAATCCTGTGTTGCCCCGCGAGCATCAGTCAAAGCAGAAACACTACACCCGGAGGGAGTTCCTGTTCCAGCCAGTCCTGGGGGGAAGACCGACCAACCTAAGGTGGTGGCCCGAGTCCCGCCTCGTCGGGGTGTGCATCTGCCCTCCCACTTCGCCAGCCCTATTCGCGGGGGAATGTGGCCTCTACCGACTTCCGTCGGACCTCGTGGTGCGAACATGCATCCTTCCTCTGGTCTCGCCGCCTATTGAGACCGGGAGAAGAAACGCACCAGAGTCCCTCAGAATCGTCACTTTCTGTCGAGAGGCACCATTCCTCACCATCGCTGGCGAGATCACAAAGAAATCTTCGTACAGCCTGGGGGTATAGGGAGTAATGTAGTGTAATGTGATGGTAACGTCGCGTAATGGCGACGAGTAGAGATTGTGGCGAGACGCCTAGGTTTTAGTTCCTTTGGATGAATAAAATGTTTAGTTTTTAACTTTGATCTAGGTTAGATCATTGGGGGTAGCTAAGAATTGTTTACTTGTGTGTTTTATTGCATTGTTGTCTTTATTGCCACAGAAGAAAGGCAAAATGTTGTGTTTGCATGTAGTATCTAAAGTTTGATGTGCATAACCTTGATTGCAGATTAGATTTTGAATCTAAAATGTGCTAGATTAGGAGCAAATTGCATTTGTGCATTGATTGAAAAGCAGTCTGCTAGAATTTGGTGAATTATCCGGATGTATGCATTGGCCGGAGTAGTCGGTAAGTGAGTAAGTTGTAGACTAGTAGGCAGACTGATGTTGTTGCAGGCAGTAGGGATTGCATGCGAAGGTGAGACTAAGGACCTGTTATTTGGTAAGAGCGGTAATCCGTCCAATCGTCGCTATTGGTTGCTCAAGTGTACTCTTTCCTGTGTGGAAATGGAGGTGTAGAGGTCATGGTGCATAGGTACGCTTCCCTAAGCGGTAAGGCCTGGTGTAGGTAGCTTCAGCCTTCATGTAATGTGTCTTGCCTGTAATAATGATTAGTGCCAATGTCTATGATTTTTTTCTTACTGAGCGAGTACTGCTGTGGAAATAGCTTGACATAGGATAATAGAATTCTTAAAGAGCACTGCATACATTCAGGATTGCTGGTGATGCTTAACTATCTGTCCTGTTGAATAATAGTCTAAATTCTGATATAAAAGTTTGTGTAAGGATTAAATTTTGATTAAGCAGTTTAAGCAGTAACTGGGAAACATTAGTTGTAATTGACTAAGAGTTTAAGGTGTGTATTGCCCTGAAGAAGTTAAGTAAGCAAATCAGTGGTAAACTTGTGGGTAGACTGAAGTGTTGCAGGCATTGAGGGTTACATAGAAGAGGAGACTGATGGTCTGTTAGTAGATGAGCGGTAATCCGTCCAATCGTCGCTATTGGTTGCTCAAGTGGACTCTTTCCTGTGTGGAAATGGAGGTGAACTTTTTCCTGTGTGGGAATGAATGTGATGTACTCTTTCCGTTGGTGGAAATGGAGGTGAACTTTTTCCTGTGTGGGAATGAATGAGATGTAATAAGCGGTAATCCGTCCAATCGTCGTTATTGGTTGCTCGAGAGTTTTCCTGTGTGGGAATGAATGAGATGTACTCTTTCCGTTGGTGGAAATGGATGTAAACTTTTTCCTGTGTGGAAATGATGGTGATATATTCTTTCCGTTGGTGGAAATGTGTGTACTTTGCCCTGTGTGGACTTCCTGCGTAGAAAGGTGACGTAGAGGTAACAGCGTAGGTCATGGAGTCAATCCGCCCTAGTGGTCATAGGTACGCTTCGCTAAGCGGTAAGGCCTTATGCAGCTGGTTCAAGCCTTGATGTAACGTGTGGTGCCTGTAATAATGTGTCAGCTATTGATGTTGATGATTTGTGCTTGCTGAGAGTTAACTTTGGGCTGGATACATAATAATAGAAGATGATTCATCTTTGGTTTAGTTGGCTTTTGGATAGAAAACTGCTTTAAGTCAAAATTGCCGTAGGTTTCGTGCTAGTCTAAGTTTGTCGTTAATGTTTGTAGTTAGTAACAGGTTAATTGTGTTAGGATTATCTGTAGGATGTGGGGCCGAAGCATGATTGTAAGTGTTAGAGGACATTCTCTTGGTTCGTGGCTTCGAGCTGTTGATGAAATGGATTGTAGTGCATTGTTTACTGTAACCGTTCGATGTGCATTACCTGAAACCTGGGTGGGAGGATAACCCGACAGCACCTGATAATGTGTAAGAGTATGGATAATATTTCTATTGGGATTCCCAACTTTGCTTTAGTTCAGAGACTTTGGGTCTGGTAGTTAGTGGTCCCGGGGTTCGTGGAAACAGAGACTGGTGATTAAACACCAATGGCCTGTATTCCGACGAGGATTGGGTAACCAATGGACGTAGATAAGTTAACCCTAGTGAGGTAAGGGTTGGTCTAGTGGTATGCTTTCTTTGAATAGCCTGATACCCTGACCTAATATGCCCTTGCTGATTTGTGGTCTGCGTGGAGACGGGAGCGAGAGTGAGTTGGGGACCTTCAATTTAAGTAGACGTCCATCCTTCTTCTTGCTGGTGATTCCGACCGAACGGTTTCAGGGAAATTGCAAAGTAAGGATGTTACATGAGCGTAAACATTGCTCTGCAGTCGCGTTGAGAATTTAGACGACTGTGTTATTAGTGTTTAGTTATTATGAGTAAAGCTGTGCTAAGATGCTATACTTTGTATGCCTGAACTTTTACAGCAAGTGTTGCTATGAGCTTAATTAATTGATTTCTCATTTCGCGAATTAGGAACCCTGTTGGTTCTTGGAGTTAAAATGAGATTTCATGTATCCGCAATATGTTGTGCACAGCTGCTGATGCAGAAATGCATGCTTTCTGTTCAGACTGTTCTTAGTCAGTACTGCCTTTAGTATAGTTAATGATGACCCTGATTTAGCAACTCATGTAAAACGGATTCAGTACGCGACCTCTGCTGAATTTTCCAGTAGTATGGAAAATTCGGGCTAAGTAGGAGGGAGTGTAGCGTTTTGGAAAAAGCTACAAATCTTACTTACTTTTATCTATATTGCGCATAACGGTTTTAACTAACTCTATGCTGCACCAGAGCGAGGCTGTAGACAATGCGCCAGAATGACACGTGACCCTTTGGATGACGTGGCGAAAGCGCGGGCGCCGCTGATTGGCCAGAAGCGGCGCGTGACCAGAAACGGCGGAAAGAAGTCGTTCCTGATTGGCTGTCATGACAGAGAACGCCAGTTGCCGTGAAGATGTTGAACTGGTGAGACCTGCGGAGGTCGAGGCAACCATTTTCTAGTCGAAATTGACGTTAAAACTAATAATTTTAAGGGTATAAATTATCGGAAATGCAACTAAATTAATCGCTAAATGACGGCAAAGATTGGGCCTTGCCTCCGGTGAAAGGAGAACTTTGGAGGAAGCAAACTGACCTAAAAACCAGGGAAGTAATAGATTTTAGCGTAGCACGTGCTGAATTTGTGACTTAGCGATTGCAAGGTTAAAATGGCTATTATGTGTTGAAGTGGATAATATTGTTTAATGTAGACTGACAAATTAACGTGGCCATTGCATTACAGAACTGCATATATATATATAAAAGATAATTACTATAAATAGCGGCGAAACGGAAAGATTATTGTGGCATGGTAATTCAGTCTGTAGTATTGAAGTTAAGTATCTGAAACGTTGATAATTAATTAGAGGTTACAGAATGCTATTGTAATAGTTACGGAACAGAAATCTAGGCGATAGACGACTTGCATGTAAGAATTGAACTGTGAGTAGGGTTGATGTAAATCGTGTGGTGGCAGTTCGTGATGTTGTCAGCGCTGGAAATGTCTAAGTGAACTGACCTAACAAATAGAAAAGACTGTATTTGCGTAGGTTACTGCTAGCTAAATGTTAGTTAAGCATTTGTTACCTGAATAAATAAGGTGTTAAATATATAATCAACGAAGGCGATTGTTTGAGTGCATTGAAACTAGGGCGAAGAAGAGTAGGCCATGTCCCGTGTAAACTCTTTAAGTGGAGACACCCCAGGGGAATCAGACAGTTCCGAGGAAGGGGGTTCGGGTAGAGAAATCGAAGCATTTGTTGAGTGTCCTGGAAATAAGGCCCAGTACAACCCACTAATTCTCCAGGAAACCGACGACCTTTCACCCAAATCTGCCAAAAGGGGCATGAACCCAGACGAGCACCGACGCGAGGGTGCTGTTGCCAGTCGACCAACGGCCCCGGAGATATGTAGTTCCGGCCCTGGTATCCGTGAATTTACAGAGCGCAGACGTCCCTCCCTGTCACCCAGACCTGAAGTTCCCGAATACATGTTCCTATCGCCCCGGCAGTACGCCGCAGCGCTAGCAGGGGGAGTTGGAAGTGAGCAAGTAAGTGAGGCCACAATTGCACGAGCTCCTGCCCCTCTAGCGGCTAGGCGGGCGTTACATATGTAGCATGTAAATGTGTATATATTATATGTATGTAACTATGTATACATATATAAAAAAAATGTCTGTGATAGAGAGAGAGATGTCTGTTGAAAAATGTCTGTTAATCTGTCTGACAATTTAGTTTATAGGCTTAATAGTGATCTGATCCAGGCCGGATGGTTCAGATAATATTGAAGCCAACCATGTTGGTCTTCTTGTGTTCTACACTTGAATGGAAAATTTCTATGGTTGCTTTCAAAAGCCATTCAGAGATTTGCTCTCTAGCCTACTTACTGACTGCTAAAAGTCATATATGGAATAAGGCGTCTTTAACACTGAAGAAAGTGTTATGCAGTCAGTTTGAAGGAGAATTGAGCAGATTTTAGTGTCAGTACATTTCTCGAAAGATTTGATGGATGATCTCATTTAGATGCAACCCCAAAGGGTGCACGCGTATCAGGTACATTTGAGCTATAATCAATTAATCATGGCAGTAGTGGCTGAATTAGAGGCGAGTACAAGCCTACAGTTGCTTATGCCCGTCTGCTGGTCATTTCCCCCCTATACTAAACACAAATATTTGTGAGATGAGTAGCCTACACTCTGCATTATGCATACCCATGTATACCCTCGACTACAGCACTGGTTTTAATATAAACACAATTTGCCATAATTTTTGCCCTCGTAATTGCATCTGAGATCCTATTCAGATCGAAACGGTTCGTAGAGAGAGAGAGAGAGAGAGAGAGAGAGAGAGAGAGAGAGAGAGAGAGAGAGAGAGAGAGAGAGAGAGAGAGAGAGAGAGGAGAGAGAGAGAGAGAGAGAGAGAGAGAGAGAGAGAGAGAGAGAGAGAGAGAGAGAGAGAGAGAGAGAGAGAGAGAGAGAGAGAGAGAGAGAGAGAGAGAGAGAGAGAGAGAGAGAGAGAGAGAGAGAGAGTTGCGTGACACACTGACCGATTGATATTATGAACGGAGTGTGCTGTGCTGAGCTTCAACTTAATTGGTTTCTGTCGCGTGTTGACTGTGAACCTTCACGCTCAGATGTGCACGTCATTGATTATGACACATAATAAAATACGGAACCACGCACTAACAATTGCCATGTGATGTGCTAAAGCTTTAATACTGGCGCTTTATTCTGTCCAATTCCTATTTTGAAGGCTAGTCAAAGAGATATCATTGGACGCAGAGAGAGCGCTGATTATTAATCAAACAAGAAATTGCTTTCATGATGCCTTGCCATTCGCCTATTCATTCACTTCCGATGATCACGGCCAGGGATGCCACTCTGGATTTTGAAAAAAGGTCAGATCCGGTCGGAAAAAAGGCTAGAAAAGGCTAGATTGACGATTTCCTTGCAAAATGCATAGATTTTGCCAATTTTCCGGCTTCAAATTTCTGACGATTTTTTTAGTCGTCCGATGACTAAAATTTGCTCTCTCTTCCTTCCCGAAAAATTTCTGATGACTTTTTTTAGTCTTTCGCTCCAAAATTTACAATTTTTGGTCAAATTCACCAAATTTTCGATTTTTTCACACGTCTTTTGTGAATTTTCAGTTATAAATAAATAAATTTGTATGTAAAAAGTCGAAAAAACCACCGTGAGAACAAAAGGCTGACCCAAAAAACTAGAAACCTAAACAAGACCGAAAAAACCTAGATCTAGGTGGAAAAGGCTATGAGTGGCATCCCTGATCGCGGCTGCTGTAGCTGCTGCTGTAGCTGTAGCTGCTGCTGTAGCTGCTGCTGCCAGTTCATTTTCATCTCTTTTTTGTCGTACGCCCGGCAGCAGCGGCAGGAGCGTGCCCCACGCGTAGATCTTTTCCCGTCCGGTATATTACCGCCATATTGGCGGTGTTTTTCTTTTAACCCTCTGCAGCCGGGAGCTGTTCGCTTCGGCTTACGCGGAATTCATCAATTCTTGTTATTGTGGCCAGATTCGCAGATTACGTTCGGAATCGGGCGTCTTTAAGAACGACTTTTTTGGTGCTTAAGAGAAGATTTATTATGGCTGAGCTTCGAGATGGATGGATTGATAGAACTGCATGGCACAGAGAAGTCGTTCAAGAAATAATTATTAATATTTGGTTAAAGTTATATCAGGGCTTTTTTTAACGTGCAGTTGTACACAAAATGTGCAGTTCTAAATGGACTTGTGCAGCTGTAGAAGTACTTCTGTCACAAGTTCTGTGCAGTTAAAACTAGCAAAAAAGGGTCATTGTCATCTGATTGAAAGTAATTTACCATGGAGGATGGTAAGGGAAAGAAGGGATTGTGCAGTTCTACAAAATCCTTAAAAACAGCCCTGAGTTATATAACCTTTTACACAAGCGGTTAACTGGTTTTGATATTGAGAAAGTGTTAATTCCTAAAAAGAATGTTAACAAATGGAGCTGCACTTTAAGTTGATTTGGACCCAGCTTACTGTACTTAGCACTCTGAATTGTTTGTTCACATTCAACCCAATGGTTTCTTGAGTCTGGATATAAATGTGCTATGTAAATTTTTGAATGGCTATTATTTTGTAAACTTGTGTGCTATATAAAACTCTGCATCTGTTGGTCTTTTATTGTTATCTGAACTCTCCTTTCAACTCC
>OX457045.1:39161523-39181523 GCA_949752735.1 Lumbricus terrestris | reverse complement strand
GAGAGAGAGGCAGAGAGACAGACAGACAGAGAGATATATGTAGAATAGCGACTTTGAGCCAGCCTCACTTCACGGCGTTCACGCCACTTGCCCAGTCCTATCAACTGGTGCTAATATCAGGGCATACATGCAGGCCTATATTATATTCTTTATTGGAACAACTGCTAGCCGTATACTTTGGTGTACATACTGATATAACAAATCACGAGTAAATCATAAATCATCGCATTAATAAATGTTTCACACAAACGAGACTGCATGCTGCCATCGACCAACACCCATGCACGCATATCTCATCAAGTGACGCTTAGCAAATAAAATAATAATTGTGTTTGCGTCTGTTGATGATCTTAGCACTCTGCATGATAGCTGTCGTTTGCAGTGATTCATTCATTCTCGGTTTATTCTGGAAGGAGAAGAAGAAGAAGAAGAAGAAGAAGAAGAAGAAGAAGAAGAAGAAGAAGAAGAAGAAGAAGAAGAAGAAGAAGAAGAAGAAGAAGAAGAAGAAGAAGAAGAGGAAGAGGAAGAGGAAGAGGAAGAGGAAGAGGAAGAGGAAGAGGAAGAGGAAGAGGAAGAAGAAGAAGAAGAGGAAGAAGAAGAAGAAGAAGAAGGAGAAGAAGGGGGAGGGGAAGGGAAGAGGAAGAAGAAGGAGGAGGAGGAGGAGGAGGAGGAGAAGGAGGAGAAGGAGGAGAAGAAGGAGAAGAAGGAGAAGGAGGAGAAGGAGGAGAAGAAGGAGAAGAAGGAGAAGAAGGAGAAGGAGGAGAAGAAGGAGAAGAAGGAGAAGAAGGAGAAGGAGGAGAAGAAGGAGAAGAAGGAGAAGAAGGAGAAGGAGGAGAAGGAGGAGAAGAAGGAGAAGGAGGAGAAGAAGGAGAAGAAGGAGAAGAAGGAGAAGCGGAAGGGTTAAATGCGTTGACGGACGACGACTTCCAAATATCTTGAGAATTGCAGCAGTCCACTGTTTGCCTTCTGCTGTAGCGGATTCCGTTTTAGACTACGTGTATAATTATGGTGTCATAAATCAAAGCTATTTACTTCTTGGTCTTATTGTTCTTCGAATGGAACGGTTACTTTCCAAATGGGTCAAACTGTGGACTTGTGTCGAGTCCTTGATGTGATGACTGAATTGAATTATTGGTATCCGATGGATATAGCATAGGGTCTGCACATGACGGTGGTGGTGGTGGTGGGGTGGGAGTGGTGGTGGTGGTGGCTGTGGAGTGTGGACAATCCCTAGGATGCGACGCAGCCATAGGCGTAGGGAGATTTCAGCAGTGGGGGGGCAAGATTTTACTTCTGCCCAAAAAATAAAGCCAAAGTGAATGACGTTGTGCACTTATAGACCTATGCAGCAACGGATCCTGAATGTTTAAATTACTTTTAACTGTTAGTCTGCAGTATTTAGTTTGAATAGAATTAATATTGACTCCTTTTTTGGGGCAGCTGACTCCATACGGAAGTGTCTATACAGGTGGCCGGCCCTCTGTATATAGAAGTTGCCCGTGCCCCGTATGTATACCTTTGATAGCCCCTTCAAAATGCTTTTGAAGGATTCTTGAAATGTGCTTAGTATGTAAAAATCCACTAATCTTATATTCATAGTTAACATGTACAAGGATACCGCCGCATTTCATAATGATGATGATGATGATGATGATGATGATGATGATGATGATGATGATGATGATGATGATGATGATGATGATGATGATGATGATGATGATAATGACGACGATGATGACGACGATGCTATATTCATTAGCTATATGATGAGTTTTTTCATACTCTAATGGACACGGTTCTAAGTCAGCAGACCCTATACCTGATCCTATTCTTTCAGTAATTACTGTATTAATGACCTCTAATGGAGTTTAGTCACAGACGGGAAATGACAGGTAACAGAAAATGGTCTATAAAAAGATGCGGCTTTCAATGTGCGCTTAAGACCATGTATGCGATTACGCACGTGACCACAGGATGCAATCAAGAAAGTAGTGCTGCAGCTCAATGATCTAATTTAGTCCATCTTGAAAAGGCAATCGTTTCTAGCTGCGTCTTGTTTAGGATTCTTTAATTACGATTAATTATTAATTTAATCATTAAATAGCGAACCCTTTCAAAAGATTTCGATTGCTCATGTGAGCTGTAGTGTGGAAAGTACGGGTGCTAGGCTCCCCTTCAGTGTGGGTGTTACTTTCACCATGGGTACTTCATTATGGGTGCTTTCACTGTAGGTATATTCACACCATCTGTGCCTTCATCTTGGGTAATTACATGTTTATCATGGGTACTTTCATCATGGATACTTACATTATGGGTGCTTTATCATGGCTACTTACAGCATACTATCGTGCTTTCATCATTGGTGCTTTTACCTTGCATGCTTTAACCATGTTGATTTCATCATGGGTGCTTTGCCTTGGGTATTTCCACCTTGGGTACTTTAACCATGGTACTCTCACCTTCAGTATTTTCACCATGGGCACTTTCACCTTCTTGGTTCTTTTTCTTTGAGTGCTTTAACCATAGGTGCTTTGACCGTGGGTATTTTCATCTGTGCACTTTCATCATGGGTACTTTCACCATATATAGTGCTCTCACCATTGGTACTTTCACCTTGGGTATTTTCACCATGGGTACTTTCACCGTTGGTGCTTACATCATGGTACTTGCACCATGGGGACTTTCATCATGGGTACGTTCTTCATTGGTAGTTTCATGATTTCATCTTGGTTTCTTTCATCATGGACACTTACAACATGGGTACCTTCACCAAGTTTACTTTCGCTATGGCTACCTTCACCATGGATGCTTTCAGCATGGCTAGCTTCACCACGGATGCTTTCTACTGCTGTTCAGTACATTAATCGATTTAATTAGACTTGGAGCATACATGTACCTGGTATATAGTCTATGGATCAACGCTGCAAGAAATGACGAGCAAACTGTAGCCTACACTGTGCACCTGATGTTTTGTTTTCATTTCCTTCACTCTTTTTACCACTGACGCAATCAACGAGTGGAGTTTCGATTTTATTACTAATTAATACTAATCGTGATTTTATTATTAATTAAGGCCCTATTCATTATTATTATTATTTTCAGTAATATTTTCTGAATTTTTTATATTATTTTCATCCTTATTATTAGGTCTTAGACATAGACATAGACATATTTTTATTGTCCCCAACAATTCAATTGTACATGTATATGTTTAACAAAGTGTAAACATAATTCGCAATAAGAAAATACTCAAAGTGAATAGGTGTTATAATCTTATTGCTATTATTATTATCATCATTATTTAGATTATTTATTTATTTTTGCATTTAAAAAATTATTTATTTATTTTATATTTTATTATTATTATCATTATTAATTATTATCATTAGTATCATTATTACTAATAAACTACAGTCATGTGCTTCACACAATCTGAACCTGTTCTGCATGTTCTTGTTTTACGTTGACAAGAAATATGCCCCCCGAGTCGAATCAACGCCGTGCTTCGAGCAGTTGGAGAACACACCAGCAGAGGTGTTACGGGAGCAATAACGATCAATATCTTCATCGCATGCTTCGTTTATTACATACAAAGCGCGGTATATAAATATATCAGCAATACGTAGCCATGTGTGCTCAGCTCCTGAGAGCCTCTGAAGGGCGTTGCGACGCATATGGCGACATGCGCAATGAACACTTCAATCGAGCAGGGTGTTAAGAAGGCGCAGGACTGTTGTTTACCACCATTGATTCGTCCGTGGTGGTTAGGCAATATGATGGTTATATGAATACCGGTACAGTCATATTATTAGTAGGCTGCTATTCTTAACTCCGCCACTGTCAACACTCTGGAAGTGCCTGTTCCAATCTTGGAGAAAGGAGGAGGGTGTCGATATAATTATCTTTGTTTTGATACAGCATCCTTAAATAGCAACTATACTAGGCTATATCTGTATGTATCCGAAATAATAATAATGCCAAATAATAATAATACAAATAATAATACAAATAACAATATAAATAATAATACAAAAAATAATAATGGGAAATAATAATATAAATAATGATAATACAAATAATAATACAAATAATAATAATGCAAATAATTATACAAATAATAATAATACAAATAATGATAATACAAATAATAATAATACATATTATAATACAGATAATAATACAAATAACAGTCATACAAATAATAATACAAATAACAGTAATACAAATAATAATAAAAATTTGGGCTGTGTTAGTTAATCATTTCTAATCAGTTAATTCTTTATTTTAACGATTCTATTTATTTTTAACGGCAAATCAAAGCATCCATTTAGGGTTACTAACTACTCAGGAGCGCTCCCGACACAACTCTTGCTGGAAAGGATGGTTTTAAAGCTGCAATAAAACGCATCTGAGTAAACTGAAACCCGGAGCGTGAGGCGTAATGGTGCTTGATCCTTTAAGACCTCCGCCGGGATCGACACCGATATTTAGGTGTCCTCCTCCCCCTGAGTAGGGGCTTCGTGTACTGATCTGCTAAGACCACTATATTATGCTCTGAATTTCAGTCAACCTCCCTAGCTGACGCTCTCCAGTTTCTGTCAGTCCGTCTGTCTCTGTCTGTCTTTCTCTGTGTCTCTCTGCCTCTGTGTGTGTGTGTCTCCATCTCTGTTTATATGTCTGTCTCTGTATTTGCTTCTGTCTCGCTCTATGTGTCTCTTTTTGTCCGTCTCTCTCTGTCTCTGCTTCCGTCTGTCTGTCTGTCTATGCGGTGGTCGACCATGGGTATCGAGACACAACTGTTTTTGAGACTGCACTCAACTACAGGAATGCACATTAATTGAAACGAGGTGATTTGTAATTCTTTTTTTTTACCCATATATTATTTAATTTTAAATTCAATCGCATGACCAAAAGTAATTCAAAAGTAAAGAAGACTTATCTATGGGGCTATGAGCGGAGGGAGGAGTGGCGACATTGGACAGCCGAACCTGCCTAATGGCAGAGAACCAGAAGAAGAGGAAGAAGACCAAAAGTAAGTTTTTAATTAGTAATTTATCTGTTACATATTTTCGGAGCAATTTTCTTATCCGAGGGGTCGGGTCGTTGGGGTTCGACCTCAGTAGTCTCTCTTAGAGCCCCATAGATAAGTCTTTGCACATCCCAACTCCACATGGATTATAGTTTGGCATTCTCACATTAGTGGGGCGCGGTGGTGTGGTGGGTATGTTCGTCGCCTTGCAGCCGAAGGGTTGGAGGTTCGAATCCACCTCAAGCCGTCGCGTAGGAACCTTGGGCAAGTCCTTCACTCGCAATTGCTCAGCGCTTCGGCGTGAAACTCCGATGCAGTGTCCGCTCTGCAGTCGGGAGCGCCTCTGAGTAGTGTGCCTGAAGGGGCGCTATAACAAATGCACATACAAACTGTGAACACCGAACTGTGAACACTGACACAAATTGGCCATAGTGGATTTACACGGAGACAATGTTCACAGAGAACAGGCATTTACACGTTCCTGTCGTGAAGTCTATGACCTGTGATGCGACCTTGACTTGTAGCCTGATAGCAATAATAGCAAGTCTCGGGAGATCATCTCAAATTGATGCATGTTCCGCCTGTGTTCGTCTATTTAGGGAAGGTCACGCTATTACATAGGAGCCCCTGGAAGGATCACTCTGATGCATGGGCGAAGACCTAGGGGGGGGACGGTCCCCCCCCCAATGAAAGTGTTGGGGGGGACGGCCCATGCATTTGTCCCCACCAATGTTTGAGCGTCAAGACTTTTTTGGCGGCGAAAATAGAAATATTTCGTCAAGATTTGGCCTGATGACTAAAAAAAAAAGGTCATCAACTTTTTTGGCGACGAAAATAGAAATATTTCGTCAAGATTTGGCCTCTTTCCGTCCCCCCCAATTCTCGGCCCAGGTCTCCGCCTATGCTCTGATGTAGGGATAATCGGTTACCGATGGATATCTTTGTATAATATTATTAGAATATAATATTTATATAACCGTTGTTTATGCTGCAGTTATATAATCACAGTATACTGTGATTATATACAGCTCTGAACTCTTGTATACATCATGTACAAATTGTACATCTATGCAGGTTGATAACGTTTTTAAGAGGATTCATAGCGAGTCGATCACCTCGTCCAAAAACAGTGTTACATTTACATTTATGCAGATATATGTGTACAGGTACCGGGTACACAAATGTCTCGTATGGTTATGGAAGATATAATTATGTACATGTGTGCAGTTTATCTAAATAAACGTGTATACACATAGGCGGAGACCTGGTCCGAACTTTGGGGGGGACGGACGAGCGGCCGAATGACGATCGCCGAGGCACGAAGTGCCTAGCAGGGGAGGGTTTGGGCAGGAATATATGCCCCCAAACTTCGAAAAATTTCGATTTTCAGCACTACAATGGTAGCATTTCAGGTAGTCATATTAGCAAATTTTCTTGTCATTTTAGTGCTTATATATAGTCTTTGTCTAAGACTTCAAAAGTGTGCCCCCCAATGTCGAAATGCTTTGAATTGATAATTGTTTAGTAAAGTTAAAAGCGGTGTGTAAGAGACATCTCCAATAGGAATTCTCTGTTAAAAAAATAATAGTTAACTTGTTTGATGAAAATAGTTTAGTAAAGTTAAAAAAAGGTATGTAAGAGACATCTCCAATTGGGATTCTCTGTTAAAAAATAATAGTTAACTTGTTTGATGATAATAGTTTAGTAAAGTTAAAAGAGGTGTGTAAGAGACATCCAATTGGAATTCTCTTAATTAATTAATTAACTTGTTTGATGATAATAGTTTAGTAAAGTTAAAAGAGGTGTGTAAGTGACATCCAATTGGAATTCTCCCTTTAAAAAAATAGTTAATTTGTTTGATGATAATAGTTTAGTAAAGTTAAAAGAGGTGTGTAAGATACATATCCAATTGGAATTCTCTGTTTAAAAAGATAATAGTTAACGTGTTTGATGATAATAGTTTAGTAATTATATTTTATTTAACTTGGGATTTTAAATCCTACGTTTTTATTACCTATTGTTAATCCGATGTATAATAACGATTTTCTATGTCCCATTGGTCGTTTTCAAGAGGAGCAAAAAACAAAATACTTACATACTAACTTACTTACTTTCCATATTATTCCCAATGTCCAACTGGAGGTTGATTCGAGCCTGAAGGAAACCTGTAGGGAATGTAGCAGAAGCCCGATTATGACGTTGTGGCGTTATTTATTATTATTAATCAGAAGTTTAACGACATCTTATAGCTACAAAGGCTGTTGACGTCTTTAAAGATTTTTAACTGTGCATTCCACTTTTTTCTCCTCGCATTTTTTAAGTAGTAAGATTGATATATCATTCGATCGTTATACACGCAAGCAGCGTATGCTAAGTTGTTTCAGGTAATTGGCATTTAGCACACAGGTCTGTTGTGCCTTTACCAGTTTACCTAACACTTTCAGCCAAGTGTTATTAAGGACATGATACATCCTAAGTCGGGTAATTTGAACTTCTCTTTTCCTGATGGAGTCCATAAATTTTATATCAGTTGCGACGTTGGGTGTTGGCAAGGTTTTTATAATAACCGGTGATACGTTAAAAAAGGTATCTTATCTACACAGTATAATGTTCGCAAACTATTCAACGTGGGACTAAATAACTTTTGGTTAGAGCCTGGATTGCCCGGGAATTCATATCATTAGAAACATGAACTTCATCTGCTAAAGTTTTCTTTCTCTAGAACTCTACTGACGTGTTTGTGTAAATGCCCTAACGCTTAAACATTGGGGGGGACAAATGCATGGGCCGTCCCCCCCAACGCCTCCATTGGGGGGGACCGTCCCCCCTGTCCCCCCCTAGGTCTCCGCCACTGTGTATACAAAATATACGCTAATGTCTCGGATACATCTATGCAGTCATCATCATCATTCACCATGAGTCGTATGCTCGTATGTGTCCAATGTCAACTTCATTTTCCTCTTCCAATCGCCTCTGTCCTGGGCCAGGTGAAACAGCTTTTGTAATGAGTCATTACACCAATCCTCTAGACGTCCTCCTTCCATTCCCGATGCGGTCTGCCTCCTATTAGTTCCGTTGACATTGGATTTCGGACAGTGGTGTTTTTACGACCCGGGAGATGCCTATTCTCCTCAGGTCAACCCTCCTCCTTTATCCGGGCTTGGGACCGGCGCGAAGAGTTTCCCCTTCGTGGCGGAGTTATGCAGTATGCATCAGTATAAATAAGTATGTCCGTGATTCATTGTGGAGTTCTTCATTTTAAATTAGTAAACAAGTATGTAAAAAAAATTGTACATGTAGGCTATATTATGAGCAGCTTTTTAAATTTGCAGCATACAAATGAATTTTTTTTAAAGTGCAATTTCGCACAAAATGTATCGATGTAAATGGTCGATTGGTGGGAGAGGATTTATTCAGAGTAGCACTGGGGCTTTTGCAGAGGTCAGTTTAATTAGGCCTACTCCTGAATTTATTGTGTGGCACTGTGGCGCGTTTACACAGAGCCAACTCGGCTCTTCAATCTCTTCGTTTATGCTTTGTTTTTGCGCTTCTGTATCCGATTTATTTTGTTTCGGTTCTCGTGTTGTCGCTTCGGAGTAGATAGTCCGAGGGGGCGCTATAAAAATGCTCTCCATAAATAAACTTCCGTTTCGTTTGAGCCAGTCTAGAAGTAGGCTATCGCCCAAGGCGTTGCATCAGCAACAGAGGAAAGGCTATGACATGGCTATCCATTCTTTGGGATCCTTTATATTTTAATGTACGGATTTGGAGTCTCTTAGTAGACACCATTACTCCAAGAAATTGCCCCTGCAAGTATCACTGAGAGGTGCTGTTGGCTTATAATTATTCTTTGTCTGACTTCGTAATTTATCTTGGAAAACAATGTGGTGTTATCTGTTATTAGAAACATGTTTCAGTCAAGGAATGAAGGTTTCACTGATTGGATAATCCCAGTACTTCTGCATTTAACAACTTGAGTTTTTTAATTTATCGACTTATAAGACCAGTTCCTTGACTTTCACTTGTTTGGATTATTAGTCATCATCATCATCATCATCATCATCATCATCATCATCATCATCATCATCGTCATCATCATCATCAGTTCCGGACACTGCAGGGATTTGGTGATGATCAGATTCTGTAGGTGCGAATAAGTGATCTCCAAGTGCTGCCTTTGAAATTTATCAAGCCCATTGAGTTCCAGTCGCTTGAAAAAACCTTCAGAACCATTAGAACCACGTGTACAGTTCTACATTTTACTACAGATCCACGTCTTGTATCACAGCTCCGCATTAGAACCAACAAACTACATATGGGCTACAGATCCACTTCTTGTATCACAGCTCCGCATTAGAACCACAGTTCAGCTTGTGGACCCTCTTCTTGGATGTGATCCATTTGCATGAAAAGTCCAGTTGACTAATTTTTATGATTCCACTTTATGCTTTAGATCCGAACGACAGTTCTATCTTTTTGGACCAGAGTTCCAAAACTGTCTGATCAGAATTTCAGCTTTAGAACCACAGGACCACTTTCACGCCCCCCTTCCCCGTTCTTCTCCATTTTTTTTACTGTAACCAAATTCTTTGTAGGTCATGGACCAATTAAGACACGCTGTCGTAAAACTTTGCAACGTGACACGCGATCGAAATCCAGCAAGATTAAATGAGTGCCTCTGTTCATGATTTGTATTCCACCGTGGCAGAATAACCATCGAGCCCTTATAAGATGTAGCTTCAACGGCTGGGGTCGGCCCTAATCAGCTGAATTTCGAGTAAATCACTGGCGGCAACAGATATCGGTCGTAATTGAATGAGAATGACAAATAGTCACCCGGTTAATGGTATTTACAGCGCGGTAAGCTTATACAGGGACGAGAACTAATTTGAAAAGGTGTCTTTTTACGTTTCCATTGCTGTACTCTGGTAGGATAGAACGCACGTAGCCTACTGTATTTTCTATTGCAGTTTATATGCGTGGACAGAGCAGCTTATTTTTCAGGCCGTGTGAGAAGAGTCGATATAATATTTAGGCCTATTAGGCCTATGTTTGTCATTTTGTGGCTATTACAGAATGTTCAATGTCCATTGCTATTTCTTGTTTATTCATTCTTAGATGTTGTTTTTATTATTTGATAAACTTTTTGTTGTCTGTTTTAATGTATTCATGGTTTATCCATGTTTAGTAGCCTAATGTTTATCCTTGTTTTCGTTAGAACTGGTACAGATCTGCATGAAGTCTCCAGAATAACCACCATCGCCCATTTAATGTAGGCCTCCCCGGCCTGGTAGGGTTACACTAGCGCTGAGGAACGGGAACGGATTGAGCGGCTGCTGAGAAAGATGAAGCGCAGACAGTAACACTACAATTTCAATCCATGGCAGTGCAGCGGAGATATGGCAGATGAAGCTGATGAACGCCTATTTAACGCAATACGCAATGATAAACTACATGTTCTCCACCTATAAAATTACGTTTCAGTCTGCCTATAGTAGCAGGCCTATAACTTAGGCTATTTATAAGAGAATTGTAATAGGCTTATAGAAATATAACTGAGGGAATCAGACAGGGTTTAAAGTGGGTGGAACGTGTGGGGACGGCGTTAAGACCGTTGCGCTCGAAAGTCTTTGCAGGCATCCACACTGCTCACCATCCATGGAACCTATAGCACACAAGCGTTCCAATAAAATTTTAAACTATCTTCTTCGGCGTTCCCACTGCTCATCCAAGCCACTTTAACCATGCATTGCAATTGATACCAACCCTCCCATCATAAATTCCTGGCTACGCCACTGTTTGCTATTAGCATTATTGTTACTATTGATTTCAGTCAACACTGTAGGCCCTAGTCAATAATAATTTATTTATTCTGCACAGTATTGATTCGAAAGAGACAGATTGTATAAGAATGACGAAGGAATATTTATAACCTACTGTATATTTATAGGCTTTAGTGGCCTATATATACATGTATATATACACAGAATAGATAAAGCGCTTTAAATATCTATTCTCTGCCTATAATAAAACAATGAACTTACATATAAATATTGTAACAACAGTACTGTTAATAAACCCTTAACAAAAAAGAGGTTGAAGTGACGTCGTCTTGAAAACCACAAGCATTGGGTACAGAGAGAGTGATTACGACGAAGCATGCACACCCAAACTGCCCACAATGAAGTTAAATTATCTGATGTCTACCGCTTTGGTGGGGCAGCGAACATTTTTGTAGTCAAGTGCGCTACATAATCATCACAGAAGTCAGCGCTGTAGTCAGTACGAACCCCACCCGTCCCCTTCTCAGGTACAACTTGAACCCAGCCATCAGGTATGGTAGACGCTACTAGTATGGCATCTAGAGCAAATTGCATGACCTCCGCAAAGCGCAAGCTATAATAATACCGGTATGAGAGTTATAAATATTTCAAAATGTAACATACATAGAGGTCTACACACAGAATGATATTTCTTGAAAGTATGTACACGTAGATCTAATGTGACGATTGGATCGATTTCTTGACCCTTATAAATAGTTTTAAAGTGCTTTCAGTAATTGTCCGATTGGCTTAATCGATTATTAGCCAGATGTAATATTATTGGCTGGACTGAACACACAATTATAATGTAGACCTATTATGTAGGCTAGGCCTAACCCAAATGCAACCAGTTTCGTTATGAATTTATAGGACAAAATGTCATTAGCCTTTATATTGCATGGTGGCCTTTGTTTTAGTAGCCTAGTCTAAATGGATGCAATATTTCAGCCAAACAGTAGCCGACAAAATAAATCACTAACTAACCGCACATCAGATATCCATTTCTGTGTGACCGAGCGCGTTAAAAATGCATGTAAAACTTAATAATGCAATATCAGGCCTATAATAAATATGTCCGCTATTTTGGGTCATTGATTTAGGATTTAGATAAACATCTTCATGACAACCAATGACGTCATGCCAATTACACGTTTCTATTTCTTGTAGGGCTGTGGATTTTAGCGATATTAGCCTAATGCTAATTTCGGTTTCATTTCGTTTTGTTGCTTATTTTATGATTTCGACCGGCCACGTGTTTCTAGCTAGGGTCGTAATGACATAGAGTCTATGTCATAGACGGAGTTAATCATAAAGATTCATACCACGTGATAATCATTAATATTCTATAAAGCGCCTCTAGTTCGGCCCGGTAGAGTAGTGGTTAACACGCTGGCCAAGAGTGCGAGAGGTAGTGAGTTCGAGCCCGTGTTGGGCGGATTTGCGTTGTAGGCTGCCATCGGCGCCATATATTGCAGGCGGTCTGCTCAGTTAGTAATACTTAGTATAGTTAAGATTTGTGTATTCTGTTATCTCCGTTCTTGTGAATTGTTCAAGGACAATACATACATACATACATCATCATGTATAGATACATGCTTGGATCATGTTATTAAGCAATAAGCATATAGTGAACTAATCATAAAAAAACGTCTAAACAAGAATAGCCACAAAAAGACATGGACAAATGCGACAATAAAAAAATAACCATAAAAGCTTTGCATTATAATACATGTATTGTTATTCTGTCAAGTCATGTTCACTTGTATTTATGCTGTATTAATCCAGTCTCTCCGTTGAATGCTGACGCAACTGATCCAGTGTAATGCTGCGTTTCTATATATTGAAGAGCTTTGTATGGACCAGTCTTCTGTCAGACGTTGCTATCGACCTGCCAACTGTCAGTCATTACTACCTCAAGGAAGATGACTGTCGGCTGTCAGTCATTATAGTATCTAAAGGAAAATGATTACCAGCTGTCAGTCATAACTCTCTTAAATAAAATTACTGCCAACCCAGGCAGCACGCAAACGTTTTTTCAACGTTTATTTTTAGTTAGGAACGTTGAATAATGGTTTACGTTATATTACAAACGTCCCGATAACGTTTTAGAAACGCTAATAGGAAAACGGTTATGTGACAAACGTTTCCCTATCGTTCAGACAACGTTTGCGCAAAATTTTACTTGACTTCACACAGGATTTATTTGCACCCAAATTAGTGGCGTTTTGTTTTAGATAAATGCAGATACGTTTAAGCAAACGCCCTATTGACATAAAATCAATTTATTTTAGCACGGTGTAGCAAACGTTTCGGTAACGTTTCAGCAACGTTTGAACAAAATATCACTCTAGCTAAATTGACACCTTCCGTTTTCCAAACGTTTTAGGAACGTTTTCATACAACGTTCGACTGCAAACGTTATTCTAATGTTCCAGAAACGTTTCGCTTTAATATTAGTCTATTTTCCATAAAGAGGGATCGTTTCAGACAATATCAACTGCGTCTTATACCAGTTGAATCCAAAATAGTTCTTTTATAGATTCCCCGTTAATATTAATGTAATTTTTAGTGTATACAACCTTCATACGTTTGCGAAACGTTTTTGGAACGTTTTCATACAACGTTCGACTGCAAACGTTATTCTCATGTTCCAGAAACGTTTCGCTATAATATTAGTCTATTTTCCACAAGGTGGGATCGTTTCAGACAATATCAACTGCGGCTTATACCAGTTGGATCTAAAATAGTTCGTTTATAGGATCCCTGTCAATATTAAGGAAGTTTTTGGTGTATAAAGCCTTCAGACGGATTCGGAACGTTTGGGAACGTTTTCATACAACGTTCGGCTGCAAACGTTATTCTAATGTTCCAGAAACATTTACAAACGTTTTATTAACGTTTGTGTGCTGCAGGGGAACTGTCAGTCTTTCGTCTGACATGGAAAATAATAGTTTTCAGTTGCCACTCATCTGTTACAGGCTGTATTTACGAAAGACATGCTGAGTTTTGTTAATAGAGTTCGTGGCAAATCCTTACAATAGCTTCAGTAATTGATGGCAAAGATGATGAGATGATGATGACGACGACGATGATGACGATGATGATGACGACGATTATTATTATTATTATTGTCATTGATGATTATTATTATTGATGATGATGATGATGACGGTGACGGTGACGGTGACGATGATCATGATCATGATCATGATGATGAGGGCGGCGGCGACTACGATGAAAACTGTGATGGCAATGAATCTAGGTGCTATGGGTTAAAAACTAATTGTAATCTTAGAATATGCGATGCGTCACTGTGACGATGCTCACGTCATCAAATGATGGTTGCTCGTACAGAGTGAAATCACTGCACAAGCCAGATTCCCCTCCCCCGAGGTGGGGGGTGAGCCCGATATAGAGCCATGCGGCGGAAAGGAAATCAAGAAGACATGGAATCAACCTATAGTCCTATACGGAGGAGGAAATGAGTGGAGAACAGATGAGTTAAAGATGACGAATGGAATGCTCGCTATAATACTCGGTTTACTGCAGTGACTAAAATACTGGTTTCGATTAAGTAGTAGTACATCAACGCCTTCTAGTATGTTCATTGCGTGTGCGAGAGCTGTGTTGAGTATAAGGTATAACAGGCAGTTGTGGCGGCTTCACCATTGGTCGCGCATGTCATTTGAAAAACTGCCTATAATTTTACTCTTGACCTGCCTTGTGACCTGCCCAAAAGCCTTTCGAATTTCTAGTATCTTTTTTTCTCTGCATTTAATTTCTTCAACCTGCCGATTGACGCCCATGACTCTGGCGCGATCTGCTGATATTGTATAAAGCAGCTGGCGCCGCCATTGGCACGAAGCAATTCTTGTACCGTATTGTCTTCAATCACCGATTATACTGCTTGAAACGAATGCCTATCTCTTATCGGTGGCCGTGATCTGCTATGGCCGCATTGGTTGTTCTGCCCAGCCAGAGTCATTCTCTCTTCAAAGAATTTAGTGGAAATGTCGTGCGCTATTTAATAGAAACCGTCCCCCAGCTCCCCCCTCGCGAGTGGTCTACTGCTTGCGTGATCATTAATGGACCAGACGTGTCCGGCCATTCATCCATAGAACCTTCCGACTTCCCCCACTCTTCCCCTCCCCCCCCCCCCGATTCATTAGAATTGCTTTTATAAGGTTGACGTTGCAGTCGACGCAAAAAGACGCCCTGTGATGATTGGCATCTCTGCGTATAGTATACACTGTAGTAGTCGGTTAAAGTAGTCGGTTAAAGTAGTCGGTTAAAGTAGTCGGTTAAAATAGTCGGTGATGTACGTGTGGCCGAGTGGTTGGTCAAGATTCGCTTTCATGTTGGTCGTCGTAACAGTCCGGCAGCAGTTGATTAGTGTATGGATGAGATCAACGAACTGGTTTCGTATGCACAGCATCGACTGTCCTTTGTGGAACGAATCAGTGCTCTACTGCTCTTCCGAATACTGAACTGATTACGGCCTGATTTTGGTATACAATATCCATGGCTACCAGTGGATGCTTTGTGTCATGAATAATAATATTCAGGCCTTGATGAATAGCCAACTCAGCGGTGAACTGATGAACGCATTTTCTTTAAATATCATTTCTCCTCATTTTAGGATTTATCGGGTATTAGCAAATTTTCTTGAAGCATATACTAACTCCTGCTAGAATTTAAAAACAGTGATTAATGGTGTTAAAGTTTACTTTTTATGTTAATGATGGTGACGCAGTTTTAGCGCACAGTTTTGGCTAACATCTCAGTGTTGTTTCAGCTAACATCTCGGTACTGTTTTAGCTAACATCTCAGTTTTGCTTCAGCTAACATCTCAGTGATGTTTCAGCTAACATCTCCGCACAGTTTCAGCTAACATTTCGGCATTGTTTTGGTTAACATCTCAGTATTGTTTCAGCTAACATCTCAGTACTGTTTTAGCTAGCATCTCAGTACTGTTTCAGCTAACGTCTAAGTACTGTTTTAGGCTCAGCTAACATCTCGGCACAGTTTTGGCTAACATCTCAATGCTGCTTCAGCTAACATCTCAGTACCGGTACTGTTTCAGCTAACATTTCAACACAGTTTCAGCTAAAATTTCAGCACAGTTTTAGATAGGCTTAACATTTTCAGCGAACATGCAGCTACGAGTCTTGCTTTGCAGCATTACCTGATTATGCCTAGGCGTACAGTTTTCAGGTAGGCCTAAACTATGTCAGTGCCCCACACAGTGATGCTTGAGACTTCATGATAACTCAATGCTCGTGGAGTTTAATGACTAAATAATTTGCAGATTGGCTGAATGAATAATCCGTTATGAGTTTGATCGACAATGAATCCTGCAGTAAATGCTAAATGAAGCCACAACAAGGAGTTAAATAAGTATCTATAGGCCTACTACCGATATGGAGATTGTCTGTTGAAATGTGAGACGTGTAAGCTCTAGCTGCTAGTATTTACTAGCCAGGTCCGTGGCGTAGGCAAGCGGGATGTTTCGGGGGTTAAACCCCCATTGGCCTAGGGAAAAGTTGCTTAAAGGTTATTTGTCCACTGAAGGACGAAAAACAAAACAATTGCCTGTAGTAACAATTGTTTTCTTACTTCATTACTTTTGCTACTTTATTCCCTTTTTATGTACAGTAATACTGTTGGGTTAGTGTCAGAAAGGGCATCCGGCCAGTCCAACCCCCCCCCCCCCCATCATAAATTCCTGGCTAAGCCACTGAGCCAGTTGCATTGGACTTCATTTCCTGAACTAAGTCAGTTAAAGTCGCACGGTGGAAGTAACCTGCTGCTGGTTTCTTATTTAAAGTGTACAGACCTATTGCTGTTTATACAGTGCCTTGAAAATCGTGTGACGCAAATTTTTTTGTCGTGCGCCATTTTATGATGGAATGTGACGTGCGAACACGGTCGTTGTTGATGTAGCGGACCACAGGGATATGTATACATGTATGTATGTATACATGTATGTGCGTAATGCATAGAAATTGACCTGCAGTGTTTGGTGCGCTTTTATCGACTCGCTGTGCATGGAAAAATGACATGGTAATGTGTTGTATACGCAGTGTTTTGTCCACGAGAACTGATATTCATTCTAGGAATATAAAGGACGTTTCTGTATACAAAAATGGAAATGCAACGTTCAAGAACTCTTCCCAACTGGCCGACTCTATTGGTGTATAGCCTCGTAGGCATTATAATTACCTATACATAGAATCGTTACATACAGGCTTGATTGTGCAATGCATAGTCCTATAGAACAGGTAGCATATCCTAGGCTATATAGAAAAGTGGAGAACAGTCTTGTCTGTGCACAGAATCCAATTGCTCTTTCATTGCATATACGCCGACCATGGTCGGCGTATATGCAATGAAAGAGCAATTGGATTCGGGACAATATATGGTAATGATCATTGTCTGCTCCTCCGCTGACTGCCGTAGAAGCCACCGGGGCAACTTCCTTAAGGATGCAATCGAAGGTTTTTCTTGCATTTGCATAATTACAGTTAATGCCACTTCTAGAGTCGGTTCAACGTTGCCTACGGTCGATGCAAAGCGAAACGGGGGACTGCAAAGAAACGAGATAGTATGTAAATAAGTAATTTATATGCCGCGTTCGGTAGCATGACTGGATTATGGCATGTTCAATATGTTCGGCAGAACAAGGACCCCAGTCACCCCACACTTTAGGAGCTCCCACAAATGCAAAAAATCAATAATTTTACAAGCATTTTTATTTGTTAAGTCTGTAAGCAAGTTTATAAGCAAAAATCAGAACAAAATAATTGTTCGAAACTATTCATTTTAATATATGGGCATACAATGCCATACATACATGTAGTATACTGCAAAACTTTTGCACATGTATGGGTCCCTATTGATTTTTCAATATCAGGAAGATTCATCTAAACATTAGCCATATCTCGAAATGTTGCTAAAAGAACTCCGGGCACATCCCCTCGCCAAAACCCTACCTTGCTCGGGACTTTGTGCCTCGACGATCGTCCTTTGGTCACTCATTCAAAGCATGTTGGGTGCTGGGTCAGCTGGGACCGTCACAGTTTTACTGAACAGGGCCGCCACATTTGTGAATCCGATCATTTTCCTTGGCATTCTGAAAGGAAAACTTGCTTGTTACATGTTTAACGATACTGCCATATCGAAGATGATTAGTGTCGCCCTCCTCCTTTATCCAGGCTTGGGACTGGCACTGGCAGAGAACAACCAGCGGCGGAGTTCTGAAAGGAAAACGATGATGCGTATCATTTTATGCGCTTCCTTGACAAGCGTGGGTCAGACGATGAAAGAGAGAGGCTTTGTTTGCTCTCTGTATTCGAATGAATCGGTCTGAAATTAATCCCACCGTCTGTCTATGAGATCCGTCGTCGTCGTTTGGATGGATGGATATTACTGCAGCGCTGTGCGATTGCATCTGCTGGTGATGGCTGTGTATGCAATTGTCGTAAAGGGTCGACGGTAGAGGGGGCCACTGCTTTGGCGGTTTCATCTGGTGCAAAGATCGTCTAGATATATGTTGATGTCCCCGTAGGCAGCGGCGGCGACGGCGGTCCGCCCACGTCGTCGTCGTCGGTCGGGTGTTGTGGGGGGGGGGTGCGGGGCGGGGGCGCGGGCGGGGGCGGGCTGTTCGGATGGGTGGATGGACGCATTTAGAGTTTATGGCCGGAAGAACGACGGAGTGGTTGAATAAGGGCAGTTGGGGGTGGATATGGAATAAATGGATTGGATGGATGGGGTGGAAGGGTGGATGGGGAGGGTTGGGGTGGGCGAGTGGGTGAATAGGTGGGTGGGCGGGGGAGGGTTTGGGGGTGGGTGGAGGTGGGTGGGTGTGTGCATGAATGGGTTGGTGGATGGATGGCTGGATGGGTGAGTGGGTGGGTGGGTGGATGGATGGCTGGATCAGTGGATGGATGGAAGGCTGGGTGTGGTGGATGTATGGGTGGAAAGTGGGTGGGTTTTGGGTGTGTGGGTGGTTTGATGGGTGGATGGGTGGGTGTATTAGTGTATGAACGGACGGGTGGACGGAGGGCGGGCGGGCGGGCGCAGTGGCGTAGATAAGGAGGTTTCGGGGGTTAAACCCCTCCATTGGCCTAGGAAAAAGATTTTTAAGGTTATTTATTCGCTTAAATAAGAAAAAACAAAACGATTGCTTGTAGTAACAATTGTTTTTTCTTACTTAATTCCCTTTGTTATTTTATTCCCTTTTCATTTACGGTAATACTGCAGGGTTGGTGTCAGAAAGGGCATCCGGCCAAGCCATAATCTCCCCCCCCCACCACCACCACCATAATAAATTCCTGACTACGCCACTGGGCGGGCGGATGAATGGATGTGCTTGCAGTTACAGGACAGTTGTGTGAATGGATGCGTGGAATGAAATCTTCGTTTCATGAATGATTGTATGAGTGCAAGACATTCTAACTATATATATTGTAGTTTCCTCGTGTGTATACGGAAGGGAATGGATGGCTGAATGAATAGACGAATGTTTGGATTCAAGCTGTTGTGGCATATTGGTGTGTGTATATACTGTAGAACAGTGTAGACGGAAAGGATGGACGGATTTATGGATGGGTGAGTGGACGTACGGATGGATAGATGAACGGTGAACTTAGGGTATAATATAATTATGCCATGTTTGTTTATTTCTCCATTTCTATAGCGCACCTTCGAGCTGCTACTCAAAGTCGATCCCGACTTCAGAGCGAACACTGCATTGGAATTTTCACGACGAAGCGCCCGAGCAATTGCGAGTGAAGGACTTGCTCAAGGTCCCTACACGACGGCTTGAGGTGGGTTTGAACCTTCAACCATTCGGCTGCAAGGCAACGAACATACCCACTGCACCTCCGCGCCCCCAAATATATTATACCATTTTGTGATATTGATATACAGTGATATATAGGAGAGTATAGACTCTCTTGTATTAAAGGCGACGTATTAACGTTGAGTTTCATAATAATTATATAATTGTATGCATGCATGACTTGTACTTTCTTAGTGGTTAAATTTTGCTCCTCCAGATCATAGTGTGGCGGATCCAAATCTTAACCTAAACACATGCAGACGTTCACATTTATCTGAAAAAATCTTTAACGGACACTTGCATACTC
>OX457045.1:39134023-39156523 GCA_949752735.1 Lumbricus terrestris | reverse complement strand
AGGCGCAAATTATGTCAAAATGGGTAAAATTTGGGTGGCTTGGGGGACCCCTAAATATTTTCGTAGTGTCATTAAATTTCACAGGTGTTATTATGGGACCATATGGAAACTTTTTAGGGGGACTGCATAGAAAATTTCGAAAAAAATATTTTTGGGGACACCCTAATATATATACATATACATGTATATATATATATATGCAATACGTATATGCATGCCTTCATACAACGAATAACATGCATGGCATACATACAGGCAGTATTATTATATAGGCTATACACATTCACAAATACATACAAAGATAAGCTTCATACATAATATATTCATACTCGGATGCACATAATAATTTTGGGAAATGTTTTACTATGCATGCGCTTCAAGGCGACTTGCTTCCATATTCATAAATCCGTTGCTGGCAAAATATCTCCTGAAACCCGTTTACGATGATGAATGGTTCATGCGGGGAATGGATAAGAGAGGAATGGACAGGATGCTATCTATCACGTGACCGATTAGTTTGTTGCAGCTTGCCGCTCTATACCTATATACCAAGTTCTATGCTGCCTTCTGCATGTCAAGCAGATTAATATGATCCTTAAGGCATAGCTTACACCAGAAGCGGCGATCCCAATGCACACACACTGCCACATAGTCTCAAATATTGTCACTTGTCCCAAAGTGACACGCGTGCGGGTTTTTTTTGGTACACATGGAAATCAGATCGTAATCAAAAATTTTAATGTATTCACAATCACTCTGGGAATGCATATTTTCTATTATGCAGAACTTTATTTTAGCATCTTTCTAAAATCGCCTTTGATATTAGGCCTATAGGCCTAAATACCTATCTTCTTGGTTTGTTTCAATTTTTGTTGCGCTATAATGTCGCATAAAACGATGAGTAGAGCAACTTATTTATTCACTGTGCAGATTTCCGAAGGGCGTGAGGGGCATTTTTGAAATGAGTAATTGACACTTTTAGCACGCAACCTTAAAAGGTTCGCCTCATCACCGCCCTATATACTAGACCATGGTATCATTTCAAAGCCGCTATATGGATCGATATGTGCGTAAAAAGAACTAATTAGCTGTAGACGAGATTAGCCTACACACACACACACCCACACACACACCAACACGCGCACACCCACGTATAGCCTACTCACACACGTGCGCTTACGCACGCTTGCACCCAAACAAGCACACACAGACACATATACAGTATTTAAATATATATATATATTCATATATTTGTGAAGAAATACATAATGTATATGTATACTATTGTATAGCCTATGTATTATTGTCGGTAATGATGCAGATTCAGTCTGCATGTAAGCTGCTTAGAGAAACTGAAATGCCGACTTTGTAAGGATGACTGATCATCAGCCGAGATGAAAGCTGGTTAAATTGAAACGAGTCTGCTAATGGATAAATCTATACCCATGCATGGCAGTTGGAATACGCACCAACAGATATAGAGACCTGTATTGGTGTTTGATCTTGACCATGCAAGAGCCATGCCTTGAAGCTCTGCAAGCATGTTACGCATCGATGTATGTATATGAACACACACATATATATATATATATATAGTACATATAGATGTATATAACCATGTGAGGCATCGATATATTATATATACATAATCTGCATATATATATATATATATATATATATATATTAGTGTGAATCCCACATTAGCTACTCAAATTGTGCTACGAAAATATACTTTATCCCCTCTTTCGTGTTAAGTACTCAATAATGCTGAGTACCTAATGTTTGACGTGTTGAAAAAAATACTGAAACGTGTTTGGTAACAGAAATTGATGTGATACCAGACCAGGGGCGGATCCAGGGGGCCAATCCGGCCATGGCCCCCCATTTAAAAATTGCATGGAACGTGGCCCCCCAATTGGTTTCAAAAACATGTAGTGGGAGAGAAAAACAGGACATCTGGCCCCCTATTAGAAAATCGTACGGGACGTGGCCCCCCGTTCGGAAATGGCATCTTCTTTTCCCGGAAAATCGGTTGATGACTAAAAAAAAAAAAGTCATCAACTTTTTTGGCGGATAAGTTGGTATCTTTTTCCCGGAAAATTGTCAACTTTTTTCCCGGAAAAATTTTTCCCCCTGTTCCACCAACAAGACCGAAAATTTTGGCCCCCCTTCGAAACGTTCTGGATCCGCCACTGTACCAGACTAATACGATAGTCTTGTATCAGTCTTCCTATAGAACAGCGTAGATTTCAAATAGGTTGATACTTAATTTTAGACCTGAAATTTGACCGCCTATATCAGGCCTACTGTAAATGTGGACATTAGCTAGTCAGACAATTTCTCTCATCTAAACCTATAAAATGCAAGTTGTAATGCGTGCTTGATAAAAAATCTCCTCATCCACGCGACCGATTTTTTCAAATAATTACAAAACAACTTCTAACCTCCCCATGACAACACTATCGGGATTCGCGATCCAAAAATATTACCTTTTGCCGAGCTTGAAAATTTAATTTTTATATCCGAATCCTAACACTGTTAAGACGCCATTTGCTGTTGAAAGCAAGCATCTTCAGCAAACATTGAGACCATCGATGATATAATGGTGATTGAAACCAGTACATTAATGACGTCATGGTCGATTTAAAAATTATTATAGCGCGTTATTCCGTTAATTAATATCTGTGCTGGGTTGAACCGAAAACCTAAATTTCACGGGCAACGCCGGGCACCAAAAGTGGTTGGACTGGGCTGTGGCCGATGGAAGAAGGCGAGGTGAGAAGGGCGGCGTGGGAGCGGGGTCAGGCGTTGCGAGGGATGAAAACAAATTTCCCGGGCGTGGGAGCGGCGTGACTGGGAAGTGGGAACTAAAAACCGAAATTTCCCGGGCAACGCCGGGTAATTCAGCTAGTATATTAATAAAACCAAGTGCCTTATTTTTAAAACAAGTTACAGTGCATTGCTCAGCAAAAATCCTAACTAACTTCAACTTTTGGTTGAACTCTACCCAAATATTCACGAATTTGGCACATAATTTAAAGTATTTGACTATATATTTTAACCCATAATGAGTATTCATGGTTAGAAAAATAACCATATATGGGTGTAATACGTACCTTGGGTCATCATATACTACTGAGTAACTAAGGTGGGTTTATTACATATTGTGGGTAGATAAGGTGCATTATATGGTGAAAAAATGCACAAAATTCTACCTTGTGGAACATATTGGAACGAGTAGCTACGACGTTTGGCTTGCTATGTCAAACATTGCCTACTCAGCAAAATGACTATATCAGGACTGGTTTGCATTAGAGCCCTGATATTTTCAGGGGTAGTCAAGAATGGCTCCTATGACGTTTTAAGCTTATCACTAAGAATCTGGCACGCATAGGTACCGAGATACAAAAAGAATACCCAATGTGCGATTAAATAGTACGAGTAGCTGTAGTGCGATTCAGTGTTATATATATATATATATATATATATATATATATATATATATATATATATATAACCGGCCGTGATCAGATGAAGGATGATGATGCCTTTCTTGCAATGCCAGCGATCGATCTAAATGAATATCGATGCACGGACTTGAATGATTAATCAGTGTGTGGCTGATCGATCTGTCTCTCTGTCTCTGTCTGCTTGTCTGTCTGTCTATGTCTCTATCCATGTCTTTGCCTGTCTATCTGTCTGTCACAGACAGTCTCTCTGTCTCTGTCTCTTTTCCTCCCTTCCTCCGTCCGTCCGTATATATATATATATATATATATATAGCGTTCGGTGTCTTATTGATTTCCTCTGTAGATGTATATATTATATATATATATATACACATACATATACATATACATATACTGGATACGGGAATTGCATCAGCGTTGATGAACGGGCGGTAAAAACCACATGACGTGATCGGTTGAAATGGATGTCATCAACTTGGCAGACAGATCTTACGTCAATGGACAATAGCGATGTATACTACAGTCTATAGAAACGATTGAGAGAAGAATTGCGTGGCAAGGATCGCGAAGTTACGATCGGCAATATTATAGACTGCCGACCTGATTATAATACCGAATGTTTCAAGTGCGTATTTGGTGTTTCGATCAACCACCGTGGTGTATGGGTCGATATCTGATTCTCTGATCGTAAACATATCGATTATAATTGTCGAATTGCACGCACGTTCGGCGCGAGGCCGTAAAAATAAGATGAGCCGGAATTACATTTCTCGGTGACTTACGACAGCAGAACGGTTTCATTATAATAGGCCTACGTGCAATGTTGAGCCGGGTGAGCGAGATTGGGTGTAGCTATAGTATAGTGACATCGGTACTAATTGGCTGCATGCGCGGGCGGGCCTTCGGGGAATATGGATGGGGTGAGGGGTGGGAGGGGGTGCTGAGTAGTTTCCATTTGTTTCTCTGAATCTCTTTCCGTTATGACCTTTTTGTTTAATGGACTGAGTCTGTCTGACTGGCTGACTGGCTGGGTGGCTGACTGGCTGACTGATTGACTGACTGACTGACTGGCTGGCTGGCTGACTTGACTGACTGATTGACTGATTGACTGACTGGCTGACTCAGAGGCTCTCCCGACTACAGCGCTATAGTGCATCGGAGTTTCACGCCGAAGCGCTGAGCAATTGTGAATGAAGGACTTGCCAAAGGTCCCTACGCGCATGGGCGGAGTTTATCAGGGGCTAGGGGGGCTAAGTCCCCCCCCCCAAGAAGACCCAGACTCATTTTTTACCGTGTAAATGTTATCTTTTCCCGGGCTTAGCCCCCCCAAGAAGGCTTTAGCCCCTCCAAGAACGGAAACCAAACTCCGCCCATGCCTGCGCGGCGACTTGAGGTGGAACCTGCAACTCTCCGGCTGCAAGGCAACGAACAAACCCACTATACACCACCGCCCCCACATAATATGTATGTATATACTTCGTTTATTCAAGAAAAACTAAGTTGACACACCGCAACTTATTACATGAAACAAAAACAAAAAGTGTTTTAAAGAAGTAAATAGGCTGAAGTAACGATTGTCCACAGAATTCAGGCTGGAAGCGAAAGATAGATTACTTTCTATAGTTCTTAGAATTTACACTGCGAACAGTCTTAAAAAGAACACGAGAGATGAAATTAAAGTCATCTTTTCTAGGCAGTTCAAAGTTGTGTGGTCGCGAACGCAGAGCATAAGGCCTTTTAACAATAGGTGGAAATAGACTTCGGAGTACATGATTTAAATTCCAGATGACACACTTTAAGAGTCTAAAGTCTGCATCATCAATCAAGCGGTCAAGATCAGGGTAATGAGAAGGGACGTATCCCAATCGCTTGACCTTTTGTAGGAAGCGTTGAAGTTTGAGGCGATCAATTGCAGTGGTGTATCCCCACCAAGCAGGGGAGGCATACAGAAGACGAGAGATGGTTGTTGCACGGGCTACCTCGTGGAGGGCAGAAGAGGGGAGACCATGAGCTCGTAGGACTCTAAGCGCGAAGAGCGACCCAGAGCAGGTACTTAGAACGGCATTGACATGTGATGTTGCTCCAAGATCATCATTGATGGTCACGCCTATAGTATGAGCATTGAAGTTACTCTCTCGATTTCCAATTCGGGAGGAGCAATTTTTGCTTTGGAACTGCGACGTATGCATGTGTATAGGAACATTTATATAGCGCCTTAAAATAACCTCATGAATGTGATTAAAATGATTTATAGTTGTGGCCGTGGTTGCTCCTGTTTTGTTAACTGATTGAACCTCTTGCTCAGTGGGCGAGGCGACATAAACTGTGTGAGATAAGAACCACGAAACTGATTTGCACTCAGAGGCGGAATAATATTATAGGAAAATCTGTTGGTTGCTATCTGTTGCTAACGTTTCTCTTTTATTACGCATCAGTTTCTATATTGACCATGCAACCGTTGGTGTTGCTCAACAACCGTGCAGCTACAGAACAAGTCTGCACCAATCTACTGCTATAGGTCTACAACAAATACGCAGATTCAGCTGTTCACTTTGAAACGTTACGATCTGCTTTAGGTAGTAGCCTAGATGTTATGCTTATTGTGCTTTAAAGTAGCTTTAATTAACTGTTCATGGATAAATCACCCCAACAGCAATGTCATGTAATACTATATGAAGCCGTAGGACGATATTCCCATTACGACTTTGTGTGCACTGTGCACTAGACACGATGCTGAGCACTGCTGTTGTGGATGTAGGCTACTTGAAGAAATCTTTACCCGTTTCAGTTTAAAATAATAAAAACCAAAATTGAGCAACAACATCTTTGTTTATTACAATAAAAGAACAATAATTGTCAATTATAATCGTGAATTATTGTTTTATTAATTCAATTTGCAGTCAATTAGGCTAATAAAACCAGCTCTACCGTATTTCTCAGGAGACTCAGGTCAACTTCAGTTAGTGGAAATCTTCACGGCAGATAAAAATAAGAATTTTAGATCACATTTATGGCACAATTTGTCTGGAGAAGGGAAGCTTTCTCTCGTAGATCACACTGTCTGATATTAGTGTGCATTTCCCCAACGTCTCTATAGTATACAGCTATACTGGACGTAGATTTCGCCACTATATATCTGTAATACTCTGTAACCCAAGCACAGGGGCGGATACAGACATGTTCTAAAAAGGAGGGGACAAAATGTTTGGTCTTGGTTCGAGACAATTTCGTTGCTTTTTGGCCGAAAAAATTTGATGACCTTTTTAGTCATTTTTTGAAATTTCAGGAAAACATGCATTGATTGAAGCCTGTTGAAACCTGATGGGGGAGCACATCCTGTACAAATGTATCAATGGGGCCTTGTCCGTATTGCCCTCCCCTGGATCCGCCCCTGCCCAAACATTCAGAACAGTTTGTTTATGTCCTTTCATAATTATGCAACTTAGGGGCCTTCCTTTTAAAGCTGAATTACATGTATGTGCCACAAGATCACGCTTCTCTGTCATAGTAAACCAATCTTCTCGATAGTGAACTGAATTATGACTAATCTTGGTTAAGAGGGAGAGTATAAGGGATCACGCAAATGCGGACAAGGTGGAGGGGCTATGACCAACGCGGACGTCCATATCGAAAGTGAATGGATACACATATAATCCATGCGGATATCGGCAATAGTAGGATAATCCGTTGCTGACAGCTCGATATATGCATCTCATCCGTGTTGACAGAAACTGTGGAATAGCAGTAATAATAAGAATGATGATGACATTGAAAAGCGGATACGCAGGAAGAGTTTGACATGGAAAAGCAGTGGAGAGGAAAAGTCGGTCGATGGGTGTGTGTGTGTGTGTGTGTGTGTGTGTGTGTGTGTGTGTGTGTGTCGGTGCTGCAGCATCGCGTGAGTCTTATGGTCAGTCGTCCTTTGGTGCGGACGTCCGCAGGGGAGGAAGGGGAGGTAAACGCAGGTCAACTGCGGACAAGTGATGGATCCAATTTAGGTATACGCATGCTGAGGACGTCCTTAGTGGAGGAAACATCAAATCCTCCTATTATCGACAGGGGAGTGTATCGACAGGGGAGTGTATATATGCCTATATCTGTACCAGAAACATTTTGATAAGTCACAAAGGATGCTTTGTAACTGTTCCCTTCCGTGGGATTTGTCTAACTATCTTTATAAACTATCCAAGACTTTCCTCTTTGGCACTCGCTGTGTCGGGAACACCTCCGAACAGCTATCCTGAATGCGCTTTATAAATTCCGTAGATGAATAAACAAAAACTGGCAGTTATTGCAGTAACATCATCCTATGTGTCACAGATTTTGACCAACTTTATTCAAAACGTGAGAGCATGCAAGCGAGCGATCACAAGCACAAACGCAAAACAGACAGAGACGAATTTGTTTTTCTACTTGCGGGTGTGAATGCAGTTGTGGTGAAACTTGAGTGCGGCCGGCGTTCCATCGTAACTCGACGACGTCGATTGAGATCCAAAGTGAAACGAGAAGCGAAACGTTTCCTTGAGTATCCGACGGAACCGCCGCCCGAAGATCAAATAAATAAAGAAGTTGATTGAAGAGTTGATGACCATCAGCAGCTGACTAACGATGTTGAAACGTATAATCTCGCGAGACATGAGGTCAGAGTACGAGAAGTTGCGTTCGGTGAACGAGACGAACTTCTGAACGAGTTCTGGCGTTTCGCAGACGATGAAGATGATGACGATGATGATGAGCACCGTCGTTGCATTCTTGTCGCTCTGTCCGCTGAGCAGGGAACCAGACGATGGTGAATGAGAACTGGGCGGACGTGACGTCGTCGATGACGCGATGCAACTGTCGCGGTAGCGTTGGGCGTGAGAATTCCTATGAGGAAGAAAAACATCGTGAATGAATGAATGAATGATTGAGTGAGTGAATGGATGATTGAGTGAATGAATGATTGAATGGTCGAATGAATGAACGATTGAGTGAGTGAGTGAATGAATGATTGGTTGAATGAATGAATGAATGAATGAATGAATGAATGAATGAATGAATGAATGAATGAATGAATGAACGAATGAACGAACGAGTGGATGGATGAATAGATGGATGGATTGACGGATGGATTAATGAATGAATGAACGAATGAATGAAAGAATGAATGAACGAATGAATAATGAATGAATGAATGAATGAACGAACGAACGAATGAACGAATGAATGAATGAATGAATGAATGAATGAACACTCTTTATTGTTAATCAAAATAGTTCAAGCATAGTCTAGTAGAAAGTCTCGACAGGTATTGCACAGTCAGTGATAATGCAGGTAAATCCATAATTCCGCTGACAGTGTCACCTATTACAAGACATTAGATTTTCGTTCTTTTTAATTCATCATACTCTGGCCTAGGCTACTACAAGAAGGCCTACATAATTATAGAGGCCCTATTCACTTAGATCTATGGCCCATATATAACATAGCAGGCCTATAAATAACAAAGATACGCTATTCTGTCCATGAACTCAGTCACTGGTTGCACTCTGCCAACGCCAGTCCCAAGCCTGGATAAAGGAGGAGGGCGACACTAATCATCTTTGATATGGCGGTGTCGTTAAAGAGTAACAAACCATTGTGTCCAGGAATAGGAGACAAGGTCATCCGTGAAGAAAAAAACTTAAAAAGCACAAATAAAAACAATGAAAAAACCGACAAATAGGGCACAGTATATGTAGGTGATGAGAGGACACGGCAGCACGCTCTTATCCACGAACACATCAGGTCTACTGTAACAGTTCATACATGCAATAATTAAATTAGTCCGTAGGCCTACTCGCGATAGGCCCTTTCGAGACTTCTGGCTGTTTGCCTACTAGTTGTTGTTCTTGCGTACGTGGCCAAATCACTGCCAGACGGTTGTTTGGCGCCTCTCCATGCATCCAGATTCCCGCTCGTGTTTATTGCTCGTTGAATATTTCCAGCCTTGCTTTCCCGGCATTCCGCTCTTTAACCCATTTCTTGCGAAGTCCCAGCAACTTCGCGTTTAGAAATTTCCTGGCGTACGAGTAGGACTATAATACTGCACGCGATAAACTATTCAGACCCGAATGACCTCTGAATTATTTATGAGAAAATTGTTGCGAATCCAAACATTGAATGCCGTCAGTTTGTTTATCTGCTTGCTTCGGAAACAAACGGATACTCATAATCTTTCGCAATGCGCGGTAATCTATATTGGTCTCCGCGACATCTGCTCTGTAAAGCAAAGATATTATGAGGTCTTTGAGTAAAATAGTTACTTTTTTGTTTTCATTTTGTTTTGTTTCTTGCTTGTTTATTTCCTTATGAATAGGCCTAACCAAGGCCGCAGCTAGGGGGTGTTTTGAGTGTTTGGACACCCCCTCCCGAAATGTAAAACGTGAAAAATAATAGAATGCATTTACGAGCACATGATGTAAAACCATGAAATAAAACATTGGTGACATTTTCTAAAGACTTCCGGACGGGAAACTGAAGAAACACACCCCCCAAATCAAATCCCCCCCAAATCAAATCCTGGCTACGGCCTTGTGAATAACATTGTCTTCTATTCATGGACTCTATGTCGCAGTTTAATAGGTGAATAGGCCTACACCAATTTACCAAGATCTATTCGCCTAAGTGAATATTAATCGTGATTTTAATCTCCAAATTATTTCTATAGCGCCACTCAAAAGCCAGGCCCAGGGCACTAGCTTATTCACGAGCGCTGTCAAATTAGAGGGTTGTTCGAAAAGAGAGGTCCGAGGGCTGTCGTAGTCCGGTTACCAGAATCCTTCGTTCGTTCGTTCGTTCGTTCATTATGTTCAAATCGACCAGCTATTGATATTTGCGCTCAATAAGTAACCAAGCGTATACTCGGCTTTAAATGAATAGGCTGACCAGGGGCGGATCCAGAGGCAATCCGGCCATTTTTGCCCCTTCCTTCGAAAATGTCTGTATCCGCCCTTGAGGTTGACCACACACGTGTAAGGAATATCCTATAGGCTATGGCGCGTTAGTTTCGGGTTACGTACGGGTGAATCTTCACGCGCGTTTTTGCCTATCACTGGCCACCACTCTCATATAATTGACTAGCTGGGGTACCCGGCGTTGCCCGGGAAATTTAGGATTCGACCCGCTTCGGCCACAACCCCACCACACAACACCCGACCACACTCCGGTCTGTACCAGTACGCCACCCGAGAAATTTGGGTCTCAGGAAAATTACCACCCCCATCCCACCCCACACCCAACCCAGCCCTCCACCCCAACCCCTCCAACCCCACTCCACCCCATTCCACTCCCACTCCACCCCTAACCCCCTCCGACCCCACTCCACCCCAACACAACTCCCACCCCATCTCCCTACATCCCACCCCTCCACTCCCCACCCCTCCATCCACCCTCACCCCAACCCCATTCCTCCACCCCCACCTCTTCCCACACCCGCTCCCCCACCCCACCACACTACGACCTCCACCAGTACGCCACCCGTGAAAACGGTGAAATTAGGGTTTCCAGGAAAAATTCCCCCTCACCCCATTCTCCTAACCCTCTCCCCGCCCCCACCCTCTTTCCCACCTCACCCTCTTTCCCACCTCACCCCACCACACCGACCTGCACCAGTACGCCACCCGTGAAATAAGGATTTTCGTTAAAATTAAATTATTTATTTAACCAAAGTTTAACGTCGTCGTATGACATCAAAGGCCGTTGACGACAATTTACAGCTTATACAGTGTAGTATCAATGAATTTATGATGTCCAAATTAACCATATAACGTTGTCATAACAATATCATTGTTCATCAAGTCTTAACATAATATTATTGTACGTTGTCTTATAGCGTTCATTGTTTAGTAGCAGAATGGTTAACAGTTAATAAGCTTACAATTTATGCCAAATATTTTGCTTGGGTACATTCATTAATATGTTGCAGTAATTGTCACAGGCAAGCTATTTCACAAACTTTTCTTGATTACCATTCTTAAAACAAGTTTGATTCATAGCTTCTACATTTCAGTAAAAGAAATTCTTATACAGGTTAATATGAGATATAATTTTGCTCTAACAAGAGCAAAGACGACTAACAATATCCCAACACAATCATGTTACAATGGCATGACATTCAATATTAACAACAACAACAACAACAACAACAACAACAATAGCAGAGCACATTTACGATCAGTTTCTCAATGCATTGTCACATCAAAGAAATATTTTTTTATATCTTATTTTGTTATACTAAACAATTGTACTTCACAATTTAATCTATTGATTCACCATATCCTTGAAATCAACCATCATATGAATTTTTTTTATTTAAAAAAAAAGTTTTCATTCGACACATTTACTTGACGAAAAGAATCAACAACAAATATTTAGAGAAGAAATAAACTCAGAAGCAAAGCAGAGCTTCCAGGCACACGAGATATGCATCTTTTGATAAGTTGGTCATGCACCATGTACAACTTCTTACATGGGCTTATAAACGACATTATTTACACAATTTTTCCTTTAGTTATTTGGTTTATAAGCCTATAAACTACACTTTGCATATAACCGTCATCAAGTAAATTCTTAGTATTGAAGTCTAACTTAAAAGCAGCACATGCATTTCTTAGTACATCAGATATATTTTCTTTTTTACAAGTTAACAATAAATGATCTATGTTCTCTGTAACATTACATGAATTACAAAGACCACTGTCATGCTTCTTCATAAGATAAAGTCTTTCATTTAGGTTTACTATTCCTAACCTTAGTCTTGACATTTGGACCTCTTTCTTTCGATTAAGGTCAGTAAATTTCAGACTTGTGTTCACTACTGGGCATATATATTTATAGTGATAACCCTTAGATTCACTATCATAGTAGTTCTGCCACTTGTCCACTACATACAATTTAACAATTGAAAAGACTTCTTGCAGTTCCAGATAGTTTGTTGCATTCACAATTGGCATACTCAGAGATTGTTTGGCTAAGGCATCAGCCTTTTCATTACCTAATATATTAACATGACTAGGAATCCAGATCAAATGCACTTTACTTATTTTAATTTGGTTAAATGTATTTATTGTTTCTTGTAGTAGAAGTGGTCGGGACTTTGTATATGAATTCTTAATGGAAGTAAGAACACTTAAAGAGTCAGAGAAGATAGCAAAGTTTTTAAGGTCCTGGTTTTCATTTTTTGATATCCAGGAAAAGACTTCTTTGATAGCAGTTAGTTCAGCAGCAAATATGCTAGAATTATCACAAAGACGAAGTTGTTTATCTAAATTTAGGGTAGGGATTGTGTAAGCAGCAGCGACTAAATTCTCAACTTTTGAACCATCCGTATATATGTGTGTGTAGGTAGGATATTTGTTTATATGTTCTAATGATATAAGATTTAGAAGTTCAGGATTGTCGTGTTTCTTACTTATTTCTTTGTGAAGAGTGATATCGACGTCAATGTCATTATTCAGCCAAGGAGGAGTTGCAGGAAAGGTGGGAGATTGAAAAGGCAGATTGATGGATGAGAAAAAGGTGTGAGTTCTCATGTGCGTGGATTCTGTTCCGAATTCATTTGTCCAATGCGGCTGATAAGCAGATCTGAGCGGGTGATTGGAATTTCCCAAGATTTTTGTCCCCAATCTTAGGGAACTCTGCAATCTTCTCATCCCTAGAGGCATTTCACCACACTCATTCTGAAGCGCTAAAGAAGCGGTACCTTTGGCAGCACCACAGCTCAATCTTAGCGCCTCAGTCTGAAGTGATGATAACTTATCTAGATGCGATTTAGGTGCTGAAGAATACGCTACATCGCCATAGTCAATGACAGATCTTATAAGGGCCCGGTATATGTGAAGTAGGGCTTTTTTCGAAGCCCCCCAATGATTACCAGATACTGCTCTCATGAGGTTCATACGGTTTTTACATTTAGCAATGACATAATCTATATGTGGTTTCCATGATAACCTATGATCAAAAATTACCCCAAGGAATTTAGCTGTTTTTTCAATTTTAATGGTTTCATTCCCAACTTTTACGTTAATGTTTCCTATCTTGCCTTTCTTAGTAAACAGAACTCCTATAGTTTTACCAACAGAGATTTTAAAACCATTCCTATTGCACCAAGCATTAATTGCATCCAATGACAACTGAATTTTTTTCTGTAATTTGTTACGGTTGCGATGACTAGCATAAATGGAGCTGTCATCAGCAAACAATGTCATTTCTACTCCATCTATCTCATTTGGTATGTCATTTATCATTATAAGAAATAACAATGGTGATATAATGGACCCTTGGGGTGTGCCATTTTCTAATATATATTTATCAGAGAGAGATGCACCAACTTTAACTTGAAATGTCCTATTCGATAAGAATTTCACTATCCAATTATATGTTTTACCGATAATTCCCATATTTAACAGCTTTTTCAGTAATGTTGGAACATGGAGCATGTCATATGCTCGTTCAAAATCTATAAAGATAGCTAATACTTCTTCTCTATTCTTGAATTTTTTCAAAATATTATCCTGTAATCTTAGTATTTGGTCAATGGTATTTTTATTTTTTCTGAAGCCTGATTGATTTTTTGAAAGCAAATTGTTTTTCTCCACAAACCACTGCAATCTGTTAGTGATAAGTTTCTCCATGATTTTACACATGGTTGATGTAAGTGATATGGGTCTATATGACTCAGGACTAGATGCACTTTTATTTGGTTTCAGAAGAGGTAATATAATTGCATGATGCCAGTCATCGGGTATTTCACTCTCTGTCCATATCTTATTGTAAAAATCTAACAATATTTGAAGTGCATGCTTGTGTAAGTGTTTAATAAATTCATACGGAATCTTGTCATCGCCTGGCGATTTAGCAGCTCTCGCCATTTATATAATGACCATGGAAGCGTTTAAGAAGGTGTTTAACCGTCTTAATGTTTTCGCCCCCACGCTGGCCCCCTTGGTGGTAGAGATTCACCAACTACTGATCCGGGTGGTTCTGATGGCCCTCTATCCAGGAAAAAAATTTCATATAAATGGCTAAAACTTTTTGGGAAAAAATTTGGGGGTTTCGCGCCCCACCCTGGCCCCCATGGTGGTAGAGAATCGCCAACCCCTCGACTTTGCGTCTCGTGCCGAGTCCTACACAGTAGTGAAGATTTGGAGTGAATAGCTCAAAAACTGTTGAAATGCATTCCGGACAAACAGACAGACACACGTTACAGAATCTTCTCTTTATTTATATAGATGGCGAGGAAAGTGATCTAAATAACGCAACGCGAACCCCTAAGCTAGCCGTAATCTTCCTTAATCCATATGGGTGGTCGTTTGAGCAGGTGCAAGTTCATTATAGCCTATAGGTGTGCCAGCGTTTGTTTCCATCCATTGTTGACCAAAGAGAAATGAGAACACTGTATACCTTTTGTTAAGCTCAGGCTCAGGCATCAGCAACCGGGTGTCTTACAGGTGCATCTGCAGTGTTCACCAGATTAGCAGTCTATTATTCGATTCCCCCTTCCATCCATCCATCCATCCATCCATCCATCCATCCATCCATCCATCCATCCATCCATTATTCACCATCCCACTATTCTGTTCTGCCTTTCCGACCGGATTGAATTTTGTCTAATGATCATTGTCCATTGTGAGGTTCTGTAAATGGCTAAAGGCGTTATATAAATAACGAGATAAATATATGGCATCGAGGGCTATGTAATAAAACATTCATATGGTGCCAGGGCTGTTTTTAGGGAATTTTTAGAACTGCACAACCCCTTCTTTCCTTTCCCGTCCTCCATGGTAAATTATTTCCAATCGGAGGACAACGACCTTTTTACAAAAGTGCTTCTACCTACTGCACAAATCCATTTAGAACTGCACATTTTGTGTACAACTGCACGTTAAAAAGCCCTGTATGGCGCCTTTTACTTGCCCTTTCAATCATTTTCCAATAGAATGACTTGTACTAGTGTCTAACAATAGAATGAATTGTACTACTGTCTAGCAATAGAATGAATTGTACTACTATCTAACAATAGAATGATTTGTAGGCTATACTATCTAACAATAGAATTACTTGTACTACTATAGAACAATAGAATGACTTGTACTACTATCTAACAATAGAATGACTTGCACTACTATCTAACAGACAGAGCTGAACAACCTTTGAACGAGTGCTTTTGACAAAAACTTATTTTAGCGTTTATTAAATTCTACAATAGATAGGTTTATGCCAAATCAAATCAAATCAAATACGCTTTAATTGCTATTCACCAATACAGAAGCAGGAACAATTTACACAGCATAATGCAAACAGTGACAAAAGGAAAAACCCAAAGGAACACACTGTTCCGCTAACAGAGTAGCCTAATTATACACATAATAATTAGGCCTATTATACCAATGGAGTGGTACAAACCATATTTAATAATACATAGCATAAAATGCAACAATATGCGACAATGTATTCAATGCATCTACAATAGCTATAGCTTTAGGCCTATTGTCAAATGCAATACGTGTTATGTGTGTTTAGCCTTTCAGATGTAGGCCTGTTGACTTATCATGTCGCCTATAATATAATTATTGTGTTTTCACATGCTATTCGAAACATTTTTTTACCAGAAACATTTTAGTATGCGTGAAACATCTTGCGAGTGCGTGTAAGACGAATTCCCTGCAGTGAGTGTGGTGGGTTGGGTCATTAAGTCCGAGGATTTCTGTCTGCTTGTCGTGCTAATAAGCAGGATTAGTCTCGGGCCATGTTTTAGGTTTCTTCGGATGCTGTGGCTAGCTGAGCTGCATGGGCGGATTACTTGATCCAAAACATTGGTCTTCGCGACTTCTCTCTTTCGAGATACAGTGAACAGTATTAGGATATTGAAGCTTAGCTGTAAGAAGAAACAAAAGGGCTTTGCTTGTAAGGTCGTGCGGATTAAGAGGTTTTTTCCATTCTGGGCTTACATCCTATGTTTAGCTCTATATGGTCTTGGTAACATTTATCATTCTTGGCTGTGCTGCATTAAAAGAAGAGATGAAAATTTAGACGGTGGTGATGATGATAATGATCACGATGATCATGATGATCATGATTATGATCATGATTATGATCATGATGATTACGATGATCATGATGATGACGCTGATGATTAATCTGGATGGATGATGGATTGGTGGTGATGATTATCATGATGATCATGCTGCTGATTGTGTTGCTGCTGCTGCTGCTGCTGCTGCTGCTGCTGCTGCTGCTGCTGCTGCTAATTATAATGATGATGAGGCGGAGGAGGAAAATAGATCAGATTTACAATAAAACATACAACGATAATAGTGATGTAGTATCATACGTATCTGTAGGCCGAAGTGAAATAAACCAGTAAATATATAGACCTATATACAACTGCTTTTTCTTGCCTCCATGTAGACCCATGGGCGCCCGCACATAGGGGCAAGAGGGGGCATTTGCCCCATGGAAAGTTGAAACCTATTTTTCTAACTACTACTTTTTGGTTGTTAAAAAATTTCTTTGCACTAAAGAAACTAGGCCTATGTTCACAATATAAAAATTATAAAATAAGTTAAACTGAGAAATCTACATAAAGAAACCTCTATGAAAATACCTATAGGTTCTTAATTTCCTGCTTTGCAGTTTCAACCTCTTGCTGCAAAAACTTTAACCGTGACCATCGAGTTTTGCCCCCTCCTGCAAAATTGTCTGTAGGCATCTATGTGTAGGCTCTAGCTTAGGGTGACCATACGACCCGGTTAATCCCCAAAAAGTGTCCCGGTTTTTTATGGCCAGAAAATGGTCACCCTACCCAAGGGCGGATACAGGGGGGGCCAAAATTTTGGGTCTTGTTGGTGGGACAGGGTAAAAATTTCGTTGTGCCGCCGAAAAAACTGATTACCTTTTTTTAGTCATCCACCAATTTTCCGGGGAAAAGATACCATTTCATCCGCCGCTAAATCGACGGGGGGCCACGTCCCGTACGATTTTGTAATAGCGGGACCTGATGTCCTGTTTTTCTCTACCACTACATTTATTTAATGGCTTATTCAAACCAAATGGGGGCCACGTCCCATGCAATTTTTTAATGGGGTGGGGCATGGCCGGATTGGCCCCCTGGATCCGCCCCTCACCCTACCCTAGCTATGCCGATGACCATGACCATGACAGAGTTAAACAACAGCAACCTTGCTTGAACATTCTTCCAACCCAAACAACGTTATCACGCGACAATAACATTAGTATCGGCACTTACGGCTAAACGTGGCGTGACTGTCTCCTATAATAAAAGTGTTGGCCGTGGAATATTTCACCTGAACTCCGCCACTGGTTGTTCTCTGCCAGTGCTAGTCCCAGGCCTGGATAAAGGAGGAGGGCGACACTAATAATCATCTTTGATTATGGCAGTGTCGTTAAAGATGTAACAAGCGGCATAATTATTTCGCCTAATGGATGAATGTAGAGGTGAGAGCAAAAAACGCAGCCTCACACGAAGTCGTAAGTGTTTGATTATTTCCAATTAGTTGGGGACAATTATAGTTGCTTATTACGACATCAAGAGGTAGTAAACTGCTTACCTGTGTAGGGAGCTCAATTAACTTTAGGGAGGGGGAGTGTAGCTTTAGAACCTTTTAACTTTGGTTCAATTTGTTTAGCTTTTATGCAGTTTATTGATTTAGTCTAAAAATGCATGATTGCAATACCACTTGTTTTAGTCAATTTCCATTGCTCCAAGACGCCCATATCCTATGGGCGTCTTGTAATAATTATGGGGTTCCTAAGACGCCCAGTTTGGAGGTTTCTACTTTTTTTATTTACACAATTCATCTTATTGAACTAAATTCTATGGTTGCTGCTATTGTTTTATCAATGATCACTCTTTGCATTGGGGCAAAACTACTACTCTTGGAATCCACACGGAAGAAAAGCACAATATTCGTTATCATGGGCATCTTAGAGCACTCTCCCCTAAATAATAAGAATTTCCTTTATTGGACAATTCGCTTGACAGGATCGCAACCGGTTGCAGTGCACAGTCGTGCAATTGAAACAATTCGCAAGAACACAAATCACAAATCTTATCTGCAAACAGAACAGATGGCATGCAAAACAAGGGCGCTAATAGCAGTCTACAATGCACGTCTATTCTATACGGGGGCACGGGAATCCAAGTCTAGTCCGCTAATCTCCATGCTAATGTGTTATCCAATGCGCCACTGGGCTCCCGCGAGTCCCGCCTCCCAAAAAGTATAAAATCTGAGACCTCTCTCTTTCTACTCCGTCACGCCGTGACCGACGATGAATCCTCAACATTGCGTCTCCAGGTTTCCCTATTCTTGATTTTTTCCGTTTCCTCTCTCATATCCTGGTATCCATATTATTCATTTTCTTGAGGTCTTCTCGTATGCTGTCCATCTGTGTTTTTGCTGTCTTCCAGGGACGTCATTTCAGTTTTTTTCAGGGGGGCAAAACTTAGCTAGCTTATGCTTCGTGTTTAGCCTATATATATATATGTGCCATATATATATATATATATATATATATATATATATATATATGCAAACTGCAAGCTATCGTGAGCCGGTGTTGCACGATGTCTGGATTGTCTGCGTAATTATAATAATATTCTTTACTGAACAAAAATTAATCGGGTTGACAGTCTGACAGAACGCATCCGGTTACATTATAGCCTACAGTTATGCAATGACATAATATATATATATATATATATGTTATAGGCAGTTGTAGTCGTTTGCACTTGCACTGTTTATCTCGTTCAATGATTCAATCAATCAATAGGTCTATTTATATAGCGCCCTTCAAGATTCTTACTCAGAGGCGATCCCGATTCAGGCCATGCGAGAAAAACAGAGTGACTTGTACTTACCTTTATACAGCTGCTAGCGACTAGGCCTACGGTGACTTGGAAACAAGCAGAAAAGAACTTAAAAGGCAAAGCAGAGCACTCTCTGTAGGCTATGATTTATCAATTTAACTTATTTGACATTCACTAATAATCCTCTATAGACACTTCAACATTAGGTCTCGAAATGAACTGACCTTGGTTCTGTGACTAACATACTATATAACTATTCTTAGGTGTCTACTCCCACTCTCAAAGCTCACGCAGAATACTATGTAGCCTACTGACGCACAACTAGGCTATACATATATAATATATGTGTATATATATAATATCCAACACGTTATATATCCAGCTGCCTTAATTTTCCTATCCCCTAACACTTAATGCGTCCAGTCTGATAAATTAGTCGTCACATTCCTCCTCAGACCACCTCTACTACGGCTTCGGCATATCTGTCAACGACATCTGTTTTCAGTGGAATCGGGCCCAGAGTAGGCTAAGGTTTCCAGTATTGGGGTCCACAATGCTCGCTATATATCATACTGCGAGACCACGGACGCCTGTATAAGCAGGCGTCCGTGTGCGAGACAGTCGCCTAGCTTGCTGACCCTCCATTTAGGGTCAAAGTCAGCCTTTCGCCGGATTAAGATGTACAGTATGGACCTCGGTATAGATAGGGAGGAAGCTTCATCCCTTTCATTATCAGGATTTACGGCCCTGACTTGTACATTGTTGACCTCTCTAGGGGTGCGCTGCAATTTTAGCTATTTTCAAATTTAGTACACGAGATCCATTCAATCTCTTGGGAGTTTCTATCACTCTAGGAAACCACTGTGTGCAAAGTTCTGACATAAATTACAAAATGCACAGATATACACATAAAAATAGTTTTTTTTCTCAAATTCAGGGGGGGCAAATGCCCCCCCCCCCCTGCCCCCCCAAATGACGTCCCTGCTGTCTTCCTCGGTTTCTAGTTCCCTCCACGTAGGCTATTCGTGCCAAGGCCGTAACTAGGGGTTGGGGTGGGTGGGTGTTTGAACAACACCCGAAATGAAAAATGTAAAAATAATATTATACATTTACTGGTTCTAGGACTATATTATACTGATCAAGGGCGGATACAGAAAGTTTCGAAGGGGAGGGCCAAAGGCATACGAAACTACTCAGGGGGGCCACGTCTACCTTCCGAGCAAAATAGCTGGTCAAAAATTTTAAAAAAATAAATGGGGGCCATGGCCGGTTTTCCCCTGGATCCGCCCCTGATACTGATCATGGGTCAATTAATCTAGGGAGTGTAGGCCTATAACTCGAAAAACTTGATTATGGGAATTTTTGTAGGGGCGTGGGAAGTTTAAATAAACATTTCTTGGCAAACAAATCGAACCCCAACAAGGAACGTGTGAAGTCGTTCGATGATTCGTTCAATGTTCGATGTTCGATGTGCGATGTGAAATTTGTGATGAATATTACCTGGATGAGTTGTCCTTTGATGAGTAGTCCCTTGATCAGTAGTCCCTAGATCAGTAGTCCTTTGATGAGTATAGTCCCTAGATCAGTAGTCCTTTGATGAGTATAGTCCCTAGATCAGTAGTCCTTTGATGAGTATAGTCCCTAGATCAGTAGTCCTTTGATGAGTATAGTCCCTAGATCAGTAGTCCTTTGATGAGTATAGTCCCTAGATCAGTAGTCCTTTGATGAGTAGTCTGCATACCACATTTACTAGCACATAATGTAAGAACTAGGCTACAGTGTGCAATGTATTGGCCCCCAAGAACTCGCAGAAGATCGCGAGTTTAGAAGAAAAAGCATGAAATTATAGATCGTGATTTTTACGCCGAGGTGTACGGTTTTCGGAGAAAAATCCTACGAAAACCATGTGCACATAATGACTTTAAAAAGGTCGGCAGAAAATATTTTGACCGAAAAAGCTGGTAAACACTCCCGAAATCAAATCCTGGCTACGGCCATGATCCGTGCAGTGCCGCGACTGGGAAGTCTGTTGTTATCCATTCTCAGCACGTGTCCCACCCATGACAGTCCTTTCTTCCTGATTTTATGATTACCGTATCAAGAATTATTTCTTTCTGTCCCAGCTCTCTTCAGATCACTTCTGAGGAGCGACTCTGAGGAGTTCTCTTGAAAGGGCGCTATATAAATGTACGATTACAATTACAAATTACAATTACAATTAATTCGTTCTTAATCCTATCCATTCTGCTTCGGTCTATTAAAATTATAAATGTATACCGGTAGGTCTACACGTTGTGCCATGACTGGGTGAGACCTGTCACGCTTTAAATGGTATTTTGTGTCTGTTACAGTGTCTGCGGTTGTGACAAATGGGTGGTTCTCAGGCTAAATACTTCGCCCGATAACCACTCATTTGTCCATCTAACACTGACACGAGTAGATTGCCTCTGACGTAGGGCTTGCCCTGCTACGCGATGGGCAATCTACTTATGTCAGTGATACATATAGATAGATGGATGGTTCTCTGGCGAGATGCTCTGCCCTGATACGTGATGGGAAATCATGGGCAACATTGACAAGCGGACATGTAAGAATCGACGGAGGTCTAATGCGGTCATAAGCGAAGAGCAACTTACAGAAGAAACCGTCATTATGCATGATTAGATTGATTAGATATGCTCAGCAGTGGATAACGATGAAAGACACAATGTATCCATTGCAATCTTTCCTCTTTCGTGCAGTTTTATCTGCACGCATGTAGGCCTACATGGATGTAATATCATGTCATTACTGCAAGTGCAAGAGTTGAGCTTTGGACAAAATTCCATTCTGACCGGCTATACTCATGATGAAAAGTGTTTTGCGTTGAACCTGTTTTATATGCAGAGAAGAGAGAGTCAAAATCTTACAATTTGAATCCTCGTACCGACGGCGTTGTTTCACAAATGCATACATATACAAATAATACAATACATTATACATGTAGGCCTATAATGTATATATTTGGGGTGCAGTGGTGTAGTGGTGGCCCTGGTGGGTTCGGTGCCTTGGAGCCGGAGAGCTCCAGGTTCGAATTGATCTCAAGCTGCTGCGTACGGACCTTGAACAAGTCCTTCACTCGCAATTGCTTGTGCGTTTCGGCTTGAAATTCCGATGCAGTGCTGTGCATCATCATTATCCTAT
>OX457045.1:39114023-39131523 GCA_949752735.1 Lumbricus terrestris | reverse complement strand
TGAACTCAGTTCAACTCGCTATTTAAAAAACCGCCCCATTCTGCATACTTTCGAGTGACTGAGTTGCCCGAAAGAATCACAGTTGAGTCTGTTGTTCTGCTTCAATAAATTCGTGTTTCTGAACTGTGAAGTTATTGTTTTAATCATGGAAACGGTGTCACAGATATGATTACAAATAATCATTACGTTACTCATCAGTTATGAGATGTAAAAATTTCTATTATGCTGTTATACATGCTATCAATGAGGAGAATATCTACATAGTTGACTGGGTATCCAATTAGTAATGCTAAGCTACTTACTTGTTCCAAAATCTGTAAGCAACTCCCAAATACAGAGCAATACAGTTAATTACAGAGATGCTATTTATTATTTCTACCATTCTTATCGCCAATATTATTTTTTTTAAATCTAGGCCTACTAGTACCGGTACTGGTATTATTGCTCTTATTATTATGCTACTATTTTAATTGTTATTGTTATTTTTATTGTTGTTGGTGGTGGTACTAGCATAGCAGCAGCAGCTGTACTAGTAGTAGTAGTAGTAGTAGTAGTAGTAGTAGTAGTAGTAGTAGTAGTAGTAGTAGTAGTAGTAGTAGTAGTAGTAGTAGTAGTAGTAGTAGTAGTAGTAGTAGTAGTAGTAGTAGTAGTAGTAGTAGTAGTAGTAGTAGCAGCAGTAATAATAGTAACAGTAGTATTAGTAGTAGTAGGTGTAGTAGTACTACTAGAAATAGTAGTAGTGGTGGTGGTAGTAGTAGTAGTAGTAGTAGTAGTAGTAGTAGTAGTAGTAGTAGTGGTAGTAGTAGTAGTAGTAGTAGTAGTAGTAGTAGTAGCAGCAGTAGCAGTAGCAGTAGCAGTAGCAGCAGCAGCAGCAGTAGTAGTAGTGGTAGTAGTGGTAGTGGTAGTGGTAGCAGGAGCAGAACCAGCAGTAGCGGTAGCAGTAGTAGTAGCAGTAGTACCTAGTAGTAACAGCATCAGCAGCAGTAGTAGTAGTGGTAGTAGTAGTATGGTGATTTACAAATAAAGCACATGATGATGCAACTGAATGAACTACAAATTCCGTAAACAGTTGCTGATAGGATTACACAAACAAATGAGTCTTAGTGTTTACGTGACAGTAATCGATACAGAAGTGCAGAAGCAATTGTATGTTCGCTTGTGTATGTGTAGTGGCAATTAGTCAGTCATCGGGTAAACTGCTGGTAATTATTCCGAGGGAATGGTCGGCGGTGGAGCTATAGCATTCTTTCAGTGCAGAGTTAATTTCCTTTTCGTGGTGCATGGCGGGGGAGAGCGTAACGAATCGATTGGCGGAGGTTGGCTGGGAGTCGGATCAGCTGCTAATATTTGGAGCTGATTTCTCTACGACAGCCAGAGGGAGAGGGAGCGGGAGAGGAAGAGGGAGAGTGAGACGGAGAGGGAGAGGGGAAGGAGAGGGAGAGTAGATGGAGAGGAAGAGGGAGGAGAGTAGAGGGAGAGTGAGAGTAGAGGGAGAGGAAGAGGGAGAGGGGAGAGAGAGAGAGGAAGTAGGAGAGGGAGAGGGATCTCTTCCAGGAATTCTGATCATGCCTGCGACGTCTATAACGATAAAACGTCGGCCCAAGGATGTGCTCTCGTCTAAGCACTTAATTGCAAAAAATCAATTATAGTCTATTTGTGCAAACAAATGGATGGATCTGCGTGGCAACGTTTTATATCACATGCGGATTGATACGGTCTTGGCTTCGACCCTAAAAAGAAGATGGATAAAATAATTAAAGCAAATGAGTAAAAACATTGCAAATCAACTTAGTTGCATGAAAACAATTAATTCTTATGAGTAGTTGAGGTGGTAGAACTAGAAAATGTGGAAAGATGCTCATATACTATTATTATTATGTAGTTGTGCCAGGATGTTATTATGTATATGTTCTTGTATGTATACCTATAAATTACTTCTGTGCATGTATGTATGTACTAAAATGTATGTTTGGTGGTACATGCGTGTGTGTATGTATGCTTGTCTGTAGTCCTATTTATGCCCAATTTATGAAAATCTCTATTATACCTCAATACAAGCGCAACGTAATTTGAAACAGCATAATGCCGTGGATACCACATTTCATGTACCGTAGCTGTATAGCATATTCATGTTGCAATATAGCCATATTTTTACATGACTCGTTTTTATGCATAAATCAAACTGACGCTATGTGTGTGTGCGTGAGTGTGTATACATTTAATATGCATACATAGTACACAGGCCTACACATATAAAAGATGCAGACTAGACATGAGAAAAATCTAATTTGGTGAACGTTCAGACTGGTGATCGTTCATGCTATCTCCTTTTGCCACGGTGGTTTCATAATCATGACGTTGCTGATGAAATGACAACATGATATTTAAATATTATGCATTCATCTGCATGCTTAAAATAATATAAATCGCCTTTCGAAGGCAGTGAAATTGTAAACAGTCAATGTAATAGGTCGCTATGGCTTGCGAATCAACCACTGGTGCATTCGTTTAAATATTCATTCATTAAGGAATCCATTCACTTAGGTTGTATGAATGTTTACACAACAATTATTATGCACCGCTCTTTGTCATCGTTTCACAAGTATCCTGATTGCTGACTTTGGAAGCATCTCTTCGGTTTCCTATTGTGATGCTAACAACGTTTCTTCCTCTGCATGCGGCGCATGCAGATTTTCCTGATTATCATCTTGTTTATGTTGCATGAAATGCACGCTAATGAAACGCAAGTATTTAACAGAATAGAAAGTGTACAAACACTTTCATAGCAACCATCTAGGCGTAAATAATTACATTAGCAACATTCACAGTAGTAAAAGTAGTATAAGTAGTACTTAGTAGTTGCAGTAGTAGTATCCTCAGCAGTAGTCTATAGTCTATAGCAGTAGCTACTGCAGCAGCTGTAGCAGCAGCGGCGGTGGTGAACTGGTGATGGTGGTGGTGATGGTGGTGGGGATGGTGGTGGTGGTGGTGATGGTGGTTGTGATGGTGGTGGTGGTGGTTGTAGTAGTAGAAGAAGTAGTAGGCTAATTGTTGTATAGGTAGGTCTATTACTAATATTAATTGGCATAAAATTGTCACCAAGCACAATTCTGACAAAGAATGAAAAAATATTTGTATTAATTTCAATCAAAATCTCTCTATAGTATGAAGTATGTTTTTTCTATATCTGAGAATGATAAATTGATAATAACAATAATAATTATTACCACTACTAAAATAATTAGTGTCCTACACCATATATCTATAAAAAATTATATTGTATGTGCATGGGAGGAGACTTGGGCGGAGATATGCGGGGGGGACGAAAAGGCGGTCGAAGATCTTGGGCGATCGAACGGCTGAGACGCCGACGAAAATTTTCACACCTTTTTGCCGGCCAAAATTTCTGACGACCTTTTTTTTAGTCATCCATCCGAAATGCCGACGGAAAATCATAAATTTGTTTTAGTTATCACCTCGTCTCGTCGTTTGTTGTTCACCGTGGGTTTCTTCGTGAAGTGTCTACATGGTGGCCTAACTAACACTTACCGATTAAAAATTATTGGGGGGGGGGGGACAAATGCATGGCCGTCCCCCACCACATTTATTGAGGATTCAGCAATGTAGTGCTTACCTTATTGCTTGTACGAGGCGACAGTTCATGAAGATGAGCGTCGACAGTGGAATAACATAGAGCAGCACGATGTACATGATGTCAATGTAGATGTTGTAGTAGTACGGTCCGCTAAAAGACTCTCTGTACGACATGCGACTGACGACCGTACCCGTACACGGGTCGTACCACTTGTACACGCAGTTGTCGAGAAATCTTGGAATGTTGTAGAGGAAGCCAGTGACGAACAGCGCGAGGGTGTAGCCTCGCCGAGTCTTCTGGTTGAAGAGACGCGGCGCTAGGAGCGGGCGACAGACGCAGGTGTACCGATCGATGGTAACGATAACGATCATCCATATCGTTACTGTCTGGAACGTCTTGAGAAGCGGGAATACGATCGGCTGGATAGCGATGAACTTCTCGTGACTCGGGAGGAGGTATTTGAGTGGGTAGCGAAAGATGGCGACGACGAGGTAGAGACCGTCGGCGAGAGCAAGCGCTTGGAGAAGGAAGAGGGCGTTCTTCCGTTCGCGATCTTTACGCAGGACGACGATCGAGGTTATGTTGCCGAATATTCCGAGCAGGATGAGAATGCTTGTTAGGTATAATTCGACGACCTTCTGGAGGTCGTACCTTCCGTGGCTGCCTGGAAATGACAGCGAGGATGTGTTGCGTTCGATGGCGCTAGGACTGTTGTTGTTGTTGGTGATGATTATTAGGGAGCAGTTGTTGGTGAGAACGTGCGTGCCACACTGTCCGAACAGCATGATCAACGGCTAGATGATCCCTGTTGCTGTTGGCATTGTGTGCTGTGGACCTGGGCGTTCTTACTGTTGAAGGCACTGAACCTGTTCAAGAATAAAATTAACATCTGGTAGAATGACAAAGACAGACAGACAAACAGACAGACGGACAAACAGACAGACAAACAAACAGACAGACAAAGAGACTGACAGACAGACAGACAGACATATAGAGACAGACAGTGACAGAGACAGAGAGAGATTAGACAGAGAGAGATAGTCAGCGAGATAGACAGAATGACAGACAGACAGAGACGGAGAGAGAGTAGGGAGTGGCAGAGAGAGAGAGAGGGAGAGAGGGAGAGGAAGAGAGACGTAGAGTTTACTGTGTTTTCTAGATACTATATAATTGTAATATTATAACATATGCCATGATGTAGTATAACATAAAAAAGTAATATTACATAATATATCTGTTGAGTATATAGTAGTATACATAGTTCTATTTTATATATAAGCCTATAATATATATAGGCCTAATAATAACCATATCATCATCATCATCATCATCATCATCATCATCATCATCATCATCATCATCATCATCATCATCATCATCATCATCATCATCATCATCATCATCATCATCATCATCATCATCATCATCATCATCATCATCATCATCATCATCATCATCATCATCATCATCATCATCATCAACAACAACAACAGCAACCATGGGCTCACTGCCCGTATGTAGGTGTTCGAAGCCTTCTTCACAATGTCTCTCCACTCGAGTCTGTCCTGAGCCGCATGCCTCAGCTGCTGTAGGCCCCTATAGGTCCTTTCCGCACCAATCCACAATGCCATCCGTCCACTCTTGATGCGGCCTTCCTCTTTTTTTGTTTCTCTCCATTATTCCAAATATCAGAGTCTTAGTAACCATATAGTAGCCTATATATACAATATATTTATATATATACTAGCTTTTGTACCCGGCTTCGCCCGGGAAATTTAGGGTTGTAAACACTACTCCACTGCGGTACCCATCGTTGACCGCTAAATTTCGGGTTTTCGCCAACCCTCCAGGCCACCCGGTTCCCCAAAAAGCCAAACGTGACCCGCCCCTGCGGGGCGCTGCGGTCATTATTACTGAGCGAGTATGACGTCACGCAGGCTGTAGACTTTACTAAAGCTCGCGACTCTTTACTAAAGAGTGAACGATTTGAAAACTGTGTTAAAACGCTAATAACTCGAGTTCTAAAGTGAAATTTCGTGTTTTAAACACTACTCCACTGCGGTACCCATCGTTGACCGCTAAATTTCGGGTTTTCGCCAACCCTCCACCCAACCCCGCTTCCCCAAAAAGCCAAAAGTGACCCGCCCCTGCGGGGCGCTACAAAAATTATTACTGGGCGGGTATGACGTCACGCGGGCTGTATACTCTTTACTACAGCGTTAGGTGAGCGGTTATTGATGAAATCTGTCTTGAAACGCTAATAACTCTTGTTTTGAATTGAATTAAAAGCTGAAAATAGTTGCGTTGACCTTATAATTTGGGTAAGAATCATTTGCAAATATTTTGTTAAATCAACGCTGTTTCATTTCCGAGCCTTTTCATAACGAAGAGTCAAAATACACACATCTGGAAGGACAAACTTTCTGTTTTATAATTTAAGATATACTATAGTTTGCAATATTAGCCTATAGGCTACAGAATCAGCGTAGGTAGCGCTGTGCTATCAGCCCATCATCCATTTATCACGCAGACTATAATTATCTTAGACGTAGTTATTGATGGATATAATATTGCAATAATAATGACTTCTCTGCGTCTTACAATGATTGATATGTTGACTAATGGCTTTCATATCAAGTCGGTCCAATTGCTTTACTTTTCATATTTCCAACTTGCTGTATACCAGCCGTATACACACTCCGTCCTTTCGTATAACTGACCTCCTCAATCTCAACACATCCTGTTTAACGGACCACGTCTACAACTCGATCGACTTCATTTTGAGGTGATTATATTGTTGCTTGGTTCCTGGCTATGTGTAGAAAACATTATTGCGGAAGATGTCATCGGATTGGATAAGTTTTATTTACTGGGTTTTATGTGCAGTTTTCAACGCAGAATTTTCCTTGTTATTTTTTAAAATGTCTATGTTTCCTAATGGGTCCATGATCCCAGTTCCTTTATTGTTTCAGGTAGGCCTATCACAGTGGCGGATTTAGTCCAGGCCTGGGGGGTCTGGTCGCCCCCCGTGCCCCTGTTGGGTAAGAAATGGCGCCCCCTCGGGCCCGGTCCGTACTTATTACTTAAACCTAAAATGTCCTTCATGGAAACTAAATTATCATACTTTTACCAGTTAATTATAATATTATAATATTATAATATCAAAGTCAAAATTGCAACCTGTTTCCGTGATATTCAGTCTTGGTGTGCATCTATGCGTTTGAAGTTAAATGCCACCAAGACAGAACTCATTTGGTTTGACCGTCAAAGTGGACGAATCGATGATAAACTAATGAAAACTCTTGACCTCGACTTCAACTGCTCTATTCCACCATCTGACGTGATCCGTGATCTCGGTGTGCTACTGGACTGCAGTTTAAAGATGAATCACCATATATCTTCTGTAGCCAGAGCATGCTTTTTCCACCTTCGTCGAATTCGACAAGTGAAACGTTGTTTGAATGAAACTTGCCTTCGTATTCTCACTCAAGCTCTCGTCATCTCTCGCCTCGATTACTGCAACTCTGTTCTATCTGGTCTTCCATCATCAACACTTCAACCCCTGTCTTCAGTTCTTCATACGGCCGCTCGCCTAATAAAAGGTCTTGGTCCCAGAGACCACATCACTTCAACTCTGAAACAACTACACTGGCTTCCTATCCGTGCTCGTATTGCTTTCAAAATTTCGCTCCTGATGTTTCATATCCATTACGGAACCTCTCCATCCTACATGGCATCGATGGTCACGCCATGTTCCGCCTCCAAGTCCAGAGGACTTCGTTCGTCCTCGCGAAGTGATTTTGCTACACTTCGCACATACCGGAAGCTTGGAAACCGTGCCTTCTCAGCATCAGGACCTAAAGAATGGAACAGTCTACCAACCTCCATTCGCCAGTGCTCATCTGTTGCAGAATTTAAATCAAAGCTAAAAACTCATTTGTTTTCATTGTATTATAACTAGATTTGTAGTGAAGCGCGCTTTTGTGCAAGACTTGTTTTGTTAAAGCGCGTTATAAATGACTAATTGTATTGTATTGTATTATTGTATTATAATTTTTAACGACTTTACACAATCACACCATGAATTTAACACTCTTTACATAATTACGTATTTTTATTTATTTCTATGGCTGCCATTACTTATGTTTATTTATTACTAGGCTATGTAATGGTCCATTGCCGCATTGCGTATATGAAAAAATTCAACTTGCCGTTATACAAATTTATATTAAATAAATGATGTTTTGTTAAACCGGATATCGTAAACAACCCTGACCTATCGTCTGCTTGCTGTTCTTGGCAGTTCTTCGTCATGTGTTGATTTTCTGGAGAGGTTTGGTTGAATATTTTAATTCTTTCAACGATCTAAATTTGACATCTGATTTTTATAATTGAAAGGTAATCGCTACTCGGAGATTAAGAATTTTTGTAGGAATTTAACATGGAAATTTGGTATTATGAATGAATAAATCTGAGTAGATCTGACTAAAAATATATATATTAGTAATTAACAATAGCCTAATTATTAATAATCAATTAATCATACTTAATTTATTATTAATTAAGATTAGGTAGCCTAATGAGTAATGACGAATAGACTAGAAGAAAAACAGCAGGAGCATAACTGGTAGGCGGGGGGCGAAAACCCATTTTTTTCACTATAAATTTTCATTCCCTTGCCATAGTGTCACAGAACTTTAGACAGATTTTTACACGGGCCGCCTCAATGCGACTTGCACTCGACCCATGCTGAAACCCATGCAATAGCGAATAATTTACGACGCTAAAATACACGTTTACCTGGATCAATATCCAATAAATAGCATAAATAAATATTTGTTATATATAGCCTAAACATAAATTTATGCAGGCCTAACTCTTCAAAGTAGGCCTAGTCAAGTGCACAAGTTTAAAAGTTTCTGTTTTAGATTCCTGATTCTGTTTGATGTATTCGGCTAAATCGGACGAATTAAAATTAACTTACTGTTTTTAACTATGTAGGTAGAGGCGCCCTCTTGAAATTCTCCTCGCCCCCCCATGCAATAAAACCTAAATCCGCCACTGGCCTATCATTTCATTATATAGGCCTATCATGTATCACCATATAAATTATCGTCATATGTAGGGTATCATTATATCATATATCTTGTCAGATAATTATCATATATCTTTTTATATATCATAATCAGTTATAATTTCATATTATATATCATGTATAATTAATTATATTATGCAGGGTCTATTGGGTATCATTTTATCATATATCACGCATCATTATAGGATGGTGCTATAAAAAAATAACTCAAGTACAACAACTATCAAGCATATTGATTTATGCTTTGATGTGGCTACTTTTGATGTGGCTACTTTTGATGTGGGCCATGTGGCTACTTTTGATGTGGCTACTTTTGATGTGGCTACTTTTCGGCTGTTTTGTCTTCAAGTAAATGTGCCGATGAAGAACAAAGGCCGGTTCAACCGTGAGCGCTATCAGGAGTGCACTAGCACAGAAAACGCCTCTGAGTTAGTCATACCAGAAACTCACATGGAAGAACTGGAGAAAGTAAGGCTACCATCTGTTGTTTACATCGACCGTAGCTGCAATGCACAGCCGCAGCGTTATTGTGAGTTTGTGACGTACGCTTACTGAACAGCGCTATAATAAAGCAGCTTCAGTAGGCTACGTACATGTAATGTACTAAAATGGTTTTGGATTACTATATAAGGGCATGGGCGCCTGCGGAGATTTTTGCAGGATGGGACAAAATACATTGGTTATGAATAAATTTTAAGCAAGAGCCTCTAAATGCAAGGCAGGCTATTAAGAACGTGAGTGATTATCATAAAGGCTTCTAATTGTACATTTCTAAGATTCACCTTGTGACAATTTGTATATTTAGTGCTTGAGTTCAAATGAATTGATTAAAAAGCAGAAAGTAGTGGTGAAAAAATAGGTGTTTGTATTTCTGCAGGGAGAGTCAAATGCCCCCTTTTGCCTCATGGGTCCGAGCTATGAGGAACGTTTGAAAAGGTGTAGACCAACAACATTGGGAGATGGAGCAGAAGAGACCCATTCGAAGCTTATAGGAATAGGCTATTACTGGAATAATTTCTTGCACTGGAAGACGTTCCCTGAGGTAGAAACAAACACGATGACTGCAGGCCACATAATGTAAATTCTGAAGACCAAATATATGTAAATTACTTAAGAAAGGGAAAGAAACTTTAGGGCGGAGTTTTCGGTGCAAAAGTTGTGGACATGGAATGATAATATACATGTAGTAAGTAGGCTTAGGCCTACTATCTCAGCCGTTAAGAAGAGGCCATAAGAGGCTTAATTAGTCCATTCAGCATTCCGTGCTAACTTTTATTGCTTCTAGCACAGACTGCAGCAGAATGTACATGTTATTGCCTCCGGATCAACTCTGAACCAAGTAAAACCTCTGTTAAGTTTTCTGTTAATGCTAAAACGCGAAATCGACCAGTGGATCAAAACTTTCGTAATTCTACCACTTTATTGTATTTCCATAAATACGAACAAACAGATGACTGTGTTATTCGAACTGAAAGGCAGCAACTAAAAGACAAGAAAAGAATCTAAAAGGTATGCTAAGATTTAAAGGATTTTACCCGGACGTGCCGCAGAAAAATATAATAATTTTGCTAATATTATTAGCGAGATGAGCTAACATTTTGTGTTGGTATGCAGCTCGTGTAATCAATCATAGGCCCTACTGTTCTACACAACATTCAAAGGAGAGAACTTATACGAGGCCATCGGCACGGAGCATTAAATTTATCCGAAGGAACCGATATACCTGTATACAGTCGGGAAAATATCAAAGGTGCGCTCAAGGGCTGTGCTTGCATGCTCCGAGAAAACCGGCTTATGCTCTGAGTGGCTTAAAATAGTTCTGAGTATAGGCTGCATTCCAGCTCGTAGGTCTACTTTTTTCTTTATCAGGATGTAAACAATAGAATCGAAGTGAACATTGGTTTTTATACTCTAAAGGCAGGAAAATGAACATCTTTTTTAGGTGATATGCACGGCTTCGCTAGTGTTTTAGAAAAAACATAGGCCTAAAACATAGGCCTTGCCAGTGTTTCGGACAAAACATAGGGCCAGAGCTGTATGACTACTGGTAAATTTTGAGGTGAGCACACACCAGTCTAAACAGGTGTTGCTAGTGCTTTGGACAAAACATAGGCCTAAAACATAAGATTTAAGTATTGCGAACAAAACATAAGCCTAGACTGGCTTTGGTAGTATTTTGGGCAAAACTTAAGCCTTTGATGTAGTGTTTTGGACAAAACGTAGGCCTAAAAGTAAATAAGCTTAGACTTAATTGCTATAGTGTCTTGGACAAGACATAGCTTAGAACATACTTTTTTTAGTGTTTTGGGTAAAACAGAGGCCTAAGTATAGACCTTACTAGCGTTTTGGACAAAACATATAGCTTAAAACATAGGCATTGCTAGTTTTGACCTGCATAGACCTATACCTACCTACTTAACCAGACCTAAGACTACCAAATATCGTTTTAGAATTTTGGGTTATCTAGTAACTTCAGTTCTAATCATAAAAGGTTCTCTGTCAGTCAGTCAGTCAGTCAGTCAGTCACAGTACAACATGCAACCGAGTTTTAGGCCTACTTCTAACTGTTTATTTAACGAAACTTGTCTAAAACTTAATCTGATTTCGTTAAAGTAGGCCTATAAAATTATATAGGCCTGACTATAATTATCCAAGCGCGAGTTCATACAAATATTTTGACCAACCTTGTTCAAGCACAACCAACAGCAACAAAATTAGGACGAACCGCCTCTTAAGTCGATTCGACAACAATAATAATAATTATAACGCAGCAAGTATCCATCTGTAAACACCGAGACAAAGTCGGTTAATCCGAAGAATGAACGCAGTTGAAGGCCGACGCCACGAATGCCAAAGACTAGCAGCAGCAGCAGCAGCAGCAGCAGCAGCATCACCGCAGTAGCAGAGGCTGGACGGACGCTGCAGCCTACTACGCCTGGAACAACAACTGGAAACTCTCTTGCATCCACGCCAGCAGATGCAGAGATATGGACGCACAGACAGACAGACCGAGACGGATGGACAGACGGACGGACGAGAGGCTAAGGCAAACGGTCCAGTCATAGAGTTGTCAATAACGCTATGCGCGCGTTGTAAACATTCCTCCGTGAAGCGGCCACGGTTCTGCTGGGCATAGATCTACGGAAAGCGAGTCTGGTTCGAGTTAGCCAAACGCTCCACACTCCCATCTCCTTTCTGACCGTAACCCTTAGTGTTCGTCCGTTTGTCTGTCTGTCTGTCTGTCTGTTTGTTTGGCTAAGTAGGCTATGTAGTCCTTGGGACGTCCGCTAAGCCATAAGTCCAAACTAGCCGCTAAAGCTATAGTGGCTGCTGGGAACTTCGTTCATTTGATATTTGGCTTATTTTGTCTAAATTTCGGTGTCCAATTTTCGATTTTACAAATACATCAGCAGCAACGCATGATCTGCATTTTGCATTTAACTTGATTTTAAGGCACAGCTCAATAGACTAACAGTCTAAAAATAATTGCAATTTGTCGGAATTAGATCATCCACTTTTTAGGCCTAGACTACTTGCTATACCTACCTACCTGCCTGAGTGAGGTCTATCGTTCTGAACGAAAATGACGTCACTTGGTAGTATGCAATTTACCAGCGTTGAGAATACTTTGGTTTCAATGTCTACGGACAGCCGACTATGCAGTCGGTTATTCTTTGACGACTTACTTAGATGTCTGTCTGTCTGTCTGCCTGTCTGCCTGTCTGTCTGCCTCCCTGTCTGTCTGTTTGTCTGTCTGTCCGTCCGTCCGTCTCCTAACTAATTTCTTGTGCAGATGCTTCGAATACAATCGCGCCGCCGTTAATTCTGGGCCAAGTGAACTTGTTGAACGAATGGGAGAGAAAGACGGACAGGTTGGAGGAGGAGGAGGAGGAGGAGGAGGAGGAGGAGGAGGAGGAGGAGGAGGAGGAGGAGGAGGAGGAGGAGGAGGAGGAGGAGGAGGAGGAGTAAGGGAAGAAGGAGGAGGAGGAGAAGAACGAGGAGGAGGAGGAGGGGCTCATGTGCCACACATCATGAGTAACGTCATCTTCGCCTGCGGTTTAGCGTACGAGATAAGAATAGTTGTTGTTGACCCTTTGTCTTATCCATCGACGGTAGCCGGGAGGGAGAGAGAGAGGGAGGAGGGAGGGAGAGAGGGGGTGATGGGGGGAGGGAGGGACGGACGGACGGAGGTCTTGGAGGGAGCGATTCGTGGACGGATGGAGGGACGAATTAGTAGATGTTTGCATGGATTGCTGAATGGGTGTGTATCTGGGTGTGGCCATAGTTGGATGGGTTGAGTAGATGGATGGATGGATGGGTTGAGTAGATGGATGGACGGATGGATGGATGGATGGATGGATGGACGGACGGACGGATGGATGGATGGATGGATGGACGGATGGATGGATGGACGGATGGATGGATGGATGGATGGATGGATGGATGAATGGGTGGTTGGAGGGATCAATAAGCAGCAGCAGCAGTTGCAGCAGCAGTATTATTGTAAGAGCCACGTATGTCCAGCGTGTGAACATAATGTGTTTTGAGACTTGGCTGCGCATGTGTATTGTGTAGGCCCTCGGTCGATATATAGTTAATGATGTCATGTGAGACAGGAATTGGGTCAGATTTCTAATGGGGTCGTTTCATTTTTCTCAACAGCTGTCGCGCATTGCAATTGAGGATTCGCAGCAGTTTCGAGATTTTCGTCTGTAGGCGGCCAAGATATTCCTTCCTACATCAGGGGCAGGGCCTATACATAATTATGATATTATCTCGAAGCTCGACGTCACAGGCCTATTTCAAGCGATTGTTGTTTCAAGAGTCATGTATGCACTACCTTCATTTGCTGATTTTTTCACCGTACTTGTGGGGCGCGGTGATGTAGTGGTATAGTCGTCACCTTGCAGCCGAAGGGTTGCAGGTTCGAATCCACCTCAAGCCGTCGCGTAGGGAGTACTAGGGACCTTGGGCATGTCCTTCACTCGCAATTGCTCAGCGCTTCGGCGTGAAACTCCGATGCAGTGTCCGCTCTGTAGTCGGGAGCGCCTCTGAGTAGAGAGAGCTTGAAGGGGCGCTATAACAAACTTACATGATACTGCTGCCCTAAAAAAGGCTCGATCGTAGATGGCAAACATCTGAGAAGATTCACACTGTTGAAGAGCTAATTGCTCGAACAGACAAGAAGCTGTTCTAGAAAGCTCAATTCTTTGGCCATTGCATTCATCAGCTCCTGCCACCTCTTCGGGAGGACAAGTATCTACTCCGCAAGAGAGGACATCCTTTCCTTGCTGCATCTCGTTAAAACAAATTTGTCTAAAAATAGTTTCATCAACAGATGTATTTTCAGCTGTATTTAACCATGCATGATTGACTTTAAACTGCTGCTATCTTTAATGTTGTATCTTATGTAGCCTATTCGTTTTGATATGCAATGTAATGCATGTGAGGCAGTGGCAGTGGACTATACCCCGCAGTCGATCGAGTCGATCATAACTCGGCCAAGTCGAGTCGATCGAAAAATCGTCGACTCGACTCGATCGACTTGCAAGTCGAGTCGATCGTGAGTCTTGCTAAGTCGAGTCGATCATTGTTTCATCTACTCGACTCGACTTAGAATTTTTTACTTAGGCCTACTATTTCTTGAAGTCTCAAAGTGACCTGCATGATAATATAATGACGTAATTCAGTTTTTGCACACAACAAAAACGATTGGGGGGAGGGGGACCAGGGCCGGATTAACCAGTATGCCATGTCTGCCATGGCGGCGGGCCCCCGCCGTCAGAGGGCCCCCCGCGTCTGCAAAAAGTAATTTTATTGTGCATTTTCCCATTTATTCGAGGACAGTGCGTAAATTTACGTCCATTGGTCATTGTTTTTTTCTTTGGGAGAACAACAATTTTATTTATGTTGGCCTCTATGTTTGTGCCAGCTCTGATTTATGATTTTGTCGGTATTCCATTTGGCCTACTTTTAAAAGGGATCGAGTTACAGACAGGCGGACAGTCGGGACAGAGAGGGAGAGATCGGCCTTTTAAAAAGAGTCAGACATACATGTAGACGAACAAGGCGGAGACAAGGATAATTATAGTCGTAGAGATTCGGTTGAGCTAATTTAAACATCAAACACTGTGCTCAAGGTGTATCATATATGTTATATTTCGCACAGCCTTTCAAAGGCAATCTATAATAATTATGTCGTAGAGGAATGCTATTAGACTATATGGATGCGTGGATCACGGCCGTCTCAAATGAGGGTGGACGCAGAGATAAGAGGGAAGAGTGAATTGTAAATTGTCACTTTGCCTCAGAACTTCTCACCCACTTTCGTATAACTAGAACTCCATATTAGGCTTGTAGGTGTTTCAGGCACTCGCTGCATGCCACGGTGACTCATTTGGCATCAGGGAGGGTCGATCCTGAAGAGGTTAGAGGGAATTATCGCTGAAAGTTGTGCAGCCAACGCAGAGGCGTGGTGGGGCGGGGCGGGGTGGAGTAGGTGGGGTGGAGGTGGAGGTGGGAGGGTTGGGGGTGGAGGTGGGGGATGGAAGTGGGGGGAGAGGCTGGGACGAGGAATTTTTCCCGAAAACCTAAATTTCTCGGGTGGCGTACCATTGGTACCAATGAAGTCGGAGTGTGGTGGGTGTGGTGTGGACTTAATAAATGTAAGTTGTCGAGATGGTTAAAAGCTGAGCATTCTTCAGTTTGGTCTCTCAACATGAATGCGTAAAAATTCCGATACCGGAAATGTCGGTGTTTGTGATGACGATGAGCAAGCCGTAAGAAACACCTGCAGCTGCTGCGAAAAGATGGTGCGCTCTCCTGGGTCAATCAGATCTGTAGGTCTACGTAGGCCTATATAAAGGTATGCGCTGCAGATCATTAATATTATGGCTTCCCTGCCATTTGTTTGTCTCAACAATCTTACCATCCGTTATTTGTTGTCTATCCTGAGCATTACCTCTGGTTCACAGCCAAGTTCCTCTGCACAACTTGTAGGCCTATTTAAAAAAGTTTCCGGTCTCACGCAGCATTTCTGCGTTTTTATAGTAGTTTCTCAAATTTTTTATTATTATTATTATTATTGTTGTTGTTGTTGTTGCTGCTGCTGCTGCTGCTGCTGCTGCTGCTGCTGCTGCTGCTGCTGCTGCTGCTGTCGTTGATCTCCCAAAATGCAGACAAAATAGTCAACTTTACATGGATCAAAGTCTAGCCCGCTGTCTTTTTTCGACGACTATTTTCACACTGCAATATACTGAATATAGATGCAATGTCATTATTACGACAGGCTACTTAGCGTCGAGAGTGATCTCTTAGATACAGTTTCCTTTAATGACATTCTTGACCAGTTTGTCACTGCATGCCAAGAGCAGAAAAATGTGAACCATAATCGGTTTAATCATAGGATTTAAACCACTAAACTGAACAATAATTATAATCTATTGAATTGACGTTAACTAAGTTTGAATTATATTTAGTCGATAAGAGGAACGAATGGACACGTGGGCCTGTAGAGTGTGGTGACGGAAGGTAATGGTAAATTAGGGTCCCCCTCTGAAAATATGGCGGCGGGCCCCCCGAGGGGTTATTCCGGGCCTGAGGGGGACAAATGCATGGGCCGTCCCCACCAACACCTCCATTGGGGTGAAGAGTCCCCCGTGTCCCCCCTAGGTCTCCGCCCATGATCGAACCTACTGCAACTCGAGAGATTACAGAACTCTTTGGATAAAACCCTTGTGCATAGATCTCTGTGCTGGCTTCGTGATATGGAAAACAATGAATTTTTTCACATTGGGTATAGGGCCTATGTCTGTCTGTCTCTCTCTCTGTCTGTCTGTCTCTTTGTCTGTCTATCTCTTTGTCTCTTTGTCTGTCTCTCTATCTGTCTGTCTCTCTATCTGTCTGTCTCTTTGTCTGTCTGTCTCTTTGTCTGTCTGTCTCTTTGTCTGTCTGTCTGTCTGCTGGACATTGGTCACAATTGTCTTATCTTTTGATTGTATGTCTAATATAATACCGATGCCACAGCAGTCACTGATGAACTGCTGATGATATGATCTCTGTGTATGGGCCTACTTTTTAAGCAATCTAACGTCCATTCTTTTGTTTTATTGTTCTTTAGGTAATTGGCTGAGACATTTTCTAGCTTCAGTTTCGTGGAAATTGCTGTTCCTTAATTGGCTCTTCTGTCTCACTGATATTGATTGTTATTCTGCCGAAAAGAACTGGAAACGAGGCCTATCTTTGTTTTGTCTAATTAACGAATGGTCGGATGGCCTCTGCTTGTTTGTTATGCTCCTATAACTGGCGAGAGAACCAAAAATGCTCGGCACACGTCTTTACGAGATTAGTTTATGCGAGGACATTAAAATGTCTGAATGTATCTCTGGGTGTGTGTGTGTGTGAATGTATGTATGATTGTATGTGCTTGTTTGTTTGCATGTGCACTTGATATTTCGCGGTCCTTTCAAGCTCGCTACTCAGAGGCGCTCCCGACTGTACACTGCATCGGATTTCACGACGAAGCGCTGAGCAATGTATGTATGTATGTATGTATGTATGTATGTATGTATGTATGTATGTATGTATGTATGTATGTATGTATGTATGTATGTATGTATGTATGCATGTATGTATGTATGTATGTATGTTTGTATGTATGTGTGTATGTATGTATGTATGTATGTAAGTATGTAAGAAGTATGTATGTGTGTATGTATGTATTTATTTATTTATGCATGCACACATGTCTTATGTATATGAGGACACTTGTCTTCTAGTGCCTTACAAAAGAGCTTGGAATAGCTTGCTGA
>OX457045.1:38834757-39113823 GCA_949752735.1 Lumbricus terrestris | reverse complement strand
TTCTTGAAGTCTCAAAGTGACCTACATGATATAATGACGTCATTCAGTTTTTGCACGCAACAACACCGATTGGGGGGGGGGGGACAAATGCATGGGCCGTCCCCACCAACACCTCCATTGGGGGGAACCGTCCCCCCTAGGTCTCCGCCCATGGTCGAACCTACTGCAACTCAAGAGATTACAGAACTCTTTGGATAAAACCCTTGTGCATAGATCTCTGTGCTGGCTTCGTGATATGGAAAACAATGAATTTTTTCAAATTGGGTATAGGGCCTATGTCTGTCTGTCTCTCTATCTGTCTGTCTCTTTGTCTGTCTGTCTCTTTGTCTGTCTGTCTGTCTCTCTATCTGTCTGTCTCTCTATCTGTCTGTCTGTCTGTCTCTTTGTCTGTCTGTCTGTCTCTTTGTCTGTCTGTCTCTTTGTCTCTTTGTCTGTCTGTCTGTCTATCTGCTGGACATTGGTCACATTTGTCTTATCTTTTGATTGTTTGCCTAATATAATATTGATGCCACAGCAGTCACTGATGAACTGCTGATGATATGATCTCTGTGTTGTGTAGGCCTACTTTTTAAGCAATCTAACATCCATTCTTTTGTTTTATTGTTCTTTAGGTAATTGGCTGAGACATTTTCTAGCTTCAGTTTCGTGGAAATTGCTGTTCCTTGGCTCTTCTGTCTCACTGATATTGATTGTTATTCTGCCGAAAAGAACTGGAAACGAGGCGTATCTTTGTTTTGCCTAATTAACGAATGGCCAGATGGCCTCTGCTTGTTTGTTATGCTCCTATAACTGGCTAGAGCATCAAAATGCTCGGTACACGTCTTTATGAGATTAGTTTATGCGAGGACATTAAAATGTCTGAATGTATCTGTGCGTGTGTGTATGAATGTATGTATGATTGTATATGTGTTTTTTATGTGCACTTGTTATAGCGCATCTTCAAGATCTCTACTCAGAGGCGCTACCGACTGCGGCGTGTACACTGCATCGGAGTTTCACGACAAAGCGCTGAGCAATTGCGAGTGAAAGACTTGCCCAAGATCCTTACGCGGCGACTTGAGGTGGATTCGAACCTGCAGGACACTCCAAGACAACGAATATACTCACTACACCACCGCGCCCCACAATGTATGCATATATGCGCGAATTTATGTATGTATGTATTATATAATATATATATATGCATGCATATGTCCACGCATGGATGTATCTATGTAAATATTTTTTTTCGATATGTCTCTGGTCATCCAAAGTCTATTATGAACCTCACAATGCGTTTCGTATACTTAATTGAACTTCTGGAGCCTCGTGCATCAAGAGACAATGGAAGTGCACTTGTCAGTTGCAAATAAAGGCTTCTTATTTACTTACTTACTTATATGATTTATGTATACGTGTTTACATATGTATACAAAATTATACATTGTATGTTTTATTTTGTGTGTAACCAACTAACCATGCATGTATGTACAGTATTCTATCATTCATAAATATATAGCAATGTGTCTATATGCACGAATATTATGTATGTATGTGTGGGTAACCAATTGTATGTATGTATGTAAGTAGTATGTAGACTAAGAGTTTAAGGCCAATCTAGGTCAAGGTCAAGGCCAAGGTCAAAGATCAAGATCAAAGGTCAAGGTGATGACGTAATGAGGTCAAGGTGATGACGTAATGAGGTCAAGGTGATGATGTAATGAGGACATGGTTCTTACATAACTAGGTCATGGTTCTTACATAATGAGGTCATGGTAAGTAGGCCCAGTTCGAGTTCAAGGTCACTAACCCTAACCCTAACCCTAGCCCTAACCCTAATTCTTACCATAACCCTAACCCTAACTAAAATTACACCGGAAGTGCGGACCCGGAAGTGCGGACCCCGCGGGGAAGGGGTGGCACCCGCCCGATCAGAGCACCACCTAGCGACTAATATTTTTGATGACTAAGCATTTATGGAGAGTAAGACTTTTTGGGAATTAATTGAGAGTGATCAAGTAACGCTGGTCATATTACTACTGATTCATATTCCTGATTTATAGGTGTTGTTTTTTTGGAACTGAGAATGATCAAGTAACGCTGGTCATAATACTACTCTTTCATCTTCCTCCGTTATGCTTATTCTTCACATGTACAGGCCAAACATCCTTCCACATTAATTTCCAAGCAATCTTCCGCAGCACATTCAAACATTACTTCAACGTTTACTTCTCCACATAACTTATTTTTCACACTCCTCCAAAGCAATTTCCAACAATTTTTCCAACAATCCATCGCTTCTTCAATTTCACTCGACCTGCTTAATACGGCTAACTTTTAATTCTGTGTAACTAACTTTACAATCCTATTTATAAATTACACCAATGCATCAATTCACCAACCAATAGGCTTACTTTGCATTAAAAATCCTACTGGCTTGAACCATTAGCTATCTTAAACAATCCCTCTAACTTGCAAAAGCACTCGCGAATAGGCCTACTTTGCATTAAACACCGCCTCTAACTTGCAAAAGCACTCGCGAATAGGCCTACTTATTGACTTAAACAGTTCCTCTGACTTGACGTAGCATTTTGAATAGTGCTCGTATAGACCACCTAAGTAGACAATCCTTCTATCTTACAACGTCTTTCGTTAACAGAAATAATACTTTGAATTAAACTTCCGTTCTAACAAGACATTGCTTTGTGAATAGGACTTTGTTCTTTATAAAACTCTTCGTATTAGACGAAGCATTCTGAGTGCATCATGCTAAAACAATAGGCACCAAAGGTTAGTATACATTAGGTGCTGACTACAGGGTGCATGCAAATTCTCTACCTCGCACTTTGTTCGAATCGTCTGTTGTTTTTATCAACGCATTGATTCAAAGGTCATGTTCTGGAACGCAAGACAATAACTTTGAGCGTGTGTGTATATATATATAATTATATATATATATAGTATAGGCCTATCATTACCCATCCGTCCTGCAGTTAATATATTTATGTGTGTATATATATATATATAGTATAGGCCTATCATTACCCATCCGTCCTGCAGGTAATATATTTATGGATATGTATATATATTATATATATATATAGTATAGACCTACCATTACTCATCCGTCCTGCAGTTATTATATTTATGTATATATATATATATATATTATGTGTATATAATATATATATATACTATACAGAAGCGCTCCCTTCTACAGAGCGGACACCAAAGTGCAATTGTGAGCAAAGGACTTACTTTAGATGTATTCTAACAACCAACAAGAATATCATATATATATATATATATATATATATATATATACTGTTGGCCTATGCAATACCACGTAAAATTAAACCTAATGTTTGCATTCTTATTTTATTTATGTAGCGCCCATTCTATTTAAAATTAAATCTGTCAGTTATTATAGACTTAATTCGCTAGTATAAAACTTATGTGCCACTATATGAAAAGGCCCTAAGTAACACAAGCAAAGTCCCCAAGCTTGCAATGCTGATAAGATACAAGACAATAAACAGGACACAGCAATTTTAAGCGAATCAATGGTCGTTTTATTTTGAACAATTGAAGGGGTCGTAGGTCAGTCTTTTAATGGAGATAAGATTAACAGACAATAAGTCCAAAGTAGACTCGTCCAAAGGTTGCTATTGGTCCTTGTTCCAAGTACTCTGTGATTTATATTATATATTTAGTATGAATAAGGACTAGCAACTATATATATATATATTTGTATTATACACATCAACTACATTCCCAACTCCTATAAAGAGCTGCCTATTTGCAGCATTTGACACTCAACTCTGAGCATCAGCAGACGATCAACGGTGTTTCCTATCGACAGAATTCGATTCTTCACAGAAACTCGTCAGTAGTAGTACGAGCACCGGTTTTGGCGCAACATCATCAGTAGTTGGCAACATACCGATATGAATAGTGGTAAGTGGGTCATGTGAATATCGCATAGTAGGACATAATGAAAACGTTTTTGGCAAAGTAGGTCAAGCGAACTACTTAAAAATCATCATGGGTCGCTCAAAAAAATTTTTTTTTTACAGCAAGGGTTCACGATGAGGAAATGGAGGAAATCGAACGCGAAGAGAAAATAAGGATGGAAGCAAGAATTCTGGAGCGTGCAAAAGCATTAGGTATGCATTCTTATAATTATGTACTTGCATTTCACAGCATATTTTCAAAATTATGTACTTACATTTCACAGAATGTTTTAAAACTTTACAAAGAATAAATTTTTTAAATTAAAAACTTGCAAACCCATACTTTTTTATTTTGCAGAGAAGAAACGCAAAGCTGATTCCGAACTCACTCAACCTCAGAAAACGTGTGAGTATAGTATATAATGTATATAGTATACAAAGTATATAGTATATATCGTATATATCATATAAAGCATATAGTATATAAAGCATATAGTATACAAAGTGTGTATGTGTGTGATTATTCGCCTTTTATAATTTCTAAACTGCAGTACTATTCTGTGTATGTGAAATATATTTTGCTTGTAGCTTGTGTCACAGACGAAGATCTTGGTGAAGGAACTTCGACCATGAATCAACCAACGAGTGAGTATATGCATTTGTACAGTATTCTTTAAACGTTTTACTTTAGTTTCATGCGCATTATAATTCGCTGAATTTTAGGTTCGTGACTAACTTGTACAATGTGCTTTAGGTCGTTGCGTATCTTGCAATGCATACAAGAGGATCAATCTGAACGAAGAGGGTCTGTGCGACTCGTGCTCCAACAAGCTGAATTGTCCCTCCTGCAACACAAGACGAGCACCAAGATTCTTCCGGAGCGGACAAGCGAATTGCATTACATGCCTGAAACGCCAAGCTAACCCGAATGTACGAGTGTCCGTGCAAAATTCCTTTATGGAAAAATCGTTGGACGTAGACAATCGAGCAACCGACCTGCATTCATTGCTACAGGCTCAGGAATCTTGTATTGCAACCGACTTGGAGGAAATTCTGCAAGATGATGGGTAACTAATCTTTTCGAACTTTTCTTCACTTACATTTGTATAAATTCTTTCTAAATTTAGAAAATATTTTGCAGTGATTTTAAAACTTATTTGGACATAGAAATGTTTTTGAAAATTTAGAAAGCACACTGATTTAAATTCTTGTTCTTAAATTTAGAAACTAGTTAACAGATGCATTTGGACTTAGAAAACTTCTTGAAATTTTTAGCGCGGTCAAATGGTACCTCGCGGTCGACGTGGGCTTCCGTCGCGATTCACCAGATGGGGAAAGCACAACGACTGCTTACTTCAAGTCGATCCCATCCGTACTAAGTCATCCATCGCAGATTCCTGAACAACTACAGGAAGCTATCGAGAGATTCGACGCTTTGGTGGACGCTTTTACAACAGAGGGGTCAGGTTGGAAAATCACAAACGTTGTCGACCTAAAAATTTGCAATTCTTTGTACGACCCGATCGATGCGTCGAGTTATATTCCAACACCAAAGTTTATTGCAAATAAGCATGCCACAGTGAACATTCGTAACGACGACGAAGAGTGCTTTCTGTATTCCGTGTTATCTGTGTCTCATTTCCAACAAAATCATGCTCATCGAGCTAGTCTGTATAAGACATATAGAAAAGAGTTAGATACGACAGGTATTCAGTTTCCAATGAAAATTGGACAAATCCCCATCTTTGAGAAACTCAATCCTGACTATGCAATAAACGTGATTTATTCTAACCCTGATGACCGCTCCTTTGCGCCTTTGTATGCTTCTCCGCACAGAGACAGAAAGTACACTGTCAATCTGCTTCTTCTGAGCGAGTTTGAGAAACGCCATTATATTGTGATTCGAAACTTGTCAGCTCTATTATCCAGCCGCAATTCTTACAATGGAAGAACGTATCCTTGTCCCTATTGCTTGCATTGTTTTACAACGGCTGCCGGCAAACACGAGCATATGCCTGAATGTGGCAAACACGGAATTCAAAAAGTAAGATATCCTAGTGAGGATAATAATATATTGGAATTCTCAAACACGCAGCATGAAATGCCAGTACCATTTGTCATTTATAGTGACTTTGAATGCTTTTTGAATCCTAGCGAAAATGTATCTGGCAAATCGACCAACATATTAGACAATCACATCCCAAGTGGATTTTGCTGTTTAACGGTGTCTTCGTTCCCACAATACAATGATGAAATACCCTTCGTGTATAGTGGACCTGACGTAATGGACCACTTTTTCATGCACATCAAGAATGAACAAAAGAGAATAAATCAGATATTGTCAACGAATCTAAAAATGAAAGCATTGAGCGATTTGCAAATAGCTGAATACGAAAATTGCACAAATTGTCCGTCTTGCGAAATCGCTCTAAACAAGGAAAATAAGGTTCGCCACCATTGCCATATCACAGGCAATTTCCTCTCTGCACTGTGCTCGGCGTGTAATTTGAAATTGAAATTCAAAAAACCAACCAGAGTTAAGGAGCAAAAGAAAGCAAATTTTCTCATTCCAATCATTTTTCACAACCTGAAGGGATACGATTCCCACATCATTTTGAAATATCTAAACAGGGAATTTGCTCCAAGCGACATAACTGTCATTGCCACTAACATGGAAAAATACTTGTCATTTGAAGTGAAGGGTCTGCGTTTTCTAGATTCGCTACAATTCTTAAACTGCGGTTTGGATGTGTTAGTGAAAAATTTATCCAAAGAGGACGATTCTAAATTTGCGCATTTACGCCGTCTTTTTCCGGACCGTTACAAAATGCTTTTGCGTAAGGGTGTTTTCCCATACGAATACATGTCGGACGTAGACAGAATGGCTGAAACTGCATTGCCGAGCAAAGACAAATTTTACAGTCGACTTGCGGACGAGCACATTAGCGACTCTGACTACGAATACGCTCAGAAAATCTGGAGCACATTCGACATGGCTTGTCTTAAAGACTATCACGACCTTTACTTAAAGACCGACGTGATTTTGCTGAGTGATGTATTTGAATCCTTCCGTCAGATGTCTTTGGAATTCTACAAGCTTGATGCCGTTCTTTACTATAGCAGCCCGGGTCTAAGTTTTGATGCTTGTCTTAGAATGACAAAGGCTTCGCTGGAACTTATTACCGATCCAGATGTGTACCTCTTTATCGAAAAGGGTATGAGAGGTAGCGTCTCTATGATCAGTAATAGATATGCGAAAGCCAACAACCCATATCTAGCCAAAGGATATGATGAAAGCAAACCAAACAGCTACATAATGTATCTAGATTGTAACAACTTATATGGTTATGCAATGAGTGAGCCGCTGCCGACGGGAGGATTCAGATTCATGGAGAGCGACGAAATTGACGAATTTGACTTGATGACTAAGACGACGGACGACGACTTGGGGTACTTGCTGGAAGTCGACTTGGACTATCCAGCATATCTCCACGACAGTCATAATGATTATCCGCTTGCACCCGAAAAATTTCTTATAACGTCTGACATGTTATCGCAGTATGCAAAGTCTGTTTCGCAAAAGATCGGCACCAAAATTAGCGCCGGCGTCGAGAAATTAGTTCCAAATTTGTTGCCAAAGACACAGTATGTTGTGCATTATCGAAATCTTCAACTGTACGCGAAATTGGGCTTGGTGGTTACTAAAATACACAAAATTCTGGAATTCGAACAAAGTCGATGGTTGAAAAAATATATCGACTTTAACACATCCAAACGGCAGGTTGCCAAATCCTCCTTCGAGAAGGATTTATTCAAATTGATGAATAATTCGATTTACGGTAAATGCATGCAAAATAATAGAAAACATTTGGAAATAAAACTTGTCACCAACGCAAAACGAGCCAAACGTTTCGCAGCTCGTCCCACTTTTGAGTCCTTTCGAATTATAAACGAAGATTTGACCGTGATAAAATTAACAAACAGCAACGTATACTTAAACAAACCACTGTACGCGGGAATGTGCATTCTAGACATTTCGAAGCTTAAAATGTATGACTTTCACTATCAGCACATACTTCCCTTGTATGGTGAGAATTGCAAATTGCTGTTCACTGATACAGATAGTCTTTGCTATCTCATTACAACTGGAGATGTCTATGCTGACATGCAATTGGACTTAAACCAATACGACACATCTGATTATCCCTCGGACCATTTTCTGCATAGCCGAACAAATGCAAAGGTAATAGGGAAGTTTAAGGATGAGTGTAATGGGGCGTCAGTGTTGGAATTCTGTGGCCTAAGGGCAAAAATGTATAGTTTGCTCTTGCCGAATGAAAAAGAGAAAAAGACTGCAAAAGGTATTAAGAAGTCCTATGTAAATAAAGTCATAAGGCACGAAGATTACAGGAATTGCATTTTTAGCGAAGTGCCCACTACTTCTAAATTCTGCCTTATACGCAGCATGAATCATACCTTGCACACCCTTGAAATTGCCAAGTCCGCTCTTTCACCATTTGACGACAAGCGGTATTTGTTGAATGCTTCCGAATCCTATGCATACGGTCATGTAAATATTCCATCGAATGTTTAATTCTTGTGAAATATTCTGCATACTTTGAAATGTTATTGTATATTGAAGAAAAGTCGCAGTAGAATGTGATGTGTAAAATTTGTAGGAAGAGATTGAAATTTGTTGTATATAAATTGGAAAAAGGACTGGGTGCATATATGTTAGAAAAGACACTCTTATTTGTAAAATGTTGTAGGAAGGTTGAAATTTGTTGTATAAGTTGGAAAAAGTTCTGTACATACATGTTAGAAAAGACTCTTATTTGTAAAATGTGCTGTATAAACATGTCGTAGGAAGGTTGAAATTTGTTGTATATAAAATGGAAAAAAGGACTTTGCGCATATATGTTAGAAAAGATTCTTATTTGTGAAAATGAACTGTACAAAAGGACGCTGCTATTTTTAAAATATTATGTAGGAAGGTTGCAATTTGTTGTATAAGTTGGAAATGTTGCAATATAAATTGGAAAAAGGACACTCTACGTATATGTTAGAAAAGACTCTCTTATAGAACTATATAAATTGCGCACAGTATAAGAATGAAGTATTTAGAATTTAAAATGTATAAGGTGAAAAGATTTGTGTTTTTATGTTTGCAATTGAAACTGCTTGTGAAAAAAAAAATCAATCTGCCGAATATGTTGTTCTTTCATACTAGAAGTTGAAGAAGTGTGAATTAAATGAGCGGTATTGAACAATTGCAGTGCTACAAATCTTTACTTACTCACTTAATTATTTGTCCAAAACACAGTCTCACTCACAATTAGTTCCACAAACACAATCTTACTCTCCATAAATGCTTAGTCATCAAAAATATTAGTCGCTAGGTGGAGCTCTGATCGGGCGGGTGCCACCCCTTCCCCGCGGGGTCCGCACTTCCGGGTCCGCACTTCCGGTGTAATTTTAGTTAGGGTTAGGGTTATGGTAAGAATTAGGGTTAGGGCTAGGGTTAGGGTTAGGGTTAGTGACCTTGAACTCGAACTGGGCCTACTTACCATGACCTCATTATGTAAGAACCATGACCTAGTTATGTAAGAACCATGTCCTCATTCCATCATCACCTTGACCTCATTACGTCATCACCTTGACCTCATTACGTCATCACCTTGACCTTTGATCTTGATCTTTGACCTTGACCTTGAACTTGACCTAGATTGGCCTTAAACTCTTAGTCTACATACTACTTATGTATGTATGTATGTATGTATGTATATATGTATGTATGTATGTATGTATGTATGTATGTATGTATGTATGTATGCATGTATGTATAAATCTTATGGCGCTCAAATGTGGAATAAAATACCAATTGATATTCGTCAATCCAGTAGTCTGCAGGTTTTTAAAAAGAGACTTCGTGTTTTTCTTTCCTCCACTAAGTCTACTTAGAAGTTCACATGACCACTTGTAGTTAAGGTTCTACTTAAGTATATAGTTAAGTTTGTTCCTCTACATGCTATTTGCAATTTAAACTTTTTGCAATCTGTCATCACCTAATTTGATTTAATTGTTTCAATTTTTTTTTGCTATCTTGTACAATATTTCTTGGTATTTTTTCTTACTTGGGTGACCCTCCCCAGCGGGATGTCAATCCCTTTAGGGCCCCCCCTTTGTAGCCAATGCATGCATATTTTCTGTTTTTGATGTCATCTTGTTTTCTGGTTGCAATAAAGCGAATTGATTGATTGATTGATTGATGTATATATGTATGTATGTATGTATGTATGTATGTATGTATGTATGTATGTATGTATGTATGTATGTATGTATGTATGTATGTATGTATGTATGTATGTATGTATGCATGTATACTATGTATGTATGTATGTATGTATGTATGTATGTATGTATGTATGTTTGTATGTATGTATGTATTTGTGTATGTATGTATTTATTTATTTATGTATGCAGACATGTCTTATGTATATGAGGACACTTGTCTTTTGGTGCCTTACAAAAGCGCTGGAATAGACAGCTGATAACCATGTTGTTTGTATCCTGGCAACCATGTCCCTCAATTCAACTCCAACCACCGTAATAATTCTTAATGTCATTGAAACCGATATGATGCAGTCTAAGCGCGGACCTATAAGTCTTTCCATTGAAGCTCGTTCAGCCTGATTTCGTATGCATGTTATACATGTCCATGCATGCCCAGTCGTGACCACCCAGTCTCCGCAAAATAATATCTGCATAACAGGTGCTGCTTGACTCAACTCCATTCGTCAGCGCACACACACACACACTGGGAAACTCGATTTATTTCCTGTAAGAAAATCGATCGATTTTGATCAGCGAAGCAGCCGATGACGTCACCGATTGATCGTCTGCCTTTCAGACGAGTTTTGCCGCGCAACGGAAATCCATTGTGCGTCGTCGTCTCTATAATACAGCGAGAGTTGAATGAGATCGGAGTTCTTTCATTAAGCTTACTCTAGTAATTCTATTACTAGATCTTGGGAGCGGATTAAATGTCGACTATAGACCTGTCCGTTGTTGCGAGACGGCTTTCTCATTTAAGCAGTCCATTCATAAATTCATCGGTATTGTTTGCAGCTAAAATTAGACAGTCTAATGTTTTTATGTGGAGAGTGAGTCCGCAACATACTTTTGTCTGAGTTGTTTGATAGAGTTGAGGCCTATACTCATAGGCCTACATACATACACACATACATACATACATACATACATACATACATACATACATACATACATACATACATACATACATACATACATACATACATCCATAATACATACATACATGCATACATACATACATACATACATACATACAAATAATGTACATACATACATACAGACATGCATACATAGATAGATAAATACATACATGACACATAGTACATACATACATACATACATACATACATACATACATACATACATACATACATACATACATACATACATTCATACATACATGCATGCATGCATGCATGCATGCATGCATGCATGCATACATACATACATACATACATACATACATACATACATGCATAGATAGATAAATACATACATGACACATAGTACATACATACATACATACATACATACATACATACATACATACATACATACATACATACATTCATACATACATACATACATACATACATACATACATACATACATACATGCATACATACATACATACATACATTCGCATGTTCATGCTTACATAGTATTACATACATACATACATACATACATACATACATACATACATACATACATACATACATACATACATACATACAAACATACATACATACATGCTTACATAGTATTACATACATACATACATACATACATACATACATACGTACATACGTACGTACGTACATACATACATACATACATACATACATACATACATACATACACACGAAACGTATGCTAAAAATTTACGAAACCTTTAAAATTCTGCTGGTGCAATAACTCCATTGATAGACCTACAATAACATCGTTGAGGTGCTCGTTCGTGGGCCTGTAGCAGCAGCCTATGATTCTATGAATAACGCATTGTAATGGTAAGCCTACGCAAAGGCAATTCTGTCGTGGCCTACGCAATTGCCTATGTCCTTCAATGTGATTGAGATGACCACGTTTTGCCAATCTGCGTGGGCCGATCGCAGCGAATTTCCTGCAATAATTTTTTATCGAGAAATAAACGACCGTCGCAAAAGCAGGCAATACACCTATTCACTATTGGCATTTTCGTAAATCCGGCCGACAATTAAACAGGAGCAGGCGTTGTTTTTCGCAGTCCATATGAAAAATCTGTCGCCTCTATAGGCTTGTAGGCCACTTGTTATTCTCGCAATAACTTGATCGTGGAGGAGAAAAGCAAACAGCGCGCATGCGCTGTGTCACTCTATCGTAGCAAGAAAAATTATGCCTGATAATATAATCTATTATTAGCCTGCTTTCATTGCTCTGCGACTAGGCAAAAGTCGTTTTTGAAAATCCGGCTTCTATTTATATATATAGCAACAATTGCTTTTATCAATTGGCCTAAACCCGACTTCTATTTAGCAAGAATTCTTTTCTTCAATTCAACTTGTGCACGACCAACAGATGTGTAGGCCTATTTTGAATGTAGGACCGCCGTTCGGAAGAATACCACTTATAAGCATGGGCGCATAGGCGCAATCACGTCCTAAAAGTTGGAGGGGACCATAATGAATCACGTCCTAAAAGTTGGGGGACCATAATAATAAAGCTAGGGGACCACTCAAAAGTTGGGGGGACGCGTCCCGTGGGTCCCATAGGGTGGTTGCGCCTATGCATGGGCGGAGACTTGGGGGACGGGGGCAGGAGGGACGGTCCCCTCCAAAGTTTGTGTTGGAGTGGACGGAGGTGTTTATTATGCATTGTCACCTGTAGGATACTGGTTTAGTGAGAATTAATAATAATACGCTGGGGTAATGGTGTGTCATAGAGGGGGCGGTATTTTACTAGTAATAGCTCTTTCAGGGACTTCAGAAACGTAGGCTACTACCATTATACACGTTTACTCTGGCCAAAGTGCATTGAATAAACGACGACTCGCCAGAGCGAAACCGACATGTGGCGAATGTAATTGAACTATCCAATATCGCTCACATAATCTAAAGATACAAATTTGTGATTCGTTGATTGGAAAAGGATATTGACATTATATCACCAGAATGATGTATAGATTACTTGTTTGATGACAATATTTTAATCATTCAATTCAGTTTGAAATTTAATTGCACCTTTCGTTACCAATTATTACTTAAATTGCAAGTGGAGTAATATAAAAAAAATACTTATTTACTTTAATATATTGAAATCAATCTAGCTATTCACTTTGCTGAATTAGGTCGCATGATATGATGAAAGTTAGCACGAAACCAATGGTGTTCCAACAATGGTGTTCCAACAATCTTAATACAACCACAATAACACAGAAACCACTTGTTGCACTGTTCTGGACAGTTGTACAAAACATTTACAACCATAGAAAACAACACATTTGAATTTACACACGGTGTGCATGAAAGAGAAATAAAAAACTGCAAAATTCTCCAACGGACATATCACAACACAAAGCATATTTGAGGAGAGGAGAAGATAAGCAGGCCCCCCAGTTAGCTCCAAGCTAGCCATGGTCATTGGGCAGGTTCAAGTGCTAACGACTTTATTTTCTCAGCCTCTGCATACGAGACCATAATAAAGAAAGTTCTGCTGAAAACCTAGCTACCGTAATCACACTATCTTACAAGCACTTGACATAAATCAAAATTATAAAACACAATTCTAGTCATTTGTCAGTATTTGAAACACAGCAAACAAATTTAAATCCGAATTATTAGTCAGTGAAAGCAATAAATAAGTTTGGTTTTGAATGTGGCTCCAATTACAGTTAAGCCAAACACTTCAGCAATTCATGTTTACACGATAGATGCTTCAAGAACCTTCTCACTCAGCCAGCAGCTTCTTCGATTCATCGGAACATACTGACAAATCTACTGAGAACGATATAAACTGAAAACATCATACAATCATCTGCCATCCTATCATCTGCCATCCCATCATCTGTCATCCTATCATCTGCCATCCTATCATCTGCCATCCTATCATCTGCCATCCCATCATCTGTCATCCTATCATCTGCCATCCTATCATCTGCTATCCAATCATCTGTCATCTTATCATCTGCCATCCAATCATCTGCCATTATATCATCTGCCATTATATCATCTCCCATCCTACTTAACGTCCATGGTGACACACTGCAAATCTATTAAGGGTTGCTCCTCTCTTCAATCAGCATCTGCCACTAAGTATTGTACTTCCTGGCACACGTCTTGCTTTTGCCCAGTCTTCATTCGCAGTTGCCGGTCCTTTCATCTGAAACTCTCCGTCTCCTCAACGTCGCAAATCTCTTAGCGAGACTGTTTTCATTTTAAATCTGTTCCAGTCAATTTATGGCTCTTGATGCTTGTCCAGCCTCAATGTACAATTCTAAACCTTGTACGCAGAGTCTAAAGTTTGCTTGCGTTCCCACTGCTCACCTGCATGGAACGCTGGAAACACATGCATTCCAACAAAACTCTTCTTTGGCATTCCCACTGCTCACACATTTGGCGTTCCCACTGCTCACACATTTGGCGTTCCCACTGCTCACCCAAACCACTTTAACCACTGCTTGTAGGGGAGAGCATGATCAAATAACAGTTATATCAATTGTACTGTGTTGTTGCAAAGATTATCAGCCGTAAATGAACAACACAGGTAGTAGAACTACTAGCTGTTTCCTTCAAAAACCGGTATTACCAAAGTTCATTACTAGCATGCACAGCCATATCCTGAAATAGTTGGTTAGCCTAGTTTCACCCCCCCCACCCCCCCCCCCACTGAGTCAGGGTTGCGTTGAACTAAGACATGCGATGGGGGCAGCTCGTCTGCAGCAGTCGTGGTCGATTCTGGAATCCCTCGGGATCCTCGCAGACGTGGACCACGATGCCAGGAAGACGATCAGAAGCCGCGTGAATTTCATGCGATTCCCCTAAAACAAATCGCATAACAAACTGCGTCTAATTAATCCTTTATGCACCAAAATGTGGTCAATGGCATGCGAAATCCTATACCATCGGACGCTAAAGGGCTAAACATTCAATTACCTGCACAGACCGTGTTAGCTTAGGGATGGACAGACACGGAGCCGATGAGAGAAATTCAGGGTCCCTAGGCAGAGCTGTCTGACACAGGCCTCTAAACTATCTTAGGGCTTTATGATAACATATTTTATAAACAAATTACAATAAAAGTGTAGGTACATTGTACAGCCTACAATACAACATTTATATATATATATATAACTACAATAAGTTCAAATTTCAAATTAATAACTGAATAAAATTGAATTAAATTTTAAATTGAATAAGTGAATCTATTCAGTTGTTAATTTAAAGTTTAAACTGATCATACATAGTTAAGTGTCAGTACTAATACCATATGAAAAATGCATAATCATAAACTTTGTGTATACATAACTTTCCAGCCCCTGGCACCTAAAAATCTATACACATCGAACTTAGAATGCAAACAAGCAAAAACTGTGACAACCATAGGCGCAACCACCCTATGGGACCCACGGGACGCGTCCCCCCCAACTTTTGAGTGGTCCCCTAACTTTATTATTATGGTCCCCCCAACTTTTAGGACGTGATTCATTATGGTCCCCCCAACTTTTAGGACGTGATTGCACCTATGGTGACAACGTGTCTTATATGAATAAACAAATATTATGATGATTATTGTTATTATCACTACTATAATTACTACCATTACTATTATGATTATTATTAATTCCTACCTGGCGCAAGATTTGCAATGGCCGCAAGTAGATCATAGTTGATAACTGGTTCCGCTTCCTTGACCGATTCCCAGCCGACTGGTGGTGACGATGGCGGTGAAATTAGGAACTGTTTGTCTGGTTTTGGTGGTAGCAGGAAAGGAGACGATGAAGACAGGTCACTCATAACAGGCATCTAAGACAAAAGAAACAGGCATCTAAGACAAAAGAACTGCGCTGTATGACAAACGACTCATAACATCTAAGATAAAAGAACTGTGCCGTTTGGCAAACAAAAACGTATACGGTAGTTTTGAAGTAGTTTCTGACAAACAGACTCATGGCCAAACCAATTTCATCGAAACGCTACCACAGGAGCATGACAGAATTAAGAAAATAATTCGGAGTCTTCTTCAATTTCTCATGTTACTGTATAAATATATATTTATAAAGAAATTTTTTTGCAACACCATTAAAAATGGCTACCACCAAATGAGAAAAAAGCATTGAAATTACAGACGAATTTGTAGTTAAAGATGCTGTTTTTGACAGTAAAGCACACACTCAAAGCATCAAAAATTCTAGAACTTCATGGTCACACAACAAAATGCATCAGACTAAGTTTCTCAAAGCCATCAGCCGATCACACAGGAGTGTCGTGCAGTGAGTCGGCTTGTGATGGAATGAATGAATGAATCTAGCCTATAGGCCCAGGCTTTAAGCATATGTATGAAGACGGAGGGCTGCTACTCTTCAGTATGTTGTGTAACTTGGTGATTGATTATAGGCATACACTATCTTGAAGTTGTATTTGTTACGAGCGTAGACTTCTGTAGGTGTAGATTTGTGCAAATTAAACATTTTTCAATCGCCTGCATATATTAATCTCGTTGTTATAAGAACCACATAACTTGGTTTTTGCTTGATTTTCTCATTTCTACGACGCCAAAGCTATACACTAAATAACAAAGAAACTGTTAGATACTTTGGTACACCGAACACAAAACATAACGGACTTTCTAATTCTGTAACTTACTTAAATTTTGCATTTTTGGTGCACATTTTTTCCAATATTTTGACGCAAATATCTTGGAGGCCTACAAAATGTAGCAACAAGTTTGAAACAGGTCACACGATCGCACTCAGCTACCTCTTTGCAACTCATTTTTTTGGCAGTGATTAAGTAAACAAGTAACACTAAATAATTACCTGTGCAAAATAGCACTTGATAACTGATCCGTGAAAATTTCTCTCATGTATTTGGATTCGTGCTTGAGTGGCAGAATTCGACGACTCGTAAACAACCCTTGCCCGTCGGAAGCATTTCAGGTAGTAGAATTCGGGCATCGGTTCGAACGCTTTGAACAGCAACTCAAAGTCATCCTACAATCAAAATGTTAAATGAAAACTTATTAACTTACAAGATCATTGATTCTAACATAAAAAAATCAGAACAAGCAAACTTCAAATTCATATCCTCAAAGAATTTTATCAATCCTACGCTGAATTTTATACACATTTGAAAAGTTTTCACTAAGTGACAAATGCGACCTTTATTCCAAACAACAAGTGGAATATCATTACTGAAACAATTGTTCACAAGTTGCACAAGTAATTGTGAAGATGTGCCTCGCTAATTATGTAAGGGCGCCCCCCCCTTTATGCTGCATATTTGCTTCAAAGGGTCTACTGCAATAAGTTCAATTGCAATGTCAAAACTGCCCTTAATATACATCTGAGGAGAAAATTCTCTAAACTTAATATGACATGTTCTATGAAAATCAGGGTTAATCCAGCTCAAATTGCTAAAGAAACAGTGTCTTCTTGCTCATGCAGTAGCCAGGCCGGGACTGCCAGGTGCGTGTTATGGTGCTGGAATGTCAACTGAGAGATCGAGGCTGAAGTCTCTTTCTGGGTAGAAATTTGGTTCAAAATTCTGTTCCACCCACAATCCTTAGCAAACACAGCAAATTAGTACACTGACTACTGTTGGTGGGAGAGATGAGATGTCGAGAGAGAGGACTAGATGCCAAGGCTAAGAAAATGAGGACGCAAACACTTCATACCAATGGCTACCTCATGGCCAGCTTAAGGGTCTGCTCTTTCCTTCTAAAGCTGAAGCCTTGTGCACTTTGTAGCATAATTGTAATTGTAATTGTAATCGTACATTTATATAACGCCACTACAAGAGAACTCCTCAGAGGCGCTCCCGACCTGACACCTAACCACAATCAAAGAGAATGGTTTTCAAACGCTTGCGGAAAAGGGGCAAAGAAATACAAAGAAGTTCATTGCGAAGACTAATAGGTAACTTATTCCAAAAAGACGGACCAACCATAGCAAAGCTTCTATGTAGCACTGTGGAAGATCGAGCCCTAGGGACAACCAGGTCACCATGCGTAGCAGAGCGAAGGAATCTACGGCCTGGGATGGACAACACAGGTACACAGAGTTCCATAAGATAGATCGGAGCTTGGCCTGCTAGGCAATTGCGCATGAACATTAAAATCTTAAACTCAATACGTTTTTGCATTGGCAACCAGTGCAGTTCTTCCCGTATAAAACTTGATATATGCCCAAACTTTGGTATGCCGCCAATCAGGCGGGCCGCAGCATTAAGGACAGATTGCAACTTATTAATGCGTGAAAGTGTTAAGCCCGCATAGATGGCACTACCATAGTCAACTCTCGTGCATATAAATGCATGCATCAGAGTAGTGGCAGCTTTGGTTGTAAGTGAGCGACGTACCGAGCGAATTTGACGAAGATGGTAGAAGCAAGTGCGACAAACATTCCTCACGTGATCAGAAAGGGTCAATTCTTGGTCCAAGGTCACACCCAAATCACGCACAGTGGTAGAAAAAGTCATGCCAGGAAAGCAATGTTGTAGATTTTGCATATCAATTTTAGAAACTTGCACACGACTTCCAACCCAAATAAATTGTGTTTTACCAGGATTTAACCTGAGGCGATTGGATGACATCCAGGCACCAATCGTTTCCGACGTCATAAGTATTTTTTCCACAAGTGAGATAGCCTCTAAAGCTGGACCCTGGACATATGCCTGTGTGTCATCAGCATATTGATGTGCAGCAACCCCCACAGAAGACACAATCTTATTTAGGTCAGCTGTATATAAAATGTAAAGCAAAGGCCCTAAAATGGAACCCTGAGGAAGACCAAAATAAACTCTGGACCAGTCAGACCGGGTGGAACCAAAAACCACAGACTGGCTGCGCTCAGAAAGAAAAGCCTGCAACCACAGCAGTGGGCGGCCAATGACACCAAACGACGTTTCAAGGCGCTCTAAAAGAATGCCATGGTCGACGGTGTCAAAGGCCGCACTCACGTCAAATAAAGCCAGGAGTGATACATGCCCCTGGTCAACAGCAGCATACATGTCAACTAAAATGCGTGTTAAAACAGATTCAGTGGAATGAAATTTTCTGAAGCCTAACTGTTGCTTGGGCAGAAGGGAGTTTGCTTCAAGATGACTAATAAGCTGCAACGATACATATTTCTCGACTATCTTTGACAAGAAAGATAGATTAGAAATCGGTCGATAATTGGCCATGTCATTTACATCAAGACCACTACGCTTAAGTGTAGGCAAAACTATAGCCCGCTTCTGAGAAGAAGGAAGGGCCCTAAGTACACTTGCAATTTTAGTACTAATACTTCAGACCAAAACACCTGCACTTGTACTTAACACCTAATACTTGTACCAGGTACTTAGAACCATCTTAAGCTGAAAGTCCTGCGACAAATGGATTGCAACCTGTGCTGACACAAAAACTCAACATTTTACAAGGATCTATACGACATTAAGTATTTGCATTCACTCTGCCACAGCCTGTACTCTGCCAGTGCCAGTCCAAAGCCTTGATAAAGGAAGAGGCGATGCTAGTGTTCTTTGTTATCACACACTGTCATTAAACTGAAACTACTAAGAGGGCGATGCTAGTGTTCTTTGTTATCACACACTGTCATTAAACTGAAACTACTAAGAGGGCGATGCTAGTGTTCTTTGTTATCACACACTGTCATTAAACTGAAACTACTAAGAGGGCGATGCTAGTGTTCTTTGTTATCACACACTGTCATTAAACTGAAACTACTAAGAGGGCGATGCTAGTGTTCTTTGTTATCACACACTGTCATTAAACTGAAACTACTAAGTACTACACGTGTTCGTATAAAACATCAGCCTACAAACCCGGTAGACCTGGTTCTCATAGACACAATCTGGGACACCGGTAACGATCAAAATGCTCGGCAGGTCGCTATAGTCGTCTCCATCATCATCATCATCGTACGGACCCTGATCAACAGACATCTGACTGTCCTCTCCGTTACCATCAAGATGGTGTCTTTCGAAGACGTCCGTTACATCCTCCATCTCGTCATAGTCGATGTCGTCTAAAGAATTCGACGGCGACAAATACGACATGTCGTCTGCTGAGTGCGTCCACGGTAAAAACCCAGAAACTCGGCCTCTTCTAAACGGTTCTAAATCATTTCAATTGGGATTTCTGCAAAAAACAAAGTATCAACATATTTTACTTCCGTGTTTAGGTAAGTAAGAATAATTCTTTAATATTACCAGCTCTCAAACAACACTCTGGTGAGCAAACAATGCAAAAAACATTCGCTTGAACATCGATATTTTTGCTAGGACCAGTAAAGTCACGAGACAAGACTATCAAACTAAAGCAAACACGCTTTGGCAGGGGTCCTTGTAACGGTGCCCACTATGTTTCTTGACAACCCTTCTGATATGTCAAGCACCACCGTATTCATAAAAAGGTAGATGCACTGCACTTCACTGATTATGTGCACTAGCTATATGCAGCACACAAGAAATTTTGTGGCAGTTAAACAATTACCATTGAAGTATAACAAACACATCAATACGGCCACAAGGACAAGTCCAAGAGATCACAAGTGTTCGAAAACTACACTGCATGAATGTCATTTTTATGTATGTATGTGCATTTGTTATAGAGCCCCTTCAAGATTACAACTCAGAAGTGCTCCCGACTACAGCGCAGACTGAATCGGAGTTTCACGCCTAAGCGTTGAGCAACTGCGAGTAAAGGACTTGCCCAAGGTCCCTACACGGCGGTTTGAGGTGGATTAGAACCTGAAACCCTCCGGCTGCAAGGCAATGCACATACCCACTACATCACCGCGCCCCACTAGTACTAAATCCGCGTCTTTGGAAGTCGAGGTCCAGCGGTTAACCTGTAAGTTTCCGACAGTCCTTTTAATTGGCAAAATTAAACACCGTGTATTACTTGCTCAATTGAACACTGCACATTATAACAACATCGCGGATATCCGGTATAGAACCGTCACAACGAAGTACGCTGTAAAAATAACACTCCTTCACCGTTATTAGCCTACCCCGAATATTTAATTACGCAATAAGTACAGTTTTTCTCGGTCTGTCATCAAAATTTTAGATCGCATATAACTACCTTTAACAGTAGAATCGTTGAATCCATTCGATGATGTTTCACATAGACAATGTCGTCTTTTATTAATAGAATCAGTGATCTGTATCCAGTCAGCAATACAATACACCCATCAACGACCACTTCCTGTAATTCAGCGCACCTTAAAATAAGCGAATTACGTCATCGATGAATTTTTGCGTTATAATTATTTATGCTTCACTGCTGATCGCCAGAGGGCGTCTAAAAATGAACACGTGTTTCACGCGTTGCACAACAGAGCTCGCTGGTGCACGTCATAGCGTATGGATAACAAGACAATCACTTGTGGTAGGATACGAAATGGGTAAAGGAGCAAATAGATGTTGCAGGAGTCTTGGATGTCTTCCAGCAGCCGTGGATCTAAAGTGAGAAAACTTTAAATTTACCTTACTTTTATATATTTTTCATCCTTTTTACCATATGTCTCGCTTTTATTTTTGCTTTTCTTTTACTTTTTTAGAGATAGATTATATGCAAACCTTCATTTGCCTTATTTTTACCTTTGTTCTCGCTTCTGTTTTTTATGTTTTGCATCATAAGATAACTGGGGAAATTTAAATACCCGACATATAATATCCTGACGATCTAGCAATTTAGCCTATTGGTGATGCTGGGAACGATTAAAATTCGTCTCGGTTGAGAGATTCAATTATTGACTCTGGAAATCGCTGTCTTCCGTAATCTCGTACTAATTATAATCTGAAGTCAGATCAACGACTGATCGAGTCAGACGTAACCCTGTGCGATTGCCCTTTACACATGAAAGACGATATGTGACGCAACAAGTCGCGTTGGCAGCTAACATGTAGGATCAAGGATGCTAATGATTAATGAAACCGTTGTGGCGTCATTTCCACGAAGTCACAGCAAGATAATTTGGTCCTCCGTACAATGCCCAAAGCAGTCGCCACCGAAAATAGCCAGACTGGCCCATATTAAAGGCCTACATTACACTTAGCAACCCATGCGCTGCGGCTAGGCCTTAGGCCTACATAGGCTACTTACCTTAGAACCTGAGTCCTTCCCGTGCAGATCTGCACATCGGGCAATGCAGTTTCTCCACTCCACTCTGCTCTACATACTACAATAATTTATAAACCTTTCAAAGAGTTTTGCGATTGGATTAGGCCTAGACTCACGTAGGCCTACCTCGGTCCCATCTCGATCAATGCGCCAGGATGTAACCTAGACCTATACAGTGTACATTTATGCAGTTATCTGACTTAACATCAATCTTCTTAACTATTAACAGAAGACAGCCTGCAGACCACATGAATCAATTTGAACTGCCCATAGGCCTAAAGAATATGGCTCTACTTTCATCCTTTGAGTAGGACGTACTAATTTAAGCCTACTCTTTTGGACTGTTCGCAGTGCTAGCTCTATGAAACAGTAAAAACTTGTCCAGTCGAGAATTTTGCAGAGGTAGATAGGCATACAATAGTTTAGTCCACTTTTAATTTCCTTCGTCATGGAATAAGTTGGGGTGGCCTTTAGCCTATCAGCTTAATTTTCTTGAATTAGAGAAATATGACCTCTGTTTTCAAATCACTTCAATGGCCAAAGGTTCGTATCTTATCCATAAGAAAAATTTTATCCACAAGAAAAATTGTATATCTTATCTCGCCTTAGCCACAGTATGCTACACTGTGCACACGCCCGGTGTGCCGCAACGCCCTTCAATTTCTCTAACGTATATTGCAGGCGGTCTGCTCAGTTAGTATAGTTAAGATTTGTGTATTCTGTGATCTCTGTTCTTGTAAATTGTTTAAATTGCATAATTGTGCATTGTAACCGGTTGCGGTGTGTCAACCGGATTGTTAATAAAGAGAATATTAATATTATCAACAAAATTAATAGCAATATTTGTCCCAATGCCCCATGGTCGATCAGTCAACTACTAATCGCTTATGTCTGAGCGCTAATCGGATGGACCGTTCGCTGTCGTCTAATCTTTCAAGCGATGGATTATCATGGATCAAAGCATTTCTAAATATAGCAACAATTTCGCACTGTTATTTTATTTCATTGGGACGACGAATCGCTGGCTGTAAATTTAAGAGTTTTTCGCTGCTAACCTGCTTTATATATTTTTCGAAATGGTTATCCGAGTATTCACTTCCAGGTGTTCTGGAAATATGGAGGTTCGTCCATTTTAAGAACTCTGCGTCTTCGCTGAACCATGCGTTGAGTCATCGTCGCATAATATTCTGCTGCCGCATCATCACCACATCTCCACCGCATGCATAGTCATCATCGCCATCAGATTATTCTGTCAACCTTTTTTCAATTATTGTACGACCCAGTTCAAATTTAAACCCGTATTCTTGCTGAGTGTCAGTTCTGCAAAATTGCGTATGAATGTGTGTACAGATCGATGCTTTCTTTTGCCCTTGCCTATTCATATAGCGCCTATACAATAACACTCACGAGTCATAAATGTTCCAAAACTGACAGTGCAATGCCACAATAGAATAGAGAATTTATTCAGCTGCTGGTGAAAAAGAGGCATAGAAAGGTAAAGAAGCTCATTCATTCGATGCTAAAATACAAGTTTATCCAAAAAATATATTTATACTTGCTTACTTTTGCAAGATAGCCAGCTTCAGAATGGGGAACTGTTCGCAACGAGCCTTCTTTGTCATACTGCATTACACGTATTGTAAGCTGTGGACACGACGTTGGTCCTGCACACGACGTTAAACTGCATCCATCCTCCGCCACAGGGAAACAACAACTTCGCTGTGCCGGTCCTAAGCCCGGACAAAGGAGGAAGGTTTGCCAGATGGGTGGCGATCGATACGCTGGCAGTAAAAGACCAAGACGATTGAAATCCGCAAAAACCACGACACAAGTGACAGAGCGACCCAGATGCTTCAAGGTGTCATGATGTGGAGCAGACATGCACAGGCCAGTCTGGACAGACCGGTGGAGAGAGTCGGAGGAGAGAGCATGGGACACATACGGGCATTGACCCAGGTTGTCCTTCATGCCTCTCTCCCAATATTCTCTTCATTTAGACAAGGTGGTCTAGCTGCTCCAAGATGTTAATGGTATGGAGCAGACCTGCTGACCGGACCGGTTGAAGCTGGGCAGCATGACGCGAGACTGACTCAGACAGAGAGTGGCGTCGAACTCTTACGGGCATTGAGCCCAATGATGTTGATGATGATGAAGCTGTGGACCTTTATCTTGTGCTGATTACGATTTTATTCACTATTTATGTATGTAGTGTATGTATGTATTTAAAACTTTCTGGCGCACCATGTTAGAATGCTGTGAAAGTGATTCTTGCCATGCTGCAAGTATGCACTTACGAAGGGCCCAACTTTCCATATTGAACTTGTATATATTATAACCCACTTGGGTCCAACCTTTTACCCATGGAAATGATCACAGGGTGGCCTGAAACTAAAGAGAGACATTCATATCCAGGCCTCCCATTACAGACCTTTTTTGTGTGGCAAGCAAGTAATAATTGTCCAGATGATATATGTTTTAGATAAAACGAAAACAGGAATACGTCATGTCAGTGTTGAAGGTTCGCAAAATTGACTTTGAAGAAGTCGACATTTCGGATCCAACGAATGAGGCTGACAAAATGTTCATGCGTGAGAAAACGCCACCAAAGGAAGGTCGCAATGTTCCGTTACCACCACAGATATTTAACAGCGATGTTTATTGCGGGGTGAATATGAATTTGAACGTTTTGACGGTTTAAAATATGCTGCTGTATTTATTAAAAGTTTTCATGTAAAAGTCAAGGCTACTGTTAATTTGAACGTGTGCTTCTTAAATGCATTGTGACAGTAATTAATGTAAACTAAATCCATTGAGGGTGTGCCAGAAGGGAATCCAATCATACTTGCGGAAAAATCAGAAAAGACACAGAGAGCTGTAACAGAAATTAAGCATCTTCGAGACACAGCGAACTTCAGCTTTTACAAAATTAGTTGTCTACGAGAATATTTTCGTAAGGTTAAGTATGTTGTGGGGCGCGGTGGTGTAGTGGTGGCGTTGTTGCCTTGAAGCCGGAAGGTTCGAGGTTCGAATCCACCTCAAGTCGCTGCGTAGGGACCTTGGGCAAGTCCTTCACTCGCAATTGCTCAGCGCTTCAGCGTGAAACTCCGATGCAGTGTCCGCTCTGCAGTCGGGTTCGCCTCTGAGTATGGAGCTTGAAGGGACGCTATGACAAGTGCACATACATACATACAAACATGTTACCTTTTAATAATTCAAAGTAACATAAATATCGATGAATGGCCATGATAGCAGCTGATAACACAGATGTTTGTTCGTTTGTTCATTCAGTCATTCATTAGTTATTGTTAACCAAAAAGGCAGACAAAGGAAAAAACAGTTTGGTATGAACTATTGGTAGGGCAATGGAAACAAACAGTTAATTCGAATCAGTATATGTATATCTTTGTCCAACCACTTTCACAGAATGCAATCTAAGGATGTGGGGCGTGGTGATGTAGTAGTGGGTGTGTTCGTTCCCTTGCAGCCGAAGGGCTGCAGGTTCGAATCCACCTTAAGCCGCCTCATAGGGACCTTGAGCGAGTCCTCCACTCACAATTGCTCAAGCACTTTGGCGTGAAACTCCTATTCAGTGTTCGTGCTGTAGTCGGGAGTGCCTCCGGTTAGAAATATTGAAGGGGCGCTATACAAGTGCACATGCATACATACATGTGATTAACCTATATTGCACCAATTTATCTGAAGTGTTCTTACGGTGTTTTTGGCAGGACTATGAGAGTTTCTATGATGCAGTGGAGGATAATGAAGTTCTGGACCTTCTGAAACTGACATCCTCGGAGCCAAAGCAGCCGGAAGCAACGGAGTGATGATACAGCCTTCATCTGGTAGGCCTAAGTCGGGGTCTTCTGAGAGATAGATTACCATAACATCTGGGTGTTAATTTATTTAATTAGGCTCTCGGTCTTTTATTAAGAGGATCTAACTTAACTGTCACTTTTTAAACATCTGGAGACATAATTATGTGGCCCATGTGCACAAACCAGTTGTAAGTAAGAGATTTCCAAGAAAATAAGCAAAGATTAGAGCAAGATCAACATTTTCAAATTGTTAGATTATTACAGATATTTATTCTAAAATATATATTTTATGCAAATAACCAAAACGTTTGAGTAAAAGTAACAATGAGGATTATTATTTGAATGATTTTATGCAAGTTATGATTTGCAATTTATATTAATTGATGCATTTTTGTCGATGAATATTTAGTGTCGATAAATGCAAATAGTTTTCATCCATAGATTTGGTTAGGATTGAGACAGAATGATAATTTTTGTGTTGTTGTAAGGAGAATTTATTACTGTTTTACATGAAATATTACACTCGGAAAGTGAAAAATCTTACTTCAGACTGGTTCGATGCAGATGGGTCTCATTGGTTTTGGTGTTTTGGGTATTGGTGATGTTTAATATGTGCTAAATAATTAGTCAGATATATATGCGCTTGAATACATACCTGTATGTAATTATGTAATAATAGAGAACAATGAAAGTGAAGTTTAATGTAGTGCTTTGTCAAGCAAATCTAATCCACCATCAATCAAAATTTTTCAGCATTTAGAAACTGGTCTTTTGACAATCAACATTGGTTATATAAATTTGCAACATTTCAGAAATGTTTCACCTCTCATGAACAATAATTCAGTTAGATGTTCGGGCGAATTTATTAAACTTGGTTGTTATTTTAGGTTTTTTGTGTGTAAATTTCTTATCGTAGATATTTTAGAGCTGTATTATTTTGAATCGTTTGGTGCAGCTGGACTTGTTAAATTAGCGGTTTGTAATGATTGAAGTTGATGTACATATGTTATTTTTGTTTGCTTTGACAGAATACAAGAAAATGGCAAGCGAATATTTACACTGCTACATTTCTGTCTTCCACATTTTGCAAATGTTCATTATTCCATAAAAACTGGATATTGTGCTGAAGAAAACTTTGCTAATTTGTGTTTAAATCCATGTTTTCCATTTCCGCTGTTTTTCCATGTTAATCTTGTGTTTAAATTGTAATCGAATTAGAGATTTAGACTGTAGTGTTGCACACTGAGTTCGTGCAACTTTTGTCGAGAGTTAAAAACTGCTCTACTTTACTCTATGCTTATCTGCATTCGAATTATGATTATGCTTCTACGAACCTGTGCTCAAGAATTCTACGGCTTTGTCGTTGTCTCGTAGGTTGTAGTCCGCGCTTTGTCAATGGTATTTGCACTGGAAAGTTACATGCGTTCTGGCTTATGTTCTACGGAGTAATTGTAGTAACAGACTTATGCACTATCTGTTTTTAAGCCTAGTGGTAAAGATCATCAAGATTTATCTATGTATGTGATGTATTGATCAAGATATGTAGTTTGGAACCACTGTACTTGCCATCCTGATGCCAAATCTTGAACATAATAGATGTTGCTTTAGTCACATTTTTTTAGGTAACTGGTCAAAATTTATGAGACTGTTTATTTTGAGGCTGATTAGTGTAGCACATGTGTATGGCATGTGTATTATAACATGTGTGTAAGCAAGTCCATGTGAGCAAGTCCATGTGACATGTTTATTTCGAGCAAGTCCTTTACACACAGTTGCTTAGTACCAGTGGTTAACCCTTTACCCACTTCATCACTGAAATTCGCAAACCGCTCCATAGCCATTGCTGTCCCACCTCTTTGGAACAAACTTCCGCCAGCACTACAGCAAACTTCCGACCCATCATAGGAGCTCACCAAAACTCCACCTCTCGCTATCTCCCCACAGGTCTTTCACTCAAAACTGAAAACATTGCTCTTTCACAAATCCTTTCCTGATTCTTCCTCTTCTCCTCACATCCCTTGCCGTTTCAACTCCAAGCATCAGCCACCTTAGCCGTCCATCTATCTGCCTGCCTGCCTGACTCTCCGGACTTGACCCGCTGCCTATCGATTTTGTTTTGATTAAGCACCTGTGAATAAGCTGGTTCCTGCGACTTGGCTTTTGTGGCGCTGTAGAAGTCTCGGGATTACGATTACCCATTTGCCCCGAGAATATCCGCTGAAAACACAGGCTTAACAGGAAAAATGAACAGTTAAAGGGTTAGTGCTTCACCTTTACTGGTAAATATTTGTGTTATTTTATCTATGAGAAATAAGAATTTGGCTGCTTCTTTGCAAGCGATGCTAGGCTGAGGATTTTCGACATTAGATTGTTTTTTTGAGAAGTCACGTGTTTACTCTTTGACTCGTAGTGCAGTTCATGGCATGTCGTGCATCACTGACAAGTGATGGCATCAGTTGCTGCTTTCTGTCTTTTTAAATAAATCTCAGTGGCAAAGTCAGGCCATTTCTTTCAGGCCGGAAGTAACACTCTAGTCGAAATAGATTTTCTAAATGTTGTTGTTGATGTCATCACTTTGCTTGTTGCTGTAATATTTTAACATGTGTCTTTGTGTGTTCAGAATAATTACCATCATGTGAACATTATTGTTATCCTGCTTGAGATGATCTATGCATTTTCGTTGTGCTTAATTAAACGAGTTAAAAAATAGGTGCTGCCTTCTTAAAGAAAATGATGCTTAACACCGTAGAAGAATTTGTTAATGAACTGTGCTTGCTGTATGCCAGAAGCAGGTTTCAGTTTAAAACGGTACGGGAAGTGTATATCGTACATATTAAATTTTGCGTTTGTGTAAATAGTTTTTTTTGCTGTCTTTACAAAATTAGCCAGATATTATTGATGACATGTAAAATTATAACTTTTTTAATTCGTGTATTTCTTAATAAGACCATTTTAAGTTGTTTCAGGGATTTACTGCGAAATTTGCAACCTTACTAAGGATTAGTAATTTTTTGGCAATCATACAGATTAATTTTGAAGGTGTCCTTAATTTGAATTGTTAGGCTAAGACTTTCCTCAAATCCTTCCACTTGGCTGTTTGATATGTTGAATAACTAGTTCTATTTACTAGTTAATGTACTAATATAATATAATTAGTAATTTCTATAATACCGCTCACGGTCATTGCCATTCAGTAGCGCTCCCATTTCTAGAACCCCGAGAGAAAAATAGGTATTAAGAGGAGAAATAGATATAGATGGCTTTAGTTATATACTTAGATATGCATTTTGTGAAGAGACACAAAGTTTAAGAGTGTTGTGCAGTGTGGAATTAAAGCTAGAGTGTCTGATGAAATGTATTTGTGAAAAATCATGAGCATTACATTATTTGACATGATGTAGCATGGAAAGTTTGTTTTCCAAGCAAATAATTGTGACTGATTTGGAGCACCTCAGTGTCTGATGAAAATAGACCTGTCATTTTTAAACTGTTGGGAAAACTCACTGGGTCAGACCAATACCTTTTAAACCTTTTAAGTTGGCTACTATTGCAGATTGGTTGTACCACTCTGAAATAGTTACTCTTTAAGGACCTTGAGCTTTCACTCACAGAGCTCTGCTCACTGCCATTGGTCAATGTTGGTCATTTTCTAGTAGCGCTTAAGAGGCTCATAATTCTAAACAAGTACAGGTGGTAGAATTGTCCGTCACCACATCTAACTGATTGTAATTTCCCTCTCAACGTTTTGACCATGCCATTGTTTGTTAATTTTGCTACATGTGTCATTTACCATTCTTTTATGTTATGATTATAACAGAGGTATAAAGATTCTCTTTGTTTGGTTTTCTTTCGTTTATTAAATAAACATTGATCTGTGTTCTGAAGCTGACGTGATTGGTATTAAATTGCATAATTGTGCGCACAATGCTGAGTGAGAAAAAAGAAAAATCATCTCTTAGCATTTTAATGGTAACCTGATTTTTTCCTCCAGTCACTTTTAGTACACTCCCAGCATCAAAGCTGTGGGCCTACTTTAAAATGGAAATTTATATAGAGCTGTGTTTTATGTACCAATCCCTGTATGTGGCCGTGTGTGCGCTTCGCGGATTGGTCTATTCTCGGACACAGGGACTCGCAGATGATGATGAGATCTGTCGAATCGACGGCTCATTCCATGATGCTTGTAGACGTAGTATATCTGTTTATATGTTAAGATCTTTTTATATACATGTATAATTTATATGCTGGTGTATTCCAGTTGATTGTTCTTTAATCCTTTACAATTAATTACAAAACTTCTTATGCACCATTCGAAGCCAAGCACAGGGCATTAACTTATTCACGAGAGCTGCATTGAGTCATGGGGGTATGGGGTTCAAATTGTAATCTGTAGGAAGTAATCTGGGTTAAGATTAATGTGTACTATTTGAAAATGATTAAGATTTAGACCAGTTATTGACAGCTTGAAGACCAATCATTGGCAGTTTTGCAGTGAACGGGCTATCCTTCTCCCCAGGCTCTTTCTCCACCGCCATTGCTCAACTTCTCAATGTGGTCAATCTGATCTCTCAATGGATGTCCTCAAACCTCCTCTGCCTCAACCCATCAAAAACAGAGTTCATTATTCTTGGCCTTCCTGACCAAATCAAGAAAATCCCTGACCCTTCAATACACCTATCGACTAACTCTTCCACTCTCACCTTTACTTCCGATGCTCCTGTTCGCAATCTTGGTGTAATGTTTGACTCGCATCTCTCCTTCTCTAACCACATCTCTAGCCTATCGCGCTCCTGTTTCATGCACATCCGGGACCTCCGACGCATCCGACCTATGCTTGATTTCAAAACTGCTTCCACCATTGCTACGTCCATCGTCCACTCAAAGCTTGACTACTGCAACTCCCTGTTCTTAAACCTTGATTCCACACAACTTAAGCGCCTCCAACTCATTCAAAATTCTCTAGCTAGAGCCGTCACCAGAACACCCAGACATCATCACATCACCCCTGTCCTCAAGTCTCTTCACTGGCTGAAAATCACAGAGCGAATCCACTTCAAAGTTCTCTCCTTAACTTACAACTCTTTACAATGCTCCCAGCCCAGTTATCTTCGCGAACTCTTCACCATCCAGCCTACCCGTTCTACCCGATCATCCGCCTGCCTTACACTTTCTCGACCCCCGGTCACAAGTCATCTCAAGTTCTCCAACCGAGCCATATCCATCTCAGCACCACGCCTTTGGAATGATCTGCCTCCTGAATTCCGATCCTTTTCAGTCCCTTCATCATCATTTCTAATCACACACCACAACCTTCCTCAGGCTCCTCTATCCATCACACCTCGGGCTTTTCATTCGAAACTTAAGACACTCCTTTTCACGATCTCTTACCCTATCTCAACTGATCCTCCACCCTCCAATTCCCGGCCCAGACGACACCCACCTTAGTAGCTGTTCCGCCCCTCCGATCCTATGGTAACTCGACCCGGACCACCACGGACTACTCTCACGGACAACCCTTCTAACACAACGCATTTGAGCCTGATCTTATGGTAACTCGACCCGGACCACCACGGACTATTCTCACGGACAACCCTTCTAACGCAACGCAGCGCTCGTGAATAAGCTGGTGCCCCGCGCTTGGCTTTCGAGTGGCGCTTTAGAAATTTCGAGTTTACGATTACGATTTCCAAAGGTCAATGTTTACAGCCTATATGGTGTGCATAATTTACGGGCCTAATACTTACAATATTGCATCATTTGAAGTATCAGCAGGGCGTAAAGTGTGCCTGGACGGTCATGGACGGCGTCCATGCACTTATTTTAAAATCTGAACGCCGTCCTGCCACTTATTGGCCAGCACTGACTGGAAAGATAAGGGGCGTCCAGGCACTTCTTTTGGAAAGGTAAGGGGCGTCCAGGCACTTATTTTTCCGCACTTTATGCACTGAGCATCAGTTGCATACGCTTAGCTCCATAGGTTATAGGGCTGAAAGAAGCAATCCTCCCACAACCATTGCCTTTACCTCTGAAAGTTTATATGTGTGCGTATACGACGACATTTGAACACGAAATACCGTAATACAACTTGATTTCAAAACTGTTGAACTTATTGATGCAGTGAATGCGTAGAATGCCTAGTCTTTTTAGGATATCAAGCGTAGTTTCCTTTAGTGGAATATATTCTCTGTCAATGTTGGTGTATTTTTGAAGCAACGCAAAAATTATATCTTGGTCAATTAAACGTTGCGATCTACATTATGACATAGCCCTAATTAACGCGCAACATAATTTGTAGATTTGAAGCCTGTAGCAGGGAACCCTAATAAAACTGCGGTTTCCGGTTCCGGGACAGAAATATAAACGAAGCAAGCGAAAGTGTGTGCGTGACGAGTGTCGCGGTGTGCTAGTATAGTGTGTACAGATAAAGAGGGGTCTGTCATTTATTAATTCAGACCTTGGATAAACGCTGCGTCATGCCGACAATACTGAACATCGATCACAAGTTCTTTGCGATTCCAGTGTTTGCGGCTACGGCCGCGCTGGCAGTTTATTCCACCGGTAGACTGTTGGCGATGAAACGCAGACAGAAGAAGGAAAATGTTTACGAGACCGCTAAGCAATTAAACGATTACCTGCTACTTCATTACGGTTCGGAAAGTGAAGTGATGAAATGGGACTTTGGACCAAAGTCTGACCTAGACTTTCCGAAGAGGTGTGCAGACCTCTGCGTAAAATACTGGAAAGCGAAGGCGAGTTTAGTTAAATTTCAACTGCGCTGCATAACGGATTATGTTGCTTAAGATTGTCGGTAATCGATTGTCTTATGGTATGCAAGTGGTATTGTTGTTTCTGGCCAAAATGACTGCCCATTTCTGCTGTGTTTGGCAGTTTTACCACAAATTCAACTTCCTTGATAATTCTTTTCCGCGCCTTTGATATTCAGGCTGATGCAGAGCAGGAAGCAGTCATTATTAGTTCTTTATATACGTCTATCTGAAGACAAAAATGAATACGCTTCTGGACCAAGGTTTTTAATTACCATTTTCGGTAATCACGAAGACTGCGTGCCTGTTCATGTAAAAGTATGGCCGCCCAAGAAATCCATGAAATAGAGTGCTGTGGTCTTACAAGTCGCATCCCATGATGAAGTGCGCTCAATAAGTAAGTCATTAACAAGAAATTAGTGCTCACGTGTTCTGTGTAAGTAAATCGGACAGTTGAATTTCATCAATAGGAAAAATTCCCTCCAATAGTTTAAAAGGGTGAAGATTAAATGTTCAAAATTTTGTCAATGGAAATGGCCTTTCATGTCACAGGTTCTCATTCATATCTGTTCGAAATTAGCGGCACCAAAGTGCGAAACGCAAATCAACTTCTAACTTCAAAGCGCCTAATCAGTTTATGAAGCGCAGGGTTATTGAGTTTAGAATTTTCTATTTGCACGTATTTACTGCATATTTTCCCGCATTTATAATTTTATTAACCCGACCATTTTGCTTAGATCTTGCGTTGATTGCTTACTCACTGAGCACATTGCATCATGATAAGCGGCTGATAGGTTACAGCGCTCTATTTTAACCAAGTCATTGGCAAACATATTATTTTGAATACTGGCATGTAGTCGTCAGGATTACCCAATTTCTTACTTTTTGTGTTGTGTATATGTGTTACAGACTTGAGTACAAGTTAATTAAAAGTAGATCTATTAATTAATCTAAAATTTCATGTGGTTTATCCTACAATCCATGAAAAGTAGACAAATGTGGCATTGAAATTTTACATTTTGCATTTTGTTGTTTTAGCCAGGTGAGCCATTGCGTGCTCTTGATGTTGGCTGTGCTGTTGGCAGGTCAACATTTGAGTTGGCTCGTAACTTCGATGAAGTCTTAGGAATTGATTCCAGTAAATCTTTTACGGATACTTGTAATCTGCTGAAAGAGAAAGGCTATCTGAAATATTCGGTCACTACTGAAGGAGAACTCACACGAGATCTTGATGCAGTTGTTGACAAAAGCATTGTAAGTAAACGTAAAACCTGTTGTAAGAAAATGTGAAGCTCTTTGTAAATAAATGTAAAGCCAGTTGTAAGTAAATTATGTTAAGGTCATTGTAAGTAAATGTTAAGCCAGTTGTAAGTGTAGAGTTCATTGTAAGTAATTTTAAGCCAGACGTTGTAAGTGTAAAGTTCTCGTAAGCGAATGTAAAGCTCTTGCCATCAATATGTAATCCGAGAATATCTACGGTGGTTGTCACGATAGAAATAACTACAATAAACATTGTTTAATGTAAACTAGTTGCTTTCTTATCTGCTACATTGCTAATCAATCATAATTGTCATAAACTCAGATTTCTAAAGTACCAATTGAATGGTTACAATTCGCAGGCCACCAGCTTATTCACGAACACGTAGCTGTTGCTTTCGTGGTTACAGTGCACATCAGTTGTTGGTTTCTTTCGATACCTACATCTTCACCTGGTCACCTGGTGCCGTCAGCTCTTGGAGCTCTGGCGATATTCTTGATGTATCCTCTCCAGTGTCCCCTCTCTCTTGTTGCCTCTCTCAGCTCCTCCAAGTTCATGCCAGACTTTTCCTGTACCTCATCCAACCATCTCTTCCTTGGTCTTCCGCGTCTCCTCCTTCCCTCACCGCATGCCGTCATCAGCTCCTTCTCCAAACCGTTAGATCTCATCACATGGCCGAAGTAGCTCAATTTCCTCCAAGTCGCTGTTTGCTGTAGTGTCTCATCTCTCTCTATTCCGAGCTCCTCACGCACCGATTCGTTAGTTCTCTTCTCCGTCCATGAAATCCTTAACATTTTTCTCCAAATCCACACCTACATCTTAGGCTGTTATAAAAGACTTGAAGAAATCTTGTCGTGCATGATTTTCATGACTATAAAGCACATTTGACAGATGTAGAAAGATGCTATATAAATGCACAGAAATACGCATTTTGTTTGTATGTCTTGTATGTATATAAATAAATAAAATAAATAAACAAATAAATAAGTATGTATCTGGGCTGCTATGGAGCACTTTTTAAAAACCCTTCATAAGCGCCATGATCGTTTCTCATTACCTTTGCTAACATGTATGGTCCCGGTTGATGTTTGTAGGGTGTGGTGGTGTAGAGGTGGCGTCAGTGCCTTGGAGTCGGAGGTTTAAGGTTCAAATTCACCAGCAAGCCGCCGTATAGGAACCTCAAGCAATTCTTTCATTCACAATTACTCGTGCACTTCGGTGTGAAACTCTGACACAGTGTCAGTGCTGTGGTTGGGAGCGCTTCTGAGTAGAGAGCTTGAAGGAGCGCTATAGCAAATGCGATGAATAAATAAATTTAAAAAATAATATTTTGTCCTTCAGTTTTGACAGTCCTGAGCAGTAAATGACGTTTGCAATATTGTCGGTTTTTGAGTTGTGTCTGTGTCAACTGAGTACGAATTGATTGATTGACTGTAGAGTAGGGTTCGTGTTTTGTCTTTGCATTACATTACATTGTAGCCTTCGTGTTCTCACTTCTGTTTAATAATTGGTTATGGCTGAACGTGATTTATTGATATGCATGATGATCGTAATGATGTTGATGATATGATTATAATTGTGATTACATTTGCAATACCATAATTGTGTTTTTACAATTAATTATAACCAGTACATGTTTGATAATAAACATTTTTTAATTTGTACTTTTTTCTACAGGATCGAAGAAGAGTTACATTTCAGCGTGGTGATGCGTGCAGTTTGCCACTCGATATTGGGGAGTTCGGATGTGTGTTGGCCGCCAATGTTCTTTGTCATGTACATTCGCCGAATGACTTTCTAGATCGGCTTCCCAATTTAGTCGCACACGCAGGCATTCTGGTTATCACTTCACCGTACACATTTTCAACACAGTTTACGCCAAGGGTGAGTATTTAGAACTCGAATTTAGAGTTCTGATCTTGAATTGCTTGTTTTATTGCTGAACTGCATAGCTCAGAAATGAAGCTGCATGGTCTATTATTTATTATACAAAGGATTATTTTGGTGACTAACTTTGAGTCAAGATATCTTTCTAATTAATTCAGATAATTTCGATCCCCTAGCGGTTGCAACGGGAAATTTAATTGCAATGTGATCAAAAGCTACCGAACAACTTTTTTTATTTTCTTTATCGCATTTTCTATAGCGCCCCTTTAAGCTCGCTAGTCAGAAGCTCTCCCTACTTCAGCGGAAACTGCATCGGAATTTCATGCCGAAGCGCATTGGATAATTGGATCGAGTTATAAATAGGTTTATGCTGACGATATAAGTGGACATTCATTTTGTATACATGCATTTTGTGGAGTCCCCATTGCCTCGCCGTATGCACCCCAAACGCAAATCGTCTAATTCCCATGACACACATGCGTGCGTAAAATATGGACACACCCTATCTTGAAGCATCCGCCTATCACATCGGATTGTAAGCTGTTGCGTTTTGTTGATGTGTTAGGACAACTGGATAGGTGGATGTCTGGCTAAAGACGACAACCCTGTAACTGGTTTTGACGGCCTCAGAGCGAAACTCAATCCATTCTTCGAGCTTCTTACAGCAGAGGACATACCGTTGGTGATACGCGAAACGGAACGCAAATACCAGTGGATCGTATCGCATGCAACAGTCTGGCGGCGCAAATGAAATTTCCGAAATACGAAGAATAGCGATACGCTGTAATATAGTTAGAGATGAAATCTTGATAGCATGTCAACATCTGCGTAAATTGTAGAACTTTTGTTGATTGTGATAGTCGTGCGCTAGAAACTTTTCAATTTTCGTCGCTACCTTTCGAATCTGTTGGGTAACAATGTATTATTGTTCCTATGAGTTAATTCTGTAGTCGCTGTCTCGAGACGCATTGTATCACACATTGGAGCAATGTAGCCGATTGATTGAAACACATGGTCTATAATGCTGAGTGCAAGTCGGTCACTGGAATGACCATGAGTAAGTCTGGTGTGGCCTTGAAACCTGAATCCCCTAAAATGAATATCAGCCAGTTCTCCGAAATCGAATTTTTTAAGTGTAACCTGAATTTTTTTAACAGTTAACTGTTAACAAGACACTAACAGGGCCAATATGGCTGTCATCTATTTAATTTAGGTCTGAATAGTTTTTCTGGAGTTTGGCCAGTTTCTCCAAAAAATTTGAGAAACCAGGTTTTTTGGTGTATTTTTTAGCATATTTGGGTTTCGAGTTGACCCCGAGTAAGTCCCCTTCATGCACAGTTGGTCGCGTCCCATATGGGTTGTGTGCGCACTTCTGCAGTTGGGAATGGGGCTACGTGAGATGCAGTTGTAAAGTATCTGTACTGCGAAGAGATTGCATACTATGTGGGTGTTACTGTTTTATAACGCATTAGACATATGTGGTCATTGAATTTTTGATTTTTAGATAGCAACCCACATTTGTCTGATTTTGAATTGTTGATTTGCTGAGAAGTGCAGTTGATGATGTCTAATACCTGATGTGTTAAGTGAGCCAAATCATTTAGCAATATTCTGTTCAATTGTCAAAGTTGAGACTTTTGCCACTTGATTTGCCTTTCGAATTCAGGTAGACTATGTTGCTCCTACTTCAGCTGCTGGTTCCTTTAAGATGCCTTAAATGAGCGGTTGTCAAAGTGTGATCGACGAACTGCTAGCAGTATGCGAGATCAATTCAGGCAGTCCATGGCAGGGAGTTATTCAACCCTGTAGCATCAATTCCCTGTGCGCATTTTCCAATCGTGCATCTTTCCATAGTTTTGGTGACGTAACTTCCCACTGAAGTGAAAACCTGTTTTCTCACCTGTTATATTATATCTATTCATATGCAAGAAGAAACAGTAGACCTTTGAATGGGCTCTGCCATAGGTATGGCTGGAAAAGTAATTGTGGTGTGAAAATCTACACTGTCATAGAAGTTATCATACAAATTTCTTGTGAAACTGTTATCCAATTGTCTCATAGTTGACCACCTCTGCCACTTTCCTAGGGCCCTTGCTTCCTAATGGCCACTACCGCCCGCACATCAGTTTGCATGGACTGTAGATGGCAAGGTGCTTATTAAATACAATCCCACCTCATTACTGGTACATTACTGGTACACAAGTGCACATACATACTTGTATACATACACTAATTTGATCACAATTTCACTTTATTAATTATTATGAATTTGTTGTTGTAATTCTCGGGTAACAGATTTCACAGCTGCACTCTGCAACGTTAGTGATTAAGACAGTGACAGTCGTGCAACTGTAATTGAGCATTCTACAAGTAACAATGCAATTATTAGAATTTATTAGAATTTACTTTGTTTGGTTTTAATTTTAAGCAGCAGTGATGAAGTTATAAAGGTGAAAAATGTCTGTTAGGTAATTTTATTCTATTGTTACATACTGCTTTTGTTTGTTTTTTCAGGAGGAACTAACTGTCTGTTTGTTTATGTTGCATTGTAGACAAACAGAGTAAATATATTAATGGGTCGTCCATCATGTGTGTCCACAAAGACCAACTTTGGATCCATCCTTAGATCATTTTTATTGCCCGCATTTAGCATTAAACTTGTCTCACCTACACTGACTATCGGCTAGCTTAAGTTGGTATTTATGTCACAAGTTGTACTGACTTAACTGTGCGTATGAAATTGAGAGAGAGTTTCCACTGTTTGTGGAATATCTCCCCATTTTCACATTTGGGTGATTCGTAGGTGTACTTAGGGGTTTCCATTTTCAAACTCCCGAAATGTGCAATATTCAATTTTTTTGGGACTAATTCTGTGTGTTTTCTGTGTTATTTGGGACCATGTCCACTAGAAGCCCCTAAATGGAACCCCCAAAATTTTCTGGTTTTGCTGCTTGATTGACTCCTTCCATTCTCCTCTTTACAGACATCCATAATGGACGACCAATTATAGTAATTGTGAATTAAATTCTACGTTCCATTCAACATCAGTAGAATAGTGTAGTTAGGAGGATCCCAGATTAGGGAATGTAATCCCGTGGCATTTTCTCAATTCTAGGATTCCAAATCAATCAATTCAATGAGTCAATCATGGGATTGCAAAGGGCCCGGGATTCAGGATCACGGTATTACATTCCCTAATGCATTCCAGATGCATAGAAAATGTTAATTCATATCTATGCCTTGCTATACTTCTATGAAAATGATCTTAACCAAGTTTAAGCCTGTCTTTACTCTACTTAAAGTTTTTCCTTTGCAAACAACATCGGTGAACTGACTTCAATAACGCTTTTAGACTGTTTTGTTTTAAATTATGTCTGAAATTGGTTTCAGGAATGATAAAGTCTGTATATGATAGGTTGACTAGCAGTTCCTGTGCTCTCTTTGAATCATATCGTTCAAAGAGTTTGTACAGTTTTTGTTTGTTTTTCCCCCTTTATTTTATAGCATCAGGTTTTATATTTGACAAGTAGACTCTGTTTATTGTGTGGAGCAGCTATTTAAAAAGTATTACTGTCAGAGATTTGAAAATGATGAGAATTTGTTCGACAGAATGTTGCTTACGTGTAATTTCCAATGATACAGATTCGCATTTTTGAATACCAGAAGATGTCTAAAATGGATTAAATTCTGCTAAATTTAGTATTTTCTACAGTTTATTCGTCTCTTGCTCAAAGACAAGAAATTTGTGCACAAACGTAGAACAGCAAAAACATGGTCTTAATGTTGTCATTCATAAAGCATATTTTCATGTGACCAGAAACACCAATTGTCTCGTGCTAAATCACAATCATTTTCTCATTTAACCAGACAGCAATATATGGCCTAACTTCATATAATTATATGATTGGACAAATTTGTCTCATAGCATTCTACAAGTGCTATCATGCCAAATAGCATGTCTTTCTATTGATGTTAAGACACATTATTATTATATTATGTTGGCTGTTATACCATGGCCAGGTATAAGTTGTAGGATACTCGGGAAATATGGATGTTAGGGAACTACAGTTAATATCAGCGTTCTCTTTAGGATGACGTTATTTTCTATAGAAAAATATGTGTCGGATCTCTGCTCATGTTGAAAGTCAAGTCTTGACCTTGCAGGATCAAGACTTTAAACCTCAAGACAAAGACTTTCAAAAACAAAAACCTGAAGCTGAGTCCAAGGTTCACTTGAGACCAATAGCTTGTTCGTCTCGAGGACAGCAGAACTGGATTATAATCTGTGGACTGTGGCTGTGTGAGTCACAAACATAAGACTGCTCTCTGTTGAGGAAATAGAAAGTGAAACAAGCTTGAACTAAACAAGGCATAGGGATTGCAATCCCAGCTAGGGCATTTGCTCTATCTGGGGATTCGGGATCCCCGGATTGCATTCCCTAACTGGGAACAATCATAAACTGGATTTCTGAAGAGCTGATCATATTTAGCAAATAACCACAGGGTATCTGATACTCTGGACATGGGCGCCTGCGGACATTTTTGCAGGAGGGGCAAAACAAAATGGTCTTTCATCAGGTTGTCGAAAAATTCAAACACAGGAACGTAAGATATTTTCATCGAGATGTCTAAATGTGAATTTCTTAGTTTCACTTCACGAATCATTTGGTAGGACTACCACTGCTTTGGTGCCAAGAATTTGTTAAAACCCAAAAATTAGTGCTTACAAGCATATATATATGTGTGTGTGGGTTTGTCAATTTTCTAGTGGGCAAGTGCCTGCTTTTGCCCTTTATATACGGCTTCATAAAAATAAACTATACAAACAGGCATAGATATATCTTCTAGAAATGACACCTAATCGCCTAGGCCCGGGCTACCTCATTCCATAGCCTATAGGCCTACCATACATGGCTAAACACAGGACACAGCATTACAGAGATTCAGAACCATAACAGTAGTAGCACTGTGCCTACCAGCGCATCCTCATTTGGAAACAAATGAATGCATTTTTAAAAATCAAATTCACTTAGTTATTCCGTCTTCCAAAATCCCAATACACCCTAAATACAGGACTCAAAGTTGACGATTGCTTTGACTTTGTCGGAGTGAGTACCTTAATTATTTAAGTGCTTAAATCAATTCTGGCTCTTCAGACCTTCAGTTCCACATGTTTCTATAACTATTACGATGGGTGAAGATCACGCACTTGTTGCGCAGTAGATGCATTCATTCTATTGGGGGCAGGGCTTAAAGTGTGGCTGGACGGTCATGGACGGCGTCCATGCACTTCTTTTAAAATCTGAACGCCGTCCTGCCACTATTGGCCAGCACAGCCTGGTAAGGTAATGGGCGTCCAGGCACTTCTTTTGGAAATGTAAGGGGGCACTTATTTTCCCACACTCTATGCACTGATTGGGGGGCTGTCAGCAGAGGTGTATTCTGAATTTTTGAGGTGAGTATACACGCTGCCGCCGAAAAAACTACTTTTTCGGCCAAAATGTTGTCACTGCTTTTTTTAGTCATCAAAATCTCTGACGACATTTTTAGTCATCAGATGGTTTTCCGATGAATTTTTATTTTCGCCCTAAAGCCCCAAATTTTCATGAATTCTTCTTCAAAAAAGAGCCCTGGCTATCAGTCGCATGATGGCGCTCGTCAAGTGGTTTGCGTCATCAAGCCTCAACCTGCAAATAACATATGTAGTCTGAAGGAGCAATGAAGTGAGATGGCGTAGGTAGGGAGTTTAAAAGTTTAAAAGTCCTGCTTTTAAAACTCACATCGCTGTCAATCTGAAAATAGGTGCTTCGTCTGGTAGTTTCCATGCAAAGGGTTCTAACATTTTGACGGTTCTATTGACAGTTTTGAAATGTCAGAGAATGGTCGCCAATAATCCATGTTGGCCCTGAATGTTTTCGCTTTCAATAAACTGGACCCACAAGATTGAAGCACTTGTCGTAAATCGGGACCAGCCACTAGGCAGTAACAATTTCAAGAACAAGACCATCAATTATTAGAGAACATTAATTGAACCAATTATAGAATACGTTCAGCAATCTGTTGATTTTCTTTTTTGACGATATACCAGCTGGAAAGTGGTGTAGTGTGATATGCCAATAATACTCGTTAGTTTATTCGTGTGATTGTTATACATTTTGCCAAAATGCCTTGCTTTGATGAAGGCCAGTATAATACAGCGCTTTTGATGTCAAGGTCATTATCAATCACTTGGCGATCGGCCGATGTATAAATAAACAAGACTGACTCCAATAGATTAGACTCGGAGCAATGCTATTTACCAGCGACCTCCCGTAATGCAATTCACGGAAGTAGGGTGAGGCACCAACCTGTAATTTTCCAAAGGACTATGAGGCTTAGAAAATTTCGAAAATTGGACCAATCGTCTGAATCTGTTTTTCCATCCGTGGGAGTTTATCCTGGAAGCTCAATTTTGCAATTATTGCATGTCATTTGCATGGTCTAAATGTCATTATGCAATATGTGTCATTGTGCAATTTCTGTTAGACTTGTAATGTCTTTCTCCCTCTAGGCTTCATCCACGTCATCTTTCAATTCCTTTTCCTATTCTTCCTCCTCCTCGGCTTCTTACCCCTTTATCCCCTTCATCCTCCAATTCATTTCCATATTCCTCTTCCTCTGTTGCAGTATTTATTACCCGGTATATCTGACTTTTGCATGTACGCAGTAGCTGGTCCTAGCTTTTGGAGTTCTGTACCTCCCACTATTTCTGATCCTCTTGCTGAACTTTTTCACGGAAGCTGAAGAGTTCCCTCCTCTTGTACACTGTTTTTGATGATATTTCCTACTACCCATCTTCAGAGTGCAGCCAAAGATATTGGTGGACCTATGGGCTATTTTGTATCATTGTATGTGTAAGATTTCATATCAAAGTCCTGTTGTATTGTGTTAAAAAGGATAGAACAAGATATTAGGAGAGTATCCTATAGGATAGGTTTCTTTGTTTCAGATGAACACCATCACGTGATTTACAACGGATATTGAACTGTCATTATTTGGAGTTCTGTGCCTCATTGGCTCGTACAACATCGCCATGGCTACCAGTCCCCCAACGGCGACAAAATCCCCTAAATGTGCAGCCACGTACGATGCATTTGCGTCATACCCAGTCGGAAGTCGATCGCATTCACCTCATTTCAGTCCCGATCGCATCACGAGGCACGCCAGTCCCAGCCCCCACGATCTTGCACAGAGGGAGGTCTGCATAGTTCCCCGAATTCCGCAACCGTACAGAACCAGCTTCTCTGCCGTGATGTCTCCAATGCGCGTCCTGAAAGCATCAGCTTCTGAGTCAACCATCCCTCCAAAACCATCGCCAATCAACTTCCTTGGAGTTCATAAGAGAACGACTTCACCCGGCCGCATAGCACCTATGAAACCCCTCGCCTATCAGTGTCCCGCAGAAAGTACATTAAGGCAACGTGTGTTTAACAATACGCCGCCTTCTCACGATGCTGCCGATGCTGAAATCGTTCTACAGTTCCATGGAAATGATTATCCAGATATTGTGCAAGATTGCAGCAACTCTCCACCAGAGCACGATATTAAAAGCATCCAGACTTGTGCGTCTCTACCTCAGGAACGACCAACACATTGTATGCCTAGCGAGATGCATGATATTATGAACACAGAATGCTCATCGACGGCGATTCCGTCAGATATTAACGCTACTGCAGATTTAAGTGTAATTGTTGATACCGAAGCAGATATTGAGTTGCGGAACACTGCAACATGTGATAATTTAACGTTGACTAGGGAAGATGTTGGACATGTGAAGCAGTCTGGACATCGGAGACTTTTAGGGAAGTTCAGGTCGTTCAAGTCTGCGAGTGGTACATCCGTTAACAGAAGCCAGGACGTTCCGAATAATCGCTATCATAAGATAAACAACGATAAGAAGAAGGAATCCGAAGATGCACGTTCTTCCGAACCGCGGAATGGACGAGAGAGGGCGAAAACTCTTCCCTCTCAAGTGATTCTCGACGACGACGACGCTAGTGCAGACCTGGAAAAGAATCCGAAATCGATAAGCATGAGCATAACGAACTTCTTCAAAAGGATGTCGCCAAAGTCTCTTCGCCGATTTGCCTTTGGCTCGGAGAGAAGCGTTCAGAAGAACGACAACGCTGGGACCAGTACGGAAAGTTTCGTAGAATTCGGGGAGTTTGACTGCGGCAGCGTCCCACAGTCAACCAGCGGTAGCAGCAGCGCACCGGTAGATGCTAGCGCAGACGGAAGCGGAATTTCTGTTGATTCGGAAGTGCCTTTGTTGGAAGGAGCCGGAGCGCATCCGAGGCGCTCCAGGTCGCTGCGGAAAAGTCCGCGCATGTCTCCGATCAAGCGACTTTTTCGACACAAAGACTCGGATCCGGCCAACGGACAACAGAGATCGGACAACGGCAAGCAACAAGTTGATGCGGAGAAATGCGATGGAGAAGTGAAGTCGAACGTTGATGCGTCGGATGGATGCATTGACGGAGGAGTGATGCATTGTGATTCATCCGGGCAGCAGCAGCAGATGACGCCAGAGATGAACTTGATCCTGAAGTCGATCGAGTCACAATCGACGAAAACCCAGCAGAAGTCTGTCTACCGGACGTTCAAGGACAGGCACTCCTCTCCGGTCAGAACACCCGAGGGCGCCCTTGGCTTTAAGCCGCAGGTCCTGCACGCGGTCGAATTCCCGGAAAACCTTCTCCAGCCGGAATCCCTGGGACCTGACACGTCGAATCCCGGTTCCAGATTGTCTTCGTCGCTCCCGGGTCTTTTAGACAGTGTGGACGAAGCGGCGGCGCTGCCTCGCATCACGTGCCACATTGTTGCCTCCGACGGAAAGGTGACTTGCGTGGCGCGGCCAAACGTGGAATCGTTCGGAAGGAAACCGGATCCTCCCCGTACCCTCAACGTCCGCTCGTCTGTCCACAGGGTGACGAATCGTAACTTCCAGTTTCCTAGTGTGTCGGTGGAGTCCATTGGGGATTGCTCCCTTGATGTTGCCGATGCTGGTGAGCGTCTCTATCTGTCCTATTATTATATAAATCTTTTAACGGTGTTTGTTAGCAACATGAGTTCATCTCTTGTTGATGTGCTACAATGGCATCATACAATGTTGCAATATTATAAAGCGCTTCCTACCAGAGTGAGAATTGCCGTAGGATTGAGGTGTTCAACTCTTCCTGGTCTCTTATGACCCCATGGTAAGGCCTTTGCTCTTCCAAACTCAATTTGATGACCCCCAGTTATTTTTCAACAATGCTCGTACTGGTTTCTGCTTATAGTGTTTTAAATAACAATTAAGACACGCAGCAAGAATTTGCGTACACTAGGAAAATCACTTCTAAGATAATCGACTGAATAGAGCAGAACTGGATGAGGGGCTGTAAATTCATTGAAACGATTTATTTGCAGGTATAAATATAGAATTCTTTATGTAGATATGACTTTCAACAGCAATCCTTAGTGGTGTCATCCTAATGGAAAGAAAATGCATTGATCTCAAAGCATATGGGTGTTGGGAAAGCATTCAAATTGCTAGACAATTTTACTTTAAACCTATTTGAACTGGAGCAAAATATAACAGCAGCGACTGACTACGACCAGCACTTTTCCAAATCCTTTCTTGCATTTCAAAGTGTGCCAGAGTAAATTGTCCTATAGATTCAGTTGGTTGGTTGATAATCAAATAGGCCTAGTGGGTGAGGATGGAAAGGGAAGTGTTAGCAATCACCTACCTGTAGGTCTATTAATGTTTGTTCTGCCCACGGTGTGCTGTTTGTTCACTGATTATCAGGGCACCAAACAGTCTTTAGACATGCAGAACTTCCTCCTTTATCCCTTTGAAGATTGATCTAGTTTCAAAGTAATTGCTTTTCTGGTTACCACTTGCTGCCAACGGTTTCCTTTAATCCTCCTCTGTAGCCATGCACAATGCACATTGTTTACAGGTATTTCAACTGGGTCTGATCTTCTCTGATCTTTTCCTGTTGTGGCATTTATCAAAATAATCTGATGGCTGTGCGTTGCTTTGGGACTGTGTTCTATAGGCTGGTAAGCAGCAAATTATTAGCACTGTTATGACTATCATCAACTCATTGTTGTCGTCCTGTTAGCATTTGTGTCATCATATTATAGAAACAGCTGCAGTGGTGTAGTGGTTATGTTACCTGGGTGGCATCAAAGTCAAATGGACCTACCTTGGGCAGAAAACACCTCATCATCATCATTGTCGTCATCATCATCATCATCATCATCATCATGAATATGATAGTGTTATTTCATCCCCATATTATGGTTATTCTTTTATTTACTCAGTAAGGTGCAGGTAGATTTGTGCTTTGTGTGATTGAAGTTTAGCAGCTCTAGGCAAGCAGTTAAAAATTACATTTATGTACATGGCATTAAGTTTAGCACTTAGTTAATAAGTTGGTAAATTATTGATTATAGTACCGATTACTTTGTTGACTGTACCAGTAATATCTGACTGTGGTACTTACCTGTTGGCAATTTAACATGTACTTTTATCCGATATCCAGCTTTATTCTCTGACAAATTTGTCACTCTTCCTCCTGTTTTACTCTGAAAGTCAGCTGATACTTGTGATGCCTATCCAGTGAAGCTACGCACATTTTAATTCCGGAAACTTTATAGCAAAGTTCTGTGGGTATTTTTGGCTGAACTACTATAGTTCTTGAAAGTGAGGCTTTTCAAGTCATCGCTTGCAATCTATGCACCCATTGCATTGACTTAATTTATTTGACTGACTACTATGCCAAGTAGTTGTTGCTAACACGGAACTGATATCTAGGTTATTTGTATCCTGTTCCAAAGCCTACGAGCAAAGATATAGGATATACTCAAAACAGTCTGTTCATTGTGCAGGGTATTTTCTGACTCATCATCTGTCCATACATGTATTGCCAATGATCATGCTCTTTACATGCTGGCAGGCAGAACTGGTCAGCCTTCAAGGGTTCAAGATCTTTGATTGTACCTATTGGGTTATCTAAATCTTGCAGCCTCGTTAAGAATGTGTAAATAATAGTAAAGACTACTATAACATATGTGTTGATAATCTATTTTATGTATGGATATATGGATGTATAATTGTATATAATTATTATAGGTGTGGAAATATATAAATTTCGGTTTTTGCCCCCATGGTGAGAGAATTCACCAACCCTCCACTGGGTGGTCCTGTCTAGGTTCAAGGTTTCAGGTCAATAGTTGTGAAACTGTGGGCGTGCATTCTGGACAAGCATACATGCATCCATACATACTTGCATTCTCCTTTATAGATTAGATATAGAGATATTATGCATGCGTAGAATTCTAAGAATGTATGAATTTTAATGACTTAAGTCTATTGATGTGACTGATGCTTACCAGTGGGCGTGTGTATTCATGAAGGTAGACTTAAGAATGAATGCTGAAGACATTCTGATGGTATTCAGATTTATGCAGTGATGAATTTAAGGATATGACCCCCATGACCTGTATTGTACACTCGTCTTTTGTGAATGTATAGCAGGTAGGACAACATACTTAAGTCTGTGGATTAATAAATTTCAAGTGGGTGGTGTGTGTGCTACTCAGTAAACTCCTACAGGACCTACACTTTGGCCCTCACTCCCTTCCCCCAAGCCTGGGCATGTGCCCACCCCTAAACATTTCTTCAAAGAGCTGTGAGAATTTGTGTGAATGGTATACCCGGAATGGAGTAGTAGACAGTGACTCTTGATATCACACTGTTTTGCATCCATTTATAAGGATGTAGGGCGCTTCTTTACTCACTCTCCATTCATCCAACACTGAATCTTACTTAAATATCATGGATGTATGTATCCAGATTTGACGGAGACTTATGACAACAGAGGCCGTTGCCCTCGAAAAAAGTTGTTTGGCATAATACAGCTCTAATAATGAATACTTAAAACACCCACTTTTAGTCTGCAGTTTTGCAGTATATGCCAGTTGTCTTAAAAGAATATGCTGCAAAGCTGCAGACTAAAAGTGGGTGTTTTACCTTCTCTTGGTATTCATAGCAATATCTGAGGTCCTTACCGGCAGTTGGAAAGTATATTCATTCATTCATTCATTCAGAACAGTTATATGGGGCTTCCAGGATAAGTACTTGATGGTGCTCCTCACTCAAACCTCTCAACAATTGTTGTAAAGCTGCATTGTCTGTGTGTTACAGGCCATACATTTGGTATTCGTTGTTCAGTGTTAACAGTGTGTTAGAGTATTCCTGCTACTCAAGTGTCTGCTTTTTTTAGACATGTATTACTTTTATGGGTGTGGTCATGAGTCAGCTCAGCTGCTGAGGAGAGAATGCTGTAGGATGGTACATAAGATAAGTATGGTACATAAGATTGTGGATTAACATTGGATATGACTCAGAAGGTATAGTAGTGAGTATGGGCTAGTGAGAAGGAAGTTGGAGTGTACATAGGAATAAGATTGTGGCTTTTCACCAGAATGTGACTCAATGGGTAGTTGCTTATTATGGACTGGTGAGAATCTATCCTGTATAAATTTAATAAATTATTGTAGTCTAGACTGGTTTGGTCCAGGAAACCATTAGTAGTTAATAGCAGTACTGCTAGGTATATAATTCATTCATTCATTCATTCAATCACACTACTTTGCATCCATTTATAAGGATACTGATGTAGGGTGCTTCAAAGGGATTTTAATCACTCTCCATTCATCCAACAATGAGTGTGACTTAATTAGTCTACCAGTTGTCTTATAAGATTATATTGCAAAACTGCAGACTAAAAGTGGGTGTTGTACCTTCTCTTGGTATTTATAGCAATATGTCCTTACCGGCAGTTGGAATTGTGGCTTAGCACCAGAATGTAACTCAATGGGTAGTTGCTTATTATGGGCTGGTGAGAATCTATGGTGTAAAAATTTAATAAATTATTGTAGTTTAGACTGGTTTGGTGCAGGAAACCATAAGTAGTTAGTAGTAATAATTCATTCATTCATTATGGAGATTAGGTTTCTACTCGCGAGTTAATATAATATGGGCTTTTTAGAAGTTACTAAGTGCATTTGATGAGTTGTGGTCATCCTGTATGCATGGAAGATGTTCTTCAAGGTTTGATGTTGATGTATTCATGTGCTAAATATGATGCCTGAGTAGGCGCATTTCACCATGTTATAAAGAGATTTTTAGTTGGTCTGTTGCATGTGCTGGCCGTTAACAACAGTACTGTCTGCTTTCCTAATGTATTGAGCAGTGGCTTAGTCAGGAATTTATGATGGGGGTGGAGGGGATTTGAGGGTTTCATGGCCTGGCCGGATGCCCTTTCTGACACCAACCCAACAGTATTACAGTAATTAAAAAAGAATAAAGTAAGAAAGGGAATAAAGTAAGAAAAACAATTGTTACTACAAGCAACTGCTTTTTTCTTATTTAAGTGAATAAATAACCTTTAAAAAACTTTTTTCCTAGGCCAATGGGGGGGGGGGTTAGCCCCGAAACCCCCTTGTCTACGCCATTGTAAGTGAGTTTCAGAAGTTTTGTGAGCTGTCCATATTCCAGAAATGCTGTTGATCCCCTTGATTTAAGGGCATTGCCAAGGTTCTTGTTCATGTAAACAAATATTTGGAAAGTTTATTGCATTTCGTAACATGTAATCATTTATTCAGTTTTATCACTTGAACAACGAGAGGGTTTTAAAAAGCTAAGTGGTGTGAAGTTATTTTTTTTGAAAAACGACGTTTTGTTCTGTTTTCCTCCAGTTTTTGTTAACATCTATGTTCAGAAGCACTCCCGGTCCAAAGATAGTGATACCGTGATGGATGAAGAATGAAGATGGATGGTTGAGTGCGGAGAGAATTACTTGGATAGTCGATGTATTTAATTCGGAATCGTTGGACTAAGTGCCGCTAAATTAAATGCTCTTCATTCGTATTGATTTCGTAGTACACGCGTGTTCTGCGGCACTTCAGCGGCAGTCCTAGCCGTATAGCGGTCTTGTAGATCCTGATAAACGATAATTTTATGTATGAGAGTGCTGTAGGTCCTTTTGAACGCTGGTAGCCGATGATGCTCAATTCATTTGTAAGCGTTCTGTTGACCCGCAGCTGATTAATTGCTTTGTTTATTGTTTTAGTGTGATTGTTCTATCGAATTATTTTGTTCTAATGTGATTGTTCTAACGGTCTAGTGTCTGCTTTATAAGGTGATTGGTTTGCTTCAGTGTGATTGTTCTATTGATCTAATGCGACTGCTTTATGAGGTGATTGTTCTGCTAGTGTGATTGTTCTATTAGTGTGATTGTTCTATTAGTGTGATTGTTCTATTGATCTAATGCGACTGCTTTATGAGGTGATTGTTCTGCTAGTGTGATTGTTCTATTAGTGTGATTGTTCTATTGATCTAATGCGTCTGCTTTATGAGGTGATTGTTCTGCTAGTGTGATTGTTCTATTAGTGTGATGGTTCTATTAATGATCTGGTGTGACTGCTTTATGAGGTGATTGTTCTAGTGTGATTATTCTATTAATCTGGTGCATTGTTCCCAATCTTTCTCAGAGCTGGGCATCATTACTAAAAAACCATTCAGTAAATACTAAATGGCGCCTCACCTCAATTTAATTTATTTCTCTTCCAATTAGTGGCTTTGCATTTTAATGACGAGCAGGTTTTTTTTAACGTGCAGTTGTACACAAAATGTGCAGTTGTAGAAGCACTTCTGTACAGTTAAAACTAGCAAAAACGGTCACTGTCCTCCGATTGGAAGTAATTTACCATGGATGATGGGAAAGGAAAGAAGGAGTTGTGCAGTTCTAAAAATTCCTTAAAAACAACCGTGATGATGAGCCTGTATTCAACTGTAGTGTGTCAACTATTGCACTATAGATCTAGTGTGATGACACTTAAAGTTTTAAAAATAGTTTTTATAGCAGTAGCACGAGTGCGATCATCCTAATATCGCATGGTTTGGAACCTATCATGTTTATACTGAAAGGGGTGCGAAAAAACGAGACAGACTCTTAGATGCAAGGAAAATATTGCCATATTATCACAGAAGAAAATATTGTCATATTATCTCAAAAGAAAATATTGCCATATTATCACCAAAGAAAATATTGCCATATTATCACGAAAGAAAATATTGCCATGTTATCACCAAAGCAAATATTGCCATGTTATCACCAAAGAAAATGTTGCCATATTATCTCCAAAGAAAATATTGCCATATTATCACCAAAGAAAATATTGCCATATTATCACCAGCGAGTACCAGTGACCGCACAGTGACAGCTTTGAAAGACAGCACTAGAAAGCAATAACTTAATGAAGAGATGAATAAGAATGAAGTGCCTTGATCCACACTCACAGCATGACATTGAGATGACGATGAGCTGTCTTTTGAATTCATAGCAAGATCCACTTAGTGATGAGTTTATTTGTGGCGGTCCACACTGAAATCAGCATTAAGTCGGAAATTACACATCAGAGATATTTAGGGAAATGGTATGTTTGTGTTTTTTTTATTTTTGTACAGAATTTAATCAAAAATATATATATATATATTTTTAAACACAAGTTTTCGAGCTATTTTAATGCTCTTGATATGCAAATTAGTTTGTTTTAATTAACTTAATTGGCTAATTAATTAGTTTAATTGGATCACTTTTTTCCTTACAATTATCTTCGGTTAGAATAAAGCTATAGAGCAATAATTTTTTCATTTTAAAGCTGAGACAAGGCCTTTGAAAAGATGTATCAAACTCAATATCTTGGAAAATGACCTTAATGCTGGTTTTGGTGTGTGGCACCACATTTCATATAGGTCGAATCAATGTTGGATCCATGTTCAAGACTTGCTGTTAGCAGAATCCCTGCTACTGTAGGCTGCTACAATGAAGAGCCTTGTTATATTAGTATCCGGTAACCGGCGTACATAGCTGTTCTTCGTGTGATGTATATTGTGTAGAAAGTGGACCATGTCGTCTTTGCTTTTGCCTGTGGCCATAGACGGCTTTCCTCCATTCAGAATAATCTGACACGCTCGTTATTAAGTCCACTCGTGTCGTGTCCAGTCCTGAGTACAGTACTAAACAAGCTGTACAACCACCGTGGTCAACATGGAACTCTGGACACCCTTGACAACTACTTCTCTCCCCCCCCCCCCCCCCCCCCGACAACTACCTCTCCCCCCCCAGACAACTGCTTCTCTCCCCCTCTCCCCATCCCTACTCTATGCCCGTCGGATGCTGTAGTATTTTTAGCCTGCGTTGAATTTCTCCTGCAGTCACTCGCATCCAGCAGACATTTATTGTTATCCGACTCTCCCTGCAGATGGCTGTTCACTCTCCCTCCCTCCTTCCCGCCGTCTGCTTGCCCTCCCTCCGCTGGCACCCGGTTGGCATAGAAATCGATGACCGTGCATCATGCATATTCAACAGAAGGCCGGTGGATTAGGCCTAGTCGCTGCGCCATCGTATTAGCGGCGCCAGCAGCTGGCGAGCTATCGGAACGTCTGGCGAGGCGGTGCACCTCCCTCCTCCTCGTCCGTTCCATGTAAGCGGTGCTCCTCCCTCCTGTGTTCCATGTAGGTGGATTATATGATGGCGTAGCACCGGCGGCCTCTCAGTCAGTAGCGAGAAAAGTAGTGCGTACAAGACAACGCTTTTTCTGACCCGAAATCGTTGGACTTGGGGTGGATTTTTGGGATGAGGACGTTAACCGCTTGCCTCTTGAGTTGCTGTGCTTTTTCCAAGTAGGATAGGCTACTCCGGAGTTTAACAGAACTACTCGTTGCCGCCGCGTTGTACGGATGGATGACTTGCATTTGTAGTAGATGGGTGAGCGTGGAAACTGTTCTGTGTTCACTCGGGATTGTGTTCATGTGCTTCGAACGGTCTTTGACCTTTACCGGAACGAAAGTTCTGTTGTATTGAGAACAATTGGGGATGATCGTGGGACGATTTTAGAACTGGATCTTACCTAGACTCGCCGCGATTTACGTCTTGCCTAAACAAAACCGAGCTCTAATCTTTTCAACCGGAAAGTACCTGGCCCAGAAGAATCGAAGCTGAGTGGGTGGCCGTTAGAAGGGTCTTTGATGGGTGGTTCAATTTAGTGCATCTCTTAAGTGATAAGTAAAACAGCGGGAGTGGATAGATGGCTTCCATCGGCTGTGGTGGGAGCAATGGAGAGCAGACGGAACTGTCTTTCTGGAGTGTGTTTACGTTTTGCCTGTGCGCCAGAAGAAGAAAGAAAAGATCAGGTGAGCACGGTTTTCCAGTTTTAAGTAGCGCATTTAACTAATTATTCATTCATTACAAGGATTTAGGTTAGGAGGCTTTGGTCTTCTTCTTTAGTGTTTCTCAGGAGCTGTACTAGGTATTGAACTATTGATAATACATTTAATGTGTTTAGTGTGTGTGTACTTGAATAATTGTATAGTACCCGGTCCAGCTCCTCGCCGTCTGCTTATCTAGAATAACTTTTACCAGCACTCCGTCACTTACTGTACTTGTACAGTGTTTCCCTGTTTCTAGTGGTACCGATGCTTTCAGGTGCGTCCTTTGTTCCCACATCAACTGCCTGATAAATTCTGGTAATTGATCAAATGTTTCGTTGTAAATTTATTTGTTCAATTACTGTTGTTTTGTTACTGAAAAGTTTATGATGGGTTCAATAAAAGAATTGAATTGAAATTGATTAAATTGTCCATTGCTTCCCAACTTGGAATCACAACAGATATTGGCCTATGAAATTTGTTTTAACACTTAGAGTAGTGTAAGGCTGTGGACTGCAGTACAAAGCACATTGCTTGTCATTAAAATAGGAAACTAACTTGAATATGAGATGGTTTTTTGAAAAGACCAGAGGTTGTGTTTAACGTTGGTAAGAACGCCTTGTTCTGAGAAAGGTTTGGAACCACTGATGTAGTCAGTCAGCAACGTATGACTGACCCCCCTGTTTTGAGTTGCATATTTTGATTGATTGATATCAGGTTTTAATGAGCACCACATAACCACCTGTATTAGATTACTGTATCAGCTACAGTATGTTAGGCATAAAAATACGAAAGTAAAAGGACCTTAATCACATGAAGATAATTGGCTCAGTGGTCTGACTAATTTCTTGTTTAACCGATTTCATTTAGTCAAATGACTTCTTGTTGCATGTATGTACGTCAGTCATATTTCTGGTAGTTTAGATCCGCTTGAGCAATTAGTCTATGGGGCAGTGTGGATCTAGTTTGTCTGGGCACTGACTTAGAATAGCTGAAAAATGCGGTTGTGACCAACACAACCAGTTGGCGATTTTCTCATTGTATCTTGTGTACAAGTCGTGTGCTTTGCGGTCTGTCTTTTAATTGCATTTCATGACATGAATGGGATATCTTGTTTGCGGCTAAGATTATGTTTGAAAATAGACGAAATCAATAAATAAATCAAGGTGCAAACGCATACAGCACACACACAAACACACACTCATGCACACACATAAGAACACACACACAGGCACACATGCACTAACACACTACCACACAGACTTACCCAGACATACACACACCCGTAGGAGCCTCTCAGAAATGCTGAGTACATCACTTATGACTAATTATTATGAATCAGATAAAGTACCTGTTAATAGACAATTATGCAGACAAATCTCTTCAAAGTGGCAAAATTTATCTTAACATTTTATTGTTGTATATCAGCTGATCTCATTGTTATCCTGCTGTTTGAACTCGACATTAATTTTCGATTTGTATTTGTGTTGCTCTCTGGCCATGCTGTTAGATGCATGATCTGTGATGATTTGGGGTTAAAGGTTTCAGCCTTGATTCATCCACTTATTTTAGAGCTGTGAAAGTGGGTTACTACAGGCGGCCCTAAGTTAAATGAAGCCCCCCTCTTTGGGTTCTCCTGTTACTTTTACCCTGTGATGCTTACTGTTTATTTTCAATTGTTTAACATTTTGTACGATGGTGTGAACAGTAAAAATTTTATGGCTATGGTTATTGTAGTGGTTATGGTTATACTGTTGTCGTTGCAGTTGAAAGCAAATGTGAAAACCATGCCAGTAGGCTGAAGATAACTTTGCATCTAGGCCCTCAATACATACATACATACATACAAATGTAATGGTGTACAATTTATAGGCTCTAAATGTAAATATTGCTTCTGACATGGAAGGAGCTAAGCATGTGATGTATGTATGTATGTATGTATGTATGTATGTATGTATGTATGTATGTATGTATGTATGTATGTATGTATTACTGTATGACATGTATGTATGTTACTGTATGTATGTATGTATGTGTATGTATTTTTGCTGTGGCTGGGCTGGGAGTGCTTCTGAGTAGGTTTCTTTGAAGAGGCGCTATATAAATTATCGAAATGAATGAATGAATTGCCGGACCAGGATCATATCCTTCCATGTCGACCTTGGAAACTGACTGAGTCATTTCTATATTCAGCAAGGTTCCGAATGGCTCAGAGTTAAGCGAGGTCTTTGTCTGGAAGTAACTGGTAAACCACATGGGGGAAACGAGATCCAGCTTTTCGTTTACCAACGAAGCAGGCACGCAGGGAGAAGGAAGTGGAAAAGGAGGAGGGGCTGGTTGCAAACTGGAAGCAGGGGAGTCCAGGCTGAGAGGATTCTATAGTGCCTGGATGACCGGTCAGTGTGTGTGTGTGTGGGGGGGGGGGTTATTGGGGGAGAGGGGGGTGATGCAGGAGAGGGAGAAATGCCAATGCAGTTGCCGGTTATCAGCACAGACCAGATTGCATTTCCATTGACTACACGTTATTTGTGAAATCTGATTTCCAGGTCTATTTAAAGAGCACTTTATGTATTAGACTCCGCAGACAGAAAAATTATTATTTTTAGATTTGTTGGTGTGGCTTTGGCTTTCGTTAAATCCGGTTACGAAAGCAAACTCCATATGTTTAATGTCTGGGCATGAATTTTATTTGTGCTCTTGGTCGTTGCCATCATCACGATCATCATCCTGTTACTGTTGTAGAAGATGTGATTTGTTTCCCTCTTTGGAATAATCATAATGTATAATTTCGTGTATACTTGCATACAAGTTGCATAGTATACATACGCCGTGCATCGAATAAATGTGGTTTATGACCAGCCAGTTGCAGGTTTTATCCTTCAATCAATTTTTGTTTATAACCCACCACACCCTCTATCAAGCTGACATGGATGCAGCTTGTTACAAAAAGTTCACTGCAATATGCAACTTGTAAAATATGCAATTTTGATTACCTTGTGCGACATTATTCATCCATAAATTCATGAATGCATTCAAATATTTATTTAGCTCCTCTATGTTGGACTGTCGTCTGTACCCAGTGGCTGGTCCTAGCTTTTGGTGCTCTATGTCTCCCATTCGCGATACATTCAGTATTTACGACTTTCTTGCTGAAAACTTGTTTCACGTTGGCTGGGGAGTATCGTAGTTCACTTTCCATTTGTTTTTCATAATATTCCATCAGGACTGCCCATCTTCATAGTACACAAAATGTTTGCTACACTTGAGAAACTAGTGTTTATGGCTACAGAGTATTCAGGTGAGGAAGAGATAATTAGATTCATTCATATGGGTTTTGGAGGGGGAGGGGTGTTATTATCAGAGAAAGAGATGGCTGATGTTGGCATTGTTTTAGGGGTCAGAGTTTGTGGGCTGCTGACTGTCATTGTCATGTCACACTTTGAGTCATTGTCATGTCAGGCCATTTTGAGTCATTGTCATGTCAGGTCACTTGAGTCATTGTCATGTCAGGTAACTTGAGTCATTGTCATGTCAGGTCACTTTGAGTCATTGTCATGTCGGGTCACTTTGAGTCATTGTCATGTCAGGTCACTTGAGTCATTGTCATGTCAGGTCACTTGAGTCATTGTCATGTCAGGTCACTTTGAGTCTGTCTTCTCTATGATGTCTTGTTTACTTAAATTGCCTAAAATATTGACAACTGAAGCATTTTAACAATGCAAATCAAGAATTTACATATTGATGATAAAAACACTTCAAAATCTTCATTGAATTGTGTTTCCACTTACATGCCATACATGACAGACTTGTCGGGTTTGAACCGGAGAGGTCGAGTGCATTTGTAGCTGCAGACTGTGGTTTCAATATACCTCTAAATACATCCTGGCTCTTCTGATTAGAAAGAAGATGAAGAAGACGAAGAGCGTCTCTTAAACTAGCCCTGAGACGACCATGGGCTCAAAGCCACTTCACTTTCTTAGTTTTAGCAGATGAGGACATCTGGGCAGTCCTCTTCCTTGATAGTAGTAGTATTTAATTACACTTATAAATATAATGTGCAGGTACTCGATATTGTAGCGGTTAGCATGCTGGACTGTTGTCATACAAGAGGTCAGGGGTTCAAAACCCCGCCAGTGCAGAAATTTGGTTCAAGATTTGAAAAAGTGAGTATGTACCGATCGTATGCTGTCAGTGGGAGGATGAGACGGTGAGGGAGAGGACTGGCCAGTGTTGCCACCCAACCTCATATGCCGAAGCTGGGAAAATGAAGTCACTAGCACTTCATGCCATGCATAGCAGCCTCAGGGCTACTAGCTTAAGGGATTATTCTTCCTCATCTCCCACTATAGATACGAAAGCCATTGACTTTGCCCTCCTCCACGTTTCCGTTTCCAGGCTTGGAAGTTGGAACAGGCTCTATTGGCTTACGGATAGTGGTGGAGTGCCAAAGGCGGAGTGCTATCAGAATGAAATCTTCCTGGGAACGTTGAGTCAGAAGAGAAGGAAAACGTTTGGTATAAGCGCTTATACGGGGTCCGCGTGTCAGGTGATGTATTTCTGTTCTTTGCCCTGCAGCTGTTAATATATATATGTCCATATATATACACATACATATATATATATATGTGTATCTGTATATATATATATATATATATATATATATATATATGTATGGGCTGGGGAAGAATCGGGCTGATCAGGGTTGACTTGATGGCAGACGAGACAGCTGCTCGGATGAATCACCCACCGATATTTAGGTCACATGGCCGACCGACCGACCGACCCGCCTTCTCTGTGTTACAGCTATTCTGTTCAATATCGACAAAACTACTCTGGCGTTTTGTAGCTCAAAAGCACAGGATGATGCTATGATATCCTTGTTGCAGTTGAAGAGGAATTAGCTCTGTGTACTGCTGTGTTACATACAATAGCAACTGTGGTTAAATGCTATAAACCTGTCAGTTCATCTTTTATTGTAGCCTTGTGTCCGTTATGTGTAGTAGCAATGGTAATTAGGATAGGCTACTGGTAATTAGGATAGGCTACTGCTTAGCTAATATATAAACTCTAGTTTGACACAAATTAATAGGCCTGCTCTGCTAGTCTGCATGTATGCATGATGGCTGTCCTTTTGACTTTCTGGCTAGCGTTGAGTCATAAAGCTTGCAGCCTACGAGACTAGTGTACATTTATTTAGTCTAGTAGGTCCTCCAAAGTGTGTACCATTTGGCCAGGATGTTAGTCTGTTCGAGATCTGTTTCATTGATATTCGTTCAGTAGATGTGATTAGTCCACGTTTAAATAGCGTGTGTTTTGTCTTCAGTTTTCAGTCATTAGGTATTCGATAGGTCGTGAGTATCGTAATAGTTATCGTGTTTTTATGAGTGCCTTTTAATTTAACTGATTGATCTGAAGATGATGACATCGGATTTTTTGATGAAGCACCCGGACATGATACTCTGTGGACGGGGTATCGTGCGCGAAAAGATACAACTATATTCGAAGCAGGGTTTGTAGCGTTTATTCAGCATTACATCAAATGACATTCAGCTCTGTTCAGTCAATAAAGGGTTTTCTCGATTTGGAATTGTTCCCCCCTTTGGTCTGTGTTCCTTTTGTGAACTGGTCTAACTCTTTTTATAAACTACATGACTTTCATCTTTGATCATGCGTGGGTTGGGAGCACCTTTGAATCTTGATGGGGCACTATATAAATTTATTGAATGGATGGATGGTTGGGTGGGTGGATGGATGGATGGGTGGGGTGGGTGGGTGGGTTGGGTGGGTGGATGGATCATTTCATTTGAGCCTTGCTTGAAGCAGTAGCTATCACAGACGAGTTTTGTAGTAATTTGACCTAAGGGTTTGGCCGGTGAAATTTCAGTTTGGCACACTATTACTTCAATGTGGTTTGATATGATGAGACAATCAGTTGGTCAGATTATTATTACTCCATTGCAATCGGTGAATTATTCAATAAATCAATTTATGTGGCAGGCAATCATCACTTGCAACCAGCAAGTGAAGAACTTTATGTAACTAAGCACGCACCTCCAAAATGCTCATTTGACACACCAGCAATGATGATCATCATACTTCTGATGAGGATTGCAGTTAGACATATATGTTGTCTTGTCTTTTCACTTTTTTTGCTATGTTCAATATCTGAATCAATCGAGAAAGTCATCTAGCATATGCCACGAGCAGTCGGTGGGCGTATGTGGTCGGCCTATGCACAACAATTGATCAGACTGCACTGAACTATTTGTTTTACTTAAATAGATTATTTTGATATAGGACTGCTTCTGAAAGAAACCAAGCGCTGCAGATAATACTGTATTTTAAACATACACCTAAGACACTATTTTAACTATTGAAGTAATCATACATTGATCACAGTAAGGGGTTGTCCATGTAGAACACAATACGTATGCAAGGAGTGTCACAGGATTTAGGCAATTGTGAATGTGGGTGCCTACGCCGGTGTGAAGGGTCTGGACAAAATGAATATACACAAAATAATAAATGTCTAATTGTGACGTCCACATTTATACCGGTATAACCTATTTATAATTCTATGTTATACTATAGTCGTCCAAAGGCATTTGATTTATATGCATTAGAATTAAATTCTGTTGAGATCTCAACAGTTAACGAATTTTAGGTAGTGAATATAATGTTTATCAAAATAAATAAATGGTAGCCTTTGGTTTAAAAAAATGTTTTTTAGACGATTTGAGCTGATTAGCTTTTGTAAGAGATTGAGAAGCTCAGTTTTTTTAGTATGTCCCTTGAGCAGTTCCACAAGATGTATGAGGTGCAACAGGGAGGGGTGGAAAATACGGTTTATTGTGCAGATAATATATGGAATGGCCCTAATCAGGAAATCCACGCGAAAAATTCCTTTTAACCAGATTTTTTACCTAAAAGTTATATCTAATTGTATCAGAGTTGTGTTCAGGGATGATTGGAGATAATTATAAAATGTGAGGTTATCCAACTCATACTTTGGATGTGGTATTGTGTAGTTCTCAACTAATGGTGTAAGTTACTTTGAAAATCAGTGCTACAAAATATTAAATTGCTGACAGATTTTAGTGCTCACTTCTTAGTGTATGATTTATATATGAAAGGTATTAGATGTTGAGCGAAGCATTCAACAATTTATATTGGAATCCTATTAGGTTGCACATGCCTTAAAATTACTTCCAAAGCTTCCTGATCTGATAGATTGCTGTAATGCTAAAGCCATTAAACATTCCTTGACTTTTTTCATAATTCTCGACTCGTGGCACAGCGATTAATTATAATAATAGTAATAATATCTTCATTTTTATTTCAAATTCGCAGGCCCAAATATTTTTTGCAATTCATATATATGATAACCGGCAGTGGCGTAGACAAGGGGTTTTTTGGAGTTAAACTCCCCCCCATTGGCCTAAGAAAAAAGTTTTTTAAAGGTTATTTATCCACTTAAATAAGAAGAAACAAAACAATTGCTTGTACACAGTAACAATTATTTTTCTTACTTTATAATTTCCTTTGTTACTTTATTCCCTTTTTATTTACTGTAATACTGTTGGGTTGGTGTAAGAAAGGGCATATGGCCAGACCAAAAAATTCAAACCTCTGCATCATAAATTCCTGGCTACGCCACTGATAACCGGTTGTTAGAGGAGTAGAATTTTACTGTTGACAGCCACGCAAAGCACCCGCCATGTCCTGCTGATCATTTTACCAACGGCATCTGCTGATTGGAAGGTTGAGTGGGCAATTTTGGGAGGGTAGCTGTATGCGATACCATGTCCGTGCGCTCTTCGTACCAGAGTGTTGCCGTTACCCTACCCCCTCCATTACCCTAAACCCCTCCATCACCCTAAATCCCCAAGATGTTGCAATAAGATCACAGATTTTGAGAGAGATGGGCAATTGTGATCAATCTTCTTTCTGTTCTTTATTGACCACCACCACAAAGTAATACAAGTTTACAAATTCGTATGCAGGTTGTCAATAGTGATACCTTGTAGTGCAGCTGTAGTACTACTGACAGAACTTTCAGGTTGGCCTCAATGACCTGGTGTTAGCTGGATACATGACTCATCCTATCCATTGTTATTTGATGTTCTTTTGTTCATTCGCATTCATGTGATTCTGATGTTTGCTTTGTTTCAATGCCTCTTTGTAGCAATGATGTAAATTTTTATAATAGATTTTGATGCTTGGGTGCCCTGAGCAACTATGGCACTGTATGTTTGTTTGAATGTGTTGTTTTATTATAATTTATTGAACCGCATTTCTGTGTATCCTGTTACCCAAACTACCTCAGATATATATGCAGCTATTCACTGGATCAGTTTTAATATGTCTTAAGCTTGGATGCTTGCAACTAGTTTCCCATAGCCAGGCATTTTATCTTTGTATGTTTCACAGAATAGATGTAATGCTTTTAAGAAGTTTTTTGCCTAAGTGTTTGATGTTGCATCTCTTCTCTGCTCAAAATGTCTATTAATAGTTCATTGAGAAACTCTGATCAGCTGTGTTCTACACTAAACCATACGAAAAAAATAACAAGATGTTATTGCCATTCAAGAACAGTTATCTGTACGTAGGTCATGTGATCTAATGGATATATTGCCCGGGCAGCATATCCATGAGCAGGAGATGGGACCCAAATTGTCTCCATGCAGGTCCCATATGGGAACGCAGGTCCAGTGTGTACTTGTTGGCAGAATGTTAGGGTGGTTGTGCACCCATTTGATAAATTGTTTTGTCCATGTTACGTATGTTTGCTGCAACGTTTGTTTGCATTGTTTGCATGTTGTCGCAGACAGCATCGTCCCACATAATCTTTCGTCAGCTGCAGCAACTTTGGTCTAGCGTGAGCCATCTGTACTCAACAGTGTTCTTCAGCTGCTGCTGCCATGTGGCTGATGTTTTTAAGCGGTTTCATATAATGTGAATGTGTATAACATTTGATCGTCCATCGCTGTCTTGAAAACTGTGGCAGTTGGAAGCTAAAGAGCTGATGCAATTGAATGAATAATTGAGAACGAACAACAGAAATTGCTTCTTAAGAACTTTATAAAAGTCATTGTAACATTTCCATTTCTATTTTGTGGAAATAACGTAAAGTTATTAAATTTGATTTGATTAAATTTCATTGTAACGCCAGGATGCTTTGGGTCTTCGTTTCTGAGCTCCAATGAACAGGAGGAAGTGCTTAACCCTTAGAACCCAACGGGCTGGTTTTCCGGCCCATTATCCATAGAGTTACGGGAGCTCCGGGTTCAAAGGGTTAAGATTGCGACAATTGGGCAAGATTTGTAGATATGGAAATGCTTCGAAGAGGGATGTGTTTGGCCTGGATTGGGAGTGCTGATTAGTGGAAATCTTGCATGGGTGCTGTTTAAATTGTGATTGATCGTAATTGCTTAGAAGCTACATCTGATCATGCCTAATCTAAAAGAAAGAGCACACACATTCTATGTGCAGAGCATTTTGAGTTGAAGTGCTGCTTGTGGGATGTTGCCCAGCTCTGTGGGTTCTTTGCAGTTTAAAAACACACTTGTTCTCTAATGCTTATCCTGCCTGTTGCTTGCTTTGCATGGCGCCCTTGTAAGCACATGGCTGTGTAGCAGCGCCATATAAATTGTCGTAATTATTATTATTATTATTATTATTATTATTATTATTATTATTATTATCTATCTCATAACTTTTTTGCCAAGGAATTGATGCTTTAATTATAACTTACAAGTGTTATACCATGTTCTGTATAATTACGTTTATTGTGGGATCAATAAATAATTTTGAATTGAATTATTATTAAATGTATTGTTATTATTATTATTAAATGTATTGTTATTGTTATTATTATTATTAAATGTATTGTCATTGTTATTATTATTATTAAATGTATTGTTATTTTTATTATTATTATTAAATGTATTGTTATTGTTATTATTATTATTAAATGTATTGTTATTGTTATTATTATTATTAAATGTATTGTTATTATTATTAGATGTATTAAATGTATTGCTATTGTTATTATTATTATTAAATGTATTGTTATTGCATGGCTTCTCTTGTTGTGATCCTACTCATGTTAAGAACTTTGTGTTGCTATTATTTTAGGTAGTGAAGCTTCGCTCGTTCAGAACGGCCACTTCTCGTCCACAAGCGCATCCAAGCGAACGCTTAACAGTCAGGAGAATATAACCGAACCAGCGACGACGACGACGACGCGGTCGACATCGCAATGCGACAATTCCTGCGAATCGTTAGACAAAGCAGATGACGTCGTCTGCGTCGACGCAAGTAACTTCGACGGAGTCGAGTCACGGACTCCGTCGTATCTTAAGCTGAGTCGCGCGATCGGCGGGTACACGCCGTACAACACGTACGTCTCTATCGCGGAACATGAGAGAATACGGACAGAGAAGAACACCGATCGAAGTAACGGCTCGTCCGTTGTTGTTGCTAAAGAACTAAAAGGTACGGAGGTTGTTTTGCATAATGGAGACGCCGTGGTGACTGTGAGGGAGTCGTGTCAGGCGGGCGGATATGGCTCCATTGGACAGTGTTCGCAGTTGGGGGCTGCGGGTCACGTCACCCCCGAGCCCTCGGCGGCAACGTCGAATGGGTTTGCTTCGAGGGGTAACAACAGGTTGTCGTCGACGACGGCGCTTGTTGCTGTGGTTCCGGAACAAAAGATGGCGCCGTCTTCTTTTGTCTGCTCGGATTCGGACGTGTCGTCTTGCGATGTGCCTTGCGTCAAACTCTTACCTCAGGCGACTGACGGAGATGCGGTTAGAAATCGGTCGTCCGTTCATGAGGTGTGCGTGGATTCTGTGGCGGACGGAGACTCACCACAGAAGGTACGTGAATTGGTGTGGAAGTATGTACGATATGCAGCAGGAATTAGGAATATCTTCCATTATTTCATCTGGAACTCTTTGAATGTTAAAACTGCTCATAATGAGGATGTATTATTTAAGAAGAAAAGCCGAAAAGAAGATACAGTAATGACGGTTAATAGAAGAGATGGTCTTAGGCATAAATTATTAAGTACCACTACTAACTAACCACCAAGCATCAATCAATCAAAGCAACTGCGAGTGAAGGATTTGCTCACTGTCCTTCCTTACCCAGTAACTACTATGATCTGAAGGATGGCCAGAACCTCTGTTACATAATATTGCAAGATGAACGCTCTAATCTACTGGCTGCCTGTGTCTGAGATTATTCAGAGCAGCAGTTGGCTTGGGCATTAAATGCAGCAGTAGAACAGTCCGTGAAGTATCCTGAGAATCATCCATGTGTATGAAATAAATGTTCACAACTTTCTTTACTTAACCTTGACTGGTGAGGGAGTAGGCAATTCCTTCGCTCCCCGCCGACAGTGTATGATGATCGATTTTTAATTCGTTTTGTAACCGAGTTCACTTAGTGGTAGTAATGGAGTGCTCAGGAATGTTGAATATCTTTCTGGCTTAGTCTCTGAGTACATGCATAATGTTTTGCACTGGATACCTCTTCTGCAGTGTATTGTTTATACTTTATAGGGTTTCGGCTGTACTGGTGTGGCGCTACATCCTTGCCACTCCAAGCAGTATTTATTCAGACCCACCGTTCCCTTTGCTCCTCTGCACATGGCAAACTTCTCGTCCCCTTTGCATGTACTTCTTTCAGGCAGTGACGCACTTTCTCTAACATTTCTGCCCTGTGCATGATTTGGAATGGGCTACCTCTATTGCTGCACTTGCTGCCACGGGTCCTCCTCAGACATGTTCTATCGCAATCTTAAAACCAGGGCTTTTTTTAACGTGCAGTTGTACACAAAATGTGCAGTTCTAAATGGATATGTGCAGCTGTAGAAGCAGTTCTGTCACAAGTTCTGTGCAGTTAAAACTATCAAAAAGGTCATTGTCATCCGATTGGAAGTAATTTACCATGGAGGATGGGAAGGGAAGGAACGAGTTGTGCAGTTCTAAAAATTCCTTAAAAACAGCCCTGCTTAAAACTCCTTTTTACCCGAGGTTGTGTCAATAATGCTCCTAAGTAGTGACCTTGAAGAGGTGTTATCCAAAGTTTAATGAATGAATGAATGATGTAATGCTGAATGGAAGCTGTCTGGAAATATATGCTGCATTCTTTGAGATGGCGTTAGTTGGGTGTGTTCGGCTGGAGGAGGTGCATGGTATCTGTTTACCAGTGTGTAACTGTCTATGGTTAAACTGGTTTGTTGACGTTTCTTGCAGGATGGCTGGTTCTTTCTGAATCTGGTCGATGGTGTGGAACTGCGTTTGAAGCAGAAGTGCATGAAAACAGAGCAAGACTTACTGGTGAACACTTCAGAAGAAGGTTAGAATCTTCTTGCCTTTTCTATTTTGCCTATTAATCATGCGTTATATGGCTATATTGCGTTGAAATAGAAGACGTAGGTTTGGCCTGCTTTGATTTGATTACAATGTTCAATCAAGCAAACTTTTATTGTGTAACCAACCAACCAACCATGTTGCAGTTTATAAATTGCATATTATCGCAATGTGGTCATTGGTCAATGTGGTAGGAGGAACATGGCAGATTAGCAACTTGAAAGGTTTGTTTAAAGTGAGAAGTCTTTATTTGAGATAGAAAATTATGCTAGTGGCTTACTATGAAGCTGTAATTTGACTTCAAGAGCTGGGGATTTAGTAATGCCACTTATTTTTTCTCCTAACTAATGTAACAATGTTTAAAAATGATTAGAAAAATATCATACCGGGTGTTTTTAAAGTTTTTTTATGACACAAGTTAATTTTTACTTGTTGTTGGTATTCAGAGTCTGCATAGGCTTAAGTTTGTGGAACTTGGTCGTAAATAGTTCGACTTTAGTTCGACATAAATGGATTTATTGAACTGGGTTGTAAATACTTTGATGTCATCTTGAGCTTTGATGATGAAGTAATGTCATGAAGTCATTCATACTATCCATGTCTATCTATAAATCTATAAAAAAAGTCAATTTAAAATTCTTCACGAAACAGGCCATTGTTGCATAATCGAGAATTGGCAGAAATGACAATCGGAAAAATATGATGTCTGGTTGAGTTGTTCATTTTTACTGGGAATATCGTATTTGTTTCTCCTTTTCCTCAGTGGATGTATAGGTCTCTTGGGTTTCCATCAATTCTCATTAGTTTTCCAGCTTCAGGGACTTCACAAACGGATTCGGGGGGTGGGGGGAGAAGGGAATGATGAATTACCGATTCTGGAATGATGTAATCGATCATTTGTTGCGCCATTTGATCAATTCTGAACGGTTCAGTGCCCTTGAATTCAGACAGACTGCCTTAGAGTGCATACATGCAGAATGGATCAGTGGCAGTGATAATTGCATATTTATTTCGTTTTATTATTTTTAATTAATTGGCATTTAATGAAAAAGTCCTCAGAGCGGCTCCCTCTCAATGATGGCATAAGACCAGGATGGAACTGATTGATATTCTTTTAAAATTTGACCGATCAATTATTATATTGTTTTTATTTATGTAATTGATTTGGCATTTCAAGACAAGTCCTCAGGGCTGCTCCTAATGATGGCACAGAAACCAATATGGGATTGATTGATTTTGCAGTAGATAAGGTAAAGATAAGAACGTTCTTTACTTGACTAATATTATATATATATATTGCTATATATATAATAAAATATATAATAATATACATAATAATATATAATTATATATAGTAGCATATATTATATTATATTACTATCTGCATTTGGTGCACAGACATGATAATAAACGTACATCATCATCCATAGAGTCAATTTGGAGAATAGGCAGAGAAACTCCAAACAGCTCTTGTTGCAAGTTGCTGGTCTAATCTCTGATGAATCTCACTTTATTGGTGCTATATAAATTGATATTACAATTATTCTAATCTACATGTATATGACTTACAAACAAGTAAAGAACTATTAAAGTTCTTTCGTTGAATCAGTGTCAACAATTATAACTGGTCAACGTTCGATAGGTTAAAGAAACACGAAACGAAGTTACATTGAGTTTATTTATTTATTTATTTATTTCAGAAATTTATATAGCGCCTCTTCAAGGTAGGCTACTCAGAAGCGCTCCTGTTATACAATTGAGTCTGAAGTTAGACCTGAATGAATCAAGAGGCCATCAGGAGGAAGAGAACTGGGAAAAGAATGCCAGAGCTTTGGTTCAGCCATCAAAGAGACCTAGGATGAAAAGTGTGCTGATTGAGCATGGATGGGGTTCATCAAGAGCGAAGGCATCTGAGGATTGAGTGCAGTATTTGTTGATATAAACAGGTGTAGACATAAAAAAATAGATGGGTCAGCTGGTTAGTACTTTGTGAACTACTTTTTAAAAAGATTTTTAATTGAGATTCTTTGCTCAGTTGTATTACAAGTTGTAATATGGATGCAAGATGCTTTAAATATATGCGGGAGTTTTGTTATGTGTCTGGCATGATGCAAGTCTGCCTTGGAGTTTTGCTGTCTTTCTTATTTTCACTTAATAATACAATTTGGAAGTGAATAGCATAGTCAAGTCTGCAGCTCATAAAAGTTTATCAGTTTAAGGCAGAAAATCTGATTTTTATGTAAACATTCATTCATTCATTTCAGGGCTTTAATGTAGCATCCCTTCAAGAAACCTGTATATGAACTTGATCAGAATTTCCTATGGCAACCGCAACCTATGACAACGTGGTTGGAAAGACATGGCGGAGTGAAAACGTTATGTACAGGGCATGTGCACATTTAGTACGCTCACCGAGGGTGCAGTTAGCCCAGTCGAGAAGACCTAAGCCAGTCATCTTTGTGGAGCTTCTAATTTGTGTATGGGAAGGAATTTATTATTAGAGGATGTTTGTTACCATTCATCCTGTATTGAATATCACTGAAAGCAGGAACTCGGGTTACTTATTCAAGAAAGATGAGTTCTATGCATGGCATAAATTTGGGGATTTCCAGGTTCAACCCCCCAAATAGGTAATTTCCAACTATTTTTTTTACTAATACTGTATATTTTATATATATATTTTATACTGTATATGTCCAAATGTCCACTGTCCATTTGAATGTCCAGTGTCCATTTGAAGACCCCGAAATGGAAACTCACTGAATTTTTTTTTCAGGATTATGCCCATGGTTCGATGACTTGATAATTACACCCCAGAAGTTCTCAAATGACAGTAAAAGATGAGATTACTGCATTGTTTGCTGGTATGCACCTTCAGTGAAAAAGTGCACTTAAAGTGCATTGTGCCCTTGACTTTGTCATTGCCTCGAGTTGCATTAACTCTCATTAATTGGTGACGCACTGTCACACACGCTTCACGTTTATTTGTCAACTTTCTGTTGCAGTGGAAGGCAAACTAAGAGCAGCGATTGGTAAAGCGAATCTCCTGATCAAGAAGAAGTTTCAGCAGTTCAGAGAGCTGTGTCATGCCAGTCTCGTAAGTTTCCAATTCTCTGTTCTACATCTTCCAGTATTTTTAAGGAATGTTTATACACATGGATCTTCATTTGTCCGAGTTTGTAGTCTGGATAAATGATCTGGATAAATGCTGTCAATGAACATTCAAAGACTTACCTGGTTTGATACTGGACTGGCTTGGGCAGGATCACTTTAATAAATGATTGTTTACAATGGACAGAAGACAGTGCAGCATAGGAGCACTGCTTACACCACTCAATCTTCTGACTCCTGTCACCCTCACGGCGTCTTCTCCAACTCCACCATGCTGCTTGTTCCAATTCGTATCAAAGAGAATGATGGATAACTTTTTAAGTGACAGGAGTCAGAAGATTGAGTGGTGTAAGCAGTGCTCTTCAAGTCTTCCTAATGATACCCATCTACCATTAGTTCCAGCTGAGGACGAAATAAGATTGGGAGTGACATTGAAATGAGTAGTGGACTTGACAGATGAGGACAGCATCCTTATAGCATTGTGGCAGCGCTATCCAACTGAAATTTGTCGCTATCCAACTGAAATTTGTCGACTGGTGACCCCACGAACCCAGACATGATTCACTGAATCAAAGATTTAGTTTTTTTCGTAGGAAGCATTGAAAAATTATGATCTTATTGTTCGGAACCATGGATATAATCATAGAAATATATTGAAGTGATTCAAGTCCAAAGGTATAATAACAGCATAATTTTTAAATTGCACAATACCACCGATAGTGTCAGGAAGTTACTAACAATTGCTAAACAGCAATGATGAAATATGTTTTATTTCGATGCCAAGGGGCTAAGGCTCTCAAACTGTCCATGAAAACCAGATTGATTGATTTGAACATGCTGATTGAATTCTCACTGGAATGCCAAACTATCGTTCATAAAAAAGGAACTTATGGATGGCATCATCAAATTTGGCGGCAACATGTGGTTGCATACTTCTCATGCTGCCTAAGGCTGGTACTGACTGAGTCTTCATTGTCCATTGAGGACAATGGTGATCATCTATTCATACCCATCGCTGCCAGGAACTGATGGTGACAATGACGAAATATTCACATTTTGCATGGATTAGGTTAAGTTCTGTTTATTGTTGAGTGGGCACCTAGATGCCACTTTAGACCAGAATACTTGGACTCTGATCATGATGACCCAAATATATGTAATGCAATTAGGGATGTTAATAGGATCTTTACACACATGCACACGCGCACACACAGCTACACACATACAACTGCACACACATGCACAGATACACACATACACAAGCACACTGTCAAATGTAGACTGCTTGTCCGATGATATGGACATTGCTGGCAGGAGATAGCGATCTCTATATAAATATGATATTTGTGATGGGATTGATCCTGTGGTCTCTTGCACATGGAGGACAGGGGAAGGGGGTTACCTTGCAGCAATAGCAAAGGCTGATCCTGGCAAGTGCATCTGGACTGGCTCCCATTGGAATCACTGGTCAGTCGCGATCAGACGGATGGATGAAGATGGATGATGAGGAGGGAGGACTGGTGTCTGGAGAGAGGACGGAAGAGGATGTAGTGGGCATGGTCTGTGGACAACTGAATGAGCAATGGACAAATGCTGCTGCTGCAGATGCAGATGCTGTGGATGCTGACTGCAGCCTGGTTTTGTGGTGTCTGGCGTTTTTCATCTTGGCTTACAGAGAATGAACCACGGAGAATGAACCACGGAGAATAAACCATGGAGAATGAACCATGGAGAATGAACCACAGAGAATAAATCATGGAAAATAAACCATGGAGAAAGAACCATGGAGAATAAACCACAGAGAATAAACCACAGAGATAAACCACAGAGAATAAACCATGGAGAATGAACCATGGAGAATAAACCACAGAGAATAAACCATGGAGAATAAACCACGGGGGATAAACCACAGAGAATGAACCGTTGAGAATAAACCATGGAGAATGAGCCAAGGAGAATGAACCATGGAGAATAAACCACGGAGAATAAACCACAGAGAATAAACCACAGAGAATAAACCACAGAGAGTAAACCACAGAGAATAAACCATGGGGAATAAACCACAGAGAATAAACCACAGAGAATAAACCATGGGGAATAAACCATGGAGAATGAACCACGGAAAATAAACCATGTTGAATAAACTGCGGAGAATAAACCATTGTGAATAAACCATAGAGAATGGACCGGGAGGAATAAGCCACATGGAGTCATGGTTGCTTGTTTTCGAAGGTAGATGTGATTTCCGCCATCCTTCCATCGCTGTTTTTGCTCCAGTGATATTTTCGGATGGTCTGTTGCTGGTGTAGTGTGTCACTGGTGTTGTTTATGTTGCCAGTCTTGCATATGCATCACTGCTGTATCATGTGTCAGTTGCGTGACACATGCCACTAACTTTGGATGGATGTAGGGGTGGATATAGATAGCTCTGGAGTGTATCTGTGCTGAATGGTAGTAATACTCCGATTGACTGAGTTTGAGTTTTTGAGTTGACAGTGATGATGATGCCACAACAGTAAAGTAACATTTTGCCACTTACTGATGATCAAATGCATTCTGAAATCTTATTCAAAGAAATTGCCTTTTGTTTGTTGGTTCAATGGTAAGAGTTGGTCGGTAACCATTTTAGAGCCTTGTCATTTCAGTCATACGCAAGAGACCCCAAAACCCAACCTCTCACATGGAAATATAGCATCGTACACTCGTTAAGAATTAATTATAGATATTAGCTACATCGTTAATAATTAATGAATACTGCTGTTACTGTTTTTTAGTGTTATTTAATTTGCTATTTGATTGAATAAATCGATTGTGGCATCATCATCTTCATTGTCAATGATAGTTTAATCACTTCCATAAACCTATTCCTTATTAGAAATCAGACTAAAATATCCAGAACATGCGGTCCAAAATTTTAGCTCATTTTTAATTAAATATTAAATATCATTTGGTAGGAAAAGGCATCTAAAAAATTAAATTTGTCTCTACCTGTTGTGTTAAAACCTATATATGCGGCTTGAAATGCATCACTTGTCATAATACAGTTTGTCATACAGTGATTCTGAGCTCTGCAGGTGCAGCAGTTAGATCTATGCAAAATCAATATTATTCGTAGCTTACGAGAAGGTGATTTTTTAAAGTCTGATCTAGTTAGCGTCGAAAAGTGTTCTGTTTCTCTCCTGAAGGCGCATATATACATTCAAAAATTCATTCTGTTTGAATGTTAGTGTGTGTGTGTGCACGCGTGTGTGTGGGTGCAGGGCTTTTTTAACGTGCAGCTGCACACAAAATGTGCAGTTCTAATTGGATTTGTGCAGTTCTAGAAGCACTTTTGTACAGTTAAAAGTAGCTTAAAAGGTCGTTGTCCCCCGATTGGAAGTAATTTACCATGGAGGGTGGGAAAGGGAAGAAGGTGTTGTGCAGTTCTAAAAATTCCTTAAAAACAGCCCTGTGTGGGTGTGGGCCTTCCTCTCGTTCTGGCTGCCGTTATATTTGTGTTGTTGTTTGGTGCTTAACAGGAACAGACTGAAGATGTTCCATTCAGGACGACGGTTCAGGACCTTTCCGGCTTCTGGGATATGGTGCTCATCCAGGTGGAAGATGTCGAGAAGCAGTTCGAGGAAATCGATCTGCTGCGTGAGGCCGGATGGAACGAAACGAAAGCTTCAGAGGCGAGTAGTGTTTGTTTCTATTCTGGAATTTGTACGGCATCTCATCTATCTGAGATCTGTGATGAAAGTGATGGACGGTGGAGAAACGTGTAATTGTTATGTCAAAACACAAATGCTTTTATGATTTACTAATCTGATTGGTCTCATCTAATCTAATCAAATCTAATCTATGTCTGACTTGCTTGATCGCGAGCTACGACCACTTTTGCTCAGACTCGATCCTTTAATCTTTGGACCATCGTTATGGAATTCCCTTCCCTCCACTCTGCACAGGATCTTCTTTCTGGGTTGCTATCTGCATCTCTCTTTCTTCTTAAGGTGTGTTTATTTTTCGTGGGTTCTTGCTCTGGGAGCACTACTGTATAGTCATGGTTGTGAGCGGTGCTATAGAAATTATTAATTACATTTCATTAAGAACTTCTGTTGAGATATCATGATGGCATACTATGCTTCATTCATTGAACCTTCGATTGAACTAAACTCAAATGTAGCAATAGTTACCTTTTGATAAAGCCCGTCTAAAATTTGGTACAACGCAATACAATAAACTGTAATTTTATAATGTCCACAACTTCACCTCAATAGCAGTAGCAATAGTTACCTATTGATAAAACCCGTCTAAAATTCCGTACAACACAATACAATAAACTGTTATTTGATAATGTCCACAACTTCACATTAATACAAAGTTGAGAAGTGTACATTGAACCGCAGAAACTAGGAAGAGCCATGAGTTGACTGGAAGTTTCAGTTTTGAGTGAAAAGTGGTTCCACTGAGAGGCGGATTGTGAACAAAAGGACATACAGGGTTCCAGATGCAACTGTGTGCACCATGCCATTGTTTAAACTTAAATAAGGACATTTTTACAGCCTAAAGTCTAAGGCCATGCTTACAGTTTTTTTTCAATTAAATTTTTTATTGATCCCATAAAAATTGACAGACAGTGATAAATTCATAATGAATAAACGCAGTGCTTGAAATTTTTTAGTTGAAAATTATCATGATTATGCAACCATTGCTGCATATGTTAAGGAGCAATAGGCTATCCAAAGGAAGTGATCTCACTAGATGTGGTCTATTTACCATTTGAAACATATTCACAACTATACCATGGTAAAGGCATCATCACGGTATAGTTTTGACCACATTGTCAATATGAAAGATTGAAATGTGAGCAATCAAAACATGGCTAGAGTAGTCCGCTCGATCTAGCTGAAATATTGGAACAGAGAGCATCAGATTGATCAGATTAACTCTGTGAGGAAGACGATGTAGTCAAACTTTTTTGTGTAGACGACAGATTCCAATGTGGTTCAATGTTATAGTTTTTGTTATGCCAAGGACTGTCTGCAAAATAAACAATGAGAAAAAAAGTATGTTTTCGATATAAACATTTGGGGATATCAATTCCATTACAGCAAACAAGACTGCAGGGCCTCTCTTTTGGTCGGTTGCAATGTTTTTATTCTGCAGTGACATATTTTTGACGTTCTAATTTAAACAATAATTTCGTTTTTGTGCTGCTATTACGATCTATTAGTATCACATTGATTTGTTTGGCAAACAAGCGTATGCTTTTGAGTTCAACGTATACTATATCTTTTGATGACAAGTAATATTAGTTTTCAATGCATTTTAGTACAGACTTGTTTATGTGTTAAATGGTTTTCTTACTCATGGGAATGTATCAATGTAAATAAAGTTGCTTTGCTTTTTTAGAATCATGACGTTGCATCTCCTGCTGCTGTAAAAACACCAGGTAAGAATAATAACTGAAACCCGCTCCGCTTGGGACTCTTCTGTCTGCATCACTATCTACATATCTCTCTCTTTTCTTACGAGCGATTTTTTTCTTGGAGTTCTTGCACTGGGAGCACTACTGAATGGTCATGGCTGTGAGCGGCGCTATACAAATTTTTAATTACATTACGCTATGTCAGGGCATTGTAGGCTATCTTCTCCATTCGTTTCTGTCCATTACCAGTCTTCCGGCTTCATCCCATGACATCTCTGACCGCCTCAAGTCATTCATGATTTTTCTTCAACCAATTTTTTCGTGGTCTTTTCTTCTTCAGGATCCAGCTCATCACTTGGTTGGCACTTCTGTCCTGTCCTAGTACAAATTGCATACATGTACCTCCCTTTTATATTCTCTTTCAGCTGATGTTCTCGATTTCCTCTTCTCCCATTCGCTTGATTGCGTTTTTATTCTGCATTTTTTCATTTCATGAAACATGCAGAATTGTCCTCAACAATAGATTAATAACTCTTCAATTTGAGCATGAATTGTATAATTGGAATGTAAAATGGAATGTATAAATCTGCATTTCTTGGAATAGACGTGATACCCTGCTTGTTGTCTATATGTTAGTCAGTTCTTTTACTACCGTCTCCCCCCTTATTTAATCGCTTTCGCATAAATTTCACCATTCCCAGCAGCTTTTTCCGTTTCCCAGATTTGCTACTGACTTTCATATCTCGTTTTCCTCCACATCCTGTATGTCAGGTCAGTATCCAGCTCTTCCACTTCAGATTCAGTGTCAATGGCCTCTTGAAGTTGAGGAGTTGGTTCGGAAAAATGGAATATGGATTCAAAGTGTTTTTCTCTCCATTGCCTAACCTGTTCCTCACGAGTCTCTGCTAATATTTATCCATCACTCTTCTTAGCCGAGAGAATTTGCTCTGTTTAGTTTCGTGACAGCTCCATCGCAACACGGAACAAAGAATTGGAGTTCCCCCTTGTTGCTGCTTCCTGCCCAATTTATCCTCTCCAGGATGTATTTTATCTTTGTCGTGATATCTACATCTCCTGTTTTACTTCCCTATTCGTGTCAGGGCTGTAATTAAAATCCATTTCTTGTTGATCAAGTTCATTTATGTTCGTTTTTTAATCCTTTGCCGCAGGTGTTTTCTTTCATCATTCCCTACCACTTGGATCCTCATGAGTGTAGAAGAGCAGTGAGGGTTTATAAAGGATATGATGGTGTTATGCTGTGCATATATCTGTTTGAACAAGAGTGTAACAGTAAAATACAGTTTATATGAGTATTTAATATTTATGTATGTTATCTATTTATTTTGCCATTTACTTATTCATTTAATTATGCACTATGTGTTATGCTTACCGGTACACTCTTTCTAATTAGTCATTCAAGCAACTCTGGGCAATCTGTATCTTTGTATTTTCCTCTTAAAGACCTGTGTCCGATCTGAAACTGGTCATTTTGTTGGTAGTTACTTCATAAAATTAAAGACGGATGTTTTTTCGATGTAGAACCTCTGCTGCTCTGTCTGTTTCGACCTTCTGCAATACTTTGAAAACCTGAACGCTTGCTCTGGGACATTATCATCACTTGTTTGAGTCTGCTGTTGGAACTAGATCTCTACTACTTGGTGGTACTCTTGACCCAGGTGAACTGGAAGAGAAAGTCTGGAGCAACTGATAGAACTGAGAGGTGGGGGGACCCTGGGGGAGGAGATCCCGCTGAGTTTTATAATATTTAATTGTTTTAAGAAAGTGATGTCTGTTCTGTTGTCAGGGACCAAAGTCAAGACGCCAAAGAGTCAGACGTCAGCGAATTCCAAATCACCGTCCTTGTCTTCGTCATCTAAATCCCCGTCTGCTGTTGCCGCAGCCAAGGCTCGCGAGGAAGCAAGGCGACGATTGATGGCTGCCAAGATGGCCGGCAGGCAGAGAAAAGCTTCGGAATCAGACAAAGACATAGAAATATTTGTTTCATGATTACGCGTGTAATTAACGTATTTTGTATCAGGATTACTTGTACAGCTGAAGCATCAGTAGTTTGATTACGTGTGTAATCGGGGCAGTTTATGTCGGCGTTACGTGCGTAACTAAAGTATTTATATCAGGACTACATTGCATAACGGAAGTAGTTTTATTACTCATGTTACTGAAGCAATTTGCATCGTGTTTACACATGTAACTGAAGTATTTCTTCCATGGTTACATGTGTAGCTAAAATAATTCATTTCAGGTTGCTGCACGTAATGGAAGTAATTTATATCATGGTTGCTTACGTATGTCTGTAGGAAATGGATCATCAACGGATATGTTGATGATGTATCTCTGACAATCTTCTATATCAGAATAGATTCAGTAGGTAGTAAAGGTTAATATATTGTGGTTACCTTTAATAGTCAGGCTACTTAGGTAACTAAGGTTTTGTTTTTGATTAAAATCTGTAGGCTTTGTAAAATTCAAACAGGTTTTGCGTAGTATTAGTTGAGTGTATTTTGACGGGAGGAAACATTAACTGTAATCATTATTCAGCTTCATCATCATCATCATCATGGCATATCTTGAAAGCAGTTGAACAATATATTGTTCTATCAGTTGCGAGAGGGTTTAGCTGTGATATTGAAAACTTCATACTGATTAAAGGAACCTGGTCAAACGGCTAAGTAGAAAACGGTAAATAATGTCCAGTTTCACTTGAGGCTTACAATGGTGTAGTCACCAGTTTCACTTGAGGCTTACAATGGAGTAGTCACATAGTCTAGTTTCACTTGAGGCTAACAATAGAATAGTTGCAAAAAGTGCAAGTGTATGCAGAAAGATTTATTGTCATCATTTCAGAAAATTCTAAAACAGTGGTTTGTAGTTGAGGCCTATTCATTAGTGTCCTGCTTTTGTACATTGACTTTCCCTTTGGTACATGTTTAAAATGAGTGATTGAGTGATATATGTTGAGCTGCTCATCTTCTTATTCGAGTTGGTATGCGTGAGTAAATATTACTTAAGTTAGAGTTCTGGAGTGTAAGCACAGAGTTTTCATTTCAATAGTTAAGAGGTGACCGCAGAAAACCTAAACAAATGTTTTAACGCATTTGTTTTGTAGCCATCACCATCATAGTCATCAGTTTTCATGAGTGAATATATATGTTCCTCAAAACAATCACAAATTATGTGCTTTTGAATTTTGTTCAGATACATTGCTTCAGATTTAGGCTTTTTTACCATGCATGCTTCACGATGCTTTGTGCTAATCCTCAATGACAAGCTGCATTGCCCCCCCCCCATGTGTTTCAGTGCGCAAAGGGTTAAATCAATTATGGTTGCTGTGTGGCAGGTTACTTTTGATGTCGAGTGTTCAGTAAGTTTTTAGCTCCTACTCTGATGTAAACGATGGCGTTCAGGCTTCTCTATCAGTAGAATCAATTTTGCGGTGTCCGAGTTTAAGCTTTTCTGCTTTAGCGTTTAGCGCAACGTTCTGTTTCGAGAAAGCGGTTGAATGAGAACAATGGAAATTGTATTGCATAAGTGAAGGCTTTTTTTGTCTGCGAAAAAATAGATTTATTTTTCTTTCCTGTGCTGTAATGAAATCCCATTAAGTAGGGAAATATGGACGGCTGAATTGGAATTGATCTGTTAAGAAGTATTTGATTCTGTGTTGATCGTCTTTACGTCTTTTCTGTCTTCATGATCTCTCTGCATTTCTGGGGCTTTCAGTTGTACGAGGTGAGACTATACTTGTTTAGTTTGCGGTAGAATCTGTAGAAGCTTGATGTTGCTTGCATGTTCAAAAGTGACGTGACTGTCGATTGTTTTGCTTTAACCGGTTTCCTGTTTTGGGCTTTTGTGAAATGCAAGTGGCAGAGAAAACTAATAGAGGAGGACTGTTACTGGTCTCCAGTGTCACACAATCATTTTTGTGTAGCTTTGTGAGATGTACTGAGAAAGATGTAGCATGCATTCACTGGCAAATTTCTGACGATTCTATATGCCAGTGATGTTGTCAAGTCCACCTAAGTCAAGTCGAGTCCAGAAGCGTTTGAGTCCAAGTCATTGGCGATGAAGTTCAAGTCCGAGTCCAAGTCCATCAACATCAAAATACAGTGAAAGTCGCAATTCAGGGACGTAGGAAAATAACGGCACAATTTTTCCTGAATGAATTGCTAATGTAATTTAGCCAAAATGCACTTTAAAAGCACAATTAGATAAAGTGTAGTCTGATCAAGATGAGAATTGTATACAATCCATGCAGAGTTGAAGACTTTCACTATGGGATTCCAAGACAGAAGATTGGAGGCTTTAAACTCCAAACACCCGTGATTATCTGGTGCGATCATGAGGTCGCCTGTCATGCCCCGAAATTGGGACTCGGAAACCGAGTCAGTGAGTCATATTCGAGTCAGGGGTCTTTGAATCGACTTCAAGTCCGTGGCCAGACACAAGTATTGCATCACTGCCGTGTGCAGGTGATCAGTGAGCAAATGCAGACGTTCATACATTGAGACCTAAATGGTTATTTATTGGTTGTGAGCAATTGTATAGCGCCCCTTCAAGACTACTACTCAGCAGTGCCCCTGACCTAACCTCGGCTAATTGGGACAGTCTTAAGGCCAGAGAGGAGTGACCCCCCAGTATTGCATATATGTATATATAATTATACATATTAAATTACATATTTACATATGGTGATATGTGTATGTACTTTAGTTACCTGCATAAAATGTTTGTGTTTCCTTTCTGGTCACTTTTATGGCAAATGAAATAAATAGTAGCAACGCTGATATTAAAAGTAACTATATTGACGAATATCAAAGAGAGTAGTGTCTGTTAAGTAGCGAGTATCATTATTGGATTTGTTGAAAGATACGATTTATGAAGAAACCAAAAATGTGGGGTGGTCAAAAAATGATGTGCTGGTCAATTCAATTTCTATACTTATTAAAGCACACCTAGACTTATTTTGAAGATTGTTAATTGTCTAACCATGTGGCTTTTGACCACAGTCATTGGGTTGAAGATTGTTTCTCCTGCTTCATTATCACGGTCCTAGTCACGTTATTTCTTGCTTCCACTGACTGTCAGTTAATTTATTCATCATGTACAGGTTTTACTTTCGGTTGCTATGTGCCTATCAACTTTTTGCCTATTGCAGTGTTGAATTTAAAGACATTTGCCTGTTTCAAATAAGTATCAGCTGGGCCATAAGTTTGGTATACACACACACACACACACACACACACACACACACACACACACACACACACACACACATCTGCTCACATATTTATAACATTATAGATTTGCATCTCTGCTGTCTCACATTATTATTATGAAAACTCGTCTATTCTGTCTGTTTTAAGACAATTATGCAGAAAGTGTTATCTAGTAATAGCGATAGGTTTTATCAAGTTTTAAACAAGTTGGAAATGCGCTATTTGTATTGACTTCTTTTACGAGAGGAATGTAATGGTCCAGACTAAAGTATTCTGTCACAACAGCGCGCTGAATGATTATCGTAATGTGACCCAATCGTCATGATTCCATTGAATTAAATCTCTACTGTCTCCAGACGCTGAACCAACTCGATGCGCTGGGCTCTAGTATACGCTTCATCCTCTGTTGCATGTGCATTAGAACTGAACGTGTCTGTTGAACAGTAGGCCTACGACATGCGCACTTGACTGAAAGTATGGTGAGCTGATACATGATTAACTTCGCTGGAATGCTGGTCTATAGTAACTGGTCCTTTATTGCAGGTCTATTCGCATCATGTACTGGTCCTCTGTTGCAAGTCTATTAGGGTACACACTGTACACTGGTCCTCTGTTGCAAGTCCATTCACACCATACACGGATCCTCTGCTGCAAATCTATTCACACTGTACACTGGTCCTCTGTTGCAGGTCATTTGCACAATACGCCTGTCCTCTGTTGCAAGTCCATTTGCGCCATACACCGGCCCTTTGTTGCAAGTCAATTCACGCTGTGTGCTGGACCTCTGTTGCAAGTCCATTTGCACCATACACCGACCCTATGTTGCAAGTCAATTCACACTGTGTGCTGGTCCTCAACATCTAATTATGCCTCTTCTAATAATTATTGTGCTTTGGAAGGCAAGCCGATATTGGCTGTTACTTAGGTATTTGATGACTATATTGTTTCTTCTATCCAGTATTCTAACTTATTTGTTATTTATATACCAGGATTCCCGTACCAGCACATGCACGCCCACTAACACACACACACACACACTCACTTATATATATATATATGTGGGGCGCGGTGGTGTAGTGGTGGCGTCGCTGCCTTGAAACCGGAAGGTTCGAGGTTCGAATCCACCTCACGTCGCCGCGTAGGGACCTTGGGCAAGTCCTTCACTCGCAATTGCTCAGCGCTTCGGCGTGAAACTCCGATGCAGTGTCCGCTCTGTAGTCGGGAGCGCCTCTGAGTAGAGAGCTTGAAGGGGCGCTATAACAAGTGCGCATACATACATACATACATACATACATACATACATACATACATACATACATATATATGTATAACTGTGTATATATATACACAGGTGATGGGTGTATGTATGCATGTGTATTGTGTCTACCAATGTAGTGTATATGTTCCGGATAACCTGAAATATATTTAAATTACGTTGGGTTTTGTCACTGAAAGTCGTCCTGTATTGGTAGTTTTGTTTTGGTATGTGATAATTTGGAAGTAAAAATCTCTGAAAGGTTTCATTGTTTCCATATTCATTGTTTCAATTGATTGTGACTGTGTAATGTGTGCATGGTTCATTGCTGTAAGTGCCCTTCTGTCACGTTTTTGTACTTCACATTCGCAGGGACCGTTTCTACTTCAAGAAATTTCCGCTGTCGTCAATTAAGAAACAATTCTTATTGTATTTTCTGGGATGTAATGGATGAAAGAATTGAAGCAACTTAGTCTTCATTTAGGTAACTGAAACTGTGTGACTTTAAAAGTATTTATGTAAGACTGCATTTCGTAACTCTGTGTCGGGAAAATAGTTCCGTTATGATACGAGCTTGTTGCACTGTAGCCTTAACGGTGTTGTTTAAAGGATTGTTGTTGCTAAAGCATTGCTGCTTTTTGTCTATTCAAAAACTTGTCAATTGGACTAATTGGTTTTTTGTGTGTATTTTCTGTTAACTTTTATATGTAGGTGTAAATTTGTGTGTTCATCATGCAGACAAAAATTTGACTGCTGTTACAGTCTGAGACACTACACTGCCTTCTTATCTTATCTGATGACTTTTGTAGCTCCTTTAAGTACAGGCTGATGTCCAAGGTTTCAGTTGATGGTCATTTTTAGTAAAGTCGCAGAGCAGTACTGTTCTGCTGATCTCTTATTGCTTTTCTTCTAAATTCTGATCTTGTGAAAGCTCCGTTCCAAATACAAAATACTTGTAGTGGAATTCAGACGTGAACTTGCAATCTTGAAAGTAATGTTTCCAATGTGCAGACATAAGTGTGGCTGGAAACTGTGTTTAATCTACCGGGTAGTCCCCCGCTTTGAGGAGGAGAATTCAGGTTTCTGGGGGTGAGACAAACTGCTGTTTGGGCGGATGGCATCCGCTAAGGCGGACAGCGACAACACGTCCTCTGTCCAGTAATATTTTTTTGATGATTTTTTTTAACCTTTCAATCCATATTTCAGATAAATATAAAAATCCTGTTAGTAAATTCCGATTAAATTCCGATCTAAAAATCTGACTACCTTTTTAGTGTACACTTATTTATTTCTCTGTTCTGTTAGTGGATAGCACACTGTATTAGTGCATAACACTTTCATCATAAAATAATAGTAAAACCGTTCGTGTGATGCAATATAGATGTAAAACAGTAGCTCTGAAATTTCGGGGAATGTCATTCCTGGGGAAGATGCCCAGATTAAAAACACTGGCTGAAATGCAGATGGTTGTGGTAAAGCCATCAAACGTTCGGTGTTGCTTGCCGATTATAATGTATTTGCAAAGCATTTTGTTGCCTTATTTTGCAACTTACAATAACACTTCCGGACTACTTAATCTCTCCTTAGATTGCCATATAGAACCCCATTGTTGCCCAGACTCCTTTATATAACTGTTGTTGGACCAATTTGAAGGCCAGTAGATGTTTATGGAGCTTAGTTGTAGGATGCAGTTCTTATAAGCTTCTAACTTTGCCACAGTAGGCCACCGGTAATTGTGCATTTAGGTGTGTCCTGCAATTGTATTTCATGCAACTAAGAAATGAAGGATTGAGAGTATGGCCTAGAAGAAATTAAAATTTAGATTCAAATATTGCTTACCATGAGTAAGTAAGTGAGTGGTGTTTTATTTATAGGTCGGCAACTGTTAGATCGTTTTAAAATAGCATTAGGCCTATAGGCTAATAATGGAAAGCAGTTGCATTGATTGAACTATTAACTGGTTTTGTTGAGTCTCTCTCCCATGATTTGCATTTATGGGTGTATTCTAGCCCTCTTATTAAACCTAAATTCTTTCAAAATTCAACTTCAGATCAAATCATTTATTGTTCCCACAATAAAAATGTAAGATACAGAAAATTAATAGTTAACGTAGTAACACGTACATTTGGTAGACTTTAGAAACAGGATAGGGAGCAATAGGCACTCCAGAAGGGTCAAGTTTCGCTTAATAAGGGCCTGTAGGCCTATACCACGATTAATTGAGCGAGATGGTGGGCGGTATGATTAGGTAGGGAAAGAATAGACATTAGTATAGTACATAACATTTATGCAGTCGAAATAACATGGATACGCTTTTATTCGGTCTGTCCTTAATTAAGAGCTGCTGCTAGATTGATTGCTCATCTTCCTAAATTCTCCAACATCTTGTAGGCCTAGGCCTACAGGGTTGATGAACTACACTGTCTTTCTCGTGCAGCCCGTATTATCCGACCGCTCCGCTCTTCTAACCTTAATCAGTCCCGTGATCAAATTTCATCAAAAGCAACTTTGGCTCAAACTGGAATGCCCTGCCCTCTACGTATTTCCAATTTTTAGATCCGTTCCCACACCTCATGTCTTTCCTCTAAACATATTTCTTTTCTTGGGTTCTTGCACTGGAAGCGCTACTGACTGGTCACTTCTGTGAGTGCGCTATATAATGACGAGGCAATGTGTCTCATTTCAGATTTTGTTTTCTATCTGCCTAACTTCGAATAACTGGAAGACGAGGATAATTTTGTGAGACATCTGCATCCTTCAACCTATCCCTCCCCAATGAGTTGGGGTCCTTAGTTTGCGGATTTCGTGTGAAGCCAGAATCGCCTGGTTATGCAAGTTTTAGGTCTAATTGTATTGAGCATATATATAATTTCTAAGAAGATGTCAGTTTCTTAGGTTAAGCAGAAATTAGCTTTAGAACTAATTTGTATTGGGCATTATAAGAAGCATTGCTTGAAAATGCAACAGATTATCTTAATGTTATTAGTAGGCCTGACCTAACTATAGGCTAACGTTGTCAATCCATGGTAGCGGTAGGCCTATAGGCCAACGAGGAAGGTTAATTATGGAAAGAGAAGTTGAAATAAAGATGAGTGAAAGAGCAATGTTTCATGTTGAATGAATGGCCTGTGGAGAGACGGCAATAAAAAGGTAAGGTTTTATGCTGTTGGTGAGTTCGCAAGATCCATAAGATAGGTTAGGTCCTAAGTGTCGTAATTCTGACTGGAGTTTATTCCAAAGGGGCGCAATGGCTATGGAGCAACTTGCAGATTTTAGTGATGCGATGACGGAAGCTAGGGTGGAGGAGCAGTTTTAGGGTGGAAGAGGAATAGGTTGAACGAAGTGTTTAGACCATAAGCAACTGCAGGATGGCCCTATGCTGTTGCAGGTCAATGATAGGCATACGACTTCTCTAGCTATTCGTTCAGACACTTTGAACCAGTGGAGTTATTTTGGAACAGCTAGGATGTGGCGGTATCGTTTTTTGTGTGAGAGCGTGGGAGAGTTATAAAAGCTTGGAAGCGGTTTGCGATGTTTCCGTTCATCATATTGAATAGGCCTAATGCCCGCTGAACATAAGCTCGTGGCATCATGCTCTATTCGTTCAGACACTTTGAGCCAGCTAGTGGAGTTATTTTTGGAACAGCAAGGATGTGGTGGTAGGCCTATCGGGTTTTTTGTGAGAGCGTGGGAGATTTATAAAAGCTTGGAAACGGTTTGTGATGTCTACGTTCGTAATATTGAATAGGCCTATAGGCCCAATGAATATAGGCTCAAGTTATATATTGAACCGTTTAGCAAGAGTAGGCCTAGGCCTAATTTCTGCGCAAATTCTTCTGACATTGTGAGACAACCTTCAGCCTTGCATCACTGTAAAGTAAAACGCAGCAGAAACTAAGTAATAATTCTTATTCAAAAAAGCGAAAAATTCTTATACAAAAAGTGAAAAATCGACATTGTTATAAGATACAATGTTTATTGCACCGCATGCTTAGTCGCTCATAGTGGCGAATCCTGTTCGCTGGTGTTGTTGAGAAGTGTCCCATCCTGCAAACGGTAGGGCTGACGCAGCTGCTGCTGAGCCAGAAAAAAATAGACAGTGGAAGATGTTCAAGATGTCGATAGTAACAATGAAATTGGTTTGTATGCAGTGAATTCATTACGGAGACTTTGTGAGAGCAGCAGTCAGCATCAACGGATTGCATTTAGCAAGTCGCTGTTATTATGCGTGGCGTCTTACACGTCCAGAGGCGACGAAGTAAATCGAATTAGCATAGGCGTGTCCGTTGTTAATGTAATTATAATGAGTCATAGGACAGCTTTTTTGCTGATCGGAAGAAGGCAAACGTGCTGAGGTAATGCGAAAGCAATGTGGACAATGCACGTAGGAAAGTCTTCGACGTTTAAGAAATCCTAGATTGTTGGCGTATTTGCAGGGAATTGTTTTTTTAATCGGTTGTTGCAGAAAGGCGACTGGCATACTACTACAGTCGCTTTGTGTTTGAGATTCATTGTTCGAACTGAACATTGCGAATCCGAGTGAATGTTCGCGATTCTTCGAGCAGCTTGTCCATCCATCTGATCAACAACCATGTCCGAGTTTGAACTGGACGACGATGATGACCCGGGTCGAACCTTTGACCCATATGGCGACGGGGGTCGACGGCTACGACCCGACAGCGACCAGTTTGTGGTCTTCAGCACGACCCACAGGATTCGCCGCATACACACGACCCCGTGGAGCACGACGCTGCGGGGCCTTGACATGTTCTCAACACGCTGTGAGAAGATATCGTTGGATTATGCCGTCATTCCGGGTGTCATCTCCGTGCTATGTTTTGTCTTTGGCATCCTATACTGTTTCTTTGGTAAGCATAGATCTATCTTTGGAGCTTATTCATAACTTCTATAGCGCCATTGAGTGGTGCACGATGTATCAACTGATGATGCGCAAAGCACAAGCCGTTATTATGGCAGTATCTGTGCGGTATAGTCTCTCTTCTTCCTCCTCTCTTCTCAACGCCTGCTTCTTCTTACAATACAATACAATAGCATTTATATCGCGCTTTAACAAAACAAAGTCTTGCACAAGAACACGTTTCACTACAGATTTAGTCATGTAATGAGAATAAATGAGTTTTTAATTTAGCTTTAAACTCCACAACAGATGTGCACTGATGAATGGAAATTGGGAGACTATTCCATTCTTTGGGTCCTGAGACTGCGAAAGCCCGACTTCTAAACTTCCGGTTTTTGCAAAGTGTATTACGCACTGGGAGCGCTTCTGAACGGTTCACCCTACTAGAGTTGCTTTATAAATGCTTGAGAACAATATTACGATATCAGTCGATCCAAAAATCAATAGAAAAACTAGACATTGCACCCATTCAGAATATATTATTCATATATCACAGATCTCTAGTACTGTTATCCAGAAGAGTGGTCCGACAGACAGAGAGAGACAGCCCACGACCCTCGGACAATCAGAGGGTCGTTGACAGCCTCTGAGAATAAGCAATAACAAGCAGTTGATCTTCTTATCTTACTGCCAATATTTCAAACGAGAGCGAAACTATTGGCAGGTTTATTGTTGATAAACGAAATACATTTTTATGAGCATGTTTGTCAAGTCATTAATGAACTCATGGATCCATTAAGTAGCCATATTGTCAGTTTGTTAGTCAGTTTGTTGGTAGCCATGTTGTCAGTTTGTTAGTGTGTAGCATTCTGTCTGTTGTTTTTGAAATAAACGAGCATGTATAGGCCTACACACAAGCATTCTTTAAAAAAAATTAGCATACAGTTCTATATACACAATGCTACAGCATTGAAGCGCTGGGTCATAAAAGAGTGAGATATACCTTGAAAACCATAAGAGTTCTCACTTGCATGCCCAGACATTGTGATGAGGCTATCATCGTCATCGTCGTCATCATCATCGTCATCATCATCGTCGTCATCATCATCATCATCATCATCATCGTCATCATCATCATCATCATCATCATCATCATTGGAGTTATAGAAAGAGTCGTCATCATCATCAGCATATACTTCATGTGTCAGATGGTCATGTATATTGGATCCGTTAGTGACCTTATGCAACCTTTGCAACCACATAATGGTCACCAAATTTGTTAATGTCTTCTATAGTAAATTCTTTATTTTTGTACGTTGAAGATAGGTTGTTAATGCATGCAGAAGATAGGTACAGCTCAAGGACTCTTTATACACAGGACCGGTTTCTTCTTCTTTATAGCCGCCTTGTACAGGTTTTTGGGCGATAATCAGAGTTCCAGAAAATTTCAAATCTTATTTACAAAATAAAAGCATTCAATTGGTTACATCTTTGAAGGTAGATCGACGAATAATTATGTTTGCAAAAGAAACAAATACCTTTGGAGATTCAAAACATGATCCTTAGCGATTGAAAGGGAATTTTAAGTGGAGCGCCATCTATCGCTGAGAGTGAAATCATGACCGCAATATGTTCAGAAGTAACCTATCCTGTAAATCCTTGGGTACAGCTGGTACAAATCGAGTAAACAATGAGTCTCTATTTTGGCAAGAGGTAACGCTGGGCCTCTGCGTAACCATTAAATCGAAGATCAGGAGTAAGAACATAGAGACGAAGGAGGTGCTACGGAAAAGTCACGTTCCAGTATAAATTGTGGGAAGATTTATGTTCGGCCAGCGTGGGGTCTTCTGCAACTGAAGTCATGCTGTGCCTGTTGTGGGGGGGGGGGAGGGATAGGGGTGGTATTTCTGGAAGAGAAATTATCTCAAAGGAACTTGGTCGGAAGCATAAATTATTTCTTGAGTGGATCGAAGAAAGGTCAGTGTGTGTTGATGTACACGTGGTGGTGAATAGCAGACATTAGACATCAGACATCATCGGTGAAATGTCTTTCTCCACTGGAGGTCTAGATAGCGGGGCGGGGTTTCTGAGTGAGTGGAAGAAACTTATAAAACGAATGTAGTGGTGGTTTTTATTTTTTTGATGAGTTTAGTCACTTTTTCCAAGCTCAGCTTGATCTGGAATTTGGTTCATTGGGTATTCGAACAGTTTATTTATTTTTAGCACTTCTTGTCTTTTCTGGCATATCTTATCTAATCTGATATGACATTTTGTAAAGCGCTTCTCACAGCAGAGCTATTCAGAAGTGCTCTCAGCATGACAGGCTCATGAAAAGATAAAGATCTTCGAGCAGCGAAAAGATGCAGGTGAATTTCCTACCAGAATCCTGCCACAAATTCCAGAGGGAAGGTGATTCCACATTGAGGGACCCACAATATGAAAAGCCTGATGTTGGGTTATTGAGGTTTGTGATCGAAGTACAAATAAATCAAGGTGGTCAGCAAAGCAAAGAGGGAGTGAAGATCTTGCAGAAAGAGGAGCCATTGCACACTAAGTCGCGGAGGTATTTAGTCGCTAAGCCCCGCAGGACTTGGTAACTAGGAGCAAGACCTTGTACCTGATTGTTGCTAACTAAGATCGGGAGCCAGTGAAGGTCATGAATCATGTATTTGGAGATGTGCGAGTATTGAGGAAGTCGTGTGATAAGTCTAGCAGCAGAATTTAGGACAGTAGCTAAGTGAGGGAATGTGAGCCAATTGGTTGCAGCACTCAATGAAGAGTATCGTGTCAAGCCTTGATTGAGTGGTCACTGTGTTCGAGAAACCTTGAGCAAATCTTTCACTTACAATTGCTGAGAGATATTAATGTTTGGAATATAGTTAAGTGTGCAATTCCCAACACTTCAAATGCAGCTTTTTTTAATTTAATTGTTTCGTGTAAAATGTCCAAAACTGATTACTTAAGGCGGGGCTATTAATTTATAGATAGTTGCGTTTCTTTAGAATAGGCAGAGGCCACATTGGGCTTCTACACTGTGCTCATTTTCCAGACCTGTGTAAAATTCAACTAAAAAGTATATATTATATACTTACATACATGCTTACATACAGAAATACATACATACCGGTACACATATATTCTTGTTCATAATCTACTGCAGTGTTAGCAACCAGCTGAAAAATTGATTTATTTGTATGTCATTGTATGTATGTTGATACATGCATGTGTGTATGTACCGTAATGTATGCATGTATGTGTGTATGTATGTATGTGTGCATGCTTGCGTGTATGTATGTATGTATGTATGTATGTATGTATGTATGTATGTACGTATATATGTATGTGTGCATGCATGCATATGTGTAGTGTATATTTGTATGCATGTATGTATGCATGTATATATGTATGTATGTATGTATGTATGTATGTTCATATGTATGAACGAAAATGTGTGTGTATATGTGTAATTATGTATGTATCAGTACGCTTATTATATAGTGCATTTTCAAGTACCTCAGAGGTGCTGTGAGCTGAGAGGTTCATGATATGTGTGACTGGCGTAATCATGCACAGAGATGTAGACAAAATTATGTTTTCTGGCAAAGATAAAAGAAGCAGCGACATTGGTTTGGCCCTTGTTTCAGTCATTGATTCCATCTGCCTTTCCAGATTGCCAGCCAGTGCCAGATCAGGTTCTCGGGAGGGGTCAGGTTCAGAGTTCATCCTTCCTCTGCTGTTAATAAAGTCCAGAAGGGAAGTTATCTGGGAAATTGGTTTTCGTTTTTGATGGGGTTAAGGGTTTATTGAGCTCCGTCCTTAGAACTGTTTTGTCATCCATTTGCAGGGCTGACTAAGTTTTTGAGTGCTTTTATTCTTTATGAGACAGGGTCCCTGATTACAAATATGAATTACAGTTTGTCATTTTGTCTCTTGTTAAACATGAATGGTGATTATATAAAGTGTCCTGAACACATGAACTCTGATTGTGAGTGTCCTGAACACAAGCATAATACACAATTGTTGCTGTGTGAGATATAATGAGTCATTATGTCTTTAGAAGGTCTTTATTAGACAATGCAGCGATGTTTTGTCTTTCGAGGACATTTTTGTATACTATGCAAAATTCTGGGAATCATTTTTCATTTTTGATAGTTGATACCGTGGCTGTGATTTTTCTTATTGGTTCATCTGAGTAACTTTTTGAAACACTGTGAGTTACTTTGTATTGTCTACGGTCTTTTTTAGTAGCTTTAAAAGGCACCATGAGTTATTTTGTCTTTTCTGAGGTCATTTTAGCACCTTCACAGGGTGCTGGAGTTACTTTGTCTTTATGAGGTCATTTTAGCAACTGTGCAAGATACTGTGATTTACTTTGTCTTTTTAAGGTCATTTTAGCAACCTTTTTAAGGTCATTTTAGCAATTTCTTGACATATACATTTTGCCAATTTCTGCGTCATCATTTCAGGCTACCGCTACTTCAAAGCGACGATGTTCATGACGGGCTTCATCTTCGGTTCCCTCGTGACGTACCTGATCTGCCTGGAGGAGAACCTCCTTCCCATCGAGGGCAAGATCGGGGTCGCCATCGGGGCCGGTGTCCTCTGCGGCCTCATCACGATGCTCGTCCAGTACGTCGGCCTCTTCATGACCGGCTTCCACCTTGGCCTGCTCATCGCCGTCGCCGGCCTCGTCATCACCGAATGGTTCGTCCACCCGTCGACGAAGTGGGTCCCCATCGGGGCCGTCTTCGGGACCGGACTCGTCTTCGCCCTGCTCGGATTATACTTCCAGAAGGGGCTCACGATGCTCGCGACCGCGATGCTCGGAGCGGCGCTCATGTCCGTCGCCGTCGATTATTTCGTTGAGATGTTCCTCATGCTCGATTATGTGCTCGATCGGCTCAAGGCCGTCGAGTCGAGCGCCGTCTGCTGGTTCAGCTGGATTATCCTCGGACTGTGGCCGCTGACGTTCCTCGTCGGGATCGTCGGGCAGGGCATGGTCACCGGGAAGGGATTCAACCACCACGATGGTAGGAAGTTATGGCGCTCCTCTATATAAGTTGAATTGTTGATCTTCATTTTTTTTTTATAATTGAGTGGGGAAGGATTCAATCACTACGATGGTAGGAAGTTATGATGCTCCATTATTAGTTGAATTGTTGATATTCATTTTATTCCGTAACTAAGTGGGAAAAGAATTCAATCACTACGAGGGTAGGAAGTTATGATGCTCCATTATTAGTTGAATTGTTGATATTCATTTTATTCCGTAACTAAGTGGGAAAAGAATTCAATCACTACGATGGTAGGAAGTTATGATGCTCCATTATTAGTTGAATTGTTGATATTCATTTTATTCCGTAACTAAGTGGGAAAAGAATTCAATCACTACGAGGGTAGGAAGTTATGATGCTCCATTATTAGTTGAATTGTTGATATTCATTTTATTCCGTAACTAAGTGGGAAAAGAATTCAATCACTACGATGGTAGGAAGTTATGATGCTCCATTATTAGTTGAATTGTTGATATTCATTTTATTCCGTAACTAAGTGGGAAAAGAATTCAATCACTACGATGGTAGGAAGTTATGATGCTCCATTATTAGTTGAATTGTTGATATTCATTTTATTCCGTAACTAAGTGGGAAAAGAATTCAATCACTACGATGGTAGGAAGTTATGATGCTCTATTATTAGTTGAATTGTTGATATTCATTTTATTCCGTAACTAAGTGGGAAAAGAATTCAATCACTACGAGGGTAGGAAGTTATGATGCTCCATTATTAGTTGAATTGTTGATATTCATTTTATTCCGTAACTAAGTGGGAAAAGAATTCAATCACTACGATGGTAGGAAGTTATGATGCTCCATTATTAGTTGAATTGTTGATATTCATTTTATTCCGTAACTAAGTGGGAAAAGAATTCAATCACTACGATGGTAGGAAGTTATGATGCTCCATTATTAGTTGAATTGTTGATATTCATTTTATTCCGTAACTAAGTGGGAAAAGAATTCAATCACTACGATGGTAGGAAGTTATGATGCTCCATTATTAGTTGAATTGTTGATATTCATTTTATTCCGTAACTAAGTGGGAAAAGAATTCAATCACTACGATGGTAGGAAGTTATGATGCTCCATTATTAGTTGAATTGTTGATATTCATTTTATTCCGTAACTAAGTGGGAAAAGAATTCAATCACTACGATGGTAGGAAGTTATGATGCTCCATTATTAGTTGAATTGTTGATATTCATTTTATTCCGTAACTAAGTGGTAAAAGAATTCGATCACTACGATGGTAGGAAGTTATGATGCTCCTTTATTTGTTAAATTGTTGATCTTCATATTTTTCTGTTTATTGTTTCTGCAATTATGAGTGCTTGTCAGTAACCTGATAATTAATTGCTGTATCACCTTCTTGAAAGTTAGTAAGTAGGAAAAGATTCGTTCGCCATGATGGTAGGAATTTATAGTGCTCCTTTATCCGTTTTTTCCTGATTTTCATTTTTTCTGTTCTTCTTCAAGTTCATTGATGTAATCCACTGGCTTCCAATTCTAAATCGGATCACCTGTAGGGTTTCTGCATTAGTCTGGCGCTGCATGTTCTCTGTGCTCTGCTGTCCAACCTCTGGTGTCCAGCGGCGATCTGATCTCCAATCGGCTGATCAAGCTGAGCTTTTGTCCCTCGCTCATGGACTGATGTAATGCAATGGTGCTCTTCTTCAGTTGCTGGTCCTAGAACCTGGAATGGATTTCCTGTTGCGCTCCACCTTGTGCCTAGAGGTCGCATCACTTTGTTCCTTTCTCACTTAAAAACTGCCTTATTTGGACGTTGTTGGACTGGGAGCGCTTCTGAGTAGATTAATTAAAGGTGTACTATATAAAAACTCAATAATAATAATAATAATAATAATTCCATAATTACTAGTGCTTGTTACTTGTAAATCATGATTCCTTTGTATAAATTGATACAGTAGATGTATGATGGACTTAGCCTACAATAAATATTTTTGTATAATTATGTTATTGTTAGTTTAAAAATCACAATTTTCATCTGAAACAATGCAAACATTTTTTTTGGAGCAGTCATTTTATTGTTACCCTCTGTTTTTTCTGAAGGTGTTATGCGGTGCAACCCACACTCGTCGCATTCCTCCACCAATTGGCTCTTGTCACGCCAATGCTTTAATAGACTCTTTGCTAATCACAATTTCGTGCATAACAACACAATCTCACAGATGGAACAAGGAAGTCGGATCTTTCTATATTGATCAAATCTTCTTATCATCCAAGTGATAAAGTTTGGCATGTCACTAGAGTTCCACTGTTTTTTATTGATGATGTTCCAAATCGTACCATTATTTTTATCATATATGTTTTAATAAAATATTTCTGCTGTGTTGGTGAATGTACAATTATTGTACATGTATGTAACTATGTATTTAGGAAAGTTTCAAGTTTGTCACATCCACACTTCTTCGCTTAGAGAAACCAAGTTTATCCATCATTTATTTCTTTATCAAGTTAACAAAAGGCTAAATTTATGCATTGGGTGTACAAAGCATAAAGGCAGTACAGAATGATGTGACAGCTTAATCAGATTTAGGAATAACATTCTAGACAATTATGTGAAGTTTTCAGAGTCTTTGTCTGGTAGGCTAAAATATCTAACCCTAAGAATATATGGGCAGGGCTGACGAGAGAATTTCTTGGGCCACTAGGCAGAGCATTCACGGGCCGCTAAGCTATCTTAAGGCTTTATGAGAAACAATCTTTCAAAAACAAATTGAAGTGACAAAGTGCAGGTATGACCCACAATTTTATATTTGTATATAAAATACGATCTTAATCAGTTGTTAACTTGAAGTTTAAACTGATTTCAGTTATTTTTCTCAGCAATAATTGAAGATGAAATTCGAAATATATCCTCACATCACGGAAGCATTTTGGCCTTGATTAATAATTCATCCAACCATATATTGTATAATTATGTAATTAATCCTAATTTAAATATCACAATAACATAATTTTATGACTCTTAACATTACCCTGTAACGTCAGAATTTACTCAGAATCCATCTTTCTGTCATGTGATGTAGAATCTACTGGTCCATGTGATTATTCTAACCGTTTTGCATCTGTTTTTATGACTGTCACTGAATATTAGCCAGAATTAGCCTGACACCACTGACAGATTATTATTTGAATCATATCAAACTGCTTCTAGTATTACTGCATGTGATCATGTCATTTATCATTGTGTATATGATTTCATTTGTGAAAGGTTCATCCATTTACAGTTATGTCAAAGTAATAGTCTTTGTACTTATCATCTGATTTTGAAATGTCATTTCGATAGTTATCATTATTGTTATTATCATCAGCAGCAGCAGCAGCATCCTAGACATCACGATCATCATCTTCATCTTCAGCAAGTTCAACAACATCATCATCATCAGTGCAATATTATCATCACCATCACCACCACCATCATCATCATGATTAGAATCATCATCATCATCCCAATAGCCATCATGATAATTTTTTAAACATATATATGGTAATCACCATATCGCCGCCACCACCTTCACCACCACCACAACCACCAGCACCACTACACCACAACCACCACCACAACCACGACTACCACCAACATCAACAACAACAACTCTCCCTCCTCACCCTACAAAAAGCCTTTCTCTTTGATGTGCTGGGCATTCTCTTACTTTCTCTATTCCAAGCACATTTTCGAGGAGGCCGTCGGCAGGAGGCCCAGAGTCCATTGCAGGGGGGTCTCTTCCCTTCACAGAAGTATAATCCGCGTCGACCCTATAATCCTTCATTAACCCACCCCCCACCCTTCCATCCTTTTTCTACTCTTCTGCCCACGTGGCTCTCCGTCCATGCATTGCGTTCGCTGAGAGAACAATGGCCTGTGTTTTTTTGCCGCACTTCCATCAGGCTTCAGCATCCACGACCTCTGACGCCGCCGCCGACATCTGTTCCATTTCGTTGTGTCTGAAATGTAAATGGATTTTGCCGGCAGAAGTGAAGACCACACGACTACTCAGTCCTCACATGTTGTTTTCTGCTCTGTGGCTAACTTATAGATGCCTATGTACCGTATATCTGCATAAATATATATATATATAATCTATATAATCTATATATGTTATATATAACATATAATATATAATCATATAATATTATGTATATACCATGGCTGGTACTGAACATAATATTTATCGATTAATCTCCTAATGTAACTTCTATTAATAGATGAAATTATATTTATTTGGTATCTGTCATGTATACAGGCTTGTAAAGCTGTTTAAAATATGTTCAATGGTGTGATGGTGGTGGCGGTGGTGGTGATGATGATGATAGTGGTGATGGTGATGATGATGATGAATGATGATGATGACGACGACGATGGTGTTAGTGTTGATGTTGGTGATGGTGGTGATGGTGATGTTGATGATCGCATAATTTTCCACTCAAAAGTTCACTGTTCTTCATGTAGAATATGACCTCTTAGCATCATGAAATAATTTAAAGAAATTAACTGAACAAGCCAGAATTATTTAATGATTAATTTATTGTTAAAGTCTCTAACATCTGCTTAGCACTGCTCATGTATACATACATACATACATACATACATACATACTTACATGTGTACATATGTAACAAACATTGTTTGATAACTGATGTAAAATAGTTGTTCTTAATGACACTTAGCATCAAATAAGCCAGCGCAAAGAGTGCCTCTGAGTAGATTTCTTGAAGAAGCGCTATATAAATTTTCAGAATCAATCAATCAACATGCATTTACATATTTATTACATATTTTTATGCACACATAATAAAAAAATTAAAATAACATTGCAATAATTTTATTAACAATACAACAATACATTAGGGCCTTCCTTGTTACCATCCTGCTATTGTGAATCATGATATTGTACAGTGTACATAAGTAATTGATGGTTGATTGTTAGAATAAATGAATTGATTTATATATTCATAATGATTTATTTATTTTTATTCATTTATTTTTATTTCTTGCATTTGCTATAGCACACTTCAAGCCCCCTACTCAGAGGCAATCCCAGCTACAGCGTGGTCACTGCATCGAAGTCTCACACTAATAAAGATAATATTAATGATATTAACAATTAATAATAATAATAATAATAATAATAATAACAATTAATAACTCAAATATGGTCCTGGAACTGAAAAAATTTGTACATTAATCTTCTAGATTTAACTTCCAATGATCAATTCAATTCGATTTATTTCATATATATGTTTATAAATAATAGCAATTAATAATATTAAATTACAGTAATAATAGCAATAGAGATAAATGATTCTGGATGAATGTTTATATAGTCTAAGTTTTTAACTGCAAATACTGTTCTACAGATTATTTTCACAAAGACAATTAACAAAGACTATAAATCTCAACACTGATTAGATAGCCACGAAAAGCTAGTGATCGTTAGAAGTGTGAATTTATAGCTAAAATAAAGGGCTGTAGATTAATAAAAAAAACTACTTACCATTTTTCGTACTATTAAAGTCTGAATTTTTAGATGATAATTATTTTGCCTTTAATGCGTTGGAGTAAGCTTCAGAGAGGAGCTGATAGATAGTATTAAAAACGAATGTTTATGAGGAGCGCAATGGTGTGAACTGGAGGTACCAGTCACAAGTTTTGATAAGGGAGGAGGGCAGCGTTGATCAATCTTTGTTATGACAGCATCTTGAAGGAGTAATTAACCAGAACCATTGGTAGGTCAATAAAACCTTCAGAGGCACGGTTAGCTGTATAGGGAAGGGTTAAGGCTTATCTATTATACATGTACCTATGTAGGTTGACTTCTTTGTAAGGAGGGCGATATCAAATTTCAGTTGTTTTATATTGTCTTTTTTGTCTACTTGAAAGCCACACTTGATGTCTGGCCACAGTCAGCCACAGTGTCCGCGCTTTTGAAATGCTTGTGCTGCTGTGCTGTATAACGACATATATTCATAAACCCAAGTGTTGACTATTTCAGGCATTTTTAGACATATGTTTTGCAGTTGCATTCATGAGTAAATTGCAGGAGGGCCGCATTTAGTGCATGCCTGCTTGGGTGCTGTGACTGCTTTCGAATGGACCCCCCCCCTCTGACAGTCCACCATGCCCATTTTATAACTGTGGGCCCTCAACGGTGGACCCAGTTGCGACAACACCCAATTGGCACCCACTTTAATGCGGGCCTGGGGTATAATTAGATACTATGCAGTATGATATACTATGCATGATGATTAGAGCATTGCATATTGCTGTCAAATTTATTGTGTGCAGTGGATTGCGACATTATGATCTGAGAATTGTACAGAATGATACAGGCTGGTTGCTATCATCATCGTCATCATCATCATTGTCATCATCATCATCATCATCATCATCATCATCATCATCATCATCATCATCATTATCACCAACATCATTATCATTAACAACATTGTCCATCATCGTCAGCAACTCAGCATCATCAGTTCCTGATGCCAGCCATTTGGCAGAAATTGTCGGTGCTATATTCCAATAGATGATCTTTGTATTGTCCTTCCTCATTTGTCAAGTCCATTGTTCCCCTCTTATTGTTTATCCACGTGACGTTATGTCCTCATTTATGCCATGTCAATCCATAATGATCTTCGACTGTCTGTCTCTGTTTCCTCCTGCAATATCCTCCTTCTTCTCAATCTAACAGCAGCTGTTGTCCCTGTAGAAAAGCATGTCGACCTGTCTTAATACAAAGCCATCGGGTGGGTAGAGCCACCCCCCCCCCAGTACCAGCGTTACCCTTAATTCACGGCCTGCATAAATATAGAAGAGTAGACAGATCTTGGTTAATGTGACGGAGTAATGGACGTGCAGTGTGGTTGCCGTGCCAGGCTGTGCTCGGTTTCCTCTGCTGGCAGGCCTACCTTTGAAGTCAGACATTTCGACGTTCGGCAGCCATTACATGTAGGTAGTCTTCCGATTGGAGGGTCTGCATTTTAATGCTGTGACAAATTCCCAGGCAGAGGAGGGGTGGGGAGGGGTAGGCTACGTTCAGAAGACTAGTCGTCAGCAGCAGGAGGGTCTGCAGCCGAGTGGAGGGCAGAGGGAGGGAAGGAGGGAGGGAGGGAAGGAGGGAGGGAGGGAAGGAAGGAGCGTCAGACTGGATAATTTAGTCTGAACATACACTGATGGTGTTGTCTTTCAAAGCACGTCTCTGTTATTAATCATCCAATGATGCTTCTTTGCATGGCAACAACCAATCGCGTAACCGTTGTATATATCCAGCCCCCCCCGTATACACAATACACAGGACTGACTGGCGGTGGTGTTCTCCTAATTGTTTTCCCGCTATGCCATAGCTGTCCCGCTGTCTGTCCTACGTCAGAACAGCGTCGTCGTAACTTATAAGCTGATTTGACTTTGATCCGAAAACTAGTTGCAGATTATAATCTGCGGATTGCATGGCTCTATCCATGGAATGGACTTCCACCATCAGTTTGTCGGTCTGCCTTTCTCTTTCGTAGTCTGTCCTCATCATTCTCTCGCCTCAAAACCTGCCTTTTTTCCCCTGGGTGTGGATCGCACTGGCCGAAAACCTTTTGCTGAGAGAAGTGCTTTGTAAATGGTTCTTTTCTTTACAATGCAATGCAATACAATACAATACAATACAAAGGGAGTTGAAGGGAAACGGGATACCCTTTAGCATGTACAGATATTGCAGATAAGATATATAGATCATAAATGAATAAATTTGAGCTGTCGCAAATGTTCATATAAATGTGCTACTGTCATAAAGTATTTTATGTGGTGAAATACTGCTTCAATTTGTAGTCTTTATTTTGTGATTGCTCCAATGCTATTATTGAATTTATCCAATGGAAAGAATGCAAAGCATTTCGGAATATGAGGAGATGATTTTCATTTCTGATCTGATGTTACGACTTGAGTTCGGAACATAGGATATAAAGTATAAATATAATATAAATTAAAATATAATATTAATTGTTCCAGTTCTTTTATTCTGCTCCGTTATTCTACTGTTCAAATGTAATTAAGTGATGTTCACATTTTTATATGCTAATGTAAAGTACATGCATTTAAATACTGAGATCATACCGTCATTTGTAGTTTGCTCGGATTGATTACCAAAGTACTTAATGATGAGTAGTCTGAAGTTAATGAGACATAGACTTCCCATCTTGCTTCAACCTATATTAAACGCGGGTCATGCTCAGACTTTATTACCTTCACGAAGTTCACGATGTCATCTCATTCTTTCTCTTGCTGCACACAGGATTAGAATTGTTGAATGAGTTTTTTCTGTTACTGGACATAAATTTGGTAAAACGAACTCCTCGTGTCTCTCCTTGTATCTCTCCTCATGTCTCTCCTCATATTTCTCCTTGTATCGCTCCTCGGGGGCCCGGTAGAGTAGTGGTTAGCACGCTGGCCAACAGTGCGAGAGGTAGTGAGTTCAAGCCCCCGTTGGGCGGATTTGCTTTGTAGGCTGCTATAAGCGCCGTGTAATTACAAAGCTGTCTGTTCAGTTGGTATAGTTAAGATTTGTGTATTCTGTGATCTTCGTTCTTGTGAATTGTTTAAATTGCATAAGTGTACATTGTAACCGGTTGCAGTGTGTCAACCGGATTGTTAATAAAGAGAATATTATTATTCGTATCTCTCCTCATATCTCTCCTTTATCTCTCCTCATATCTCTCCTCATGTTTCTCCTTGTATCTCTCCCCTTATCTCTCCTTATATCTGTTCATTCTGCTCAGTGACTTTGTTCATATCATCATGCACTTGAGACTTACAATTTCCAATTTGCTTTTCCACCATGGTCTGCCATGATGGTCTTAGCAAGCTGATCTACTGGATATTGACCTATCATAGCTTGGATTTGGTTGCAGTGTGCCTTGGACACAGGCGTGATAACCGGGTGAGAACTGCTGGGGATGTGGGGACTCAACCCCCCCCCCCCCAGTCTTTCTTAAGGCGTCATAGTAAAGTCTTCATTTCACGCCCCAAGTTTCCAAAGCCACAAATTACTGGATCTATAATGGAAACAAGAAAATTTTACTTGTCTGACCCACAGTTTTTTTCTACAATTTCATACGGCTGCGTGATAGAAGTGACTAGTTATCAATAATAACTCGATGTATTGAAGTAAAGGTTAATTGTGTGCTCAAAATTTTTCTTCTGTTAAAGCTGTTAGAAAACTTGCTATGCCAAAATACGCCGCAGTCTTTTATAAGTTGCTAAAAATCTTACTGTTTTAGCTGTGGCTAGGCCGGAAGCACCTCTGAGCAGGTCTATTTAAGATGTGCTGTATGAATTCTCGGAGTGAGTCTCCATAAGAAAAATGTCAGCAGGACAAGAAGTCGTTGAATGTTAATTAAGAAGAGGAGCAATCTCTTTTAAAAAGCTTGCCTTGAAGCGGGGTGTGTATCAAGGACTGGCGACTTCAGTTTCTCAGTCTCGGCATATGAAGGCGGGTGGCCATCAGTCCTCTTCCTCACCGTCGGATCCTCTCACCGACAGTGTAGAGATCGGCCGCAGAAGTGACGGGATTAGATTGCGTTCGACTTCTGTGGTCGTCTCGCTCTTGTACACGCATGTACACGGCTTTTATCGCGTATCTATTTCCTTTTCTTCTTTTCTCGTCTTATCTGCGGCGCAAAAACGTTCCTCAGCATCAGATCTCAATCCCTCCTTCTGTGTTGTCTGGGACGTTTTGCCGAAATTGGCTTCGGGACTCTCTCTGTATCTCTCTCGTCCGTGGTGCGCAGTCCATAGAGCCATTTAGATCAGAGGAGCGTTCTATACGTGGACCGATGGTTTCGGAAAAAGCCGTTCTCCCTGATGGCTCCATCACTGGATAATGGAAGAGATCCTCTGGAGGTGCAAGATAGACCGGTGGTTAGGACGTACTGCTCTTACCCAACATCGGGCTTTTGCTGTGGTTGGTCTCTCCATATCAAATGACCTTCATATATACCGCACTAAGGGCTTAACTAATTACTCGTTTGCCTCCTCTGTCTCAAAATATTTAAAGGCATTTATTTTGTGCGAGTTTTTCGTGATGAGAGCGCCTCTGAATAGTCAATCTGTGAGAGGTGCAGTGGCGTAGGCAAGGGGGGTTTCGGGGGTTAAAACCCCCATTGGCTCCGGAAAAAGTTTTTTTTAAGGTTATTTATCCATTTAAATAAGAAAAATCAACCAAAAACAGCGTATCCGGCCATAAAACTCCCCCCCATGATAAATTCCTGACTACGCCACTGGAGAGGTACTAATAATTTATAGATACAGTCCAATACAGTCCAATGCAATACAATACAGTAGAGTGTCCGACTGTCAACGCCAGAGGTCTGGGTTCCAATCTGCACGAAAGAAGACGAGAAATCTTTTAAGATTTCAGCTCCACTTGCCCCCCTCCCACTTACCCCTGGAGAACTAAGTCATAAACCAAATGTGCCGAACAAGGGAGGCTTTTTTTTTAGCATGCCTGAATATTATCATGTAAAAACTAAGTCAAGCGGAAAATACTATGCTGAACAAAGGAGGCTGCTTGTTTGTTTGTATGCGCACTTGTTATAGCGCCTCTTCCAGCCCTGAACTGCTACTCAGAGGTGCTCCCGACTACAGCGCGGACACTGCATCGGAGTTTCACGCCGAAGCGCTGAGCAACTGCGGGTGAAGGACTTGCCCAAGGTCCCTATGCGGCGACTTGAGGTGGATTCGAACCTCGAACCTTCCAGCTTCAAGGCTTGCTTGCGTAGGCTATACATGTATATCATGCAAAGTTAAATTATTGTAGCTTTGGGACTTTTTCATGCTAACCTTGCTCTGCAGTATGTGTTGGTGCTGTACTGGGCTTCCAGCCGAAGATATTAACGGCCGGTGTCACGAAATATGGTATCTCTCTAATAATCATTTCCCCCCAGATGAAGAGAAGTTGAAAAGAAGTTATTACTCGTATGTTTATTTTTGCAAATTAACGTCCATTTTGTTTTGTTTTGAACATTGCCACTAACAGTTGTGTTAATTCCTACCAACTATAGGCCCTAACTTTGTTTGCTTTGGCTTTATAACATTTAGAACACTTAAGAACACTTAAGAACACTTAAGAACACTTAGAGTCACTAACGAAATTTGAGTTGCCTTGCTCTGAACAATGCTTCTTATGACACTTAAAACCATAGATTGAGTATTCGTGACTTTTGGGTTTAATATTCGTAAATATTCGTGAATATTCGTTGACGGATTAAAGTGAACCATCGAAACCGCAATGTTATCCGGTAAAGCAGTTTAAGTTTCTGTATGTCTCCATGACATTCACTCGCAACCAGGGCAAGGCCGAATTAAAATATGCGATGCGCTTAATATGCTGAGCTCTGGATAATTTTTGCTTGTAATCTGGCACTAGCCTATTATTTCTTGCATTGACATTTGTTGCATTTATATTTACGCATCCTGCTACACTGATATAAAACAACTTTATCAATTTGCAGTTACTATTATAGGCAGTTAAAGTTTGTTTCTAATATTTAGCTTATATACTATTGCTGCTACTTGCAATGTCAACTGCCAACGGTGGCTCTGCCTCTTTTCTGTTCGGAAGGATGGCCTGAAGTCAGACAAAGTGGAAAACATTAACTGTCGTATGTATCGAATGTGATATGAATGCCGCTTGGCCACATTGTCCAGGCATATGCAGCAGAGACCTTGAAATTTTTAATAATAAATCTATTAAAGTTAGGCTATTGTCACTTACTGATACAGGCCTATGCGTAGGCCAACTCAATTTTTTGCAATTCATTCGGTAAAAGTTAAACATTTTCATAAAATTAAGAATTAGGAATAAAGAATTTGTTGAAAGAACAAGAATAAAGAATTTTTTGAAATAACATAATATTTTACGAATATAATATTCGTTGGCAGTTTTAATATTCGTTAATATTCGTGAATATTTGAAAATCTTAATATTCGCAATATGCGAATACTCAATCTATGCTTAAAACAATCAAAGTCTCTTTAAATTTTGATTACAGCCTAAATTTTTCAATTATGCACATTTTCCAATAATTAATTATACTCTGAGGGTGGATCGCAAAGGTTTGTCAGTCACTCATTCACGTGAGTAAAGCAGGGAGGAGACCTGACCGACGACTCCAATTGGAGCGTAGACTCGGAACCGACCTGGGCTGGCGAACCAAAGTCCACCGTGCCCACCTTCTCGTGGGGCGACCTGTTAGTAACCCCTCCGTATGGAGGGGTGAACGAACGGGCACGGACGGCAAACGGGGGGAAGGCAATGGCAAACCACCCCTTATCTTTGCCAAGAAAATTCATGATGTATCCAAGAAGGAAATCAACGATAGTCACCAAGGGTGAGACCCTCAGGCCTGAGGGTGACTTAATGGCTACTGAGGAAGAGCACATTGACGAGTCGGGAGCTACGGGTTCGAATGAAGCCACAGGACCAAAGCCGAAAGGACGTCCAGCGGTGGATATGGCCATGAAGCAAAGACTTGACATGAGCTGCAAAAAATCTATGAAGGTCGGAACGTGGAACGTCAGAAGCATGCAGAGTGGGAAGATGGACATCATTCAAAAAGAGATGGGAAGGATGGATATAGCGATACTGGGATTATGTGAGACCAGATGGAAGGGAAAAGGACACTTCAGATGGAACGGTTTTAAGATGGTAATGTCGGGGCAGGAGGAGAGGGGGAGGAATGGAGTTGCAATCATGTGCGATAGGAAGAGCGCTGATGCGATAATGGGGTATAATACAGTGAGTGACAGAGTACTGAGTGTAAGATTTAGGGGAGGAAGGATCAATACGACAATCATACAGGTTTATGCCCCTACAGCGATGGCGGCAGAGGAGGAACAAGAGGCTTTCTACTTAGACCTGCAAGGGACAATTGACACAACACCGAGGGGAGACATACTGGTGATTATGGGTGACTTCAACGCGAAAGTTGGTGAGGACAGAAGTGGATGGGAAGAAGTAGTGGGTAAGTACGGACTGGGTGTACGAAACGAGGCAGGGGAGAGAATGCTGGAGTTCTGCGATTCCAATGAACTACGAATAATGAACACATGGTTCGAACAACCGAAAAGAAGACTTTATACATGGACGACGCCGGATGGAAAACACAGGAATCAGATCGACTACGTGTTGGTGAACAAAAGATGGAAGAGCACGATAAAAGATGTAAGAACAAGACCGGGGGCGGATTGCGGAACAGACCACGAGATAATAGTGGCTACATTACAGCTAAAGTTGAAGAAGTTGAAGAGAGGCAAAAGACTGACCAGTTTCGATTGCAAAGGCATAACACCAGAATACAGGGTGGAGATAATGAATAGGTTTGAGATCTTAGAGAGAGATGATACAACGGAAGAGGAGGATGCAAGCAAGCTATGGACAAAGATGAAAACTGCGATTCAGGAGGCGGCGGAGAAACATGTACCAAAGAAAACGTCAAGGAAAATTACACCATGGCTATCCAAAGAGGCCATTGAGGTGGCAATGGAAAGGAGAGTAGCAAAAAAGGAAGGGAATAGGGATAGGGTAAAAACATTGAATAAGGCCTTCCAAAGGAAGGCAAGGGAGGATAAGGAAAACCATCTCAAGGAAATGTGCAAGGAGATGGAGGAAGAAGGGAAGAAAGGAAGAACTAAAGAACTGTTCGCAAAGATAAAGGAAATAACAAAGACAGCAGGCCCTAGAATGGGATCACTCAAGACAAAGGATGGGAAGATAATAGGAGACGAGGAGGAGATGAAGGCAAGGTGGAGAGAGTATACGGAAGAGCTGTACAAGGAGGACGAACGTGTCGTGAAGGAAAACATCAAAATAGAGGAAGTTGAAAACGAACCAGAGATATTGGAGGCAGAGGTGGAGTGGGCGATAAAACAGTTAAAGGACAACAAAGCGCCAGGACACGATGGAATACCTATAGAACTGGTAAAAGCGGGAGATGAAGCAGTGGTGAGGACTATTACAAAGCTATGCAATCAAATCTGGAGAACTGGGGAGTGGCCGGAGGATTGGAAAAGGTCAGTGTTCATACCAATATTCAAGAAAGGAGACGCGAGAGAGTGTGGAAATTATCGAACGATAGCGATGATATCGCACACGAGCAAAATACTACTCAAAATAATCCACAAAAGAATGGAGAAGACAATTGAAAGAGAATTACCAGCCAACCAAGCGGGATTCAGGAAGGCGCGTGGAACGCGTGATCACATCGCCAATATAAGGTGGATTATGGAGAGACAGAGGGAGTACGGGCAAGAGGTGCATATGTGTTTTATAGACTACAGCAAGGCGTTTGATTGCATAGACCATACACTACTGTGGAGGACACTAATCGAGATGGGAATTCCGAAGCATCTGGTTAAACTACTGAAAGGCCTTTACGTGGATCAAGAGGCGGTTATAAGAACTGAATATGGAGACACAGAGAAATTTAAAATAAGGAAAGGAGTGAGGCAGGGGTGCATTTTGTCCCCTTTCCTGTTCAATCTGTATGCCGAGAGAATTATGAGGAGGGCTGGATTGGAGGAGGCAACAGAGGGGGTAAGGATAGCGGGGAAAATACTGAATAATTTGAGGTACGCTGATGATACGACATTATTGGCGGGTAAGAAGGACGACCTGGCCGAGTTAATAAGAAGAGTCAGGATGGAAAGCGAAAAGGCGGGACTATACTTCAATGTAAAGAAAACAAAAGTTATGACAACTGCAACATGGGAAAACTTTGAGGTGGATGGAGAAACGATAGAGGTAGTATCGAGCTTCACATTCCTGGGATCTATGTTAGAGAAGGAGGGAAGATGTGATATGGAAATAAGGCGGAGGGTATCAATGGGAAAAACGGCAATGAACGGTCTGGGAAATATTTGGAAAGATAAATATGTGAGCAGGGAAACAAAGAAAAGACTGGTAAGAGCACTGATCTTCCCGGTCGTCCTATATGGATGCGAAACATGGACAAAGACACTGGATATGGAAAAGAAAATCAACGCGTGCGAGATGTGGATTTGGAGAAAAATGTTAAGGATTTCATGGACGGAGAAGAGAACTAACGAATCGGTGCGTGAGGAGCTCGGAATAGAGAGAGATGAGACACTACAGCAAACAGCGACTTGGAGGAAATTGAGCTACTTCGGCCATGTGATGAGATCTAACGGTTTGGAGAAGGAGCTGATGACGGCATGCGGTGAGGGAAGGAGGAGACGCGGAAGACCAAGGAAGAGATGGTTGGATGAGGTACAGGAAAAGTCTGGCATGAACTTGGAGGAGCTGAGAGAGGCAACAAGTGAGAGGGGACACTGGAGAGGATACATCAAGAATATCGCCAGAGCTCCAAGAGCTGACGGCACCAGGTGACCAGGTGAGGGTGGATAGAATCGCTTCTCCACCCAGATATTCTATCTCTGGTATTAATTCATCCCCTTCCCCTGTATAGCTTTATGGTATAAAATGTTTCGCAACATTGGCAGTTAATCTCTAGAAGTAATGGCTTGGTGCTATATAATCTCTATATATCTCTATATTGCAGATTCTTGTGTTTGACTGAATGTATACACTGTCAGACGGTGAGAGAAAAAGAGACTCCTTGGCGACCTTTTTTCGTTTGAAAGCTAAGAATAACATTGCATGTGTTATGTTATCTTTCCAACACTTTGTTCCCATCTATAGCTCTGCCTCTTTCTTCATCACCATCTTCTCTACTATTTATAGCTTTTCATAATGTGGATTGATTGCAATTGTATACCATCATTAATCCAGCCTTATTCACAGTGCTTTAAGAACAACGCTATTAGATTACTCTGCAGCAACAACTTTATGGTTTAATCAAGATACTTGCAGCTGTTCATGGCGTCATAGGCTCTAAGTTGATGATGGTGGATGACACCAACCCAGCATCCTGTGTGGGTTTGAGAGTGGAATGTGAAATTCGGTACTGTAGCAGTAGCTGCTAGCCTGCTATATATACTATCAAGAAGGGCCAACTGTCCCAGTGATCAGAGGGAAGAGAGAGGATTTGTATTTGTTTTTGATGGTTTATGATTTTGTATTTGCAAAGACAAGTTGTTTAAACATTTATTTATTATTATTATGTGGCATCTTATTTGCTGTTTGGCTTTTTGCACAAGTCACTCTAAGTTTCTTGGAACTGCACTTTGTGAGAAAGAAGAGAGTGGAAAGAAAGACTGAACAGGAATGATAGAGAGAGAGAGACACATAGAGGCAGAGAGACAATGGCAGAGAGAGAGAGGCAGGCAGACAGTGACAGAGAGAGAGAGAGAGAGAGAGAGAGAGAGAGAGAGAGGGTGAAAGAGACAGCCAGACAGACAGAGCCATTTACAGATATAGGCAGTGTAGAGAGCAATCTATAGTCATACAACGGCAAAGAAAGGGACACAAGCTGATAAAAACAGTGGTCAGTGAGACAGACGGACAGTCGGACAGAATATGAAGGCAGTATAGGTGATCAGAAACAAACACACAGGCACAGCAAGACAGCCAAACAAACAGACTCATGGAAAGAGACAAAGAGCGAGGAGTGGCAGAGGAGCCCATAACTCATGTGACAAACTGCTCTGTTCAGGACTTCAGTTTGGTATTGCATCACACGCACACACGCACGCACACACACACACGCACACCAACACACACACACACACACACACACCAACACACACACACACGCATGCACACACGGACACTGCTGTCTCCAGCCGAACTGTGTATGAAAGGACATAAAGATGTCTGATCCATGATTTATCCAGTCCTTATCCAGTCTACAATCCATTCTCCATGCTCAGCTTCTCCACGTGACTACCAACCGAGAGCTGTGGAATATTGCAAAGATGCTGCTGCCGATACATATTTTATGTTGGAATTGGGGTCTGATGCATGCTGCTTAAGTTCTTGACTGTGTAATTTTCCAATACAAACAACTATATAAAATGTGTGATGACGTCAATCGGTGACCTCTGCCCATTCAACTGTGACCTCTGTCTTTTCATATGTGACCCCAGCCTTTTCATTTGACCTTGCCATCACCCATCGGATAGGGGTGTTAATAATAATAACAATAATCATAATAATAACAATAATAATAATAATGTTATTATTGTTATTATTATTATTAATATAAATAGTAATATTAATCAAATTGATTATTAATATCTGACACCTGAGGAATTACAGATACCTCAGGTAAAAAATAATAATAACAATGTTGGTGGTGGCCGTGGTGGTAATTTATACGGTCCTAGGTTCCTATGGTGCTAGGATATATTTGAATGCAAAGGTATGAACGTGTCAAAAGGAATTGAAGTATACAGTAAAAAAAATTATTCCTGAATGTTTAAAAGTATACTGTATCAAGACCTAAAAAGTATGAAATGTTTGCCTCTATTGAGCAGTTCTGTACCATATTAAAAGGTGAACTGTTTGCACTTATTGTTCTGTAAACATAAGATTGTTGCCGCTGTTGACCTTCTTTCTGTTGTTATTATTTTGTTTCAGTGGTGCAGACCAGGCGACAGCGTAAGACGAGCTCACAGCGCAGTCGCAGTGACCCAGATTCGCGTCAAGTGCGGCCGAGCAACTACCGCCATCTATACCAGATTCGTAGGTTCAATGGTGACGTCATTGCACAGGCAAGTTGCAGTTGGGTCCCCCATAGATGGGTCGCATTCGTTTGTATGCTAAATTTAACATTTTTTGAGATTTTAAAAACAACAATAGAGAGCTTTTATGAGGTGACTGGAAGACACAATGCAATGTCTGAGTACACACATAAATAAATGCTTTCATACAATGCAATACAGATGGGTCGCGTTTGTTTGTTTATATGCTAAATTTCACATTTTTAGAGATTTTAAAAACAACAATAGAGGTTTTATAAGTTGACTGGAAGACACAATGTAATGTCTTAGTACACACATAATTATATAGATATTCGTTTAATGGTAAAACCAAGTGACACACCGCACATGGGTACATGAAGAGAGATAGAAAATAGTATAGAAAAGTTTTTAAAAGTTATCTTAAGTAACGGTCATCAGTGTTAGTTAGGCATTAGAAGATCAAGGGGATGATTTTTCTTCACGTCGGTAAATAAATGCTTTCGTATACAATGCAATACAGCTGTATGAATGCACTAAGACCTCAAATGGGGTGGGGCAGGTTAGAATAATGTTTAACACTCTGGGCTATCTTCCCAATGGTCCACTCAACCTGAAATACATGCCTACAAACATACAAACTATGGTAGTTGTTTCATAACGGGTGTGGATTGGTTGTCTGTTCCTTTGGCCAGTGGTACACTGTGGTATGATTGCTGGCCATGTAGAAGTTGTGTGCTCTTTGTAATCACGAACTTTGGTTGCATTTCTGCTGAAGGAAGTAAGTCCCATCACCAGGAGAATTTGTTTGCTGGCATCGGTGATAGAGTTTTGATTAATTAAGAAATTGTTGACGTGAATGCTCTGGGAATTGAGATCACTTGTTGCCTAAGTAAGCTACTTATATGCAACATGTGATTCGTGAATCAAGTTGGATGAGTATTGCGTGGAGGAGGTTGCAGATTACTCAGTGAGCAACTGGCTGTTGAAAACTACATGTATAATTGGCAGCCATAAACTATGGGCAGCCATAAACATCGTGGGCCGTCCTTCCTCGTGGTTATATAACTCCTCCACCTCCCTACACCCTCCCCCCCCACAAATTTGGGCTGAGACGTTGGCAAGTGGTTTATCCACTTTGTTTCCCTGCATTTGATTTCCTCAGAGTGCTCGTTGCTCGTTGCTCATGCTGCATGGGAGCGCCAGTGAATAGAGTCACTACTGCTTGAGGCGCTTTAAAAATGCCCGCATACAAGAATACAGGAGACTATCGGCAGCCCTGTCTCTGTATTAAACATCCAGCTATAAGCTGCTGCTGGAGTATATCATAGCGGTAGTATTTCTGCTGGAATTGGGAGCCGCCTCTCTGGAGTAGACTCCCATCCTGGCAAGCATCAACCATCTCATCTGCTCACGTAATCGCTTCCAGCTCGCCAGTCAGACGTTCGGCACCTTGGGCGGTTTCTGCACGGCGCTTTCATTGAAACTGAAAAGAGAAACCTAAAAAAACTCGCATACACGGTCGTCGCCGTCGTCTTTATTCTTTATCTTTATTGCTGATCAAATTCCAAACACCACCTACCGTGCGCCATCCATCCATCTGTCTACCACCCTCTTACCAAATTCCACTTGCCTCGCTGATTTTGTTATTATTGACGAAGCATCTGCGAATGATCTGGTTCCCTTGATGTAGCAAAAAATGTGGAGGTTGTAGATAATGAGCAAGCCGATTTGTATAGCACCGGAGCTGGGGCGAAGAATGAGCATTGTACATTCGTGCAAGAAGTCAATGACAAACATCATGATGCTTTCAAACAATAGGTTGTGGGGCGCGGTGGTGCAGTGGTGGCATCGTTGCCTTGAAGCCGGAAGGTTCGAAGTTCGAATCTACCTTAAGTCACCGCGTAGGGACCTTGGGCAAGTCCCTCACTCGCAATTGCTCAGCGCTTCGGCGTGAAACTCAGATGCAGTGTCCGCTCTGCAGTCGGGAGCGCCTCTGAGTAGAGAGCTTGAAGGGGCGCTATAACAAGTGCACATACAAACAATAGAGTTACGACAATGTAGAAATTTGTGATTTGAATATCTCCCGACCATTATCACCAGAGGTGGGTGGGTTGAAAAAAATCGATTGGATTCTAACAGCTAATCCTAATTGATTAGCTGTTTAGCTAATCAATTAAATGGTCAAATATACAAGCAGCTAACTCTAATTGTGATCTATTAGCTACAAGATCTTGCTAATATTCTAATTTTAGCTGATTAGTACAAATTTCAATAGCTACAATGTAGATCATAATTCGAATCGACTAGCAATTTAACCAATAAATTGATTAGCTGATTGATTATGCAGACAGCTAATTATAACCAATTAAATAAAAGATTTTTCTAATTCCAATCGATTAGCAGATTTCAGTAGCTGATTCCTATTCCAATCGTTAACTAGCAGTTTCACTAATCTCGCCATTCTCTGCTTTTATATATTATGACTATGCTAAGGAATGGAGAATGTATGCTTATCTCTGTTACTCTGTATACATTGAAATTTATCAGCTAAGTATGGTTTCTTTTTTCAGAATTACGTCTGCCAAGTGCACGAGAATCTGCCACGAACAGACATTATCCGCTGAAGAGTGGGGGTGGGGAGTGGGGGGCTGGCGGCTGGTGGTCCGGAGGCGGATTGGTGCCTTTACGTGATGGGTCTGGATGGCATCACCACCATCATCATCATCGTCCAGCAGAACCAGCAGCAGCAGCAGCAGCCTCAAAGAACACAAAGAAGAAGAAGGCGCTACTATAGCGACTATAGCCACGGCTAATGACATCTCCTCCTCCTCTTCTGTAACTCTGTAACATTATGCGTAACATAACAAATTGTACAGTTGCATCATCGTCGCAAGGACTCTCTGCATCAGGATGACTGCCAGCGATGGTGTCCGATTGGAGAGGTTCTTGGTTTTTAGGCAAGGAATGTTTTTATGTTCATAGTTGAGCTGAAGGTTTACAATGCATTTTGACTGAATTACGACGTATGTTTTACCGGTAAATTCTGACTTGTGTAGGTATTTGAGATGTAAATTTGCACGATCGTTGTTTGAGTGTAATGTGCTGGTTCTAAATGTGGGTCAAGAAGGTATGCTCGAGAGTGCTTCTGGGATCTTCCACATTGTGTAGGCCTACTCATTGTATTGTTAGAAGAAAATATTATTAAACCAGGAACTGTATTTCTGATGAGAATAATTCTTATTTGCATTCTGAAGTACATATAGGCATTCAGAAATATTCGAATCTAATTTTCTTTTTGTTGGGGTAATGAACTCTGAAGGAAAAGTGATGCAGAGATATATGGAGAATATGAATTGCTATTTTTATTTATTATCATTGACAACAGCTATTTGTCTTTGTCTATGAACTATCATAGAAGTGTTTTTACATCAGCTGTTCTCAACCTTTTTTAAAAAAAGCAACTCAAACTATTTTTGGGGATCACTTGGTGAACTCAGGCAATTGCTTACGTCCACTAAATACTGCAGGGAGATGATTTCTGCAGTTTAAATAATTTGGATTTTTGAAAACGAATTGAAAGAATGAATCTTCTTGAAACAATTTAATTTATAGATTAATTACAGTGCGTATTAATGTTACGATGCTATGATGTGAATCCTTTGTGGCAAATTGTTCTAGAGTCTCCTATGGAGTCACCACCAGTTGAGAACAGTTCAGATTTAGAAATGTTATCCCTCCAGGAAGTTTTTCACAGTCTTTGTTTTACTATGTGCGGATCAAAATCGTGGTCTCGCGAACAGCTGGGCGTACATATAGCTGATTGTCACCAATTGAGAGTGGCACATGCGAGCCAGTTGTCTGCCAAATGGTCATAACTGTCCGGGAGTGAATTGCTCGAGAGGCAGAGGCAGTCTCACTGGAACATGCTTTCACTAAGTTAATTCAGGGATCAGTTGTGCTTTTTTATTTTAACCTCTGCAGCCATCTGTTGAGTGGGTTTCAGCATCTTCTATTTGGCTGTGTTGCTTGACTGCATTGGCCCTGTTGTGCTTAACAGCGGTACGTGAACTATGTAGACACCTGGTAATACTCACTAGATTAAAGTATTTTTGGTTTAGGAAAGTTTTAGAAGTACATTTGCGATGTGACATCTGCTATTGTCCGGCACTCTTGTCGTTTTGCACGAGCGCACGTCTGATGCTTGTACGTGCACTGTTATGTAGGTGTGCGTTCTCCTGTGTTAATTGTTTTTTAAAGTGGTAATTTTGTTCTTTGGAACCAACGATGCTGCTGCTAAATGGTGCGCATTTTGGCTTTCGTTCTCGTACGACGTTGTGTTGCCGTTCCACACTCTGAACAGCATTCAATGCTGTGTCTTGTATATTGCTGTACATAGTTTCTCGTTTAGTTGGACTTTTCGTTGCTTGCTGTTTGGCTATGGGGCCCTCTTTTGCGCCAGAGGCACAGCAGAGGAAAGGCCCACCGTGACTTAACGTGGGCTGTGATTAGCATGCCTGAAGAAGTACTTGTAAGCAGTTGTTTTTAAATTAGACCGATCCTCAGCTACTTCAAAGCTGTTGCGGCAGCCAAAAAGAATACAGAACGGCAGTTGAAAGTTTTCACCCTAAACATTGAAAAATTTTTGTGCTTAGGATTTTCATTATCGTCATCAATCATCAACAACAGATGTGCGCTCAATCAATGCCCATAGTTCTTTGATGCCTTCTGTTTGGCATCGAATTTCAATCGTCTTTGTTTTTACTGCCAGAGTATCGACACCCATCTGGCAAACATTCCTTCTTTGTCCGGGCTTAGGACCGACGCAAGGAGCTGCTGATCTGTGGCGTAGTCACTGGTTTTTATCTTTTGTGTACAACACTGGTCCTTCTGTTTCTGAAAACACTGGTTCATATCTTATCAAAGGTACACCATATAAATTGCATCTGTAATTGAACACTTACGATGTACCATGGAGAGATTCAAAATATCTTCTGACTGAAGTCAGTGCTGTCACTAACAAATAAGATAGTGTCGGGTGTTTCCAAAAACGAGAAGCTGAGGATGAGCTGAGGCCGCAGTTCTTATTGAAGATGGTTCAAGCCAGAGAGGCCGACATAAGCAAAGCTTTTGGATAGAGCGGTAGCACCACGCATGCATAGACGGAACAAATAGAAAGTGTCCGACATCCGAGTGGAGTGATAGTGGAGTGGCCATGGAGTGTAGAGACCGAGGTATATACAGTACGAAGGATCTACTCCGACAGGGAGCACCTCTGAGTAGTTTCTCTTAACGTGGTCTATATAAACTCATGGTTACAATTACGACAATTGTTTGTACAACAATGAGATTTTTGAACTGAATGCTTTGGGACAGAGGAAGCCTGTTGACAAATGCAATTCCATTGTTACTTTTAATTCTTTGAATTTTCGATCTGAAATTATTCTATTGGTTTTGCTCCATTTTATGACTTACTTGCAAATTAGGCGTATCAAAGCATAGGACAATTGTAGGTTTCTTTTCCAGGACTCTGGATGGTATACACTGATGATTCAGTACAACTTGCTTAATGTACAAGTAACAAGATATATTCTGATACGAGTCAGGACATGTATTCCAGAAATATATTCACCCTACAGAAGCTGAACTCTTTAAAAATCCGACCCTGTAATAGGCTTCATCTTTGTACAGCTCCAAAAGATGGTGTTGTAATGAATTTCTGTTGTATTATGCTTAGCACAAATTGTTAATTTTTAAGGCATTTGTTTGTATCATTGCAGACAATTTACAAATTATTTTGTTATAAGCAGTTTATTTTTCTTGTGTAAAAACTGCTAAGCATGGCTCTGAATTTGGTATTTTTTGTGCAAGGTTGTGAATTGTTTTAGTAATTTTTGCTGTTATTATTCTTGCTCTGTGGAATGTATTTTATCTGGGACAGTCGTTAAGATAAAACGTTGAACTGGTTTCATTAAATGAATTCAAACGTCAGAATTTAGTATTTTCACAAGAGGCTGTTTGGAATTGGTGAAACATGATACATACCTGTACTGGACAAAGACATGAGCGGAGACTTGGGGGAAGGCAGAGGGGGTACGGTCACCCTCAATGTATGTGGTGGGGGACCGCCCATGCATTTGTCCTCCCCAATCGTTAAATGTTAGAAATGCACAATTTATTAAGTTTTATAAGGGGCAGGGAAAAAATTGTATGTTTTTGAGGAAATTTTGACCAAATGACTAAAAAAGGTCATCAACTTTTTTAAAAGAGAAAATGTTTTTTTCCTGGAGATTTCGGTGGCAAAAAGCTGGAAAATTTCGTCGGCGACTCAGCCATTCGTCCACCAAAAAGCTCACATCTTTCCTTCAGCCACTCGTTCGTCCCTGCAAGTTGTAGACCAATTCTCCGCACTTGGACAAAGAACAAGACTGACACAGCAATAAGACTAGAAAGAAAAGAATTGTAGGTATCTTAGACGAAAACCTGCATCTTTCCAGTTAGTGTATATATCCTTTAATTCAAAATGGTGTTGATTGGCAGCAGAAGATATTGGTTGGTACAGGTTGCGAAATGATAAAAGTTTTCACACCTCAGGCATCTGCCATGGAAGAGTGGAGATGGTTTAGAAGGAGGTAGGAAGTAGTTCCTTAATCTAACCACAAGAAGCAGCCACAGATATAAAGTGTTAACGACTTCAATTTCTCATCCTCAGCATATGAGGCCGGATTGCCAGTACACTCCCTCACCATCTCGTCTTTCCATCGAGTGTACAGTCAATGTACTCGTTATAGTGGAGTCTTCTAGGGGGCGCTGGTGCAGTAAAGTTCTTTAAACATTTATCTCCTTTGATGAAATATTGGAATCTTGACAGTTGGGGCTTTTTTAGCGTGCAGCTGTACACGAAATGTGCAGTTCTAAATGGATTTGTGCAGTTGTAGAAGCACTTCCATGCAGTTGAAACTAGCAAAAAAGTTCATGGTCTTCCGTTTGGAAGTAATTTACCATGGCGTCACATTTTTTGGGTTCAGTTGATCCTTCATCGCGTGTGATCGAAAACAATATGCTGGTAAAACATTGATCACAGACAATGCGCAACGCTTTAACAAATTTATTCACACAGTCAACTTGATCTACTTACATGTAAATATCTATTTTACGTGTAAATATCTTTTAACATGTACACAATTTATTTACGTGTACTCAAACACAAACTAACACAGGCAAATTAAACCAATACTCACAAATAACATAAAATGCAATTATAATATTATGGATAAATAAAGATGAAAGTAAAGCTATAGTACAACGAAGACAATGTGATATATTGCTGTATTAGATGACGTTCTTAAATTAAAAATGACTCGCCTGCCCATATTAGCTACCCAATTCATCATCCTCTTCCACCCTACCTCACTCACCGCCCCAATTTTATATATTTACTGTAGCCATCTGCAGGCTATCTAGTTGACCATTAACCTGTATCCAAACCTTAACTGTATCAATTTTGTTTTGACCGAGCAACTAAAAAAAAATTGCTATTGGGAACTTGTTTAATTAGCATGTTGTTGAACTCTCAAGATGACAAATATGATAACACATTAAAAATTACCAGTCAATATCAACTTGCAATGAATTAATTCTGGAGTAATGAACATTTAGTTAAGAACATGTATGCTAAAGGCCGGTGCCTGAATAAAATGTGTAATATAAATTCACTCTGCCTTAATATGTGACCTATCTGGCCAAAAACAGGCTTAAGTGGCATTTTGTACAATTTGAGTGTCATTACATACATGAAACGAGTAAAGTATCTTCTTTAAAATGATACAAATCCTATTGTTCTACCATGTTCCTGTTTAAAGTTATAAGTAAAAATATGGTTCGATCTTTCGAATTACAATTCTGAGAAAAATGCATTTAAAGTTTTAATTTAGTTTTCTATAACTTTGGAATGCACAATTCTTTAGCAAACATGTTCAGAATTGAATGAAATTCGCAACAAATGGTCAGATGGGTCACATATATAATGATATATTATATTAAAGCTCTCAAACAGATCTCTTATAAGTGTGTTATAACGCGATTTGAAAAAGTCTACATAGTTGAAGACTGCAACAAAAAGCGCCAGAACTACAATGGATGCAGTCAAGACATAATACTTTAGAGAAATCAGATTTTAAAAAAAAGTAAATCAAATGGACCAACAGCCAAGCTGTGGTGGGCACACAAGCTGTGGTGGGCACACAACCTGTGGTGGGCACACAATGTTTCGTTTATTAAAAAGTAATTGAGTTGACACAATGCAACTTACTACATGAGTTAGGGATGTCTTGAAGACTACCGGTAAGCTAGATCTGACTCTGCCAGATTCAAGGGGGCAAGGGAACAGAGTTTTTACTGGTTCCTAGAGCTAGCACTACTGATGGTCCGAAAAAGTACACGTGAAATCAAATTACAGTTATCTTTTCTGGCCAACTCAAAGTAATGCAGTCTAGGAACAAAACATTTATGTACTTAACAGTATACATCTATATACATATATAAATGAATAATTGTGTACTTGCACAAAATTAAAAAATATATAATATATATAATTTATATATATATATATAATATATTATATATATAAAACAGAAATGTTCTTAAACAGTGGCAGATGGACTAGTCAGCAGAAAGCCAGACAACACAGACAGCCAGTACAATTCACAGCAGCAGCACAGCTGCTACACATAATCTTAAACTTTCTCTAAGTGAGGCCTGACCCTAAGCCTTAAGAATTACAAGGGAGTCATTGAAATACACATTCTATCTGAATCCAACCAAACAGATCACAAACAGGTCCATCACTTTTTCTGCAAATAAAACTTGTCCACGTCTAACAGGAACTGTGTGTTTGTACGCAGTTCCACCATTGTTCCATTGTTCTCGAGTCTACTTGGGAACATGAATCGGTTCTGCCTACAGAGAAGCGTTCGCCGAGGCCAGCTTGTAGATTTCCTTACCAAGTTGTTCAAGTCTACTGCGATATTCCAAGTCCTGTGGGAAAAAATGAAGCAAAGACAAAAAACGTGAAAGAAACAACATCTGAGAAAGTTTCACAAGTGTTTTGTAGTATAATGATCATTTTAAAGAATAGCAAACATGACAGTCAACCACCAAACATGAACATAACAACTGTAACGGAATCTGACATCTGATTTGATCGTATTTGTCTGATCCATAGAATGAAAAAATATTTAAACTTCTGATTCTGAACAACAAACACTTTTAATTGTGATCAACCTTGCATGGTCAGCCTTGGCAATTGAAAGACATTCACATGAGAAGACCATGTTGTTTACCATGTATCTTTTTACCTAGAATTCATGTAGCAAGCTTTGTCAAATGCCTAACTTTAGTCTGTAAAAATTGATTGCAGTACTGCTACAGATTGGTATTAACCTTGTAATGGCCTTCAGGGACCCCTTTCAGTCCATACAGGGCACCAAACCAGGCAGCAGCGATCGTTCCCGTACTGTCACTATCGCCTCCATGCAGCATTCCACGCAAGCACAACTCAGACCAGGAATCGTTCGAACCAAGAAGGGCGTCGTACCTGTTGATAGAGAAAGCCACTGCAAGATCACTCTATCCAATCATTCTAAAATATTGGAGAAAACCTATAATAGTAAGAATAATAATAATAGCAATAATAATGATAACAATAATAATGATAACAGTAATAATAATGATAACAATGAAAACAATAATAATAATAACAATAATAATAATATCCAAAAAGGAAATTCCATTTATTTACATTATTCTTCGAAATTCTATCATTTCCGCTAACTCCAGAACAGAGGAACTTTTCCTGTAGTTTCTTGTAAAAAAAATCATAATAATGATAATAATAGTAATAATAATAATAACAAGACGATTTGCGTAGTGTAATTACAATGTAATGTAACGAGTGTAATACGTAATGACAGTCCCATGATTAAGATAAGTCTGAGCTGCGATTTCATGACTCCATGCAGTGGGTCCCGAGACATTGAAGGCACAGTTGCCAAACCTTGTAGAAGACCGTGGAACTTATAGTAGACCATAAAAGAGGATCTTAAATTTAACATTACTGCCGTCAATTTAACATACAACAACTTTATCCATTAATGCCCAAATTTCCAACTACATTATTACTCAATTAATGTTGAAGTACCTATCAAATATTTTTTTAAATTGATGTGCTAAGATCCCGGGGCTATATAAATTGAGACGAAATTGGCTTTGAGAACGCACGCAATCATCGGTGCGTCATGTCCAGATGCTCCTCCCCAGCCGTTGAAACTGTACTTCGTGTAGAACTGATCTCTCGCTTTAACGTCAAAGTTTGGTTCGAAATATGGTTCAGTCTCATCGCCTGATATCCGCCTTTCTTCCAAGTATTCATTCCATTTCTTCTCAAAGTAAGGCCTGCAACAGAATGTGAAAAAGAGTCAAAGCTACAATAAAACAAACACATTTTTCATTTTTTCTTGCATAGACTTTTCGCCAGCATAATAAGCCATGTCACAATCTCAGACAGAAGTACTGTTGATGGCAGTAATTTAAAAGAGTTCTACTCTGCACTTCAAATCAAATTCTATAATTTGAAACTGAAAATTAGTCATCAAGGCTGCAAACAAGAAATACAGAGCACTGAGAAAATAAAAACACTTCTCTAGCAAACGAGAACAGCTTCTCGTAACTTCATCAAGTGATTGCACTGTTGAAATGATCAACACCTCACACTTCAAACACACGACTGCGGATTTTTTAGTTTCCTGCCAGATAACTGAATCGGCTTTCAAGTTTAAATGCTCTCAAACCTAATGAATAATTTCGGAAACTAACTTAAACTTCACAGCTTGACTTCTGCTCAGATCGACGTGATGTGATATCACTCTATAGAATTAGATGCTTTACATCTCATACAGTAGCTTTATAGAAGCGAACAGAATCTTTGCGATTCCACTCTTGCCAGGTCCAATGAAGGTAATGGCGATGATGGTAATTGCAAATTTATATAGCGCCACTTCAAGAGATGCTCAAAAGAGGCGCTCACAACCTAACACAATGAAACAACGGCGGAACAAAAAGGTCTAGAAGCAATTAAGGAAGAGCGGCAAGGAGAGGCGGAGAAGATCTTGTCGTCACAGGTTCTTAGGCAGCTTGCTCCAGAAGGATCGACCGACCACTGGAAAACTTCCATGCTGGAAATTGGGAGTCTGGGTTAATGGAACAGCCAGGGCGTCATGCATTACATAGAGGAAAAAATCTGGGAAAGGAAGATGCTCGCTAATTGACTAAACAACCAAGTGCTGCAGGTATGTATGAACACTTTTTTAGCGCCCCTTCAAGATTCCTACTCAGAGGCGCACCCGACAACAGCGCAGACACTGAATCAGAGTTTCATGTCGCAGCGCAACTGCGAGTGAAGGACTAGCTCGAGGTCCGTACGTGGTGGCTTGATGTAGATTTGAACCCGCACCCTACGTTCCAGGGCACCGAACATACACCTACACCACGGCGCCCCACAAGACATTGTAATTAAACTTCTGCCAGGACATATCATCCAACCCGCAATCCACTGTGAGACAACCTTGGGAAACTGCAATTACTTCTGGATCCAAAACCGAATATGCAAGCAGCACAAACGCAGTCAAATAAATAATTGCATAATGCATATACTTCATATAATATTATATCCAAGACACTTAATGTAACTAATGTAACTAGACCTTTAATAGAGAGCACTGTCACAGTATCCAACAAAAGCGCTGTCCTTAACGACCTATGTATAGACAACATACATTTGGCTAAATTTGGCTAAAACTGCGCTAATTAAATCACTAAACAATCGCTGCAAATAACAAACGGCAAAATTTTAACGAACCATGCTTTCACGTTTTCAGCCTTGTCTCGCCCTTCATTTTTGATATAGGTCTTTGCTTTAGGAAGCACTTCATTCACCAGTAGTCTACCCCATGTTACAATCGGTTTCTCTACAAGCACATCATTTCAATTAGCAGTTCTATGCATTCATCATAATTCATCATCACTGCTATTATTAATTCTATTATTTATATTTCTCTGTGGCTGGCCCAGTGACCTGGAATTGCCCATTGGCACCGCGTTTAACACCTTTGGGTCAATCAGCATTCTTCTTTTCACGCTTGAAGACTACCCGCCTGACTGGGGTTGGGCTGGGAGCTCTCCAAGGCATTATATAAAACTGCTGCAACAACAACAAATAATAATAATATTTTATTATTATTTTATTAATTATTCTTCCATGAATAGCACCTATTTCCAGGGACCTTTACTGAAGCACAATTTATTCAACTTAAAGCTCTACTTTTGCCGTGCTGGCATCGAGATTATTGAGAACCTCTGATAAGACCCCTTGAAGAGGTGCTAAAAAATTTATGAATGAATGAATAATAGCAGTAATTGTTAATTTCACAATAACTTTAATTATTTTATCATTGTTATAAGATAAGAATATTCTTTAATGGACCAATTGCTATCCGCATTTTGGTGTACAGGCATGTTATAATAAACAAACGTGTATATAGCATGTATCACCATAGTATTACAATTATCATTGCTTCTGCATTCATTAAATAAACCAATATTTAATTACTAAACATCAATTGACAACAATGAGCAACTAGGCATGAAGGATTTTGTGCACAGTCTCTACATGGCAACTGTCTCGGAGGTCCGCTTAAACCCCACAATCAACTCTGCATCTGAATACAAATAGAGCTAATCTCCCGCAACCGTACTCACTCTGCAAGGCATAACTAGTGAAGAGAGCGGCAGCCAATGCTCCCAGGTAACCAGTCGGAGTATGATGAGTGAGACGGCCAGACTCTACGCTCACCGCGATCAGATCGTCCAGATCTTCTTCTCTAAACAAATCAAACTGTACTGACCATCAAGTGTTTAACGAAAAGGCAAATAATCACATAATCCCAAACTTGGACAAAACACGAACACACTACTGTGCATCATGCACATGGAGCACGGGTCTTTAGTTAACCCTTCATCAAAGGTATAGGATTTCCCCATACCATTTACTACACTTTGGTCGGTAAAGGGTAAAAGGGAAACTCGGAAGACATCAACGAATAATGCAATATCTCACAGATAGTCAGATACGAGTTCTAGTGGTAAGCAGAACTGTCCTGGTTTACGATCTCTTAAGATTCTCAGCACATAAACTTAAACAAACTGTATGCTACTGGAATATATGTTGATTACACACCCTGATGTCAATTCTACAAAAAGTGATCAACACTGTCTGTCTCCATTAACTAGGCAGCACCAGGCGCTCTCACTTGTTGGACACTCTATATGGAATGGACTCCTTCTGCAGCTGCACCAGCTGTGACGGCCCAGCATAACTGCATTTTACAAGTTGCTCATGATGTCTAACCTTTTTTCCTGTGGATGTATTGGGAGCGCCTCTGAGTAGGTTTCTAAAGGGAGCACTATATTAAGTTCTTGAAAAAAATGGCTGTTATTTTTAAGATTAGATTTATGTGTAAAGTCCAACTGAAGTTAGCATAATGCAACGTGCATAACAAATTTGCCTTGCTACAGTAGAGGATAGTATCATACCATCTACAACATCAGCAGACAACTTCGATCAGCAGCTTGTTCAATCATTAAAAAAAATTGTAGCGCACAATTTCTATAGCGCACCTTCAAGAAACCCACTCAAGAGGTGCTCCCAGCCAAACTACGCCAATAAACACTTGATTTCAGTTACGTATAAAAAGAATTGACATTATTTCTAGAGAGTAGACGCATCAGCAACGGAAGTAAATTACAATTGGGCAAAATAAACGCTCAGTGAAATGATGGTTGAGCAGCAGCTTTTCTGAAGAAGCAATTATTCAGAAATATGTTCCAAATTCCATCTGCGTTTTCAATTACTTTTCTGGAAAAATGGTTCTGCAGACGCCATTTTCAAACTAAATTCGACCATCGTCAATTGTAGCAAATGATGCTAACCTCGGATATCGCAGACCAATACATGTTGCTCTCATTGCCGCACCACATCCTCCACCCCTACAAAATAAAAGCCTCATTCAAACAAAAACCGATCACTTCATTTACTGCTACAAAATAGAAAACTCATTCAAACACATACAATTCACTCTGATGAAAAAAATGCAGTAAAATTTATCGTAGTTATAGAGTAGCATTGGAAGTTATAATTATGAAAAACCAACTTATACTGAAATCATTTTGTAAACAGGTCATACTCCAACAATCAGTTTCGCAGCTAAATAAAAAAATCGGCAAAATCGCAATTTTTACCATTACCTTCTTAAATACCTAAAATTAGAAAGATAAAATTAGACTAATTCACAGACCTGTGCTCGATAAAACTGCTAGCATTGAAGCTTAATCCTGAACTAAAAATCCTGAAAAAGGTGCATCATAACCTGGGATTAAAAAGGTGCATCATAACCTGGGATTAAAAGGCAACTTGTGAGTACGATGAGCCTTAAGGTAGCCAGTTGCTTGCATGGTGGTTGGTCCTAAAAGCCAAAAACAAAGCAAAACCTGTCCTGTAATCAATCCAGGCTTATCAATTCAAGACATTAACACGCACACCCTGACATCACTGTTGTGCTCAATGCACAACAGCAATAATATAGAAGTCAAATCAAGAAGCTGGAGCCTTTCCAGGTCAGCAGAAACCTTTGAAAAAACAGAGCACCACATGCACTGTGTTAGAGGTTTCCCAAAATGCAAATGTTTATAAAATAAAATCCTAAATTACAAATACTGCAGACATTCCATTCAGAAGTACTGACAAAACAAACAAATTGATTAATTATTAATTAAAGATTCACATGGAACCAATGAATAGGTTTCATTAATTAAAAATACACATGGAACCTGTCCATCCATAAAATAACAGATGCCAAGAAATTGTGTTTTCGAACCCTCTCCTCTGTTGCAAGTTGTACAATTTGTGGAGCCACTTATGCTCATGCACAAATAAGCTTCATAATACCACACCCCTTACAAAAACAAATATTTAATGTACCATAGGCTATTATTTATTTTTTTCAAGTATCATATTTGATAGTTAAAATCTGCCAACTGTGATGGTTTACTGTATAGATCTGAACAGAATTAAATTATAATGTAACATTGGACAATTATTCTGTCTACAGAATAACAAAGAGATATAAAGAGGCTAATGCGGACATCATAACTAGAAATTGATTCTGTGTACCCAGCAAGAAGTTCTCTTAGGCTGGGCAATATGCACAATACATGCATTGCATACATACATACATACATACAATTATTTAAAAATATTATTGATGGGCTGCGCATACACAAGTACAGAACAAATAGATAGAGTAATAGACAAAACAAAACTGACCCCTCGCCAGAGAGAATAATTCTAGCCTGAAGGGAAAGAAGAATAGACAAAACAGATATAATAGATAGAGCAATAGACAAAACAGATATAATAGATAGAGCAATAGACAAAACAGATATAGCAATAGAACAAAAGATAGAGCAATAGAACAAATAGATACAGCAGTATAACAAAGAGCAGTAAATAGAACAAATATGTATACAGCAGTAGAACAAATAGAGCTACAGCAGCAGAACAAATAGACATAGCAATAGAACAATCAGATTGAGCAACAGATAGAGCAATAGATCAAACAGATAGAGCAATAGATAGAGTAATAGAACAAACAGATCTATAGAGCAATAGATAGAGCAACATAACCGATATAGTAAGCTAGAGCAATAGCTAGTAATCACCCGCTGCTCGTCCGTCCATGTCTTCCATACAATCGACGTACTTCTTCGCAAGGATCTTATACAATTTCACTTTATCCGTTTCGTTACCAAACTGAACCAGAGCTGAAAAGATAAAATAAGTCAAATTAAATGACAATACACTAAAACCTGATGATACAATGTGCTTAAAATAGTCAAGTGGTTGTCATGCCTGACAGTCCAGACTCCAGAGGTCAGGGGTTCAAGTCATTGTCACATCCTTTCGTCTGAGATTTCCACTCCAATTATGACCCTTACAAGTTCAACGATGACGAGTAAATCGGTCAAACACTGTCAGTGAAAATCAGGTGGCAGGCCACTGCATTCATGAAGAGGTTAAGAAAGATGAAATCTCTAGTGTTCAACGGGCACGAGAAATGGCAATAGAACTGTAGAAATAGTATACGGATGAGTCATTCTATTCAAGCAATTAGCTGAGCATAACTACTGTAGTTGAGATTCTTGAATCTATCAGACAGGCCTCTGTAACAGAGATAGGCAGTTTCAAAAGAACATGCAACTGCAGACCTGCTATAAACTTCTTACCTAGAGTTTAATGCAAACAAATAATTTGACAACAGAGGTTCTATCTAATCTAATCCAGTCAAATAGGACATCTTCAAAGCGCCTCGCAAAGCAGAGCTATTCAGAAGTGCTCTCAGGTGACAGGCCCATGAAAAGAGAAAGGTCTTCAAGCAGCGAAAAGATGTGCACAGGTAAATTCCCCACCAAATCCTGCTGTGAATTATTGAAGAAATGTCATTCCACATTGAGGGACACACAATAGCAAAATCCCGATCAATGCTAAAACTATCACTAGTATAAATATAACTAGTAATAGGTGTAGTATATAACGGATCTCATATAAATAAGAAAATAATCAAGGTTAAATGTAACAAACCACGTTACATAAAGCCTGATGTCACGAGTAAACGAAAATTGATCAATTAACTGATTAAAAAACACAACAGATGAATTCAACAGAGCGCAAATAACACATCCCTACATCCAATACAATACAATGCAATACAATGCAATGCAATACAATGCCATGCAATACAATGCAATGCAATACAATGCAATGCAATACAATGCAATACAATGCAATGCAATACAATGCAATGTTGCAACAATTGTCAGCATACCTTCACCAGTTGCCAAGTGCATCACTGTGTCATCGGATACTGGCCACTTTTCTTCTAAAATTCAAAACACAAATTATAACCATAACAACAAATTTCATTGCTTCATATGTAGCAAGTGATCAACATAAAGTAAACAAATTCTAAACAAACTGAAAACAAAGGGATAGAGACCTTTAAGGGATCAAAGTCCTACTAACAGGGTTAACCATGTGTACATAACTAAATAACGACCAGTTTAATGCAAAACGATTAATGTTTATGCAACTTAATTAGTTAAGCAGGACTCAAGAAATTAAAAGCCAACTCATCTAAAAATAAAAATGCAGACACAACATTGCAACCGCTGTTTTCTCGCCTGCGCTAACATAACTCGACTGAATATCAACAAATCCAAGCATAAAAGACTTCACACAAAAAGTTGTGTATGAAAACATTCTCTTCACATATCCTCATCGATCTCTATCACATTCAGATAACTAGAAATATTATCACTGATGAAGACACCCACACTTTGGCTCTTCAATTTAAAAGTACATGTTTTTCCATATAGCAACCTTGACTATGCTGACATTTCAATGAACTGAACAGGTGAGATCCTTTGCCATTACTGTCCAAATGTTTGAATTGGCGCCAAGTCATTTAAGAACCTTGTACTGACTGTGCAAACTTGATATAAATTAAATATCTAAAATAAGACAATGTTCATTTATATGCAAACTAGCACAGAGGCACATGGAACTCGGTGGACTCCTTCAAATCAAAGCCTAAATCTGATCTATTTTCTAAGGTTTATCCCGCAGTTAGCTGTTTGCGTGGTGCCCCTGGAGCGACATGGCCGCATCATGGCGCCATATAAATTATTGTTAATATTATCGACATGAACGCCTACCAACTTAGCTACGTACAGTTAGTTGTGCACTTCATCAGAACAGCAAGACAGTTGAAACAGAACGTAGTAAACAGTACGGGTACTCACTTTTCAAATGAAGTTTCTCCAGACCTCCCAAGTCCTCCAACTCGCGGTGAATGTTCGGCCCGTCGGTGTCGAACTCCCAGCGACCTTTTCGATATCCCAGGGCGTCGCCAACTCCACTCAGCAACATGGATGCCACATATAAGCGATCAGGGCTGGGAGACCTGAAATACGACTTCACACCCTCCACGAATCCTCTGATACCCTGACTGTTTGCAGGCACTGCAGGCGTCTCGTCAAGTTGTTGCTTGCTTTCAGATCCCTGGCTCATGCTTTCGTCATTCGTCATGTCGCTACTTTCCGAATACGAATCGCATTCCTGCTCCATTCCATCTCCTTCCGCTCGGTCACACATCTGTTCGACTTTCTCTCCTGCTTTAATTCAAGAAATATGCAAGATGTCAAAAATCCGTCATTCGTCATCATTCTAATACATTAACACATCCCTACATCCAATACAATACAATGCAATACAATGCAATACAATGCCATGCAATACAATGCAATGCAATACAATGCAATACAATGCAATACAATACAATGCATCACTGCACCACCACGCTTAGGTGTAAATGTATATATCACTTGAAATATGTATGTGCAGTTGTGTGCGTATATACAATATACATGTAGGTTTGAATATACCTGCTAGTTCCTGGCTAGTAACCTTGAAAAGGGGCTATATAAATCTTACGTAAGCACTGATGTGCATGCAGTTTTTCAGTGGTTGGGCCAACCGAAGGACTAACCTCCTTCAGATCTGTAAACTATGCTCTTTTACCTTGTGACTCCGCATGCATACACCTCTTACAAGCAACTGAAAACTGTTTTCATCGCTGAAGTTGGGCTGTGAGCGCCTCTGAGTAGTTAATCTTAAAGGAACGCATTATAAGTACTTTGAATGAAAGAACGAATACATATAAACACATGCACTCATGAACTTACATTATGTAGGTATCAGTAGAACCTATGAATGCATATATAACAGTTGAATCCACTATCATTCAATGTCTTAGTAGTCCAACACAATCCATAGTAACACCTCCCTCTCTTGTCTCCCACCAACCATGATTCTCCCTCCATACATATTAGTTCTGGATAACAATTCTGGCTTGTGAATAAACTAGGACCACTGCTTAGCCTTTAGGTACTATTGTACATTGTGTGTACAAATATTTTAATTTACGATCTAAAAATCTATTCACATACGTACGTTGTATGCATAATTAAACATTTGAATGAATACGCAAATGAAGGCACATAAATGTATGACTGAATGCATGCAATAGTGTGTTAATGTATGCAACAAGCAACTTTCTGCCGGTAACTGTTCAAACTATGTATGGTACTGTCGAGCATAGATGGACAAATTATTCGGGATAAAGTAACTGAATCGGGGCATGAAACTGAATTTCAAATTACAAAATATATGCGAAAATGCAATCAAATAAAAAATTACTCAATTACAAATACGTAGTTCAGAGGTGCTCCCAATACAACAGAAGCACAAACGACATGGGCCTGCAACAGAATAGCTTAGCCCATATTGCTGTCAAATCTAAGTCAAAATTTAGCGGATTCATTGCTGAACTTGATGTGCAGAAAGTCTTACTGGACTAGATTATTGTATTGCATGTTATTGTATTTGAGCATTTGCAAAGCACCTATAGTACGGTGGACCGTTCAGAAGTGCTCCCAGTATGCAAGGCCCCACGAGAGCTATATTGTTGAACAATATCCACAAACATGCAGCACTGCTGTGTAGTTTAGAGGAAACACAGACCTGTAAAAAAGTCTGGCACCTATTAGATGACGAATCATCCGTATTAGACTATAATAGAAGAAAAATCTGGAAAAGTTAAATAATAATAATGTGGCACACATCAATTCTTAGAAATTCTTACAATTTTTACATTTTAACTGAATCAAATACAAGTAAAAAAATTCAGAAAAATAACGAAAATAACAACGAATACACACTTAAAATTCCAACAAACGTAACCAACATGAAAATTGCACAAGAGCAATAATCTAACTAAAGTGAAAATTTTAATATTGCAGGTCTTAAAAGACCAAAGAATTACCAGATTATGACAGAAAGAAAAAGATCGTCTACCAACCTCAAAACAGTAATGAAGAGAAATCAACAATCAAAAGATCGAAATAGAAAACAAAATTCGACATGCATACCGATACAAAGAGACACATCACTAAAACTGGTAGAACTGAGGAGAAAAGACCACACCACTAACACCTAAATAAAGTTCTGAAGAAGGATAGACTACATAGTTAGTCAAAGCTGCAAGTCACGTCTCAACTTACCACTTGCTCATGTAACTATATATATATATATACAGAAAAGAATGTCACATCAGAAACAAGCATATACAACAGACTACTTAATTTACTCATTTTTAAATGGTCAAAATATGTCGGATTTTTCTTACACAGCTAACTTATGTATGCTGCAATGGAAAACACGCTGCTATTTTTAATCACAGCGTGAAAATTCAAAGCAAGTGATGGCCTGGCACTGCGATAATGAGAGTTCTTCTTGCACTGTCCACAAATAAAAGTTCTAATTAAATTTCCAGTACATGTAGTCTTATAGGTGACCAATGACCACATGGAGAATCAGGTCACTTGGGCCACCACAGCTCTCCATCCTTTTGAAGTCACTGTGCACAAACTAAAGCGGTGGGCTAACAATCTGTCCCATTGCTGCAATTGTATACATGCATCCTTCAGACATAGGATCCTTCAAACTCCACGGTCACATTTTCTGGGAATTTCTATACAGCTAGGTAAACAAGCAAAACATGAAATAAGCACACAATTAAATTACCTTAACCACCGGACGGTAATTTACCTTACCTTCTGATCTTACCCTATCTTTAGTTCTCCTCAAGTTACCTTCAATCAACGTACCTTCGTTAGCCTTACCGTACACCAGCTAATCTAAACATCATCTTTCTTACTAAAGCGCAAACCTAGTTTTGCAAGATGTTTCATCTACTCTTCAAGACAAAACAAATACTCACTAGCGAAGTAAGCAGAAGTCAAACAAACCAGGAGTATCAGGCTCAAACCAACACAAACAGTCACACCTAAAACAACCCAAAAAAAGCAAAATATCACTGTTAATAAACCAAAAAATTATCATATTGTCACGGAAAGGCGGGTCATGCAACAGACCTCAAAATTTTAGTGAACCAACAGCAGAACAAGAACAGATCACAATACAGTTCTCAGTTACTACAGGCATACCACAATTGCTACAGGCATACCAAAAGAACGCATTAGTAAAATGCAGATCTAACAAGGTCTGTGATAGGACAAAATTGTCCAAACTGTGCAATTTTACAAACGGATTTATGAACAACATTCACATGAGACATGCTTAAAAGATGCAATTAAATAAGCAAGCAAGTGCAACATATAGCTAAATTGGCTAGTGGGTGGTCTAGGTTTAACAGACAGCTCAAACCAAATTTCTGCATCAATGAACTTCTAATATCAATTAGATAACCATAGAAAGAACCTCTGACTGTAAAGGTGCTATACAAAATTGAAATTACATTTACACAACTACAGTTAAAACTCACATTTATAAGGAAGTCACAGAAAATTTCATAAAGTCAAGTCGACCGAAACACTTATCACACATGGCCCTAAAACAATTTCGCTGCCTGTTTACAAAGACCAACTAAACAGAAAAACTTTCACTTTTGATTTGAAGGCAACGATACTGGCAAGTCCAAACATAAATATATATTACCGACCATCAGAAACCTGCAAATCACATTGATATGTCACATTATAAAATTGTAAATCGATATGAAACAAATCTTACCTGTGTTGTTAGTCCCTCTGCTGAATGAAATAAAAGATCAAAACAATATGAAGCATGCACTAGAATGGTGGTTAGTAACGAACAATCTAATTGCACTATAAAATTCCAGGTCCTTCTGTTTCCTTCAACCTAGACTGCACCCAACAACACATTAGCTGCAAATACTGCAGCTAAAGTGTAATTTCCATCCAAAACCTAGCTTTCCCAAACATATCATTCATCACTGATAATGCCTTCACTTATTTTTCGTATATACTATATACCCGATATTCACAGAATCTGTCCTACGTTTGACTTCAAAACTGCATCTACCATCGCTACATCCATAGTCCATCCTAGACTTGACTACTGCAACTTGCTCTTCCCGACTATAGACACAACCAAAATAAACCACCTTCAAGCAATCCAGAATGCTCTTACTAATGCCATCACAAAACCTCCAAAAAACACGATCAACAAATTCCTGCCTTAAATAACTTCACCAGTCCAAAAATATCTGAATGCATCTCTAAAAACATTACAATCTATGAAGATTTCATCGATGCGTTCAATAAACAATTGATAATTCCTCAAATCAAGAAGCCTTTGGTTCTTGACCTGGACCAAATTTTGACCCTACCCGCCTATCGATTTCGTTTTGAATTAGCACAAGTTTTTGAATAAGCTCTACTAATCTGCAGATCACGTTTAAAGAGAGTGGACTTTAGTTTTGAAAGTAAAACCTGAGGTGTGATAACTAGAGAGACTTTTTTATGGATGATGGCGGGTGAACGACAAAGTCGAAACAACGGAGAATTTACGGAATTTGCGTGGATGATCGTTACACAAGCAATGTGCAGCGTGGATGAATCACAAAACTCAAGAAGATGCGTGACTAGACATCGACAAGGCTGAAAGAAGCAGACAGAGTGTGAGGGTGTGCCTGGATGGTCATGAAGAAAACGGAAAACGAAAATGAGTACTTTGGAAGATAGCACGGGGCTGTTAGTTAATAGGTCACTTAGTGAAAAGTTAGTATCTACTGTAAACAATCCGAAAAATCATAAGAACAAACCACTAAAACATCAAACATTCTCTACAACGTAGAACGATAGCTCATGCCAATAAGGACAGCGGCTTACTGACGATACATATTTTTGTTTTCGGTTTCATAGACCCCGAAAACTTTTCCGCCATCATAATAATAAGAATATGTATATGTACGAACACGCTCACCGATCGATGTTGATGTTATGAACGACGTCATTCGTTCCTTACCAAAGTTCTTTCTTTCGCGATGATTGTTCCAAAACATAGATCTCAAGAAGTCCAAAAGCACAGAATAGATAAAGCGCTTTATTTATTCTGTGGCTTTATTATTTTATTCTGCGGTTTTATTTATTCTGTGACTAGAAGTCTCTGAGTGCTTCTCATTTTTCTTTTCTTCAACAATCCGGCTGACATAGCTTACCGTAACCGGCTAGAGCAAATGAAGTATTTTAATGAACATGAATCAAACCTCTCCTTCGCTTGCACTCTCCTCTGCTGCTTTCCATTCACGACTGAAAACAAAACTATTCAAGCTATCCTATTCAGGCTCCACCCAACTACCACCATCACCGACAACCACCGTAGCATCACGCTATTTCCTCGGCTTGATCTCTCGGATTTTGACCTGGCACCGGAACGAAAAAGACAGCTCTGGCTATTGCCGACTTGATTTGATATAGCGCCGGTGTTCGAATAAGCTGGTCTCCATGACGTAGCTTTTGTTGGCGCTGAGAAATTCTCGAAGATTTACATTACATTACAATCTTATGGCTCGGTTGGAGGACTTGAGATGACTTGTGACCAGCGGTCGAGAGAGTGTATAGGGCCTGGCTATAGGTCGATCTAGTCTGGTTTCGCAAGGGCCACACAACTGAGACCCATGGCCTCTTGCTCCGTCTTCGTTCGGATATAGGCCTAGGCCTATAATGGGCTATTGACAGATCTCAGGCCCTTCTCTCCTTATTTTTTTATGTTAGTGCGACGTTCGATATAATTATTGCTATCGAGTATATGGACCACAATATATATATATATATATATATATATATATATATATATATATATATATATATATATATATATATATATATAGGGTGACACGAAAGTTCGTTCACCGTTTTCAAAATGCGCTATCTCAGTAACGGTTTCATATTTCTCTATAATATGTTGTCAGTGTATACATCAGTCAAATGAAAGATACTGGTACAAATTTGATTATGATCCGGTCCGTGTTCGCCATTATTTGTAAGAAAATGTAAAGGCGACCAGTTTTTGCGGAAAATACTGCGTTCATCAAATTAACCGGCCGAGTGGGTTGGTAGCCCGCTCGCGGCGCCGGCGACCCGGGTTCGATTCCCGGTCGGTCAGAGATTAATTTCTCGGATCTTTACTGCGGGTGGCTCGGTCGCAATATAAACGTGGAGTAGCGGTGGTGAAGGATATCACCCTCAGGGTCGAAGCCATAACACAGCCGCTATATAAATATGCGATTACATTTTACATTTTTTACAAAAAAGAAACAGTGTATACGCCTAGCCTCGTATACAAGCGTGACAAGACACTGTTGTTACCTAGATAGGGCATACACAGACGTTATTAGCGTACAGTGTCTCCTTTCTGCTTAATGACAGCACTCACTCTATCCGGCATAGGAAGAGTACGTTCCGCCTGCTCCACAGATGAAGTTTAGTCCGTCGGTGATGGTTTGGGGTGTGGGATGACTGCCAGGCGTCTCACTAAACTTCACTTCGTGCCAAATTGTACCATACTGAACTCGCAGTACTACATCACCAACATTCTGGAGCAGATTGTGAAGCCAGCTTTCGAGAGAGAAAATGACAACGACAGTGTCATGCAACGAAAGTTGTTTGTTGACAATAACCTATAGAAGTATTTCAAGCAGGATGGCGCACGCTGTCAGCTGTGACGTCAAAGTGGCTAGACGACAAACTCCCGTCACACATGAAGCCGAAGGATTGGCCACCCAACTCTCCGGACCTCTCTCCTATTGAGAACTTGTGGAGTATTTTATCTTTCAGCGTTTATAAAGATCCTGAGCCAAAGAACGATGATCAGCTCAAGCGTCGCCTCCAACGAGCGTGGAAATCGATATATCAGTTGGGATACATCAGAGGCTGATCCAGTCTATGCCGGATAGAGTCAGTGCTGTCATTTAGCAGAAAGGAGACACTGTAGGCCTACGCTAATAACCTACGTCTGTGTAGGCCTATGTCCTATATAGGCAACAGCAGTGTCTTGTCACGCTTGTATACGAGGCTAGGCGTATACACTGTTTCTTTATTGTGTTAATTTGATGAACGCAGTATTTTCCGCAAAAACTGGTCGCCTTTACATTTTCTTACAAATAATGGCGAACACGGACCGGATCATAATCAAATTTGCACCAGTATCTTTCATTTGACTGATGTATACACTGACAAAATATTATAGAGAAATATGAAACCGTTACTGAGATAGCGCATTTTGAAAACGGTGAACGAACTTTCGTGTCACCCTATATATATTAGGGCTGTTGATTTAATCGCGTTTACGCGTGCGATTAACGCGTTAAAAAATTTGCGATTAAAAATTTTAACGCAATTAATCGTGCGCGTTAATTAGATCTGATTAAAATGGAATCAGAGGCAGAAAAACTCGTTTTAAACGGAAGGCTCATGCTTAAAGATAGTGATAATTCTCTGGCAAATATTCCAAAAAAGAATTTGAGTACCGTATTATCGTAGCAATTCGTCGCTCAATTATCACCTGCATGCGAACCAAAACATGCGTTAAACGCTAACGATGAGTCGTCGACATTGGTCGCATTGCATCGTCCACTAAGGTTGTTTCCTCTTTCCTCACCCCGTCAGACGTCAGACTACTTTGGATGAACTCCATGAGATGGCAGGATCAGGTTTACAGAAGGACAACTGAGACGAGGTTTAGCAACAACCGCAAAATCTTGTTAAAAATTGTAACTATAATGAGGTTCAATAGTAGACCTACTATATTGTTAATTAATAAGAGCATCCCTTGAACCGACCAATGCAAATAAACTGGTCTGCCTAAACAATTGGCTGAATAAATAATTAATCTTAATAGTCAGAAAACGGTTGTCTAATTTTACATTTAGGCCTAGCTATGTCATTTTAATTAAAGGTGGCTCAAATGAAAAAACTTTACGGATTCTGAGCAATTGACTGATTTGAAACGTGGTTCAATTCTGTCTGTCATACAAAACTGTTCCAATAAACTAAATTCAGAAATTCAATAGGCCTAAGCCTAAGGTTATTAAATATGTCTGCAATAGAAAGAATGTATTCAGTCATTAAAATTTTATGCTTCAGGGGGTCCTTAGAAATTAGTAATATTAGGCCTAGTAGCCTATATTTGAAGGAAATGTAGCCTATTGCGATTAATTTGCAGTTAATTGCGATTAAAAAAATTAATCGCGCGATTAATTTCGATTAAATTTTTTAATCGAACAACAGCCCTATAATAAGGCTAATATATATATATATATATATCCTCATTATATCCGTCTCTCCACAAAATTAATGGCCCGGGGTAGGAGTGTGGAGATTTTCCTGAAACCTAAATTTCTCGGGTGGCGTATACCGGTAGAGGTCGGAGTGTGGTGGGGTGTTGTGTGGTGGGGTTGTGGCCGGAGCAGATTGAATCCTAAATTTCCCGGGCAACGCCGGGTACCCCAGCCAGTAGAGATATATAGGCTATTCTATATAGTGACTTGACTTGAATGTCATCTAACCGTTCACGTCTTAATCCGTCCAAAACTCAAATCATAATTAGGCCTATGACTTGGAAGTTGGCACAAGGTAACCATGCTAAGGTCATTATTTGGATGATCTTGCTAATGCGCTGCCACATGCAGACAGACTGACGGACGGACGTGTGGACGGACGGACAGACAAACAGATGGATGGATGGACGGATGGATGAATGGATGCATGCCTACTCATAGGAAGCAATTTTTTCTTTAAATAAACAGAAACAACACGAATATCACAGAACAAACAAAGTCCAAACATAAGTCTATTTGTATATATATAGTATGTGTGTTTGTGTTGTGTTTGTGTGTTGAGTTGTGTGTGAGTGTGCGTTTGCGCGTGCGTCCGTGCGTGTGTGCAGTGTGTGCTCTTGTGTGTGTTCGTGCGTGCGTGTGTGCGTGCGAGTGTGAGTATGTATGAAGGACTGTATGGCAATGTAGCCTACGCATGAGTGTGCACGCGGGATGTGTTCTGACATAACCTCAATGTTTCTCGTTTTCTGGCGCATAGGCCTATCTATAGCAACACGTCACGTAACCCTATCAGGCCCCTATGTATATGCCTATGTCTACAATCATTCAACAATCAACATTTAACTGCAGCTATGTATAAATGTTTAATTAATACCAACATTAGACAGTATAAATAATGTCAATAAATAACAAAATTAGACATATCTTTGAGAAGCACAAAAGTTCGCACACGAAGCCCTTTAAACACTGTCGAAAAATCTCTCTTCAGTCTCTCTAGCGTAAACAAACCCAAAGACACGGCATACAGGATCAGTTTGACGTAGCCTAACTAGTGCACACGAAACGATAAGCAAAGAAGCGGACAGACACATTGAAAGTTCAATAAATAATTGTGGTTTGATTGGGATTGTTAAATTCATGCTGAAGATTAGCATATGCTAAAGCAATAGGCCTACGCAAAGAAACACGTCCAAGACTAATTTCCTTGTACTAAGTGACGCACACGTTTCTGATTTAAAAAATTTAACGAGTAGGCCTAAATAGCATTGTGCACCATTTGCTGGATTGAACAGAGGTGGATTCGAGTCTCGATCCACAACGAAGAAATGTAGGCCTAATCAAGATGTACATGTAAGTGACAGCCATGGTAGTTTGTGTGGTTCATCGACAAAAGTGTCTGGTAGTTTTGCACATGCATGCATCAGAAGGTTTAATTATCTCTGCGTAACCGAAACATGGGCGGATTACTTTGAACAAGAGACGCGGCCTTCTCCTCCGCCGTCGCCTCCGCTGAGTCGAGCACCGAAAGTAGTCCATTTGAGGTCAAGAGGTTAGGCAGCTGTAGATACGGCTGGCAAGGTACGTGACCTGTTGGCTCTTGTGTCTGCTCAGAACGAAGATCCTACTCTTGAGAATGCGAGCGTTCTTCAGTCCGTACAGACCGGTATACATCGTTTCCGGTGATGCCGCCCGGTGTTCCGTTGGTAGAGACGCAAACGTGAGACAGAGTTCCTTCGAAGTCCACAAGATGTCGTCCAGAATGGTCAGCCAGTTGATGAGGATCTCTTCGCTCAGTTCGGGCACAAGCAATTTCAGGAGATTGTTCGGCGCCTGTGCAGTGAAAGTGAAGTAATTGCAATTGTAATCGTACATTTATATAGCGCCACTTCAAGAGAACGCCTGAGAGGCGCTCCCGACCTGACACCCGAAGTAACACGTACTGCCATTTAACTCGATCAAACTTACCTCCGAGACCTATATTGTATCTGACCATTTATAAAGCGCTTCTGGCAGCAATAAAGAGCCTTTCAGAAGCGCTCCCATGCAGTGCGTTCAACCCCGAGAAAAAGGCAAGTTTTCAGACGAGAGAAAGACGAGGATACACAATTACACATACACTACTAGTAGTACTAGAGAGGATGGCAGAGCGAACTGATGGGGGAAGCCCATTCCATAGGGAGGGACCAATGCAGGCAAATGATAGCAAAATATATATATATATGCCGCCCTAATTTGGGTATCCAAGGACGTCGTCCCCTACACTCTACTGAAAAGTGAGCCCTTTTAGTTCCACTTGCTGGTACTGCAACCATAAAGAAACGAGCATTCTCTGTGGTTGACCCAGGGGTTTGGAACGTCCTTCCTTTAGAGATACGAATACACCACGGGACCCGACCAAAATCTTCCCTAGTTAAACTCAAAACTGTTCTTTTTGGGTGCGATGGAGTCGGGAGCGCTTCCGAGTATAGTTTCCTATATACATTTCCGAATGAACGAATGAATTTCTGCGTCTACAGACTGACTGATTAATTGATTGATTGTTTAATTGATTGATTGTTTGTTTGATTGATTGACTGACTAATTTATTGATTGATTGATTGATTAATTGATTGATTGATTGATTGATTGATTGTTTGTTTGATTGTTTGATTGATTGAGTGTTTGATTGATTGATTGATTGATTGTTTGTTTGATTGATTGATTGATTGATTGATTGATTGATTGATTGGTGTGTGGCTACGATTACCTTTGCAGCCAGAAGGTGTGGAACCATTGCGGGATTCTTCGAGAGGTTGACTAGGACTCGAAGTGATTCGAGTTTGACGCTGGCATCGTCGCAGTCGATATTGGCGCAGAGTTGGTCCAAGACTGGAGGGAACTGCGGGTGCTTCTCTGATGCCCACGATACGTTGACCAGCGCACGAAGACTGGCCAGACGGACATCAGGGTCAGCCTTCTCCCCAGCCAGGCCGATCAATGATCCTAGGCCGTTCTGCGGAACATATAAGTGCAGGCGACAATATATTTATATATAGGTCTACATATAATATTATATACATGAAAGTCTAATTAGTTAGTTAAGGGAACTTAAGGCCAGTCAGGAATGGCAGAGATTCCTTTCGACACGACTAATAAATTAATAATAAATGCAAACTTTCCTTTTATAGCTTTATGCCCGTCTTAGAAGGAATTAATCAGTTGAGCATGCAGTTGTTGAGTGAGCAGAATTTAATTGCAAGTATCGTCATAACCCAGTCCTCCTTGAGTCATAACCAAAGATTTTCAGAGGCATGTAGGCCTGCATATACATATTGGACCACCTCCTGAATTTATCGGATACCTGGGAGATACCAATAAGGGCTGGAGTGGATGCTCTGTGTTTTCCAATGGTGTTGGCTCAGAATCATCATACGCTGCGCATTCCCTTTAATACATACATGTAGCCTGTCTACATTGTATACCGCGTGTCGCCACCTCGGAAGTGCAGGCTATACCAGAGCACGATGCACAACCCAGTGCTGGAGATGATTTCAGGTGGTAGATGCGGGCTGTTTGGACACTTCGCACGATGTGATGGTGACCAGGAACATGCCAGGACCTTGGAAACATTGACTCCCGGTCTTACAAGAGGATAGAATAGACCAGATTGACGCTTTCTAACACGGACAGTTACGCTAGCTAGTTTAATATGACCTGCATGATGCATCCATTGCACTTTAGGTTTCACTCGGCTTGCTTAGAGGTGCAATATCAAATTAAGATTGATTGATTGATTGGGTGATTGCTTTTCGCAATGGTACGATTGCCATTATGCTTGAAGTAGGCCTATTATAGTAGTATAGTGTTGTAATGGTTTATTTACTGCATTCAAAACTCATTTTATCCGTCATCATCTTCACCTGATCGATTTCAACCAGCTTTGCAGAGTCTTCGTTGGAATTCGTTTCTCCCGTTGGTTCTTCGTTGCCGTTCTTCGCGCTGCTCTTCCTGGCGAACTGCTTCTTCACACAATCGTTATCGTCAGCATCCACGTCATCTTCGTCGTCATCATCTTCTTCGCTGATCAGAGGTTTCCTTTCGAGAACGCAGTCAGGAGTGACATTTAAGAGCGAACTCTGTTTTGTGACGTCGGACGGAGCGGCCAGTTCAGTCCTCTCGTCTGGGGAGTTGAGGACTTTGGTGGATGAGGATGAGACTGGATCGACGAAGTTGTCGTCGAATTCGACCTTTCTTGCGGCCTCGCTGCTGGAGGCGGAGGAGGGTTCGTCCTGGACGGCGTCAGACGATGACCACGGACTCTGAGCGCCGCTGCTGGGTGACTGCGTTGCGTCGAACTTCTTGTTTGTCTTCCACGAGACCTGCTGCGAACTCGTATCAACCTCTACTCTGTCGAGGTTCTTGTTGTCGTCGAGGGGTGGCCAGCGGTGCCGCGATCTTCTAGACTGGTTTTCCACTGCAGCCACACCACCCTCTGATGCAGAGTCTGCCGTAGCCGCAACTGCAGACCCTCGAATCCCACGATCCCTGTTTCGCCTCGACTGTTTGTTTGTGTCCGGAGGCGGAGTTAGGGGAGCCAGAGGCAGCAGGGACTTGGTCGATCGAATGACTACATCTGACGATGTGTTGTCATCAGTGGAGGAGGAGTCAGGCTCGTGCTCAGCGGTCTTTTGTTCACCAGGGCTGCTATTGTTCTGGGATGACGTCACGCTGGCCGCGCAGCTGTCTGCCCAATTAGTACTCGTCTCAGTTGTGTGGTCGGTCTTGTTTCGACCGGTAGATGGCTGCCCTGCTGCTCCATCGACCACATGAGGTCTGTTGTGTGGTCGAAAACTTGCTGCGTGTACGTTAAGCGGCTGTCCCTTACCGATTCCACCACTGCCACTGTGCCTGGATTCCTTGAGACCTTGCTGAGACTCACTCCAAGCGGTCCTGGCTTCATCCCTCCCAGTTGGGCTTGCCAATGGCGATTTGGATCCGGTCTTGCGATTTGTTAGAGAATCAAGATGGAGATCGGATCGGTCGTCTGCTGAACGTCTCACTGGTTCTGGGATGTGGGATTTTCCGATGCGGGGAAATTCCGACGATTTCTGCGGTTCCCTCTCCTTCTCTATGGTCTCTGGAGACGTGGTAAGCTTCTGCAGTTCTACGATTAAAGGTGTAGGTGTCTCTGGTTCTTTCACATCTCTTACTGGATCCTTATTGATAGATTCGTCTGTTGCTTTTAAAGGTGTGGTTGTCTCTGCTTCTTTCACATTTCTTACTGGATCCTTATTTGCAGATGCATCTGTTGCTTTTGTCTCTGCTTCTTTCACATCTTTTGTTGGATTCTTATTGATAGATTCGTCTGTTGCTTTTAAAGGTGTAGTTGTCTCTGCTTCTTTCACATTTCTTACTGGATCCTTATTTGCAGATGCATCTGTTGCTTTTATTGGTTGAAGTGTTGCCGACTGTTGTTCTGCTGCTGTTTCGTTGAACGTCTCGGTCGTTCCTCCAAGCGGGATCTCGTTTGATGTTTCAGACGTTGCTTTTTCAGGTTTCGTCTCGTTTCTATTTGCGCCGGAAGGCTTCTGAACGTTTGGTACGACTGATTTTCTTGTCTCCGAAACCTTTTCCTTTTCCTTTGGCGATTGTTTCTCCGAGTGAACGTTTGATGCTTTTGTTTGCTTGATGGTTGCTGATTTTTGTCCATTATCATCACTGACTGATTTCGGTTCTTTGTCGGTTTTTGATTCTACACTTTTCGTATCTGCTCTTTTTGAACTGGATGGCTTTTGAGCAGTTAATTCTGCGGCTTTTACTGGCGTGCGATGCTCTGATCTTGGTGCTTCTTCAGTTGGCACCTTAGCCCCCTTTCTGCCTGTCTGGGCTTCTGTTGTTGTTGCTGCTGCTGTTGTTGTTCCTGTTGCTGCTGTTGCTATTGTTGCTGCTCGTGGTGCTATTGTCGCTGCTGCTGCTGCTGGTGCTGCTGGTGCTGTTGCTGGTGCTGGTGCTGTTGCTGGTGCTGCTGCTGGTGCTGTTGCTGGTGCTGTTGTTGGTGCTCTTTCATGCCTTGGTTCTGACCCCGTCTCTTGCCCAGTGGTCTTTGTCATCCGTACTTCCTTATTTTCGTTTCTACTTTCATTCTCCGATGTTGTATCTCCCCGTTGCTCGTTTCTTACCGGAGCATCAGCAGTTTTTGCCGGTACACTTGAATCGTCATGGAGCAAAGAATCTTTTGCGTCAACACTCACAGGCACGTCTTTCAAACCTTCCCGCTGGTCAATCTCTGGTGCATTCAAGGCTCCAGAAGCGCTCACGTGCTGAACGCTAGCATTTCTTTGCTGCACCGGATCATCCTCCTTCTTCGTATCCGTTACCTTCTCCTTCAGCTCCTTCCCTTCGCTCACGTGTTCTCCTCCAGTTTTGCAGACGACCTCTTTAGTAAATTCAACTTGATTAAGGACATCATCGGCGAGAGGTGAACTGACCGATGATTTTTTCAATTTCTCTTCTGACGAATCATCTGCAAAATAACAGAGAAATATTCATCAAATTATTTTGCTTATCATCGTTTCATTCGAAAATAAGCAGTTGAGATACTTTCGCACCAAACCCCAACCTCAGGAGGTGAAAGAGTCGCTTGCTCCATTCGATCAGGTTCATTTCTAATGAACGCATGCGCAAGCAGCGCAACTATAAGCAGGCATAAACCTATATAGGCCTAGGCCTATACAACCTAGAGGCTGATAAAGTGCTTTTCAAAGCTATTCAGGGAAATGAACTTCATTCCTTCGTAACCTCTTTCCACTACAACGTGATCCATCATATAACTTTAGAGAAAGGGCTCACAATTTCATCCTCCCCAATAAAGACTCGTTAAACTTTACCCCAAGAATGTTATTCAAAAACATGTATTAACTATTTTGACCATAAGCTTTAAGCAACCATACTGTCAATGTAAACCTACAGCGTTCTGTCTGTTGTTTATTGAATTAAACGAATATACATACATATAGGCTAAGATTTGTTACGAAGATGCTAATATTAGAGTTTTCACCTACGATTACAGATAGGCCTATGCTTTTTTTATAGGAAATACAGTGTTCGTCAGTGTGTACGCCTGTACCAAGTACGATGCCTCTACACAGAGTCTACTGGTCTGAGGCACGTGTACACAAATAACTTGCCAAGAGCCTGAGGTCGCTATACGGAGTCCGACGATCCTGTATCTGCTAGATGGCAAGAAATGCCATTCTGCAAAAAGATCGATGTAACCCACATGGTTTTATGTGGTAGGATGCATCCGGGTTAGGAAAGCAAGATATAGTCAGTAAGTGTCATTGAGGCTATAGTAAAGTACAGGTAATGACATGGTGGCATATATAAATTATGTATTATATATACAGAGAGAGAGAGAAAGAGGAGAGAGACAGACAGACAGACAGACAGAGCATTTAGATGTGAACAGGTAAGGCAGAAGTCGGTTGCTGCTCTTTGGGGGCGATACTTTGGTCTAGAAAATGTGCTGCCGATTTCTGCTTCCTTCCATCACCTATCCTCTTGACTAGGTCAGTCTGGAAAAAGTCATTGGAAAACGCTGAGACCATACTTGAGGGAAACATAGAGAGAAGGCCAGAGAGGAGGGCCAGGAGAAATGGAACTATGGAAGGGGAGGGACACATAGATAGAGAGACAGACTCGAAGCAGCGTGGGCTTCGTCAGGCAGCGTGCAGCTCATGCGCAATATATTGGCCTTTATTTTTCCAGCCATTGAGGCTGCACTACAGCATCACTTGCACACCAGCTGCAGCAGCTCCTCCTGAACCTGCTTAGGAACGCTCCTCTCATCAGCAGCCGCAGACCATGTGATGCTATTTTCGATCACAGATTAGAAAAGAAGTCGAGATCACGTCTACAGTCTACACAGTACACACACAAACTCGCACGCACGCGCACGCACGCGCACACACGCACGCACACACGCACGCACACAACAGGGTCATACTCTACTCGAAACCATCAAATCCAAATTGCATCATTGCATGCATATATATATATATAATTATATATATAAACACGAGTCATTAGAAAGGTATATATATATATATATATATATATATATATATATATATATATCTATGGGCCGAAAGTTGTTCCTTCAGTTCCGCGAAGCCCGAGTCGGCCACATGCAAAGGTGCAACGTTGCCCTACAAAGTTTTCTATGCGATTTGAGCTTCATGTCACGTGCTTATAACGTCTTCACTTTCAAGAGAATGGAGACCAACCACTGTTGACGGGTGCCTTTAAACTTAAAAGCTCCAGGCTCATATGATACACGCATGCATGCGTACATGCATGCATACATACATAATTACATACGTACATACGTACATTATACATACGCACACACGTACAGATTACAGACGTACATACGTGCATACGTACAGGCGTACAGGCGTACAGGCGTACATACGTACATACATACATACGTGCATGCGTACATTATACATACGTACAGACTACAGACGTACGTATACGTACATACGTACAGACGCACAGACATACGTACAAACGTGCCAAACTTTTAAACGCAACGCATTGGTCATGCACGTGCCATTAATATCTAGGTTGGAGTGGAAGCTGCACATGCGCAGCTCGATCGCACGCTCAGATTATTTCAACTAATTCTAAAGTAAATCGTGGTGGAATCTCGAGGCCTCTCTACCTGTTTCTTGTTGCGTCGCCTTCCTGTATTTTCGCAGCAGATAGTATCCAACGAAGAAGCAGGCACCAGAGATGAGTCCGAAAGATGCTAGCGAAAGCAATTTTATCCTCCCATTCGCAGCAGCCGCCGAACTCGGTGCCATATTGTTCGACACTTCGTATAGTATAGTGACTATAGTCTATAGTCAGGCACTTCTACGCAAAAGTCCTACTACGCAGTGAATGCACAGAGTTACCAGAACTATATGGGTAACGGTGTTCGCGCGGCGGATATATAAATCCAGATACTGGAGCACTTGTGCACCGAGCGTCTACAATCACAGCTCTCTCTCTCTCTCTCTCTCTCTCTCTCTCTCTCTCTCTCTCTCTCTCTCTCTCTCTCTCTCTCTCTGTCTGTCTGTCTCTGTCTCTGTCTCTGTCTCTGTCTCTCTCTCTGTCTCTCTCTCTCCAATAATAGCGGTGTAAAACAGATTACCAGTCAGTCTGCACTGGTATACACCGCTGTCCGCAAGCAGCCAGCTGTTTGCGATCGGCGGGGGTCGTCCATATTTAACACAGTTCATCTCCTGTGCACAGCGCTGTTGTTTGTTGATCGACAGAAATTTCCTCCCACTTCAGCTGACGGCTCTTGTTGCCGTCCTGCGCGCGAGAGGAGCAAGCTGTCCGAATATTATCGATAGGCCGCTCTGGAACTTGGATCCCGCTCGATCCATGGGCGGAGACCTTGGCGGAGACTTGGGGGGACGGAAAGACGCGAGATTTTTTGGCGGACGAACGGCCGAGTGTCGCGGAAAAATTTCCATCTTTTGTCGGCCAAAAATTTCTGGTCGCCGGCGAAATCTCGGAAATATTTCTATTTTCGCCGCCAAAAAAGTGGATGACTTTTTTTTAGTCATCCGGCCAAATCTTGCTGAAATATTTCTATTTTCGCGCCAAAAAAAGTTGATGACCTTTTTTTTTAGTCTTGACGCTCAATGATTTGGGGGGGGGGGGACAAATGCATGGGCCGTCCCCCAACACCTATATTGGGGGGACCGTCCTCCCTGTCCCCCCGCTAGGTATCCGCCCATGGCTCGATCCTCTCTGCCTGTGAGTCAGCCACAGAGAGAGACGTACGCTGTTAAAACTGATCAATCTCGGCTGATGGTAAAGAGTTCGCCATTTTCATAACTGTGCCACATTGCATCTACCTGTTTTCGATCCGCTTCAGTCGTTCTTCGAGCATTATTATTATGAAATGTAGGCTATAGGTCTAACAAGCATGTCATTTGGTTGGAAGTTCTTGGGGGGGGGTCTAAGCCCGAAAAATGATACCATTTACACGGTAAAAAACATGAACCTGGAGCTTCTTGGGGGACTTAACCCTCCCCCTAGCCCCTGATAATCTCCGCCCATGCTAACAAGGATATAATTCGCACAGCAAAATTAGTTAAACACATGTTTTGTAGCTGCACCGCTGCAGTATGGTTATGGCTGTATGGATTGTCCCTGGAAAATCCGTACGGAATATCACCATATATCAATGATCTCGACACACTACATTGTGAGAATTGCTGTGGATGGGGTAGAGAGGGTTTAGGGCCTCGTAGTAAAGTCTTCTTTCACACCTCGACTGTGGGGCAGAAAAATATATGCGTAAGTGATAAGCTTACTTATAAGCGCGAGACAAATTTGCGCCAACCGTTTTCAACAGCAAATTAGGCTACAATTCATATTAGAATATTATAGTCAGGCAAAGTAGGCCTGCATAATGAGTATATATCACAACGTTATATATGTAGCAGGGGTAAATAATATTATCTGTGCATAATTTTGGGGACAAATTTTGAGGGCATTTTTGCATTTTTATGGGGGAACAGATGTCGATTATACTTGCCTCATCGTAGAAGCAACTGCATATCTTGGAACGACTCTGTACTCTGTACTGGAGGCGCTTTATAAATGACTAAATTGGCTACGATTCAATACAATGTACAATAATGAATTTATTCAGTCGCCCATTTGAAGCTTTAACCGATTGAGGTTAATTGTCAGAAATATTATACTTTAAAAGGATGCATTGTAAACCTTGCATAATAGGCCTAAAATTACCAACCTGGCCCTAAAAGTAGCCGATCCCCAAGGTATTTGCCCTTCTGCCTCTTCTCCACGTGTATTCGCACAAGAACAGAAACTCTGCTTTTGTGGAGAGTCATAGTGTTACGCGCGGGGGCGCTAGCTGTCCGTAACTATTTCCTGCCCAATTAATGGGTTCCACAGCTGTGCGCTCCCCTGGGCGTTGTTGAGGGAGTCTGGGTCCCAGATCAAGGGTTTCCTGGTCGGTAAGGGGCCCCACCCTTCCCTGTAGGGTTTCCTTATTGTCAATGGTGGCCGGTTCAAGTCCTAACCTAGGGTGTGAGCTTCTCTGGTAACCTTCCTCAGGATGGGCCGGTATCGGACATAATGTGCGCGGTGTCTGTTGAGAGCACAACAGCCCCTGTGATAGGGTGCTTATCTGGATTCGATCCCTCAACATTTCCCCTAGCTCCACTACCCGCTACACTTTCAGTTAGGGACTTAACTCTTGCCTCATTCTCTTCCTGGCGAGAATTCAGTCTGTCCTGTTGTACAGAAACCTGGCCTAATTCATCGGTTAAACTGGTTAGAATATCAGCCTGGCGCTCCATAAATTGTTCTATAGTTGCCATTTGTCGGTATATTAAAACCAGGTCAGGGTTTGCTGAATGGTCAGTCGTTCCCATATCAACCGTTTCTTCAGGACATCTCCTGTCCTCCTCGTGTCCTGTTTCCATCTGTAGTACCCCGTCTGAGTCACTGTCCGAGTCCATCGGGTTTTAATAGCAATAATTAATACACAGTTTCCTTATTTAAGCGTTATTTATTTTACAATTAATCGGGTGACTGTCCGTCGCTCATTATCAATTATTTGTACAGTAGTAGAAACGAAATCAATAGTAATGAGTCGCTATCAAGGTCTTCTAAATACTAACTATGCTCCTTTACTAATCTAAGATTTATTCTCCCAGTTCACAGACTGAGTAGATTCAATTAAACAGCGTCAAAATTAGCAATGCAAGTTTTATCGATTCACACTTAATTCTGGTTCGAGCTCAATAGGTTAGCATGGCTATACTTCCCTGTTCCATTGATATATTCAAGACAGCCGATTCACGTTTCCCGTCTTGTAAGATTTATTGTGTCTTCAGCCAACGTCACAATTTCTTCCATAAAATTTCGATTATTCGTTTAATCGGTGCCCGAAACGATTCACCATCATTTATCGACAAACCAATTACCAAGGAACCTTGTCCTCCTGGTTCTGGAAACTTGCCGGAGCCGGATCTGTATAATTTTACCACAATTTAAGAAATCGATCGACATAGATGTCACCCGTTCAATTTCCTTGTCCAGACTGACAGTTTGCGCGTTAATTTTGCCTAAGAAGACCGCTTCTTGGCGCCTAAAACATCGCGTGATGTCCAACCAATCAGAAATCGCAGGTGGTGGAATATTCCATTGGTAAATGCATGGGGAAGCTAAAAATAGCGATGACCGCATCGATTTGCGCTAAGCATAGCACCCATGAATTCGCAATAGAAATAGCGGCCTTACTTAAGTAAATAAGTAAGGTAGCCAGTAGCAACCTGGTTCGCTACAATAGGGCCTAATAATATGCTTATCATAAGTGCACGACATCAATAATTGTTCCGATTTTGGGGGCAGAAGTAAAATCTGCCCCCCGCCCACTGCTGAATTCCCTCATACGACTATGGATCCAACTGAAAAAGTCCCGTCGCCATGGCATGATAGAAACTGGTCTATAATATATAATTATGAGTTCATACGGGTCGTCCGAAGTCCGAACTCCATTGGAGGAAGGAAAAATAAGATGAAGAGCCCATGAAAATATGACGAATGATCCCGAGAAGACTCAATCCGAAGAATGCAGGAGTTGGGGCCAATCAGAGGCTGAAGGAAGGCAAATAGACATGCAATGCATGCATGTAGGTCTATCAAAAGGCGCAGGGGCAACGCGCATCAGTTGTTGCGTATACACGTGCATGCATGTGAAGACTGAAGCGTGTGCACTTCATAAGCTTCTCATCTTCAGTCGTTCGTCAGTTTCACATCGCCTTCAGATTGTTTAGGAGCACCTAGAAGAGTATTGAGGCTCTATACATAAACAAGAAAGCGGAGATCAATTATAGCTCAAACGAGTCTTTTCATCACTGGGAGAACCGCAGATGTTAGTATGATGCACTGCTTACAGAAAATAGCGATCTTATCATAATATTATTAGGCTACATTTATAATATCAGTGGCGGCGCAAGGATTTCAGTTGGGGGGGGGGGGGCTGAAGCCTCGCGGAGGAAATTTCCCATTTTCATCCGCGAAAATTTACTGACGACCTTTTTTAGTCGTCGGCCGAAAATAGTGAAAAATTCGTGTAAATTTAAATGTAAAAAATCGGATGGCCCTTTTTGGGGGGAGCTGAGCCTCTTATAGCGGGGCTTAGCCCCCCCTAACCCCTCTAGCGCCGCCACTGTCTAATATTATATTATACTATATTCGTCGAATCGTCGTGTTTTAAATGATAGGAATATGCGTGCATGTGCACTTGTTATATGGCGCCAATTCAAGACCTATACTATATATATATAGGCTACTCAAACGCGCTCCCGAGTCCCGACTACAGCTCGGACACTGAATCGGAGTTTCACGCCGAGGCGTTGAGCAATTGCGAGTGAAGGACTTGCCCAAGGTCCCTGTACGAGGCGGCTTGAGGTGGATTCGATTCTGCAACCATCCTGCTGCAAGACTACGAACGTACCCACTACACCACAAAGTGATCGGAGAATACGTTTGATAAGCTAGCAAAATGTTAGGTTCCCGGACAATTCGAAGCCGGACAATTCGGAGCGGACAATTCAGAGCGAACAAGTCGGAGCGGACAATTCAATTTGGAGCGAACAATGCGGAGCGGACAATTCGGAGCGGACAATTTGGAGCGGACAATTGGGAGTCGAAAAATTCGGAGTTGGACAGCAGCGGACAATGCGGAGCGGCCGAAATTATTTCCATCAATAGATCTTAGTCTATTTATGCGACATTGCAACTGCTTCCATGAATCCAACTTCTATTGAAGCAAGAATTATTTCCATCAATCAAACTTCTATTAAGCAGCAACATTTTCATCAATCCATCTTCTATTTAAGCAAAAATATTTTCATCAATCCAACCTCTATAAAGTTCTGTTTAAGCAAAAATATTTTCATCAATCAGGGGTTTTTGGGTGTTTTATGGCCTGGTCGGATGCCCTTTCTGACACCAACCCAACACTATCAATAAAAAGCGAATAGAGTAACAAATTAAAGGGAATAAAGTAAGAAAAACAATTGTTACTATAAGCAATTCTTTTTTTATTTATTTAAGTGGATAAATAACCTATCAAAAAAACTTTTTCCTAGGCCAATGGGAGGCTTAACCCCCGAAACCTCTTGTCTACGCCACTGCCTATACGCCTCATTAGGTTGTTGATATGAGAGATACAATACATAGATTGAACTTTTTGGGCCACGGAACCCTTCGTGTCATAATAGTTTCTTGCGGAACCCCAATATCAACTAAACAAACTGAAGCATGCATAACGCCTAGGAAGCATACTAATATGGGCTACTTAGGCCTACCAAAACACTATTTTGTAGAAAGTTTTCTTCTCTTATCTGATAACTGTTTTGAAAATCATGACTCGTGTATCACAATGCAGAGAGTATAGCGCACATGAAGTCTAGAATACGAACAGCCCTTTTCTTCTTCTTATATATATTCGTTTAATGTGAAAAAAAAACAGGTTGACAAGACCGCAACTCAGTAACATGAAAGGGAGCATTACGGGTTACACAGTCGCTTGTTGAGAAGGCACTTATAGAGGGCTCTTGGAATAAAGTTTTTATCGTCCTTCGGTGGCAACTCAAAGTTATGCGGACGTGGTCGAAGGCAGTATTGACGCTGAATATATAATCGGAGGAAACAAGGTCCTCAGCACATGAAACGGATTTTTTACTGCACACTCTAATAGGCTATCGTCGGTTTCCTTAGCCAAGTCCGATACGCTTGGAGGGTAATGCATTTTTCTTCTTTCTTCTTATGCATTTTTTCTTCTATTGGCTTGACACCTGAGAGCTGGATTCTTATTGTCTGCTGTTACAGTAGATCTTTGGTAGGTCTATCATTTAAATCAAGAAGAGCGGCCTAGAACCCAAGTTTACAATACAGTCACTAAATTTTGGTAAATTTTTACACCAACTAATGAAATTATTATTTGTCACAACTGCGCAGTACGATAATTTGACTCAATTGGCGGTAAGCCTACTTTTTAAAGCTGTCGCGTTTAGGCCTAATCGAGTAATCGTGCTCAGATAAACTTCGTCTGGATAACTTAACAAAAATCCTACGTACGTCTCAGCAGTGATCGTTGTCTATAAATTATAGCCTAACTGGATTTTTAATGGGCAATGAAAGCTCGGATAGTCACTCAATGGGCGAGGACAAAACACAAAAGTCGATTGACTGTAGTTTCAAACTGCCAGTGCATTTTCACACAAATTTCTATTATTATAAATTTAGAACTTTTCGTGGAACCCCTACGCTCGCTCCGCGGAACCCTTCGCGGAACCCACTTTGGGAAACGCTGGTCTAATGAAACGCTGAATAGCTCGTTCTTAGTTGTATCAATGTCTCATGCATCATCATTTTTGTTGTCGTCATCATAATCATCATGATCATCATCATGATCATCATCATGATCATCATCATGATCATCATGATCATCATGATCATCATGATCATCATCATCATCATCATCATCATCGTCATCGTCGTCGTCATCGTCATCATCATCATCAGCATCATCATCATCATCATCATCATCAATTAAAGGCGTCGACACGGATTTCATGAGTTGAAGACAGTTTTCCTATTCATGGTTTTTGGTCTTTATATTGAATCATTCTGCCACAAATCATATTTGACTTTTAACTCACCACACTTGGGCCAATGATTTCTGTGTCCTGATTATTACTAGTTTGCCAATTCTATTTAAGCGTCGTTTGTGTCAGCTGAAATTGAAAGGGAATTGACCTATTGGGAAAAGGAGCAGGTAGCCTAAGGGAAGTCTTTAACCCAGTTTACATCTGGAAACTGCAGAGTTGAATCGCTAATTATACCGATCTACAAAAGCGCGATGAGCAGAGGAGACAAGCGTCTAAGTTGGGGGTGACGTTTTTTCAGCATGGACATCAAAGTGTTAAATTGCTAAGCTACAGCCTCATGAGAGGCAACAAACGTGTTAAGTGTTTAGCAGCTTCATTTTCTCGGCCTCAGTCTTCCCTAGATAATGTCTTTCCACTACAGTGCATACGCACTATGTATGTAGACTACTCGTTAAAGCTGAGGTGGCTAACGAGGGGTGAAGTGAAACAGAAATTACAGAATCCCATAATTATAGTCTTCTTAGAACCCTCCCCCCATAGTGAGCACCTCAACTCCACATTCAGTGTTTAGTCAAGTCCCCCTGCTTGAGGGGATTCAGGCTTCTGGGGTCGGGAAAAATGGTCGTTTTGGACGGATTGGTGGGCGGGCGTGAATCATCGTCCAACCGTCAAGTTATTCTTATACTGCAGAAATCTGAAAACCAATTTTCGCCCATGGCATGGAATTGAATAGCAAAGGTGTTGACGAATGAATTAGATAGGGGGAGGGGCGCAGGTGATGCAGAAATGAGAAAACAAATGTTTTTCCAGGCATGCATGGGATTGAATATTCATAGTGTTGGTGGTCGACTTGACAGGGGAAGGGATGGCGATGGAAACAGATTGTCACTCTCGTATGGAATTGAATTGTCAAAGCGTTGATGGGACCCGGAAAAAATCGTGAAATATTTGTCGGTATGAAGTGAAATCTTCATCCTCCGCCACCCAAGTCTCAACGTCCGCCCCCTTCCAATCTCGCCACCCCACGCCCCGTTTCCCCATCTCATCATCTCATCATTTCTCGTGAATTAGTAATTAGTAATAATTGCAATCAGGTTCTGTCTGTCTGTCTGTATGTCTGTCTGTCTGTCTGTCTCTCTCTCTGTTCCTCTCAGTGCATCTTCTGTACGTCTGTCTGTCTCTCTGTCTGTCTCTCTGTCTGTCCGTGTCCGTCTGTTTATGTATGCGTCTGCGCGTGTGGCTGTCTGTCGGTCCATCTCTCCCACTGCATGTCTGTGACTGTGCGTCTCTGTGTGTCTGTATACCTACATCTGTCTCTCTGTAGACGTACATCTGTCTTTTTGTCTTTTTGTCTTTTTGTCTGTCTGTCTGTCTGCCTGCCTGCCTGTCTGTCTGTCCGTCTGTCTGCCCATCTGTCTATTTGCCTGTGTGACTGTCTGTCTGTCTGCCTGCCTGTCTGTCTGTCTTTCAGTCTATCTGTCTGTTTCACAGTCTGTCTGTCTGTCTGTGTGTCTGTATGTCTGTTTCACTCTGTCTGTCTGTCTATCTGTCTGTCTGTCTGCCTGTCTATCTGTCTGTTTCACTCTGTCTGTCTGTCTGTCTGTCTGTCTGTCTGTCTATATGTTTCACTCTGTACGTTTGCTTTCATATGATGATGGGAACGTGACTATGTGAATGTGTGAAAAGAATAGGAGTCATGTCATTGGACGGAGTCTGGCGTTTCCTCCCTTCCATCCTATTCGCTTCCGTCATCATCCTAGCGGAAATGGAATCCATCCGCTGTCGTCGCATCTCCGTGCTGCTGTCACCATCCTCTGCAGCCAACGAAGATGAATCAGAGGATGCCGCTGCCGTGGCCGTTGCCATTGTCGATGATTCAGTCATCCGTGACTTCGCTGCCAAACTGTTGGCCGACTTATATGGATTGAATCTAATCCGGAAAGACAAATACGGCTCCATGCAAGGTGAATTAGTTAGTTTTCCACAAGGTGTGTGTGTGTGTGTGTGTGTGTGTGTGTGTGTGTGTGTGTGTGTGTGTGTGTGTGTGTGTGTGTGTGTGTGTGTGTGTGCTGCATGGCGTACGTAGCATATAGGCATCGACAACCGACCAATGCAATGTTGCGCTAATACTAATAATACCACAACAAATGTCAATAGTAATAATGATGAAATAACATTATAATATTTATTCATTTTTCATATGAAGACGATACTGGTATAGTGGTGGTGGTGGGTGGTGGTGGTGGTGATGGTGATGATGACGATGACGATGATGACGACGACTATGAAGATAGAGTTACTGCATGTGGATGAGGCATGGAATTCTATTTGCGAGAAGGTAAAATAGATGAGCTTACATGTGGGCCACATGCATCTATTTTACCTGTCTCGTAGCTAAATTGATCCATCGATCGATGGACAGACAGACAGGCAGAGTGGCAGACAGACAGATGATGAAAAGTTATTAAAAGATATTGTGCTTTTGTATCCCTACGTATTATTCTAAGTCACAGAAAAATGAATTTTTATTTTAAATTTTGTAGATTTGAGTGAAGACCGCGACTCCAATGAAGAAGCTTTGACTGAAAAGAAGAGATTCTCGGAGTTTCTTGGCGGCAAAAGGACCGGCCTCATCTCAGATTCTTCGACAAGAGACATGCGCCGCTTCTCAGCGTCGGCGACGACCATGGATGACGCCAACGACGACGACAATATGGCTGCGACCACGACCTCTGAAGCGGGCGATAAAAGAAGATTTTCAGAATTTATCAGGAAATACAAAAGATTCTCGGAATTTCTTGGTGGAAAATGAAGGGCAACGCAACCAAACGTTCCAAAATTTATTTGTGTGCAAGTAGACATCATGGATTATCATTAGCCTGCGCCACAAGAATGATATAATAAATATGCCCTAATCCTATATACATGTACATATTAGTCATCTGCAGATACACAGCTGTAGTGTATAGACTATATGCCTACGCCCGATTGATAGGGAGTATACAATTACATACTTGGACGCACTAGAAGCAGCTTATTTCTGCCACTCAGAAGTCAGCACGGTCCTGATCGAATTGTTGACCAAATTGTTGTATCTATTCAGTTGCTCATTTGATTTGAAGTTTAGGCCTAAACTGAGTGTAGTTCAGTGTCAAGAATATTATACTGTAAAAGGCACACATAAGAAACTTTGCACAAAAACTACCAAAACTGCACCCCTAAAAGTAAAAGTAGCCGGACCCCAGGGGATTGCCCCTTCTCCCAGGATGAACAGAAACTCTGCTTTTATAGCAAGACATAGGCCTATAATAATTATATCCCTATAGTTAGGCTAGTTATAAGCAGTGGTGTAGTCCTAAAAAATGAAGTGGGGGGACGCCTGGAAATTGAAGTGGGGGGACGCCATGGAAATTGAACTAGAAACTGTAACAAAAAGTGCAATCTTGCAAGAATTTTCAAAAAAGTGGGGGGACGGCGTCCCCCCGCGTCCCCGCTCCACTACACCACTGGTTATAAGCATATCTATAGGCGTACGGGAGATTTCAGCAGTGGGGGGGGGGGGCGAAGATTTAACTTCTGCCCGAAAAATAAATCCTGAAATCTCGTTGAAAATACAACTTTTCCCAGAAAAAAGTTGACTTTTTTTAGTCATTTCCCGGTCTGCTTGCCCAAAAAACAGACTTGCCCGAAATTGCCCGAAAAGTTGACGACTTTTTTGTCATTTCCCTGGTCTGCTTGCCAAAAAAAACAGTTTTGCCCGAAATTTGGGGAGCATTTGGCCCCTGTACTCCCGCCGCGTACGCCTATGGTTATAGGTGCACGACGTCAATTATTCCGGATTTATTTTTTCAGGTAGAAGTAAAATATTACCGGTAGCGGCGCTAGGGGGAGGCTGCGGGGGCTAGGCCCCCCTAAAAAAGTCGATCCATTTTTTTCATGTAAAAATGAAATATTTGCACGATTCGCCCCCTTTAGCCCCCCCCCCAAAACCCCGTAATGGTACGCATAAGGTTTGCCAGACAGTCCCCCCTGTCCCCCCCCCCTAGGTCTCCGCCCATGTTTGGCGGATATGAAAAAGGACCATTTTCCAAGATTTCGACCAAATGACTTTAAAAAAGGTCGTCAGTAATTTTGACGACTGAAATCGGAAAATTTTCTCACGCAAATTCAGCCCCCCAAAGCTAAAATCCTGGCGCCGCCACTGAATATTGCCCCCACCCCACTATTGAAATGTCCCTTACGCCTACTAGCATGCGAGTTTATATATACATGTACATGTATATACCACAGTGACTGGTAGAGTTGGGAAGATTTTGTCCATGTCTTGCCACTCCTCAGTCCTCACGTGAACGATGCGTAGGATGTGACCCTGCGGTCTGCAGAGCCCTTCTAATAGAAGAAGGCTCTGGATGTGACCATCGACTCAATTATACGTCGTCGATGGATGTGGCAGTACCCGACTCTAGTCTAGGCTATATGCCCACGTGACCCACGTCTCCTATAAGCCGCCCACTGGCTTAGGCCTACTCATCCATCAGAACTGGAGTATAGCCTCGGGTATACGTAGGCCTACTCCACCATCACTAGCACCCACGCCCCACAGTGGCGGCGCCAGGATTTCTGTTTTGGGGGGGCTAAAGGGGTAAATCGTCCAATTTTTTTATTTTTATATGGTAAAAAATGGATGGCCTTTTTAGGGGAGGCTTAGCCCCCTAGCCCCCCCCCCCTAGCGCCGCCACTGACGCCCATGGCAATTGCGGCCGTCTTGGAAACCGGCTGCGCATCGCTTTTTCGCAACTCTTATCCTGATTTCTCCTCTTCTCCTCACATGATGGGAATCACATCCCTTGTCATTTCAACTCTAAACACCATCGGCCGCCTTATATGCCTTTAGATGTCCGTCTGTATGCCTGCCTGTCTGCCTGTCTGCCTGCCTGCCTGCAGTGGCGGCGCCAGGATTTCAGTTGGGGGGGGGGCTGGATCATCGCGGGGGAAATTTTCCATTCTCATCCGCCAAAATGTCTGACGACCCTTTTTTGATCTTTTTAGGGGACTTAGCCCCGGGTTGCCTTTTATAAGAGGGGCCTAAATTAGCCCCTATACCCCCTAGCGCCGCCACTGCCTGCCTGCCTGCCTGCCTGCCTGCCTGCCTGCCTGCCTGCCTGCCTGCCTGCCTGCCTGCCTGCCTGCCTGCCTGCCTGCCTGCCTGCCTGCCTGCCTGCCTGACTCTCCGGATCTTGTCCCGCTGCCTATAGATTTGTTTTGCCTAAGCGTGAATAAGCTGGTTCCCGCGACCTCACTTTCATGGGCGCTGTAGAAATATCGAGATTACGACTATAGCTATGATTACAATTACGATTACGAATGCTGCATGGATGCAGATAAGCCAAAGTGAGGCAATAATTGTTAATTCACGCAACCCTTGAAAGCCTTCACTGGACATTGGACACATCATCACTGGCCATTGGACACATCATCACTGGACATTGGACACATCATCACTGGACATTCGACACATCATCACTATTCCAATGGATCTCGGTAGCTCTTCAACGAAGTAAAGACATTGCCATCAATCTCTGAGCCATGAATGGATCTGCTGAAACAACACACAGGCCTGGCCTACCTAAGAATTATTGACCTAGTGCATGGTTAATGATCAAATTGAAAATGGCTATGATGATGATGATGGTGAATTGGTGATGATAATGACAATAATTCAAAAAATAGTAATGATAGGCTAGTAATACTGGTACGTATGATAACAATAGGCCTATCGACTTTTAAATGACAGTATCCAAGTTTAGCCAAGGCAATGCCACTCAGGAAACAAGATACAAAAATATGTGGATGATACTTACCTGCTGATTCCATCCCCTCAAATAGTGTTACCATCTCAGCTGAACTGCATATGGATCATGTTACACAATGGTCGAGTAGGCTACGCAAACTGTAATAAGACAGCCCACATATATTATATTACAGACATCTAGCCTATGATAATTATGATTGTCAGAGGACGTAGAGGGAATGGGAGGAGTTTATCAGACCCCTCCCCTTTCCGGTCCCGGCGTACGAACGTCCTTCGGACGCTCAATTGTCTTTCCTCAGAAGCAAGGACGGATCTGAGACCTAGGGGGACAGGGAGGACGGTCCCCCCAATGGAGGTTGGGAGGACGGCCATGCATTTGCAAAGGTCATCAACTTTTTGGCGTCGAAAATATAAAATTTCGTCGAGATTTCGCCGGATGACTAAAAAAGGTCATCAACTTTTTGGGGGGCGAAAATATAAAATTTTTCAAGATTACGCCGGAAATTTTGGCCGGAAAAAGAAGGAAAATTTTCGGCGACACTCTGCAGCCATTCGTTCGTCAAAAAATCTAGAGTCTTTCCGTCCCCTCACCCCCATGTCTCCGCCCTGGTCTCCGCCCAGGCTCAGAAACCTAAATTCTCCAGAGGTGGGAAACTAGATTAAACACTAGTCGGCGGTCACGGCAGCCGAGATTGCTATAGGCTAGTGGATAGGAAAAAACTAAATGCGACGCTCTCCTAAACGCACATTCATTCGGTTCTCTGGTCCTTGAGACCTCAGGCCCATTTACACTAGTTGCCTAAACTTCTTGCCAGATCAAGGCTATAGACCGCATCCTAACGTACATTGTCTGCCCGAGAAATGAGAGCGCAGAATAGATCTATTCTCTGCTGAGAGGGACCTGTTTTGTTGTTGTTGCAGCGCCACTATATCTATAGCAGTCCAGCGTTTCAAATCAATGGCCTTTCGAGGCACTTTAGTTGGGTCAGGCCGAGGTGACTCTATTACTAGGCGAGTGAATTTTATCATAGTTTAGATTTTAGAGCAATATAGGCCTATATCTAGGCCTACTCTCCCCTTAGGCCTAATTGTTAGTCGTACTCTTTTACTGATGTTTGGTTGTTGTAGATAATAAAATTAAAATAATGATGATAATAAATAATAATGGTAACAAAATAATAATATAAGTGAAAATAATGCTGACAACGATAGAAATAACCAAGGAAATAATAATAACTTCAATAAATAATATTATTGAAGTAAAAAAACGCCGCGCCAAATTAGAGACCACCACACCTAAAAGTAGTTAGGCTTAGCCTTGGAATGTTTTGAGCCGGATGTGGGGGTTGGAGAGGCGTTGTGCTCATAAAATGGAGACAAAAATTTCTAAAAAGAGTCGATTTAGAGTGGATGAAGCGGATGACAGCGCGAAAGATGAGGCCCGACATATCTCATGCCTCTTTCCAGAGATCTTAACGATGATATTTACATTTTTAGATGTTCGTGACAAGGGGCGGGTGGGACGCGTGTGTATCGCTTGGAGGGATGCGGCTTACAATCGTCTGGTTTGGAGGGGAGTCGAGGCTAAGCTTCACCTTCGGCGCTCTAATCCGTCTCTTTTTCCCAGTCTGCGTCGACGGGGAATTAAACGGGTCCAGATATTGAGTCTGCGTCGAAATCTTCGAGATTTGATTGTAGACGGCATACCCACCTTGGAAAGTCTCAGTCTTAGTGGATGTTACAATCTTACCGATAGCGTTCTCGGAAATGCGTTGTCACAAGAACTTCCGTCACTGACGACGCTGAACTTGAGCTTATGCAAGCAGATTACGGACAGTACGCTCAGTCGAATAGCAAGCAATTTAAAAAATCTAGAGTCGCTGGATGTTGGTGGGTGTTCTAATGTTAGTGACAATGGAATTCTTTTGATAGCATGCGGCCTTAAGAAACTGAAGGTTTTAAATCTGCGCAGTTTGCGGGGAATTTCAAATAAGGCTGTGGAACATCTGGCTGGAATAAGCACCATGTCTGTACAGGGCATGCCACACTTGGAACAACTGAGCCTTCAGGACTGTCAGCAGTTATCAGACATTTCACTTAAACACATTGGTGAGAAAATGAGCAATCTCAAGGCTTTAAATCTTAGTTTCTGCACCACTATAACAGATGCAGGTCTGCGCTTTCTGTCTAAGATGCCTGCATTGCAGGAGCTAAACTTAAGGGTCTGCGGCAATATCAGTGATGTTGGGATCGGATATCTTTCTGCGGGAAACTTGCGGCTGACGTCTTTAGATGTCAGTTTCTGTGAACGTGTCACTAACCAATCGCTTATTCACATATCACAAGGAATGTTTCATTTGAAGTCGTTAAGTCTCGGCTCATGTCCTATTGCGGATGACGGTTTACGGAGTCTTGCGGAAGCCATCAGCAATCTGAGATCACTTGACATTGGACAGTGCTGTCGTGTGACTGATCATGGATTAGCAATCATTGCTGAGCATTTAAAAAACCTTGAGTCGGTCGATCTTTATGGCTGTACTAAGGTGACGAACGTTGGCATCGACAAATTAAAGACGATGCCGAAATTAACAAGAATTAATCTCAGAATATAAATCTAGATCGTGAGGTACTGTCGCCATATCTTCGTTCAACTTGCCTGAGCTGGGAGGAAAAAGTTCTGTTGTTGGCTTTCAGACTGACAGTGACCATATTAGGACTATATCTTTGCTCTATTTGTTGAACGGTAGTGGCATAGATACGGGCTCGTACGCCAAGATCGAAAACAGGAGGTCTGTGCAGAGCCTGATGAAGTGCAAAAGAGGGTTGCTGTTCCGAGTTGTTTGATTGGTTTACAAAGCTTTTGTAAGGCCAAGGAGTTTTAAGTATGTGATATCCCATGTGTTCTTGGGAAGGCTCGTGTGTGATTTCTATGGACATGGATCACGTTTAGAGATTATTGCACTGTTTTCCATTCTATGTAATGTACTCGGTTGGAGGAAATGCTCTGCCATTTGCTGAAACTTTGTTGCTGTTTCGTGAACAGTGACCCGATATTGGTAATTGACGATGTTTGCAATCTGTAAATTTTCAATAATCAAAGTTATTTTGTTCATGAACCATCGGTTGATGTTGATTTATTTATGAGAAATGTTTACATATTGTTAGGAAAATGTGAGATGTTGCAGAATAAGATGTATCAATTTGGAATCCCAGTTGACTTGTTTTCAGCATGGATGTGCGCATGTTTGAAAAGTAAATCTGGGCTGCATGTACGTTGGTATTACAAAACGTGTGAGTTGCTGCCAGGAGCGAAATGGTGACGTCTGAAGTAATTCCCGGCTTTTTCACACAATTTAAGAAAATTTAATTTTCATGGGAAATTATTTAATTCCTAAATTAAATTGTTCTGGTCACAATTCTGTTTGGCTTCAGTGTGTTTCAGATTCATGTTTTGATTCCAATTTACTGACATTCTGCACAAGCTGACGATACGCGATTAAAATCTATGAAAATTTTGCGATATGAAATTATGAATTGGAGTTGCCAGGCAGAGTGATTGAAGTTTGAATGTTCATATGTAGTAAGATTTGTGTGGTTAGCAAGGCGATCAATTGCTTGTTAAAACAAATCTGTCGCATATTCTTCTATTAATGTGAATATCATTGAGTAGGACTTTAGGATTTGATTGTCGTGTTTGAATGTTTCGTCTTCTGCTTGTGAATACACAGACTTGCCATTTGATGTAGGTTGTTTATCATGTGTCGAGCAGCTTGGCTGTGGTCAGAAGTCTATCCTGGCTGTATGTGCATTCCTGTGCCATTGTACCTGTTTTTCTACATTGAAAAGTTGTAAAGGAAATTTTCTGTCAATTTGTTCGGGTCAGGCATTCGGCGTGCTTGTCCGAACATCATATCGTTGATGTATTTTTGCTTTTGAACATATCCATTCGTTTTGTAATGTTTTCAGATATTTTTTTGCATCCTGCATTGTTTTGACTGATTAACTCAAATATATTCTTTAATTACTCATAAGTTATTTTAGACGCTACTAAAGGGTTATTCTAACAACTAGACATTCTTAATAAGAAGTTGTTTTAGACTTATTCGCCGTTTACTGTATTTTTATTGCTGCCTTGAATTGTTCAATGCTACGCTGAAGATGCGGACGTTGAATTGTTATTGTTCAGTCTGATGGGATATAGACAAGTTTGTCGGACGAGGCAGAGGAAGTGATTAAGTATACTGAACAAGCTACAGAATTATTTTTATGATATTTGTCTGCTGATGCTCCTGGTAGCCATGCGTGTCTTTTTGCCTTCTTTAATCTCATTTTGCAATTTTGGTAAAAGACTCATTTACAGCCACCATTAAGGTGAATTAGTTAACTTGTATGGTGTGGTTGATTGAACAAGAATTACTCATAGGCATTTTGTTTAAAAAATTAAAGCACCCTGTTGTTTAACACTTTAGCGACAAGCATACATGTACTAAAAGCGATTGGGAGACCAATTCAGTTTGTTGTTAGAGACTTTGTGACAAAAGAAATTTTGTGACTGATGGAAGCGGCTTGACTTTTCTCGCTAAGATGCTGGTGCGAATGTGCGGAAGCAGTGACTGTTTTTGCAGATATTGTAATTAAATCGATAACCGTGCATTTTCTGAATCTCTTTGGCGGATTCTGTTTTTACAAAGATTTTGTGACTGGAAACAGCAGAAATTAATTATTGCTTTTTGTTGTTTTGCAAACAGGAAGTCAGTTGTGAATTGCAATAAATACATAAAGGGTGTTTTTGTGCAGTATGATTTTTCTAATACTACGCAGATAAGAGACTGTCCTATCCATTTAAGGCACAGTAGGCACTGTGCCTAGGGCCTACCATTGTAGGACCTTCTATGTGGAATGACCTCCCTCCCACTATCCTTAGTAAGATCGTATTGGGGGTGACATCTTCAGCTCTTCACTACTTGAAGTCTTTTTTATTTCCTCGGGGCTGTCACACTGAGAGCACCTCTGAATAGCTAGTCTGTAAGAGGCGCTTTATAAATGCTTATATACAATACAATAGGGTCATAAGAAAGTAAAAGATGAGATATTGAACAAAATTAATGTAGTGGATGATGCAAAAAATAGAATTTAAGAAATATAAATTTCATAACCATAATGTTTGTACTGAAACAGTTTATGTTAAGATATGCTATGTTTAAAAGCTGTTATTAAGCTGTGTTTGAGAAATTTTAATACCAAGAGAATTCACATAGAATATTATAGTACAGTTGCCATTTTCAAGGAGAAAGATTATAAAACCGTTCAATTTAAATTCAAAACTGGTTGCCTTCATGAATCATGATTAAGCTTGAGTACAACACATGATTGACGACAAGACATCAAGAAATAATCTGAATGGATTTAGCTCTACAGCGTAGTTGGCAGTTGGGGCCGTCAAATACAAAAGGGCCTCGAGTCTACGACAACCTTAAAATGACCCTGATTGCATTGGTTGTTAAATGAATAGTGTTCTTGAATCTTTGAAGGCTTTTATAATTTATACCCAAGGGTTTCCTTGATGTGATAGGAATATGCTACTCTTAGTAAGCACTATACTCTCTATTGTCCGTTGCCATTTCGAGATTTCATATAACGCCTTTTGTAGAAAGCTGCTTAGAGGTGCTCGTGGCTGCAGCTAAGATTTAAAGTACTTATAGAATGCAGGATTTCGGCATTAATGTGTTCCTTTTATCCATTTTTTAAATTGTAAATGTGAATTTGAGAATATCCACCGAGTTATTTAAAACTAAAAGTGCAGAGCACCAATCTATTTACGAGTGCCTACATAAACAGTTTAAACACTATGAAGATGAAGGTTTAGTTACTGGTTCTTTGTACTGGGAGTGCCTCTGATTAGGTTATACAGTGAAAGGCACTTTAAAAACCTTAAATAGTTTTTAGTATTGCACCTGTCAAAATAGAAATCTTGAAGGGGCACTATTACAAGTTCTCATACATATATACATGTAGTCATACATTATATACATGTAGTACAGATAAAGAATTAATTTTAAGCTGTGCTAAATCGTAGACATCTGTTTAAATTCCTATATATTGCAATAGCTCAATTACCAACACGTACCTTTTTAACTGTGTAAACACCCTATACATTGTACAACTAGGCCTACTACAGGTTATTAATTTTGTAAGAAAACCATAAATGGTGCACCCAATGTAGAACATTAGATTTCGACAATGCATTCTAATGGATTATAGCAACCATGGATGCATTTGAAGTTCGGCTGTATATTATGTATGAGCACTTTGTATAGCGTCCCTTCAAGGTTTTCACTCATAGGCGCTCCCGACTATAGTGCGGACACTGAATAGTAGTTTTACCACAGAATAGATATAGCGCTCTATCTATTCCGTAGTTTTACACCGAAGCGCATGAGCAATTGTGAGTGAAGGACTTGCTCAAAGTGGCTTGAAGATTCGAACCTGCAAGCCTCCGGCTGCAAGGCACCGAATATACCTCTACACCACCGCGCCCCACGAAGATGTCATCCGATTAAAGGAAATTAGACTTACTGACTTACTAGAGGGCTATTATGACAACCAGCTGCACTCGAAGTGTGCTCTGAGCGCGAGCTCCGATTAGCGTTAGAGTAGCGCTTTCTTGTCATCACACGTGAGCAATGTTTAGTTGTATTGTGAATGGACGATAAAGGATTAAAAGCGAAAGTGCGATTTTGGAAATAATTATTAATTGTTTAATCGGCCACTTTGTATTAATCTTTTACGGAGACTAGGGACGGTAGGGCCTACTTGTAGTTAATGTTGCCTTCTTGTCAATCCAAGGCGACGACAAATCATACGATGACTTGGTCCGAAGTGGGATCTGTTGAAATGAAAGGAACGACTGAGGGATTTCACGATGCTGTTGAAATATGGCGCAAGAAACCACATGTAGCTAATAGACGCCTATGTGGCGCTCAGTTACTCTGGTCTGAAGCAGTGCTGCCGCTTGATGGTATAATTTTGGACGATTGTATAAATCAGTTGCTTCTCACGTGCACTACACTACACTCGGACGCAAAGGATGGAAAGGATGCTGATGGTTGTCAGAGGTTAATCAGAGAAACAATTGAAAATATCTCGTCAGTGGCCGCTGATGTTGCTGGCAGCAGATGGACTGTCACAGTGAGATTGTTGATTCCTAAGCAGGAGAAAAAGATGCAGAAAGTTATTGAAGTTGTATTGATTGGTAAGCTGTGGTTTGCTGTTCTGCTTGGATTATCCCAGCTGAGTGGGTATAATCGTGCATGATTACATTAATTAGGTTAGAACATTAGAGTTGGCATCGGCAGACTGGAGCAATATTTTATAACTGAATCATTGGGCCGCAGCAAACGCAGCAATAGCGTATTATTAATTTTATGTACAGTGTCTACACTATGGTACAACCTTTAACGTTTCATATAAACCTAAATTGACAACTTGACTTTCATTACAACTTCTTTTTAGGTTACAAACCATACTTTGTTCTGTCATTGCAATAAACTGACACTTCCAGAATCTGAGTTGTAAAAAAAGTATCCTTCATGTAAAAAAACTGGAACAGTTTTGCCTAAGTCGTCGGGACACCGGTGCACACCACAAAAAGCCAGGACATGTTCTGGAAAAGCGACATACGGTCACCCTACCCTACCACGATGCAAAAATGGGACGACAGGTCTAAAAACCAAGCGAGGACGAAGTTGTGCTTCTCTGGTCAGACATTTGATTGTAATCAAAAGCTGCAGCAAGATAAGGAGAAGGTATTTATAAATCCTTTGTTGAGCACATTTGACATTTTTCACTTCTCAAAAAGGTTTCAGTCCTAATGGCTGCGAAATGTCAAATCAGAAAGGTGAACTATAATACAGGACTTTAGTGTTACGGAAAGAAAAGATGTCGAAAATCAAGCACCGGAAAAAGGACGACAATAATATTAGCTAAAGGTTATCGGACATAGGCCTAACTAGACTAGATTAGGGTGACAATTTTTTGACCATCACAAACTGGGGCACCTTTTGGAAAATATTAATTGTAGGCCTAATTCCTTAACTGCAGGCTCTAGGCCTACGATCGAAGGCCTAGCCATATAGACTCAGTTAAGTCTGTGGCTTGACTGTGAGCTGGAAGTTTATTCTCTTTCGACGTGTATGAGGACCATCCCAGTATTCTCTTTCAACATGGCTATGAGGGCCATTCCAGTAACGGAAAGATTATGTGCCACTATGTGGGCATGCAACCAAAGCCATTAAAAATGTCGCAAATTGTTTGTGAAGCAAATTTTTTTATTATGTACTGATTTCAGCTCTGTCTAAATACTGCTATTGCTCTTGTTGCCATGTTTGTATTTATGCAAATATTTCTGTATTTATTTTCGTGAACATTGTTTATTAAAAAATAATTTCTGTTAGCTTTGACATTTACATGTTCTAACGATGAAACATTTGTTGTAAACTGCTTTAGATAAATCCGGTTTGGAGGGAGTTTTCCTACCATTTTGTGCTTTTGATGGAGAAAGCAATTCCCTGACGAAGGCAAATGACTTTGCTTACAAAATCTCCTTTGACCAAGGCAACAAAAAGTAAGTGTTTTGATTGCTTTGTATTAAGCTATTCAATATGAATTCAATAATTAATTTTGAATGAACAACCGCTGATCAATATTAATTAAAATACTTTGACAGATTGATCTTCATTTGTGACATAGACTGCAAATTTTGTTTAGCACTTGACCATACTTTTCAGGATGCATATGGTTATTATCTAATAGGCAGTTACAAGGGTGCCTTAACAAACGTAGGCACACAAACAGTCAGAGACAATCTATGGACTTTGACAGAGGCAGCCACATACGGCACAGAGAGATTGTAATTGTAAATCATTAATTTATATAGCGCCACTTCAAGTGAAACTCCTCAGAGGCGCTCCCGACATCACCAGACCACAATCAAGTACGAATAGTGTTGAATCTGTTGATGCTATGTCGATAAATGGCTTACAAATTTAGTAATCTTGCAGGCTGTTGTTGCATTTGCACAATGACTGGAACAGTGGTTTGGACATGGCTGGTGGCAGTTACAGTACCACATGGCTAACAAGCGTACTGCTGGCTAAATTAGCCAGATGGAGTGAGGAGACAAAGCTGAACACCGAGGTGACTTCGCTCCGACTGGTTGGTGTCGAGCGCTACGGCCAAGTCTACAATGACCTCAAGAACAAATATGGAAAACATTTTGTTGAGGTAGGGTTGCCTTTTGTTGGAGCTTTGTGTTATGGTAGCAAGTCAAGTCTTGGGAATTTTCCAAGGTTTTCTTGTGGTGTAGCTTAAATGGTTAAAATACAATCACATTCCTTGTTGGCAATCTTGAGCTAAGATAGTCTATTAGAGACAATGGACAATGGTATATTGTCCTGAGCACCACTGAACTCTGTAAGGGGGATTACCAATTTAGAAGAACTTTGTATTGCGTTTTGCTTGCTGTGATTTTCACAGGATTTTGTTATTTGTTCGCAAGCATTATAAACAGTCCATGCCGAGTGTAGACCTAATACATGCCACTCATTTTTCCTAAATAATTGGATGTATATCAATTAATTAGTATTTTGACTTCACTAAGCTAGTGAGATATAAAGTCGAACATTGATCATTTCCATTTAGTGATTTTATTATCCAAGTGGGGAGATGGTTGGCACGAAAATCAGAGGACTACTAGCTCCATATTTTCTACTCATCCCCAACTTCGTTATGGATGACTGTAAAACGAGCGGTAGGTTGGATCTGCAGCTTGCAGGTTGAAATGCATTTGAATTCGACTCCTGGGAGCTTAGGATAATGAGGGGTTCGTAATGAGGGGCATTTAGGATAATGAGGGGGTAGGTAATGAGGGGAGTTTAGGGTAATGAGGGGAGTTTAGGGTAATGGTAAACACTCTGACACAAAAAGTGTGCGGATGCAGGATTGCTTTCCCAAAAAGATCCACTCAACCTTCCATTCGGCAGATATCTTTGGTAAATTGAGCAGTAGGACGTTTTGGCCACATTTCATGACTGCTGACAGTTGAATTCGACTGCTGTAATAACTTGTGATCATATGTTCATTACAGATTGTAAACATACTGTGTTGTGTCAGTTTGAAATTGTTTGTTTGTTTGTTTATTTTATTTATTGCACACACAAGTCAAACAGTATAAACGTGACTCAATAAACAGAGTGCAATAGGAATCAGGAAAAGCTAACAGCTTATACAAAACCCTAGCCCCTAGCTCCAAGACTACAAGACTATTTTTAGTGCAGGTTAATATTAATACTTAATTAATTGATTAGAACATAACTGAAAGTAATAGGGATAAACATACAATGCAATAATAATAATATTAAATAATATTAATAAATAAGTAAGTAATATTACTAAGAGAATAATAATTATTTATAATAATAATAAATAATAGCAACAACATATTACGCAGCAGTAAATCATCACAATCTACCAAGGATTAGAAACTCGGAAATGAAGATTATTATTATTATTGTTGAACTTGTGATTTTCTGTTATACTACTATAACATGCAATCTGACTACATTCAAAACAGACAATGCACAGATGTGTGCATATATGTTTTCTTGCATGTCAAATCCATGTCTCATTCATGTCTCATTCATGTCAGTTTTAAGAAACAAATCTCATTACATATTGTAATGGATGATTTCTACGCGAATGTGCATGCTATCCTGTTTTTAGATCTGGCCAGAAGCAACAGATCCGAGCAAGTTTGTTTACGAGGACATCGGAATTGCTGCTTATCTGTTGGTTAGAACACCGCTTTCGTTGCTCTTCAGCTTACGCTATTTAACCACCAACGTATCTAGTATTTTGTACATGTTATTATACAGTGAACGTTTTACCTCGACTTATGTCATTTTTCATTGGATTAATCGGGTGAGCTCCTTCCCTAACATTGCCCATTTAAATAGACACGATGCCATCTAAAAGTCCTCATGTATGGACTGACTGTTTGTAGCCCAAACTTTAAATCTCTGAAAACAGCATCGGAAGATGAATCGCTGTCTACATGCTGTCCTACTTAGAGGCGCATGTGCAGCAGCGTACAATTGGACAAACGTAGGCAGCTGGGACAGTAGTGCTAGCTGCAATGTTCAGTACTTGCAGTGCTGTAACGGGATGGTTACCTGTCTACTTTAAAACAAGGAATGGTCTTTGTTGCTTGTCAGGCATTATACTTCTTATGTCAAGAGTCTTTATATGGCAATTTTAAGTACTTCACATCATTGTTAAAGATTTTGTTATGCGCATGTCTGCAGCAGGTGCTGTTTTCTTTCTGCTAGAAATTATTGTTAATATGTTAAAGATTTTGTTAGGCGCTTCTCTGCAACAGGAGCTGTTTTCTTTTTGCTCGAAAATTTTGTGAATATGTATCAGTTGAAAACGTTTTGTTGACAGGTGTTATGGGAAATGGAAAGAGACGCTAAAGGCCTGAAAACGAGACAGTCATTTGTAGACATGGGCTGCGGAAATGGTCTTCTAGTTTATCTGTTGACAGCAGAAGGTGTAAGTGCAGCTGAACGTTGTTGCAGCTTTTAGAACTTTCCTTGTTCTCTATGATCTGTGATGTTGGTGACTGGAATGAGATGACTGGATCCAAGCTCATGTGCTTTCTTCCAGAAGGTAGTGATCGAACAGATAGTTGAATTTTCCAGAATGATCGTTGATTGAGTGGCTGGTGAATGATTGAATTATGAAGATCATCTGGAACATTCTCATTCATATTTCATCATTCTGAAACAGTATCAGTTACCTGCAGCACCACACAAGATGCAGCATAATATTCTAAGCAGTGCTCAAAGTGTAAAAAAAGTAGTGCATGGACGCCCTTAGAGTGTAGAAAAGAAGTGCCAGGACGCCCCTTACCTTTTCAGTCTCTACTGACAAATAAGTGGCAGGACGGCATTCAGATTTGAAAATAAGTGCCAGGACGCCGTCCATAACCGTCCTGGCACACTTTAAGCTGTGATTCTAAGTAAGGAAATAGTCTTTCCTAATGAAAGCAAATGCTCTTATTTTGCATACGTTGCACTTACAGATGTTTTTAATCATTCATTTTAGACAACCCTGTAAACAGTAGTTTCAGATATTCTAAAACTCAGTGTGTAGATGTACAATTATGCATGTATGTACCAATCAAGAGGACATTATTTTCAGCCACACCATGCTTTCCTCGCTAATTAAGTTGCACTAAGAAAGTGTACCAGCTGCACAATCATTCCGAAATGGTTCTTCTATATTTATCCGTCTAGCATCCTGGTGTTGGGCTCGATATTCGGAAGAGAAAAATCTGGGATCTTCTGTCTGATGTTGCTGACCTAAAGGTTACTTCAAGATGTTTTTTCATGCGATGTAATTTGGTATCTTTTCTGGGTTGTAGGGTACTTTTAGGTTTTTTCTCACCTTGTAATTTTGTATCTTTACTCTGTGGAGAGACATTACTATTTTAATTCCGTTTTCAATATATAAAAAAACTTTTCACTCAGCTTTGCCATTGATGCTTGTCAAAAGATGTTTAATTTTGTGCAGGTTTATTTTTTAAAGGTTTCCTGTAAAACTTGCTATAAATACCAGCACTTAAGTAATCTAATGAGCCACTACTATTCACCTGGGCTGGTATGCACAGGACACGGCATAAGGTAATCACATATAGTGCCTAAACTCGACTTAGCAATTCCCGATATAGCCATTGGAATGTATCCGTATGCACGAGAAAAAATAGCAACGAGAATAACTAATCTACACATTCCTTGCACCCGACGATGCATGACGCTTGCTCTTCCCCCAATTCAATAGGTTATAGCTGCACGCATGCGTGAAAGATATTTATATGCGGTCGGTGCCAGCGCGGGGTAAACAGATTCAGACCTAAAGACGGGCCATAGGGAAATGTCGACGGCTGCCTATTGTTCGCGCTGTCCAGCTAACGTCGGCCGTCTATTGTTCACAATGGGAATAGCCGGCGTACTCCTCCCTCGGAATTGGAATAACGTTATACCTAGTTTAATTCGCTAATCTCAAGCCGTGCATACGGAAATAACCCAGTATTCCCGATTAGGCCAGATTTAAGCCATATACAAGAGTTAAACCCTTATGTGCATACGGGCCCAGTTGATCAAAAGCTTGTGTTATTCTTGTGAATCTTGTGAATCTTGTTGAGATGCTAATTCTGTGGATTTCAATTTGAAATATTACAGGAATGCGCCATTAAACCTTCAGACGAGTCATTATTTCCAAATCATGACTGGCTTATTGGTAACCATAGTGATGAGCTTACGCCTTGGATACCTGTCATTGCTGCCAGGTAATGTTTCATTTTTTGTCAATACAATAGTCTCTTAATGTTTAACAGTTATTATCGATTAATTCTGTAAATTTTAAGAAAAGTTTTGGTTACAGATTTTTCTATAGAAAAGGGAATTCGTGGAATTTTCTATCCTGGCCAGTGGCTAACTAAGTCTTGTACTCTGAATTCTTAACTGCTTTGCAAGTCTACTTGAGAATATGTAAATTGTTATGGAGCTGTATTACTATGAGAATAAGTATTTATTTATGTTCTTATCAAGGCACTGGCTCAGCACATTGTAAGAATTTCTCAAAAGGACTATGCACATGGCTGTCTTACTGATTGCAACAAAGATAAACAAAATTGTTTAAGTGGGATAGAGTGGAAATGTACCAAGTACAGTAGTTAACAATGAGCATTTTTTGCCTAAAATCCTGTCTTTTCTCTCGGGGTTGATTGCACCGAGAGTGCTTCTGAAAGGCTTTTGCTGAGAGAAGCGCTGTGTAAATGATCATACACAATAGTTTGAGTCAAGTACTTTGCAGCAATGGGGGAGCTTTTGGTTCCTCGAGCTCGCACTTCTATCAGACAGCGCCGAGTTTTTTCTATTGTGGGTCCTGCTATCTGGAATGGCCTCCCACTAACCTTGCAACTTATGCCTAGGCTAAATTCACCTGACTTTTATAAGTTGCTCAAATCCTACTTTTTAGCTGTGGCTGGGTTGGGAGCGCCTCTGAGTGGATTTCCTGAAGAGGCATTGTATAAATTTTCGAAATGAATGAATGAATTTATGTATAAGAAAAGAGTATAATGTTAATTAGATTATTTGTCAGCACTTTGAATATAATTTTTTTAATGTCAATGGAGAGACAGAGGGAGTACGGGCAAGAGGTGCATATGTGTTTTATAGACTACAGCAAGGCGTTTGATTGCATAGACCATACACTACTGTGGAGGACACTAATCGAGATGGGAATTCCGAAGCATCTGGTTAAACTACTGAAAGGCCTTTACGTGGATCAAGAGGCGGTTATAAGAACTGAATATGGAGACACAGAGAAATTTAAAATAAGGAAAGGAGTGAGGCAGGGGTGCATTTTGTCCCCTTTCCTGTTCAATCTGTATGCCGAGAGAATTATGAGGAGGGCTGGATTGGAGGAGGCAACAGAGGGGGTAAGGATAGCGGGGAAAATACTGAATAATTTGAGGTACGCTGATGATACGACATTATTGGCGGGTAAGAAGAACGACCTGGCCGAGTTAATAAGAAGAGTCAGGATGGAAAGCGAAAAGGCGGCACTATACTTCAATGTAAAGAAAACAAAAGTTATGACAACTGCAACATGGGAAAACTTTGAGGTGGATGGAGAAACGATAGAGGTAGTATCGAGCTTCACATTCCTGGGATCTATGTTAGAGAAGGAGGGAAGATGTGATATGGAAATAAGGCGGAGGGTATCAATGGGAAAAACGGCAATGAACGGTCTGGGAAATATTTGGAAAGATAAATATGTGAGCAGGGAAACAAAGAAAAGACTGGTAAGAGCACTGATCTTCCCGGTCGTCCTATATGGATGCGAAACATGGACAAAGACACTGGATATGGAAAAGAAAATCAACGCGTGCGAGATGTGGATTTGGAGAAAAATGTTAAGGATTTCATGGACGGAGAAGAGAACTAACGAATCGGTGCGTGAGGAGCTCGGAATAGAGAGAGATGAGACACTACAGCAAACAGCGACTTGGAGGAAATTGAGCTACTTCGGCCATGTGATGAGATCTAACGGTTTGGAGAAGGAGCTGATGACGGCATGCGGTGAGGGAAGGAGGAGACGCGGAAGACCAAGAAAGAGATGGTTGGATGAGGTACAGGAAAAGTCTGGCATGAACTTGGAGGAGCTGAGAGAGGCAACAAGAGAGAGGGGACACTGGAGAGGATACATCAAGAATATCGCCAGAGCTCCAAGAGCTGACGGCACCAGGTGACCAGGTGAATGTCAATATTGTTTATTTTATCATGATTTATGCAATTTATTGGAATGAAAGTTTTTTCATTAGGCTAAATTCACAGCTTTAGCACTGAACGACGAGCTGCATTGCCTTCTCAGCCACCTTTAGTCATTAAATTGTTAAGTAAGCTTTCATTCTGTTATTCGTGTAATTGATTTGTGCATAAGTTTTCTTGTGTGTAAAATCCAGGTCGCATTACAACTGCCGCTATTTCGTTCTGCCGTGTTGTCCTTGGGACTTTGGAAACAAGTTCAGCAGTAATAGTAAAGGACAGAACACCAGCCAGTATCAGGGCTATCTGGAGTTTGTTCAAGACGTTGGACAAGTCTGTGGTTTCACGGTTAAACGTGACACGCTAAGGATTCCATCGACAAAACGTGTTAGTACCACAAATGCTGATGTTCTAAAACGTTAGTAAATGGTTAATGAGAAATTAGTTTTGGGTACCGTGAAGTACGCTCTAAAGAATAAATTGGTTGTGTACATAGGCGTACAAGGTGGGAGTCCAGAGGGGGCAAATGCCCCCCAAATTTCGGGCAAATGTGTTTTTCGGGCAAAAGAGGCATGAACGGGCAACAAAATGTCGGAATTTTTTGGGGGCAAAACAGGTACGGGAGGATTTTTCGGGCGCGCAGGGATAAAAAAGGTCGTCAGATTTTTCGGATGGGAAAATCCTAAAAAATTTTGGGCGGACGACTAAAAATGTTGTCAGATTTTTCGGGCCAAAAAAATTTTTTTTTTCCCCCCCCACTGCCCAAATGTCCCGTACGCCTATGGTTGTGTACCTAAGAAAATTTAATAAATTCTCTAGAATGCTTGAATGCATTTTTACCAGCATGTACCGGTATGTCCATTGTCCATATACGGTAATGGAATGATCAAATTTTATTTGACAGCTCTAAAGTTCTTTTTAGGTTCTTAAGTTCACAGTGAGGACTATGTTTCAACGTTCCCACAGACTTTCACCTGTTATCTGGTGCCTGATTTATGGCATTGTCTAAAATAGAGGATTTACTTTACAAATGCGAACCTTGAAAAACTGTTAGTATTTGAATCTTGGTTAGGTGGTTTTAATGTGAGCCTTGAGGGCAGGAATGTGTAGTAATTGAATGTTGGTTATTTGAATGCTGTTGAGTCAAAATGTTACGCTACTGAAGAGGTAGCCTAAATAAAATTCAATACGAGGGAGATAATCGAAATTCTCAACGAGTTTAGAATTTGCAATTACCATATTAATAGTACTTGCTAAATAGTATTTGTAAAGGAATAATTGTATTGTATAATTGTATTGTATCTGACCATTTATAAAGCGCTTCTCACAGCAAGAGCCTTTCAGAAGGTCTTCCAGTGCACGAAACCCCAAGAGAAAAGGCAGGTTTTGAGGCGAGAAAAAGATCAGGAAAGACCACCAGAGAGGATGACAGAGCAAACTGATGGGGGAAGGGGAAGTCCATTCCATAGGGAGGGACCTAATGTTCATTATATGTCCAGCAGAATTTCTTTGTTGTTACGAATATACATAGGCTTTTTTATTTTCACGTTATGGTTTGCGTGTGTCTATCTCAGGTCTGCTTTATTGGCATGGAACGTTCGTATCTGTCAACCGATGAAGCGTCAGTTGATCAACGCATAAAAGAGTACATCAGAGAACGAAGCCAAAGAGGATCTGCGAAAAGGCCGCGTCTTGACGCTGAAACAAAAGACGACGTTCATTCAGACGACCACGTAAATGCTTCTTCTGAAGTCTTACTTCATACGAAGGCATTGAAAAATTCACTCACAACAAGTGATGAACCTCAAGCAGACGACCGTGTGCACGATTCGTCTGATTCGTCGTGCGATGACTTGGCATTGGGGAAATCGAAAGCCGGTGAAAGCTGTAATATTGAAAATAATGTGTCAACCGCCGATGCTTCTGACAGTAATCAAGATAAATCAGTTTGGCTTGCCACCTTTGAACCTCGTAGTTCGGTTGAAAAACCCAAAAATGCCGTTTGCGTTGAACAGTCCGTGAAGGATCTTATTGCGATTACCGTGATGAAAAGTATCCTGCAAACAACGGATGTGGTGACTTGTTCAAATGGGCAATCGTGGAACAAGGGAGGTATGTATGTCCAGCAAAATTTGTTAAAATAATATTCTGATGAAATGTTTATTCACTTGAAGGTGACGACTTTTAAGATGTTGTGCATAAAGATGCCAGGTGCTCACCAAGGTGGCTTATTTAAGAGACTTAGTGCAATCTTTAAAGTTTACACTGTAGGAACTTTAATAGGTACAGGACTCATTCAAATAGGCGGTGGTGGTGGTGAACGACCTCACTCCGCGCTTGAAAATGAGGGGCATCCGGTTGATAAAGAAAATTTTGACTTTTACATTTTATTGTTACTTCTGCAAATTGTTTCTTTGTTTTGAAATTTTTTGCTCGAGTATTTTTTTATGCGTTTTATTGTTCCTTTGTTGAGGTGTTTTGCCGCTTAGCGAAACGAGTCAACTCTTTACGCGAGAGATATTGTTACGGCTGAAAAACGAATGTGGCGGATTGCAGACTCTGCTGAAGAACTGTCCAGATGTTTTCCTTGGTTAGTAAATATTTCAATTTTTGTTTCAGTCTTGTCACAGTTTAATTTCAGTGACTTCTAAATGTTTTTTGTCACATGGTTTAGTGTAATATAGTACACTCATAGGTATGTGTGCTACACATTTTGTCTCTATCGAAATAAAGTAACTGTTGCACACCAGATAGTGTATATGGTAATTTGTAAAAATCTGTATGATATTTTGGATCAAGATGATGAAAACTGTTTTACTCTTTTTAAGAATTCTGTAGCTGTTTGTCAGAAGCATTCGATTACTGTTACTTGATCACCAGGGACTCTTTACACAGGACTGGTTTCTTCTTCTTAAGCCGCCTTGTACAGGTTTTTGGGCGGTAATCGGAGTTCCGGAAAATTTCAAATCTTATTTACAAAATAAAAGCATTCAATAGGTTACATCTATGAAAACAGATTGAAGACTTATGTTTGCAAAATAAACAAATACCGGTACTTTTGGAGATTAAAAACATGATCCTTAGCGATAGAAACGGAATTTTAAGTGGAGCGCCATCTATTGCTGAGAGTGAAATCATGACCACAAAATGTTCACAAGTACAGGTACTTTAATATAGAATCCTTGCTTGATCACCATCCAAACAGAGGGTTGATCAATACACATTGGTCTGATAAAAAACATGTTTGCTTACATATAGGTTAGTTGAGTGTACACAAGCTTTCAACTATTGCATACTTTACGACTCGATTCAGATTTTTTTGTAATTCATTCTATTGGTCCTGTGAGGTCTATTTTGATTCACAGTCAAACAGAATATTTCTCTGGCTTTCATGCAAAGACCTGTCTTTGATTTTTTTGTAGTGAGGGGAGGAAACGTAGGCCTAAGAGACTGGACATCTGATGATTACTTGGAGTACAGAGCATCAAGAAACAAGAAGAGACCAAACAGCAATACTAAAGCAGAGGAAAAGAGGAAGAGCAAGCAGTGCTTCTTCTTTGAAAATCATCCGGATGGTTGTCCACTCGACGGCGAGAACTGTAGATTTGCACACGGAAAGGACGACCTAAAAACGTATCTATGAGAACTGGTAGTCAGTTAGTTATATGTGGATATTATTCAAATCGGAAATGGGACAATTTGCTATTTGTGTCCAATTAATGTGTAATTAAATACTGACTTCAACGACACTCACAAGGAATCACTGAGTGGAACTTTTATATTTTTGATTAAGATCAACTGATGTTTCTGCCTTCATGAGGGAAGACCTCCACTGGCTCCCACTGCAGCAATGCATTGTTTATAGATTCATCTATTGCCTGGCATTGTGTCCTGTCTCAAGCTCCATTCTACGTATGTGAGCTCTTTACCCTGGATTCCGTTTCTCTTGGACGCTGTGCTTGTCTACCTGTGGCGACTTCCTTTCCATTTTTCATGTGCTATGACTATGCAGCGAAGAGCATCTTCTGTTGTGGGTCCAGCTATCTGGAATGGCCTCCCTGTGGCTTTCTGCTTGCTTCTCCGTGAGTCTGCTGGCTCTTTCTATCGTCTTAAGACTTTTGTTTTTGACCAGGCTTGGGAGCACCTCCGAGTAGTGATCTTGAAGGGGTACTATTCAAATTGATGTGATCGATTGATGGTAAAACAAAGGCATGATGAAGTCAAGACCTGCTAGCTCAGTCCACTTAAATGGAGGCTCCAAACAAAGGATGAGCCAGAATAGTGCTAGTAAAATTTCTATTTTTTATGCGTTTAGATTATGAAAGACCGATTGACTAGCCAACTACAACAATATTTGTTTTCAATTGCAACAAAACGACAGAAATGAAAAATACACAATTGGTTAATGGTTGTTAAAAGCAAGTGTGGTATGAACTCCACGATACTGATTGAATACTACAATTCAGTTTGTACACGATTAACTTGAGTTGAGCCTGTCAATAGACGAAGAGCACTTGCAAGTCTTGACATTAAGGAATGCAGGGCATATTAAACATCGAGTAAAGTGTCAACTGTGGTTGCACGGTCTGTGAACCTTTGAAATGTCAACTGTGGTTGCACGGTCTATGAACCTTTGAAATGTCAACTGTGGTTGCATGGTCTATGAACCTTTGAAGTGTAGGCTCCTGGACTGTAGACCGGTTCAGACGTTGGATCAATTCCATGCGATTTCATTTTATTGTGCATTTCAAAGAGGTAGTCGTAACATTCTGCCCTGTAATAAACAGCACAGTCAACATTTTAAATTAGCACAGAGCAATTCTTCAGTATCTATACAATGTATACATATTACACATTTTTCACTGTGAACAAGCTAATTTCTTGAAACCACTGGCAATATTTAAATTATTCAGCAGGTCAAACAAAATTGAACCTAAAGGAGATAATAAAAATTCAACAGAATTTTGGCTGGCAGGTCATGAGTAAAATTAGGTGGTATATGTCTAATGACTTATGGTAGCGCCACCACTGCACAAAAGTAAGCAAGTTCCAAATGGGAAGAACCAAAGTTTACGTAACTAGTGACTGCAGCAGTACTGATATTAACAAGTAAACAGTGAATGTTGTCATGTATAAAATCATATTTACATCGTTTTTGCCTGTTCCCATGTCTTGCCCCAAACGTAGACTCCATGTCGACGGACAAGAACGGCAGACGCATCCGGATAATCTCTCATTGCTTCAGCCATTGCTTCCTAATGTGTCCACAAAATCAAACTGATGTTAACAGCATCTTGGGAGCAGTGGCATAGCCAGGAATTTATGATGGAGGGGTGGTGGTGGTTTATTTTTTTATGGCTGGGCCGGATGCCCTTCCTGACACCAAACCAACAGTATTACAGTAAACAAAAAGGGAATAAAGTAATGCACCTAACTCAGATCATAATTAATGTTACTATTCATCAATATTAATGCATCTAGTTTTGTTTATTCATCCTAGATGTTTGTTCACAGCAGTGCCGTCTGGCAGATAGTTCAATAACGAATATACTTACTCACTTACTTACTTAACCGTGCTAAACCTGTTAGATCCATCCTAACATATATCATACTTTCGTATCATGGCCTAGAGATCATAAGATTTGTCGATCTTTAATGGATTTTCCGAAGATCTTGGATTGTTTTGGTAAATATCGTTACACGTTCATTGTACACATATATTCAACTGTGCAACAAAGTGTATTAGATTCGATCCTTAAGCTAACCTTCAGCTCATGCTCTTCTGGGGTGTTCTCGATTATAGGAACCACCAATGTCTCGTCATATCTGTAGTTCACCCCTAGAAAAACAGACCACACAAAGCACACGCATACAGATAACTTCTCAATAGAGGCAAGGCTACTTACTACGGTATATCCTTTTCAAATCCTCTTCCTGACAACATGCTAGTTTGCAATGTAACGTAATGTGGCCACCTATTTGTGTAGCACTACCTCTCCTTGCCAAAGTAAGCTAAGTATTGGTTTGTTAAGAATAAAAAGTAGACAGTGAAGCACAAAGTCTATCAAAACATGCAATCGAAAAGTTAGTCACAAGAGATGGGCATGATTGGTTAAATTGCTGATTGGTTAAATTGCTATAAATTAGAAGTAGATAATTATTTTATTAATTGAGTTGAATCAAAATCTGCAAAATCTTGTAGCTAATTGATTTGCATTAAGTATTTGTCTAATTGATTAACTAACAGATTAGCTAATTGATTAGAAATAAAATTTCCCAAATCTTTTAGTTAACATGATTAGAATCAGCATTGATTAGCTAATGGAATCTAATCAATCAGTTACCAAATTCGCATCACTTATATAAAGTGTTTTGTACAATGCAAAGAGTTACATAACAATATAACAAACAGTTATACAACTTATTCAGTCTAGTTCAGGGAATAAAAAAATTCTTAGGGAATCAAATGTTTTTCTAACCTGGGCGGTTATTTACCTGATGAGCATTTCTTGATTCCCTTTATCATCTCGATGTGCGATATTCGAAACTCTCGCCCGATGCTCAGCAATGTTGCCATGACAGCAGACTGTGAGTGCGAGTGAAGCACGGCGCCAGCACCTGCGTAGATATACAAGAGCATCAGTAACGTGGCACAGTCTTCAAAAACCGTCTTACATGACAACAAATTACAAACAGCTTTAAAACGAACAAAGCACTGCAGGTGAGAAGTCTATAAAATTTGGTCAAAGCAACAATCAACGTATCATAATATGTATATAACTTTAGCATTATTACTGATTGTATAATTACATATTTATTATATTCGCTTTTTGACATTCAATCTGGCAGACCGCAGAATGATTACAGATACAAGTTATACGAAATACGGCCAGCTTCGCAAGGCACGCAGGTCGGCTACAACAGGCTCGGTAACTTAACACTAATGGCCTAAGTGCTGGAACGCTCCTGGTACGGCCAAGCCAGGAGTGGGAGGGGCGATCTTATTTTCAACAGACCCGAGGCAAACAACACAACAGAAAGCACCACTGGCAGCTAACAGAAAATTCGAATAAATTTTTGCTCTGAGTGACGCTTGAACTCGGGTCGCGATAATGACTCTCAGTTTATCGGCCAACGCTCTCTCAACTGAGCTACGGACCCCCCATATGATAGCATGAGTATTAAATGAAAGTCATCAGATGTTATTACACAACTGTGTGCTTAGACAACATTCAACAAATGAAATGCTAAAACGACCAGACAAGTCAACATGTTTTAATAAAGTTTTAGGCAAAATATGAGTTCAAATACAATTTATTTTAAAATTACTAGCAAACTATGTAATAAAAGTACTAAACTTGGATGCATATTAAAAGAATTCTCATTTGACATATATCTGATATCGTGATAAAAAATATGCATACCTCTCATGGTGTAGGCATTCATGAACAGCGGGGTACACTGGCTCTTGCGGAGGTTTTTCTCCTCAGGAGGAAATTCAATGTCTGTACCATCCAGCTTCTGAACGAAAAGATCTTCTGGCTAAGGCAAATTAAGTACCAAACAATTGCGTCAATTAAGTACCAAACAATTGCGTCAATTAAGAACCAACAATTGCGTCAATTAAGTACCAACAATTTCATTCATGCAGTTTCACCAAACGCAAAGTTCTTACTGGCATAAAATGTAATGTTGTAAAATAAAATTCACTAAGCAGCATGTTTGGGGAACAATTCACAATCAGTTCAGGTTCTTGGTACAGGCAAGTCTAGAAAACGTTTTGAAGAAATGTGGAGTGTTTAGAGTAATGTTGAACACTCCTGACACGAAGAGTGCAAGAATATGGATCGCTTCCCCCCCCACCCTCCCAGCCACAACTGTCCTTCCAGAGCATAACATTACTTTTTGGACATGGTGGAAATTGCCGGGGAAGTTAAGGGGTTACCCCACCCCTAGTCTTTTTTAGGGCTGCATTTTCACACCCCAACTCCAATTTGTGTATCATAGGCTGATACTCAAAGTTGTTTTTCTACAATTCTAGTACTGCTTTAGATGTAGAGTGGACAATTACAAGATCAAAAGTGCCCAGCAGCATTTGCCTCACATAGGATCAGAAATAACCAGAAATATATAATTCGAACATTAATCAAGTGTCATACCTTAATCCTCTCCTTCTGAACACCTGATGGAGCGATGTATATTTTGTCTCTGTACAAATTAACATCGTTAAACAGTTATCATTGTCTAGATGAGTAATAATAATCTTCATTTATAAACATTCAATCTGACAGATCGTAGAATGATTACAGATACAAGTTTATACGAAATACAGCCAGCTCCGCATGACACCCAGGCTCAATAAGTTAGTACTTCTCCAAAAACATGGAATATGTATTATAGCTGCAGTTAAGCCTCTTACTCACTCAAGTCCTTCATTCCAATCATTTAATTTATTAACGTTTCACCAAATAATGACTTTTCAGATATGGGTTTTTATGTATCGGTTCACCCATAATCTTCTACCCCTATCGTGCCATATCCACTCGCCTAAACTCACGAAGATTCCATATTAAATTCACTGGGCCAGGTGTATGGAACTTAATTCCTATTCTTATCCAACAGGCGTCCAGTTTCCAAAGAGCTAAAACACTGCTAAGCGACTTCTTGATTCATGACTACGAAGATATTTAACCTTTAGGCACTGATTTGCTTTTGTTTGTTTTGTGTTTATTAGCTAACTTCACTACATGATTTGTCTTTTTATGATGTTTATAGCCTACTGTTCAAATCATGCCGTTAGCCATCTAGCCACCTGTTAAAATAGTACAAGTAAATAGGTGTCCCTGTTAGTGGGATATTCATCCCTTAGGGCCTTCCTTGTTGCCATCCTGTTATATGAAGCATACTATATACTATATTAATTGTTTATGGTTGATGGTTACAATAAATGAATTGAATCGAATATTTACTGACGTACAAGTGAAAATCGTGACTGCTAACCCCTGTCGTATGCTGATACCTCCTCCTGTTCCTGTGACCCATCCCAGGTTGTACATCTGTTGGCAAAGACTAGGTATCAGCACCCTCGGATGGTCCTGCAAATTTACCCATGAAAGGCAATTAAAATAAAATTAGCCAGTCGCAGGAAAAGTGTAGCACTTTTAGACAACAGTCAACATAGAGGACAAGTAGATCTGGTGTTGTCGACTAAAGCAACAGTGAAGCGACTTGATGGTCACCAGACATTTAGAATACAAACCGAAGGCAACGGTCAAAATTCAGCACCGTTTTCTACTTACAAAACATTAGAACCTATCAGATCGCTATCAGATCACAAGTTGGCACGTAAAGTAACTATTTTCTATATTACTCCACTTGCAAACGCACAATGGGACATAAAACAACAGTAATACTGTCCCATACACAACACATACAAAACTGGCCCATGGTAGGCAGCTACATCAGAAGTTCCTTGTTACATGTTTAACGACACTGCCATATCAAAAATGATTAGTGTCGCCCTCCTCCTTTATCCAGGCTTGGGACTGGCACTGGCAGAGAACAACCAGTGGCGGAGTTAATCAGAAGTTCAGAACCCATCCTAATATAAGACAGGCATCTACAGTGATCGAGACGAAGTGAGAAAAGGAAGAGCGATAACGAAGGAAGTAACATATTTTACACCATTCGGTTTCACACAAGAAAAATACACTGCAATGTTCATATTACTCCGATAACCTACCTCGCCATAGTCTCCCTTCTCAAAAAAAGCAGTCATTTCAACTCAAAATAGACCAACTAAAACGCCCAACTAAACGAGGAGACTGTTTTGCTGTCTTCACTGGACTAATGAACTACACGTGATGCAGAACCATAGACATCGTATAATAAATGTACACAGCCAAAGATTTCAACAAGTACAGCGTAAAAATGAAAAAACTCAAGTTGGAAGGGCAAAGATACCCAAGAAATCCCAAGTTAAGCAAATTTCTCATTTCTGATGACCTTTTTGTCATCCGGCAGAAATCTTCCGAAATTGTACACAATTTCCCGTGTCAAAAAAATCGTATGACCCTTTTAAATTTGTTTACTATTTTTTATTTTTTTAGCCATTTGGCACAAAATCTTTCGAAAAATGTCCAAAATTTCCCGAAAATGTCCAAAATTTTCCGTTTTTTCGGCCGAAAAAACCCAGGCACAAAACTCAAGTTCTTTTCGAAAAAACCCCATTTCCCGTTCGGATCAAAACACACAAGATCTTGGGGGAAAAACCCCAAGCAGTGGCAACGCTGAACAAGTAAACAAAACAAGATGGGCAACGACGAAAACATGATTTGCAGGTATATTTAGGTCATCTGCATGTGCACGTTACGCGATTGGATGGAATCGGAACAGGTCAGATCCGCCCACTCAGACGAGACGCGCAGGCCACATTCTATTATGTAATACAATACATATGGCACAGCAGGCCCAGCAAGTGATAATAATACACATAGCCTTGACAGTCAATCAGTACAGGTCAATACCTATTCTTAGGTACAGGTTGTCGACCTAAGGCTAATAACCATTCCATTAATTTGGCATCTAGGCCTTGAATTACGGTAAGCGAACATTGCAATGCAGACAACAAATTTAACAAATTTTATCGCCTTCGACTTTGCTATATATGTATATATAATATCTATATCGGTAATCCTTCAGTTTAGAAAGTTTAATTATTTCACGCTTATTAACACGATATGTCATATATGTATTGGTGTTCTAAATATGTAGTCTATTGTTTGTCACTCCCTGTCGTAATTTTTCGGAATTAAGTGTCATGCCTTAAATTGGAGCTGGATTGATTAAAATGTCTTGCCTTAAATTGGAAAGAAACGGAAGCTGGATTAAGGTATTTATATCTCTGAAATGGAAGCTGGTAAGATATCTTTACATGTGAAGTGGAAGCTGGATTAAGGCATTTATATATCTAAAGTGGAAGCTGGATTGACGAAGATAACGTTTGAGAAATGGAAGCCGGATTAATGATAAAACGCTTCATCCAGCTTCTGATTAAGATCTAAAATCCCTTGATCCTGCTTCCATTTCTTAAGCTTTTTATCATCCATCCAGCTACAACTTTGCCAAAAAAATTCATCCATCTATAGCTCCCAGTTAAGGAAGAACATTCTCATCCATCCACCTCCAATTTAATCAAAAATATTTTCATGAATCCAGCTCCAATTTAAGACATTTTCATCCATCCAGCTCCAATTTAAGCAAGGACATTTTAATCAATCTGGAGTTTTCTTACAGACAGTTTCAGACAATTATCCCATGTGATTTTCAGCTGAAATAATTAAACTTCCTAAACTGAAGGATTACCTCTATATCATCTGGTCACCTGGTGCCGTCAGCTCTTGGAGCTCTGGCGACAGTCATGATGTATCCTCTCCATTGTTTTATATCTATATAAAACACTAAATTATTATATAAACAGTATATATATATAAATTATATCTTATATAATACTACATAATATTATATCTTATACTATATATTATGCTATCTGGTGTATCCGGCTTGCCCGGGAAATTTAGGATTCGCCCCGGTCCCGGCCAATTCCTTACTTCCCCCACCCTCACTGCCGGCTCCCCAACCGTCCCCACCAACCCACCCAGTGAAGGTTTGCAGTGAGAAGCTGAAAAAATGTGGAAATGCATCGTAGTGAAACAGTGAAAGTGAGGGTTTTCGCCCCTCCCCCCACCCTGGCCCCATGGTCGTAGAGATTCGCCAACTCCGCCACCGGGTGTCCCACGCCCACACTGACAGAGTAATCATAATCGTAATCGAGTAGTGAAGGTTTGGAGTGAAAAGGTGAAAACTCTGGGATTGCATCCCGGTCAAAGAGAAATTTATAGCGAAAATAGAGTTTTCGGCCCACCCCCACCCTGGACCCCATGGTGGTAGAGATTCGCCAACTCCTCCACGGGGTGTCCCATGCCGAGACCGACAGAGTTTAGTGAAGTTTGGAGTGAAAAGCTCACAAACTCTTGAAATGCATCCTGGTCAAACAAAGTGTGATAAGACACACAGACACACATAATCTTATCTTCAGTTATATAGATATACAATGTATTGTATATACTATAATATGCTCAGATTTCGAGTGCCGCTGAAATGGACCTCAAAGGATCTCTATACAAATGCCTGAAATGAATGAATCTATATAAAATAGAAACACGGGTAGTGTAGGACCTACATATATAAAATTATTTTGACCCTTTATGGCTATTGGAGACTAGTGTTATTGTTTAATGAGACCAGAGTTCTTAAAGATGTACAATTTAAATTATAACTTGCCTCAACTCTGCCTCTCTGGTGGAGGTGCCAGTCTCAAGCTTGGGTGAACGAGAAGGGCATCGCCAGCCATCTTTGTTATGACAGTGTAGTTCAACAGAAATTGCTGCACTAGGAGAATAACACGTTTTCTGTTTTTTGGTTTTATGCTTCAGACTGCCAGAAAATGTCGTCTGTATTACGGTTGCGATTGGTTGGCTCTGGTCTTCATTGTGCGAAGAGGACTTTGGCTTTGAGTTCGGTCAGTGGACAGAAGTCTGAGGTTGGACCAAAGTCAAAAGCAGCCACAACGAAAGCAGTTGTCTTTGACATGGGTGGTGTCATTTTGCCATCTCCAGTGCCTTCAATTATCGGTTAGGTTTGGTGGATCATTTCAACATATTATGCTGCATGGGCACTAAGCATTCAATGTGCATTCATGCTCAACTAACTCGCAGTTAGTGGACTCATTGAAGGCTTGGTTTTTTGTTTTGTGCATCATCAAGATCCAAGCTATTGTAATTCTAAATGCAATTAAGTTGCCAATAGTTTAGTTACTAGCAGTTTTTTAAGGCGCCCGCCAGCCTTTGTAACAGCATGGCGGTGTTACGGCCAGGGCTGAAAGTGAGCCGGGTCTGTCCGGGTCTCAGACCCGGCATTAATTTTTTGGCGCTTGAATAAACACTTATATCTAGCACCCTTTGGGCCAAAGAACCTTTCAGAGGTCGTGACTTACAACAGTGTGTATATTTAAAGGAAGATGTTTCCCATCGGAAACTGTTGCACAAGAGCCTGGTGAGCTCGTGAATAAGCTGGTGCCCTGCGCTTGGCTTTCGAGTGGCGCTTTAGAAATCTTGAGCTTGCGATGTGCACTGTACAAGCGGCAGATCATGATGATGGGTGATGCGATCAGGCTGACTCTCCTCTGCTACTTTTCATTCCCAGCTGAATACTGGCTTTAAGCCATCACATTCCGATTACACTTCTCCACCATTACACGACCTCCATAATTATCACTTACTACCACCATAGCACCATGCTTTCCCTCTGCTTGAGTCTGACCTCCCAAAGGTTTTTTTTTACCTGACATTGAACTGAACAGAGCAGCCAAGCTGGCTATGAGCACTGCCACTGATTTGATATTGACCCAGGGAATGAGCTGGTCTCCCTGACACAGCTGCTGTGGGCGCTGAGAAATTTTCTAAGTTTTACATTACGCTATATTACAGAAATTGAAAACTGAGCTCTTTGGTTGAGAAGTTCTGAATATATCGTTTATTCTTCAAGTCTAGGTATGTTAAAGTGCTTTTAGGCGCTCTGTGCAGGTGATGAGAAAATACCACCACAGAACAGATGTTTAAACAAATAATGCTGTTTGAAGCATTTGGTTACATTATGTTTATTTTTAATCAAATGTGGCAGGTTATGAATCGACTCTGGGTTTACCATACGGCACCCTGGAAATGGCAGTTATAAGGGCTGGGGACAATGGATCTTGGCAGCAGATAGAAAGGGGAGAAATCGGCCTGAATGAATTTGCTCAAAAGTTCAGTCAGGAGGTGGCTTTGGTTGTAAGTTTACTTCTCTGTTTATTTCATTAAAAACTACTCCTTGTGTTGGTTTTTGGTTACTACTATGTCCTCTAGGCCTCTTAGTAGGCACGTGGATTGCCAGGTACACTCATTTAAAGGATCACATATGGGCCATAAATTTGTATGAGTTTGTAAGTGGGTATATTCTTTGTTCTGTTTTCACGTCTTAATCGACCTGACATCAAGACAAAGAAGCATGAATTAGGCCAGCTGGTTAATGTCAGACTCAGAAGTGCAGCAATAGCAATAGATTATTGTCTACCATCTGCATTTACTGAAGTTAACTATGTGATCAGGAATATCATCAAATGATATGCAGCAATACAGGTTTCAATGCAGATTTCTCTTCTTTTAGCCATGCTTACGGTATATTTCTTACTTATTGACAAGTTTCGTACAAAGTTCTGTATGTGGGTGCCTGGTTTGGTAGGGTGTAACGTTTGGTTGTGTTTGTTGCAGAGCGGCGGAAGGCAGGTTGATCTGAGTGAAATGATGAAGGTCTTAGCCGAGTCTCGTCGTAAGAATCGACCTTTTCCTGAAATGATTGATGCTATTCACTGCCTTCGAGCTGAAGGAATCAAGACGGCTCTGCTTACTAACAACTCTAAAAGCCAGAATGGTGGAACGTACCAGCCACTGGACGAGAAGTTGTTTGATGTTGTTAGTGGTTTTATATATTTTTTTGCAGTGTGACTCATTGAGATAAGGGTTGGGAAACTGTTGTGTGCTTTTGATCATTGCTCACAGTGGCGTAGACAGGGGGTTTCTGGTTTTTTGATGGCAAAATGACACCACCCATGTCGAAGACAACAGCTTTCGTCGTGGCTGCCTTTGACTCCCCCATTGGCTTAAATAAAAGTTTTTTAAAAGGTTATTTATCCACTTAAATAGGAAAGAACAAAACAATTGTTTGTAATAACAATTGTTTTTCTTACTTTATTCCCTTTGTTGCTTTATTCCCTTTTTTATTTACTGTAATACTGTTGGCTTAGGTTAAAGTTTTTTAAAAGGTTATATATCCACTTAAATAAGAAAAAACAATTGTTTGTAATAACAATTGTTTTTCTTACTTTATTGTTGCTTTATTCCCTTTTTTATTTACTGTAATACTGTTGGGTTGGTGTCAGGAAGGCATCCGGCCAAGCCATAAACTCTCCCCATAATAAATTCCTGGCTACGCCACTGATTGGCTGATATCTTCGACTCATTTCATTTTCGTTAGGCGGATTTATATGCCACGACCCCTTCAAGGTTACTACTGAGGAGCTCTCCCGACCCAACCTCGGCTAAAGAGGACAGTTTTAAGCATGCAATAGAATGTGTCAGAGAGGACCCTTGGCATAATTACTCAGTCTCTTGATTTTGTTGTTGTATTTCAAACAAAGAAATGTTTGTAATAATAGTGAAATAAATAACCACATATCTGTAGCGAAATCAAAGAACAGAATTTCTGCATTTCTCTATTTTTATATTCATTAATCACTCTAGTAAGAGTCTCATAGAATCAATTTCTATGGCTTTCTGCTGTGAATGTAATCAGAATATTTAACAGAATAAAAGAGATAATAAAGTCCATTTAATTTGCGCATGAAATCTGTTGGCTGATTCACAGTTTTTTCGTATTTCCAACTAGAGTATGCAATTGAAATTTTTTTTTCAGTGCCTGTCTGTAAGCATTTAGCGATAATATAATGCGGTTGTCTTTAAAATTAATGAACTTTCTCTTCAAACCCTGAAGACGAGGCCTGACACTTCAGACAATTATCCTAATTAATAATAATCAATATATGTTCACAGGGGAAATGAAGTACCTCAGGGCAAAAAATGGTAAGTATTATTTTATGGTGATTTTGTTTCTGATTCTATTCAAACAGATTGTTGAATCTGCAAAGGTGAAAATGCGAAAGCCAGAGGCCAGAATTTACAAATATACGCTGGAAAAACTACAGGTTTTGCCACAGGAAACTGTGTTCCTTGATGATCGTGACGAAAACTTGAAAACAGCAAAGCAACTGGGTTTTAGAACTATTAAGGTGCAATGGTGCATATGTTAAAATTGTGATATTTGGCCGTTTTTTTGTGGATGGTCCCTTCATTTGAAATGACCTTCCTTCCTTCCTCTCTAAGGGCTAAATTAATTACTTGTTTTTTCCTCCTTTGCCTCTCACTCTTTTAAGGCATTGCTTTTTCCCGGAGTTTTTCGTGCTGAGAGTGTCTCTGAATATCAATTTACAATTGTGGGTGTGTGGTGAGCAGATAGATATCCTGATGTTTGAATGCCAATGCGAAATGCCAAATGTGATCACTAGGTTTTTCAAACGTTGGAGAAACATTGGCTATCAGTTCTGTAAATTGGCAAATTGAAAATCCGTGAGAGGCGCAATATAAATCTATAGATACAATGCATATTACAATAACATGTCGTATTGTTGCTCAGCATTGTATTTGCTGTGTTATAAGCATTCAATAGGTATCCAAACGATCTCCAGTTGACAGAGAGAGAGGAGACCAATAACAATTATCGAATCCTACACAACGCACTAAACGCAAGATTCGAAGGAAAAAGGAGCAAAGGCAGACCCAGACTAAGCTGGATAGACAATATGAATGAGAACAAAACATCACTTAGTCTAAAACTAAGGGAGCAATGGATTTGACAATTGATTGTGGACGGTCGAGGTCATTTACTTGTGCCCATCGCTGCCAAGTGGCTGATGGCTGGAAGAGATGATGATGATGGTGATGATGATGATGATGATGATGATGATGGTGGTGGTGGTGGTGGTGGTGATGATGAAGATTATGATGATGATGAAACAGTCATGAGTTGAATCTGCTCGTAGTAGTTGGTTCAGTATTATTTAATAGTTGTATTAAAAATGCCTGCTACTGTACGGTTTAATGGCTAAATGAGTAACTTGTTGACTTTTAGCCACTTCTGCGGCCCAGGTTCGAATCCCATTCACCATATAAGTTGATGATGAACTTCAAAGGTCATTATTTGTAACCTTTGAGGTCATCATCTTTGCGCTGTGTCTCGTTGCTCTGCCATCTTAAATCATGTCCGTCCAGCTTGCATTTGTCTTGCTATATTATGTCTGCTCCAATGGATATAAAGATATTACAAGGCCTTAAACTTATACTTATTGACATTTTTTTTACATTACTTTTCATATATATATATATTACTATACTGTATTACTACTTCTTTATTGCATTATTTCTCGATGTCCCAGTGTGTGTTTGCAAATGGAGTAACAAAGTCTATACTTAGTTACTTTATAATTGTAGGTAGGCAGCCCAGGTCAAGCAATCAAAGATTTGGAGACGGAAGTGGGATTCCAGTTGAAGGGTTACATTGCTGGAACAACTGTTATCCCAGATCGACTGAAGATCAATTTTGACCGACTCAAGCAATATTTAAATTCCGTGTTGAATATTCATGACGCTGGTAATGAAATCATTGATCTGCATGATTATGATTCTTAGGATATTTAATGCATTGATTGATTGATTCATTTATTCAAGAAATTCTATAGCGCCCCTTCACGGGTCTACACAGAAGTACTCCTGTGGGAGCCCATCCAGACCACTGGACTCACCACGGAAAATGCTCGATCCTGTATAGTTGCTGTTCATGTGACTGGAAACAAGAGTTTGAATAAAAAGAACCTTCTGTCATGACATAGGGATGATGATTATTATTATGATTATTACTGTGATGGCATGATTTAGGAGTGTTTTATGCTAGAGCTGAGATTGTATTTTAAGATTTAGGATGATTTTTGGATATGGTTATGACTTATTATCTGCTATGATCAGGATACTATGAGAGTATGATTTAGCGCAGTTTTATGCTGAAGCTGTGATTGTATGTTAAGATTTTGGATGTGTTGGTTATATTTTATGATTTAGGATACTATGATTACATTGATTAGGTACTGCAAGAGTAAAATATATGATTATTTTATGCTGCAGAGCTACTGTGAGCAACGATTAATTTGTTGGTTGGATGGCACTCATGGCTAATGCTTCATTTTTGCGAAGGGTACCTATAAAATGCTGTATTTTCTCTGATTTTATGCCATTTTATTTACAGGGATACTCACATTGTACCAGTATACGGTTTATTTTCAAATGATTTATTTGAAGAAGGACTTATCGATGTGTTGTTTTATTGTTGCTTTAAAAGTCTTAGCATATGATTAAATTGGACGATATTGTGTCATTTGCTATGCTTCATCGTCAGTGCTTTGTATTTCGTTTGTTTACAGAGGAACCAATTGTCCGATATTTTGAGCATGGCCTCTCAATGCCGACATATTTCATCAGGTATGCCAACAAGGAAATGGTGCTCAGAAAGAAACCAGTGAGTACATCTGATTTTAGACAGACCAATTGGTAAGAACTTCTACACGCAACGTAATGTTTTATTGTTGTTGTATTATTTGGTTGAGATGATTGGCGATTAGTATTATTATTTGTTTTGCCCGAGGTAGGAATGATCCATCAGGCTTCTGAAAGCAATTCTGAAGAATAATTATTGCTGCTATGGCTCGTGGTTCAGTGTCCGCGCTGTAGTCGGGAGCGTTTCTGAAAAGCAATATTGAAGGGTCGCTATAACAAGTGCACATACCTACAGAAGGTTAACTCATCTTACCTCAGCTACCTAGGAGCGATTATAAAATGATTATTAGCAGGACAGATGGGCATGCTGTATTCCACTCTGCAGTGCAGTTCGACTTCTATCAAACATGTTATCATCTGTTCAGGACTACAATATCCTGTAATCTTAATGAGTACTCGCAGGGCTGTACTGGTAAATTTTGAGGTGAGTGCACGCTGACCGGGAGAAAAACCGCCTTTTTCTGGCCCAAAATTTCTGACGGCTGTCATCCGCCCAAATCTGACGACCTTTTTTTAGTCATCCGGCCAAAATGTACCCAGTTTTCCCGTCCGGAAAAGCTGATGACCTTTTTTTTAATTATTCACTCCGACTTTCGTTAAAAATACACCTGAATATCCTTTGCCTCTTTTGTGCGTATACCCACACGCTCTTTGAGAAGTGAGTAGTATACGCTGTATACCTGCGTATACCCTGGTTTTCTGCGGCGAGTAAACAATGCCGTTTTTCCACGGAGGTAAGCATATGCCGTATACCCGCGTATACCATTGATTACAGCCCTGAGTACTCGTCAGTTTGAGTTAATAATGAATATTATTTTTATTTATTTATTTCTACATTTCTATTGTGCCCCTTCGTGCTCTCTACTCACAGTTCCTCCTGATAACAGTGCGGACACAGCATCGGAGTTTCACGCCAAAGCGCCTGAGCAATTGCGAGTGAAGGACTTGCTCAAGGTCCCTACGCGGCGGCTTGAGGTGGATTCAAACCTGGAATTCTTCACCTCCAAGTCATCGACACCACCACTACACCATCGCACCCCACTTTAAAATTGTTTTTAGTTGACTACTAAGTGGCCTGATGTCTTCTTATTAGCCTGGAAAACTGTTGTCATCTGCTCATTCCGTGGAGCGAGAATACTTGGTGATGGAGTCACTCAAAGATCATGGAGTTCCAACACCTCCGATTCTTGGTTTCTGCGAGGACACCAGGTAATTTGGTTTTACTCTCAAGCTATTTTAATATTGAAAAACAAGTGATTTTGGTTGTTTTAACTTTTTGCCTCTATCACAGCAAGTAAAAGAAGGATGTTTAAAATTACCAAACTGCCATTTTATTCCAATATTTATGTTTAAATATGTATATATTTAATTATTTAGATATTAACTTTGCTCTGGTCTCAAATCCAAACTGGGTCTTGTGCCGAAAGATCTTATTCGTTCTTCACTTTCTGCATCTTCTCATTGACCTCTACGTTCTCTGGGTAGGTTTGACTTTTTTGTCCCATGGGCCAGAACCACTATTGTTCAAATTTGATCCTTTACAATCATTGGGCCCTCATTATGGAATTCCTTTCGGTCCATTCTGATTGGCACTCTTCTTCCTGCATCGATATCTGCATCTCTCTTTCTCTTTGTAAAACTTTTTCTTTTCTCTTGGGGTTCTTTCCCAGGCAGCACTGCTGAATGGCTATAGCTGTGAGCGGTGCTGTAGAAATGATTAATTACGTTACATTATGTGACAAATCTTAAATATTTATTAAAAGTTTTTTTTTGTTAAGTAGCTAAACTGACAGTCAAATTTGTTTAAATGTTTATGGGAGAAATCTGCTTTTATATTGAAAAATAACTATTAGAAATTTCTGTGCAACAGTTGAAGAATTGTAATTGTAAGCTCAAGACTTCTACAGTGCTCACAAAAGCTAAGTCATGAGAACCAGCTTATTCATAGACACTCAATCAAAGCAAAACCAATAGGCAGGAGAAGTGGTCAAAGTGCAAAAAAATTCAATAGATAAGTAAAGATCCTGAGTGGCCGAGTGGGTTGGTAGCCCGCTCGCCGCGCCGGCGGCCCGGGTTCGATTCCCAGTCGGTCAGAGATTAATTTCTCGGATCTTTACTGCGGGTTACTCGGTCGCAATATAAAAGTGGAGTAGCGGTGGTGAAGGATCTCACCCTCAGGGTCGAGGCCATAAGACAGCCGCTATATAAATATGCGATTACATTTACATTTAAAGATCAGTTACAGCTGTCTCGTTTCCAGCAGCTCTGTTGTTAGTTGTCTGCAACCATATGGCATTCAATGCCTCCAAAATTTTTATGAGTTTAATTATCAATTCAGTGTTCTAGGCACACCTTTCTACGTCATGGAGTACATACATGGACGTGTCTTCACAGATCCTTTATTGCCTGGATTGAGCAACGAGGAGCGACGGGCAATTTATCTTGCCATGTGTGACGTTCTTGTCAAGATCCACAAGGTCAGCATCAAAGAGGCTGGGCTGGAAAGCTTTGGCAAGCAAGGTTTGCTACCATCACTTCATAAATTTTATTTAGCATTTATCAGGACTTTTTAACGTGCAGTTCTACACAAAATGTGCAGTTATAAATGAATTTGTGCAGTTGTAGAAGCAGTTACGGTATGTGCAGTGAAAATCATTACAAAAAGGTAATTGCAGACGGTTCACGATGGAAGAGCGAAGGATCTGTGCAGTGAAAAAATAAGCAGGAAGGTGGGAAGAAAGCAATTTCTCAGTAAATGACTTTAAAAAAGAGGTCATCAGTTTTTTCCGTCGTCGACAGAGTTTTTCGTCGGCGACTTGCGACGTTGTTTGGGGAAAATTTTCTGAGACCAGAAAGTTTCGCAAAGAAATCCGCACTAAAAAACATAACAATTTATATAGCATCGTCAGGTTTTCAACTTGCAAGCCATTCTAAGACACTTTGCACACGCTGGTTCCAGTCAGATTTTATTGCATTTAATTGTAGTGATCGTGGTCAACAAAACTCTGTCTGGTTCAGGTTCTTATATATATAGCAGTGCCTTGGGTGAATGGTACGGTATATTAAATTCTTTGATTTTGAAATCGTGACTTGATGTTGTGACAGGTTATAGTACATGTAGCATTTTTTGTAACATCCCATTGTCACTCTAATTGCAATCGTAAACTCTAAATTTCTTAGGCTTCACTTGAAGGCCAAGCACAGGGCACCATCTTAATCATGAGCATCACACACAATTTCTTCTTTTGTTTAGAATTATGTGTATTGAATGAATCCGAATTTAGCGCTTCTTTTTGTGATGTAAAGGCGAATGACAAGAAGCGACTCTCAAAACGTTTTATCTTGTTGCTGCTCAGATAGAAGGCTCCACTTGTGTGCTTTTGTTCATAATAGGCGGTTTTGTGAAGCGGAATTTCTCACGTTGGGCTAAGCAATACGAAGCAATCAAGACAAGGGATGTTCCAGCCATGGATGAGTTGATGAAATGGTTGACTGAACACATGCCAACAGAGGAAGCATGCACTGTTATACATGGTGATTTTAGGTTCGTTGCTCTTGCATTGTGCGTGGAGAACAATGTTTATGGAATAAGTACTTAAGGAGTGGTAGTTAGTATTTGTTTGTAGCCTGTAAGCCTGTAAAGGGATAATGCTGAAAAAGTGAATATCTTGTACCAAATAGTTCTTATGTGACTCATTTTACCACTATGGTGTGTCAAGTTAGTAACTTTGAGAGTCCTTGATTGATTGATTGATTGATTGATTGATTGATTGGTTGATTGATTGATTGATTGATTGATTGATTGGTTGATTGATTGATTGATTGATTGATTGATTGGTTGATTGGTTGATTGATTGATTGATCGTCTTAACACTACTTCGTGTGGAGCAGATGATTCCACTCTGTAATGACAATATCGGACACCAAAGTCTGTTCTAACATTTACTTGCACAGTTAACAATAATGTGGCATGTGGACCATTTGAACTAGAGTCTAGACATTTTGGTCTTGTAGTCTAGTCACTTTGGTCTTGTAGTCTAGACACTTTGGTCTTGTAGTCTAGACATTTTGGTCTTGGTGTTTAGGCACTCTGGTCTTGAAGTCAAGATATTTGCTCTTGTGGCTTAAACACTATGGTCTTGGAGTTTAGATTAAGCATTTTGCAATGCATTGGTCTTGTTGTCTTTGAGATACTTCTTATTTGCATTTTGGTGTTCATTGATGCATAGATTGGACAATCTGATCTTTCATCCATCAAAACCGGAAGTGTTGGCCATAATCGACTGGGAAATATCAACGCTGGGCGATCCGCTCATAGATCTGGCGAATGAATGCTTTGCCTACTACATTAATTATGAAAAGTGTGTCTTACCAAGTGAGTCTCTGTTGGAAAGTTGATGATATACTGAAAAGTAGAGTTTACCTTTCCTGAATAAAGATGCTTGTCGTTTAAACATGGTTTTAAGAAGGTTATGAAGAGGAGCAGTCCCTTAACCCTTACCGCTCGGATTAAAAATTAATCGACCCAAGTTTGTCTGGTGGGAGCGGACACATAATTAAGTGGTAAAAGTTAAGCTAACCCTCAGAGGCATGAAATCTTAGCGATTTCCGTTTCCTAGTATCTCTATTTGAGTGTGGGTGACAAGTCGTCTTCCTTCCAATCTCACATAAGTGTACGGTCAGTGTACTTGTTATAGTTTACTTGACCAGGAAATTGTTGCATATGGGGGCCGAAACCTCTAAACAAATTTCTGCCCTGGTAACGATTTTAAACTCTGACCTTTTGATTGACAGCAGCTAAGGCATGTTTATTCAAACCCCAATTTGTTAATTTTTACAGGTATTTTGATCACTTATTTTTGTGAAAATGTCTCAAGTAGATTCTGTTCTTCTAGGTTTTTCCCCGTAATGGACAACAGGTGTGAATGAGTGCATTCAGCGTGTGCATCTTTGGTGAAAAATTGATGTCTCAATCTCAAAATCTTTGACTTGCTGGATATTGTTTGTCCCTGCTGTGACTTAGTATTTCTATATTTCGATGCTTTATATGTTTTACTACATATTCGGCTGCTTTATATTTGACTGAAGAGTCATTATTAAAGTGTCACGATGGCACGCTGGCCAATTGGTTAGGGATCAACCTGTAACACCCAGAGTACAAGTTCGATCTCCATCCAAGCCTTCCAAGGCGGTTATACTGTGTAAGGACCTTGAGCAAGGTCTTCACTCTCAATTAATCTGCAATATAGTGGCAGTTGCACCATCACTTTTGAGCTTTGTGAGAAGGATGATATCAACGTGCAGTTGCATTGTATTGCATTGTATTGTATTGTATTGTGAAGATCACTGGCAATTTAGAACTTCCGTGGCTCGACGTCACTGCTTTTTCTTCCGAGGTTTCTATTCCAGGTCTTGTCGACTAGTCTACGTGTTGAGATTCAGTGGCGTAGCCAGGAATTTATGATGCGGAGGGTATTGGTTTTTTTTGCCCGGCCGGATGCCCTTTCTGACACCAACCCAACAGTATTACAGTAAATAAAAAGCGAAATAACGTAACAAAGGGAATAAAGTAAGAAAAACAATTTTTACTACAAGTGATTGTTTTGTTTTTTCTTATTTAAGTAGATAAATAACCTTTAAAAACCTTTTCCCCTAGGCCAATGGTATTTTTTAGCCCCCCGAAATCCTCCCCCCCCCACTTGTATACGCCACTGTTGAGATTCATTCATTCAACTTATGCATATAGCACCTCTTCAAGGAAACTATTCAGATGTAATGCCGATTGATGTTCTGTCGTGTAATGTTGACTGTTTTTGTGGATGATTTTAGCTCTGCGAGGAGTTGACGTGCGGTTGTATGGTATACCTACGGTTGAAGAACTTCTTGAGCGCTATTCAGAGCAGATGGAGGTGCAAGGAATTGCTGAAAAGTGGCCGTTCTACATGGCTTTCACGTGCTTCCGAAGTGCCGCTATGATGCAAGGAGTTCATCTGCGATATTTGTCGGGTAAGCAGTAAGTTCCATATCTTAGACGTTTGGTATTATTCCTCGTCTTTCTACCATCTTTAACTCTGAAACTTTGTCTCATGCATTGTCTCTCTGGCTGGCTTAGTCTTATTATTGTTCTTTATTTCAATTTGTTTGTCTTTTCCGATTTTCTCTCTATCGTGATTTTCTACGCGATTCATAATTCCAGCTTATTATTTTGAGTTTGACCCCTTGAAATAAAACTTTGGCTTAGCATCCTGAGCAGCTGAATTCTTACTGAGCTCTGCATAAAAATGCTTTCTGTATTTGTTATCTCTTGTTGATCTCTATCTCTAATGAACGGATCTCATATTTAGTATCACACTGGTGGGTAAGTCTTCTAGTAAATTTAAATTTAGTCTCTGCTTTTCATGTTGAATGTAGAGGTTGGACACTGCTATTCAGACCTTAAGCCGGTGACACGAAACGGAGTATCCCCCTGAAAGCTATTCGGGGGGATGAATTAATCTATCTCCCTGGATGGAATTAACCGGTCTAGACTATCCGGGGGATAGACCATTCTATCCCCTTTTTAAAAAATGCGTATAATTGAAAAATTTTGCTCTAATCAAAATTTAAAGTGACTCTAATTGTATTAAGTGTCCTAAGCAATATTCAGAAAAAGGCAACTCGAATTTATTTGGTGACTCTGACTGCTCTTAAGTGTTTTAAATGTTCTGAGTGCTCCAAAACCAAAGCAAAAGAAATTATCTAGTATGAATAAACATACCTGCTAGCGTCATTGTTCAAAACAAAGCAGATGAAAATTAATTTGCAAAAATAAATACGTGTACGCGAAAGTGACTTTTTCGACTTTTCTTCATTTGGGGGATACGATTAATACGGGGGATACTCTATTTCGTGACACCGGCAGTGAACAGATCCCAGCCCTGGACATGGGACCAGACATAGTGTCACTTGCCATTTCTCATTTTGTATGCCAATGCTAAATTCTTCTGTTTTCTACAGTGACAGTCGAGGGTCAATTTCTTTCCAGGACGTCCACTTGTCACACTTGTGCGCCTTTGTGACTTTTTTTTGTCAGGTGCTATATAGATTGCCATATATACATACTGAGCAGATGGAACCTACAATCTGTCAATTACGGACCAAAACATGCTGCTGGTCGAACACATATGTCACAAATCCACTTGTGATAATACATAATATTATTTTACATTTTATTTGTGGAGCGTATCAAGTTTAATCTTTGAAATCTGAACTTTATTACCCTGAATGCTGCAGAGGTCCATTATTATTACTATTATTACTACTATTATTATTATTATTATTATTACTATTATTATTATTATTTAGGGTATTTATATAGCGTCACTTCAAGATAGGCTACACCAAAGTGCTCCTGGCCTAACCATGGCTGAATGGACCAGTTTTGAGATTCTTAAGGAAAAGAGTGGAATGACCCCTGGGCAATAGGCGAAGTGTAACAGGGAGGCCATTCCAGGTTGTATAACCATCAACCGAGGAAGAACGGCATTATGTACATTGTGTATGTAACAATATGTGTATGTAATGTGTATCTTTCAGAATCCAGAATACAAACAGATGTGTTCAGTTGCTGTAGTCAAGCATGAGAAGACTGTTTAGTATAAGCTTTTGGTATTTATTGTTATCTTTGAAATTTTACGTGATTTGCGTTTACATGATCTGTGGTAGGTCAAGATACTGGTAAAAATGTTGAAATTGCCGCAAGTGAAGTTGACTCGTTTGCAAATATTGGTTTGGCCATCGCTTCCCAGATGAAGAACTTACCAAAGAACCGACAACAGATAGAACGGATCAAAGGAAAACTTGAAAATGTAAATTTTATTGTACATTATATGATAATATTTATATGGTAATTGTGTGAATATAGATATATGTGTGTATAAAAACACTGTATATATATAAATATTATATATATATATTATATATATATTATATATAAATATTATATATATATATTATATATATATATTATGCATTTCATATAAATGGCGTTGACATACTGCAACACGATTGCAGGTTGAACTTGATGCGAGATTAATGATGTTCTGTGGATTATTGTTTGGAGTTATTTTTGAGCTAGCAGCTATAGAGAATTCTAGGTGTATAGTTCTTATCATCCTTTGCCGGTAATTCTAAATAACGAGATTAGGATTACGATTAAGGCTATGGCGACATGGAACGCATTCCTGCAGACATCATACAGCATAGTCGCCGGGAGACTGTGTTATTTCAGGACGCATATTATATATCATATCGTATTGTATCTAAATATTTATAGAGCATCTACTCTCACAGCATCTGTAGACAATTCAGAGGTGAAGAAGCTCCTAGGAAAAACAAACATCTTGAGAGAGTGAAAGGATGCAACTCAAGGAAGCACCCAGACATGACCTTAACTCCTAGAAGAGGGAAGGTCATTCCATGTGGAGGGACCTATCACAGTAAATGCCTGGCTGAGCTAGGGCACACCAAACACACACACACATATATAATTTATATATATAATATTATATATATATATTTATAATATATCAAATCAAATCAAATCAAATCAAATCCGTTTATTCATAGAGATCAATGCATGAGAAAAAACAATTGACAATAACACGCACTGACGAGAGAAAAGAGTAAACACAAAGTAAGTTATAAACAAAGTATCAGCAGTTATAGAATTAAATGATCCCTGTGAAAGGGAGACCTAGAAAGGGAATGACCCCGCTAGCCTAGGCACCCACTAACAGGAAAAAAGAAAGAAAATTATCATGACAGCTGAGGATGAAAATTATTATTAAGCAAAATAAAGAAAAGAAAACAGAAAGAGACAGAAGGAGAAGAAGACAAATAGTAATTAATTCAAAGTAGGACTTTCATCAAAGACAGAGATGAGGAAGTGATGCAATAGGGACACAGCATAAAATATAGAGTGGGAGTATAAGTGGTATATAAATTGGAAATGCCAAGCTATGATAATCAGACTAGGAAGATCAAAGTGGTGACATATATAACATGGTAAAACAAGAACCATTAATTAACAATAAGATATTTTTTAAAGTTTTTTTTAAAAAGGCCAATGGATTGAGAAGAGAGTAAGTAGGCCGGGAGTTCATTCCATAATTTAGGACCCAGATATTTAATAGATAATTGTTTGATTTTTAAGCGCGCATACTCACTACGGTAACATTTAGCATATCTGGTGGCATGGTTATGAATTTTGGAGCCAACAGTGAAGTAGCTTGAGAAGGAATTTGGCAATAAATTATGATGAAAGCGAAACATAAACAGGCCAATTTGGAATTTATTTATGTTCGGGAGAGAAAGTAACATATGGTTTAAATACAGGGGGGCAGTAGAGGTCCTCCAGTGTACACCACAGATAATTCTTACAGCCCGTTTGTGTAGAGTGATCAGAGGTTTGAGTCGAGAGGAATAATTGGAACCCCAGGAAATATTACAATAGGACAAATAAGGGTAAATGAGTGAATAGTAGAGATCAATAAGGATTTTATTGGGGATGCAGTGTTTAATTCTAAGTAAGACCCCAATATTTTTGGCAATTTTTTTAGAAATGGTTGAAATATGATCACACCAAGTAAGATGCTCATCTATAATGACACCCAGAAATTTAGTAGACTTCGTTTGGGCGATTGGAATATTGTTAATTAAAAGAGATTTATTCATATCTAAGCCATATTTATTTTTTATATTAAATAACATAAAATTAGTTTTGTCGAGGTTAAGGGATAATCTATTGGTTTTGAACCATTCACCTATTAAATTGAGTTCATTATTTGCAATATTAAATAGGCAATCAAGAGAGTGGTGTGAAAGGAAAACATTAGTATCATCAGCAAATAAAATAAATTTGAATATAGTAGAGGACATAGATAAATCATTAATATATAATAGAAAAAGAAGCGGTCCCAGAATTGACCCCTGGGGAACACCACATAAAACATTCAATGCCAGTGATTTATGTCCATTAAAGCAAACATGTTGGGTTCTATCACTTAAATAATCCAAAAACCAATCATTACTAATCCCACGAAACCCGTAGTATTCAAGTTTTTTTACCAATATTTTATGATCTACCGTATCGAACGCCTTTGAGAGATCAAAAAAGATTCCCAAAGAGGTTTTTTTTTCATCCATAGAATCAATAATATTACATTGCAGGTCAAGCAAGGCCATATAAGTAGAGAGGTTGCGTTGAAAACCATACTGGGTAGAAGATAAGAGTTTAAATTTATTGAGGTAATAAATGCTAAATGAATGAATTAATGTTGAATGAATTAATGCTAAATGAATGGATGAATGCTAAATGAATGAATTAATGCTAAATGAGTGAACGAATATTAAATGAATATTAAATGAATGAATGAATATTTGCCAGCAATGGGTATTAATAAATTATCTCCATTGTCCTCGGTCATTTGTCAAGTCCAGTCCAAGTTTATATTATATATATTATATTATATACATGTATATATTATATATATATATATAATTATATTTGTAATTAAAGCCATTGGTTTGAATTGGCTTGTGCCATGTTTCGTTATCTTGAACTGTATATTGTTTAATGAGTTTGTATTGTGCACTTACTGAACATTTCATTGTTCAATTGTTTCATTTTAGGCTGATGTCCTCAGCAAGTCATCTGATGGCAGTAGGAAGTTCAGTACACTGGCTTCCAGCTCCAGTATGTCAACTTTATCATCATCGTCAACAACAGTTCCTGACACCAGCCATTTGCCAGCAATGGGTATTAATAAATTATCTCCATTGTCCTCGGTCATTTGTCAAGTCCAGTCCAAGTTTATATTATATATATTATATTATATACATGTATATATTATATATATATATAATAAATAAATATAGTTTATATTCTCGTTTTTATAAACACTGTTCTTTCAATAATTGTTCTTTCAATTTCCACCTGGTGCCTAGAGGTCAAACCACTATGTTTCTTTCTCACTTAAAAACTGCCTTATTTAGCCGTTGTTGGACTGGGAGCGCTTCTGAGTAGATTACCTTAAAGGTGCGCTATATAAAAGTCAATAATAATAATAATAATTGAATGTTATGCACTTGATTTATTCTTGCTATTTATGCTTCTCTGTCACTGTCAGACAGATGAACTTTGCATTGAGTGTTCTGGTAAAAGAGCTGAGATATCATCACTCATTTAGCATTAATTGATTCATTTAATATTCATTCATTCATTTAATATTCATTTAATATTCGTTCACTCATTTAGCATTAATTCATTCATTTAGCATTCATCCATTCATTTAGCATTAATTCATTCAACATTAATTCATTCATTTAGCATTAATTCATTCATTTAGCATTCATTCATTTAGCATTCATCCATTCATTTAGCATTCATTCATTCAACATTCATAAATTTATTAAGCCTCATTCATTCAACTCTCCATTCATTTATTCATTAATTCTTTCATTCATTCAATTTTCCATTCACTCAACATTCCCAGGGCTGAATAGACTTTGTTGGTCCTATATGCATAAGCTTTGTAGTGGTTATAAAATGGTTCTTTACAAGGTTAACATATATAAGCCTAAATGTATATACACACAACTAGTTAGTATGTATATAAATAAAAAAAAATTATTATTATGCACTTCATGTGTGGATGTGTTTTCTATGTCCAATATGTATATATCTGTATATGTATGTATGTATGTATGTATGTATGTATGTATATGAACATTTATATAGCGCCTTACAATAACCTCACGAAGGCGCTTATATCAGTCTAAATGTATATACACACAACTAGTTTTGTTATGTATATAAATATATAAAAATTATTACTATGCACTTCATGTGTGGATGTGTTTTCTATATAGGTACACATAGATAAGTATATGCTTATAGACCAATTGATAGGCTTATCTATGTGTGTGTATATATATATGATAATTTGTATAATATATATATATACGCCACATGAACTGTGTATAATGAGGCTATAGTCCAAAGTTCCTTTTTGCTTCTCAACTGGCCTATCATTTAACCTCTTTAGAATTGTTTACCACAGCTGGGTGTCTGCAGCTTTAACTGGGACTCTGCTCTGAAAGGAATTGTGTATGTATCATTGTATTGTATCTGGACATTTATGGAGCACCTTTAGCCGTAGTAACTATTCATCATCGCTAGCAGGTCAGTTTATGTAGAACATTTATGGAAACTTTGAGATATGTCAGATCTTACCGGTTGTCCAGTTAAAAAGCATGTTTGCATTCACAGTTGAATTTGCGTTGGTCTCATCTACCTAATCTCATCTTAAATATTATTTTCAATTATCTGGAATTCAAAAGACTGTTATTGCTTTGAGTGAAATCATGGTCAGTGAGTTTCCAATGGATAAGGGTGGGCAAAAATCTTATAGGTCTGGGAGACTAAGAAGTTCTCCCCCGGAGCGCCGTTCGAGCCACTGGACCCTGGTGCCACTCGACGGCGTAGATGTCCGATGTGCACGCCTTGTCGCGGCGGGGGAGCTTCAGCCGACTTCAACATCTACGGAGACCGGAGTCGGTGACCAAGTGCACAAGGGCAACAACCCTCAGAAGCGTCGTTCGAGCGCCGATACACAGGCCCACTCGTCGACGTGAAGTCCGATGCGTGCGCCTTTGGGCGAGGGAGAAGCACGCAAGGGCGAAGTTACTCCGCCACTGGGAGTCCAGGCTTTGCACGTCAGCTGCTCAGTGCCTGCCAGTGCCAGTCCCAAGCCTGGAAGAAGGAGGAGGGCGTCGTTAACAGGCTTCGTTTCTATACAGCGACGTTAAACATCCGATAAACAAACATAAATAAACAGACTAAGAAGTTAAACTTCACCAGATGAGCAGGGGTGAAACTAGTTTAAGACTCAGCATTTTATTAATTTTTAAAGAAATACAAATACTTAGTTAATTAAAAAATAGGTGCCAATTTTCCAGGGGATTAGTACCACCTCTTGCGAGTGCCCATGAGTTCTAAGAGTTCTTAACAGGCATTACATTTTGTTTAGTCTAGCTGAAAGTGACTATCGTGAAATACTTGTATGGTATCTGTTAGTCCAGATTTGCAAGAAGTTGTGATAAACCCATGCACATAACTGGAAGTAAGCTGTTTAAATTTCATCTACAAATCTTTGCTTCTGTAACTGCAGGTCGTGGGTTGATTGAATCCAAAAAGACATCCTGTAAGATGGAAAAGAACTCTGCTGTGATGGTCTCTCGTTTGGATTCAAAATTCCAGATTATTCCAGTTAACTCTGGGTCACAGAACCGTGACATTCCAGGTGAGACTCAATTAGTGGGGAGCGGTGGTGTAGTGGTGGCGTCGTTGCCTTGAAGTCGGAAGGTTCGAGGTTCGAATCCACCTCAAGTCGCCGCGTAGGGACCTTGGGCAAATCCTTCACTTGCAATTGCTCAGCGCTTCGGCGTGAAACTCCGATGCAGTGTCCACTCTGCAGCCGGGAGCGCCTCTGAGTAGAGTGCTTGAAGGGGCGCTATAACAAGTGCACATACATACGATTACCATAGTACTTTGTACGAGGTTCTGTGACCACGGCAACACCAGCTAAGGCTGTATGTAATATCTGCATACGTACTTTAGCGCTTTCATGACGAGCTGCATTGTTTCCCAGTCATGTTTAGTGCGCTCTGGCTGTTGGAGTGTTAATCAAAGGGAAAACATGACACCCTGAACAATGGTACGTCCTTCAAAATGTGAACTCAGGTTGAATATACAAAAAATGGAATCTTTATTGTTAACAATAACCTTCTAATGAAGTTGGGAAAACGGTGCAAACGAAATGGACATTTTCGTCTGCCTAATGAGTTCCTGTTGCATTGATGTAGTGCTCTTTATACTGATCGTCCTTTTGTCAGCTGTTGTAAATTCACAAGTGAAACAGTATATAGACACTACAATTATATTATTGCTTATACACTTGAAGACATGCTTGAGAGTGTGACCTGGTGGTCTATACTGCTGCACTCTGGCTCAGTAAAAATATCTAACGATTGCGTGTTTGCACTTGCTGAATGGACTTGGTGCAATTACCAAGGAACATTATGTGAGCACACCGGTGACCCACCTCAGATCGAGATATCCTGAATTTGAGTCAGTGTAGTGTGGATCTATGAAATTTATCCACATCGGACAAAGGATACATCAGGCGAACCTGCTTATTCATGGAGTGTTTAGTAGAGACAGCGAATATATTGGTAAATGGAAAATTAGAAGGTGCTTCAATCAGGTGGTTGATTGTTTTGATTAATTCTGTGTACAGGTAGTCTTCCATTGTCCGTCTCTGCATTGTCTCCACGGTGCCAGGATATACACAAAAGAGTCAGAGCATTCATCCACGACAACATCATTCCTTTTGAAAGGGAATATCTTCTGTGGTCTGCGAATCCTAAGACAAAATGGACTGTTCATCCAAAAATGGAAGAGCTTAAAGTGAGTTTGAGTCCATTAGGTGATGCATAAACAACATCTATTAATTTTTTTGGGCCAAATAATTAATTAATTGAATGTAGATAAACCTATTATTTCCTGCAAACTTCAGCCTCTAACTTGTAATAATTATGTACTTTGTCTGCAAGGGAGAACAAATAAACTAGTATATGATTATGCAGTGAAACTTTATGGGTATAATGGTTGCATACATGTTACTCGCCTTTATAGGTACCTTCAGAAACTGATTCATAAAAAGGCATAAAATTATGTATATACATATGCCTTTTTATATATGAATCATAATAAGGCATATGTATATAATATATCTTTTTATGAGTCAGTTTCTTAAAAGGCAGGCTATAAATAACATGGTGCATTGCAGTTTGGAAGGTCAAAACCAGTATATACATATATATGTATATATATATATATATAAATATATGTATATAGATATATAGGCACATGTATATATACATATATATACTGGTTTTGACCTTCCAACCTGCAATGTATCTTGTTGTTTGTAGCTTGCCTTTTAAGAATCTCTCAAGTATTTCATGCAATGGTAGTCTTACAGAACTTTGCCTTTTTCTGTTTAACCTGTAGGCAAGGGCAAAATCGGACGGTCTGTGGAACCTTTTCCTTCCCAAGGAGAGTGACCCAAATGGAAAATATGGAGCAGGTCTGACAAACTTGGAGTATGCGTTCATCGCCGAAGAAATGGGCAAATCCGTCATTGGCTCTGAGGTAAGCAAGCTTGCCGGTATAAGAAACAAATTTCTGCATTGCATGTATCTTCCTCAGTTGAGGCAAATTGTTTTAATGTTTCCTTTATCGGGAACCCGAGCGAGTGTTTTTGTCTTGCCGTAGAGGGCCTCTAACAATGTCTTTAATTGTCATATTGTTCTTTGTGTTGTGAAAGTAATTCTTTCCTGTGAATTCTTAGATCACTGTGTGACACTGTGTGTTTTTTTTATTGTGAGTATGTGCGTGAGTGTGCATTTTGTGCATGCGCGATTGCACATTTGTTTCTAGGCACTTCTTAGGTGCATATTGACACTTATTAAATACTAAATTAACCATTAATGATGAATTTCAGCAAAATACGTAGTGAAATTATATGAAATCAAAGAATTGAATTCTTTATTAACTAACTGGTTTCAGTGAAGCCAAAGAATCAGATATTTCTGTTTTGCTTCAATGGCAAATTTTGTTGTACCGCAGCCGTTCAACTGTTCTGCCCCGGATACTGGAAACATGGAAGTGTTGGTTCGTTACGGGACGGAAGAACAGAAGCAGAAGTGGCTCAAACCTTTGCTCGAAGGAAAGATTCGTTCGTGCTTCTCCATGACTGAACCGGCCGTGAGTCTGTAATTCCTGTCGAAATGTGCTCTGATATAATCTAATCTCTAATCTAATCTAATATGAACATGTGTGAAGTACTTCTCGCAGTTCATTTAAATTAATTGACATTTCTGGAAGGATTATATCAGGAAATGTTAAGTCGGTATTTGCTCTGTTCACGTTGAGTTTGTTCTGTGTTCAGATTTTGCTTAGTAGGCTTTCATCTTGAGAATTTGTCCTAGTTGCTAATTGATGGGTTTGTTTTGTTTGTGTTTAGGTAGCATCATCAGATGCTACTAACATTCAGTCATCTATCCGGAGAGAGGGGAATGAATTCGTCATCAATGGACGCAAGTGGTGGTCATCTGGTGAGAATCGGATTTACAATTAGCAGTTAATCTGAATGATTGATTGATTGATTGATCGTGATAGTCGGTGAGTAAATGAATGAGTGAGTTCCTTGATATGCATATCTGTGGTGCCACACACCAAAACCAGCACTAAGGTGGATTTTCCAAGATATTGAGTTTCATACATCATTTCAAAGGCCCTGTCTCGTGCTTTAAAATGACCAAAAAATTATTGCTCTAGCTTTATTCCAACCAAAGATATAAGGAAAAAGTGATCCAATTAAACTAATTAATTAACCAATTAACTTAATTAAAACAAATAAGTTGCTTATCAAGAGCATTAAAATAGCTCTAAAATTTGTTTTTAAACAAATTAAAACATGAATTTTAAAAAATTAAGAAAAAAATTCTGAACAAAAATAAAAAATCACAAACATACTATTTCCCTAAATATCTCTGATGGGTAATTTCTGACTTAATGCTGATCTGATTTCGGTGTGGACCGCCACATCTGCGATTGTATGTATTGTTCTTTGTGCTGTGAGAGTGTTTTCGTCCTGCAAATTGTTAGAACGCTGTATTGGCGAGCTCATGTTCACTGGATTGCTGTTTGACCTTTTCTGTCTTGTTGGTTCGATCATTTTGTACAGATGCAGAATTTCTCAGTCATTTCTAACATGTTAGAGTTTGGTGTATGCATCTTGTGACCTGTTTCTGCTAACGATTTTGTATGTTATAATAAAGTTACATCGCTTGTTATTCATATGGTTCAAAATCATTTATGCTGGCACAGAGAATGTCTCTCTTTATTGAGAGTGGCACTATGTAAGTTACCTTGCTAAATAAAAAGTGATTAAACTTTTGAGAAGACGGTTCTATTTCTCTACCTAGTTTTAAAATGCCGCGTTTCTTTCCATAGGTGCTTCGGATCCACGTTGTAAGATCATCATTTTCATGGGAAAGACAAAATCCGCCGGAGCCGTCCACCAGCAGCAGAGCATGATCCTTGTACCAATGGATTCACCTGGAGTTAAAGTTCTTAGGAGTCTGACAGTGCTTGGATTCGACGATGCTCCACGTGAGTAGATTCCGTTACATTACAATTAAATTAATCGACTCGCTTAATTAATGCCGACGCTGGAAGTCACCTGTAATTGTAAATTGGTTAAATACCCGTTCTTGTGCTCGTTGATCTAGATGTTGAATGAGATGTTAAAATTAAGAACATGAAGTTAAATTCTATCTTATTGTGCGTTTAAATTGTGAGAGACGAGTAATAGCTTACTTTATCTGTTTTTCTCTGTTTACTTCATAGATTTCCAAATTTATTATGCACCCTGATTCATACTTACTTACTTACTTGCATACATACGTACACACGCGTACATGCATGCACTCATAAATACATGCATAGTTTGTAGTCTCTGTACGTACTTACGGTATGTACAATCGTACTTACATGCGTACAATCCGTACATGCACATACATACATGCATATACACATACATACATACATACATACATACATGCATGCATGCATGCATAAATACATACATACGAAGAGCTATATGTTGATTACATATATATATATATATATATTGAATTTTATAGATATGTTTTGGATAGTAAAACACATATTTTACTATTTAGATGGCCATGCGGAAATACTGTTTGAGAACGTGCGTGTTCCTGCTTCTAACCTGTTGCTTGGTGAAGGACGTGGGTTTGAGATTGCCCAAGGTCGCCTGGGTCCAGGTCGCATTCATCACTGTATGCGAACCATTGGCATGGCTGAAAGAGCGTTGGGTCTTATGGCGAATAGGGTAAGCTGCAACTTTCATCAGTAAATGGTGGACGGAAAAGAACTTTCACAGATTCCCATTGCCTGCAGTGCAAGTTTTTCTTTGTGCAATTGTTGACTAAAATAGATTCACATTTGTTGCTTGACCTATGGGAAAGCTGACGTATTATATAGAACTTGGCATGTAATTATTGCATACTAATATAATTAGCATTTTTACTCATTTATTCATTATTCACTCATTATGAGGATTTATATTGTGCCCTTCAGTGTGAGAATTGTGGAAAAATAACTGGGGGGGTTGGACCATTATCCACTTGGAATTGGGGTGTAAAAAACAGACTTTACTATGGGGCTCCAAGAAAGACTGGGGGTTGAAACCCCCAACCCCCGGCAATTCTCACCCTAGTGCTCTTTCAAGGTTACAAGAGAATTATTACTCAGTAGTGCTTCATACCCAACCTTGACTAAAGAAGACAGTTTTAAAATTGAGATATATGAGCAAATACTATTATGTTTCTCTCCCTGTCTGTCTGTCTGTCTGTCTGCCTGCATTTGTATAGCACCACTTTCATGTAGTACATGTCTTATAGGTCTAAGGTTGACAGCAAGTAAGGCACCCTAAACTACCTTGTGATGTACAATGCTATAATTATAGACAGATATCTTGACCAATTATTCCTTCCCATCCAGTTTCTACAAACTTACTTCTTCTGATACGACGGTGATGATTTAAGATAGGCAAGAAAATGAGAATTTTTTTGGAAAATTCTGTTTAAAATGATATTTTTTAATTATAGGTCTGTATTGTTTTCTTGATGTTTCTGTTGTGTTAGGCACAAAACCGAGTTGCATTTGGTAAACATTTGATCCAGCAGAATTCTATCCAGCAGGATATTGCGAAGTCACGCATTGAGATCGAACAGTCGAGACTCTTGGTTCTCAAGGCTGCCTACATGATGGACACTGTTGGCAACAAAGTAAGACAAACCCATTTTGTGCCAGTTTAAACGTTGCATTTCATATTTTAAAATATCAGGATTTTTATTTAACAGAGAATCTGGATTTCTTGACAGAGTTCCAGTGAGATGTGGGTCTCTGCTGCCTAGTATAAAGAGTCCTCTGATCAACTTACAGAATTGGAATAGCAGGCTATAAGCAGTAGTCTGTCTATTTTTAGTTTATGCCACATAGTCCACGAGGTGGTATTACCTAAGTTTTTAGATTTTTCTGTGTAGTTTCAATCAGATGTGTTTTGCATTGAATTGCTTCTTATTCGATTTTCTCACTCAATACTAATGAAATAATCACACGAGTATAACTTCAGTTAGAAAAAATTGTTTTTATTCTGTAAAAAGTATTTTGAAGCAGAACAATCGTAGAACATGACTAAATTAAAGAGGTCAGAATCTGACATTTGACGAGTTTTGATCCTTTGTGTCACATTTGAAATTCATGCTATCTGGCATCTGCTGGAGCATATTGAATGCAATGGCGGATTGTGTTGGTGCTCGATGTAGGATGGATAGTTCCAATTTAATGCTTAGTTGCATCATTATTTTGCAGTTTAATAAAGCATGTTGTATGTAAGATGGTTCAATTAAAGATGTTGGTACAATTTTGAGCGGATAACTGCGGATTGATTAAATGCACTTAATTATTTTGTGCTGATGTTATATTCCAGATTGCAGCACCTGAAATTGCTATGATTAAAGCATCTGTCCCGCGTGTGGTTTGCGAAATAGTGGACAGAGCAATACAGGTAAGCACAAGACACCTTAGTATACTGTAGTGACTTTGGATGCAAACTGCATAAGAACTCAACTTTATGCAATATAATAGTAGTCTGCAGTGGTTAAAGTGGTTTAGGTGAGCAGTGGGAACGCTGAATGTGAGCAGTGGGAACGCTGATGAAGAATTGTATTGAAATGCATGTGTTTTGGAGTTCCATCATGATGAGCATTGGGAACGCAAGCCAAGAATTTCGAGAGCAGTGGGAATGCCGTCCCCACGCGTTCCCACCCACTTTAAACCCTGGTAGTCTGATGGATTAATTATTAATCTGTTATTATTTATGAAAATTTGCTTCTTATCTAGCCACACGTTTGTAAAGTGTTGTTACATTTTGTGGTAGTGTCGTAATCATAAGTTTATGCTATGCCCATGTAAATTTATTAACAAGAATGTAGTGCAGTCAGTCTGAAGACATCCGAAGATGGTCTATGCTAGAACAGGTGGATATTTGGGTTACGAATGTATGCATCTGAATATCGTATTGCCTTTGAACAATCTGCTTTTCAGCTCTAACGAGGTGTGTCTTCTTTCAGCTACCACGATCATGTCTAAGGCTATTCATTTCCTAGTGGACTTTCCCTCTCACAGCTGGCCATTGTAATTACGACAATTGCTATAACGTCATCAGTAGCGAAATCTACTTCAAGGATATTCACACTATCAACTGTTAGCTGCTTTTAGGGCCTACCGCCCCCTTGTAACGGCATGGCCGTGCTACTGCACCATATAAATTGTTGTGATTATTATTATTATTGTTATTATTATTATTAACGGTATGTGCAAATGCTAAGTGCTATCCAGCAAGCACATCTATATTATAGCATTTATATTAAGTGACTTATTAAATATATCCTATTATTGTTGTTTCCATGTGTTGTAGGTGCATGGAGGAGCAGGTCTGAGCCAAGATACAGAGCTTGCATCGATGTATGCGCACGCTAGAGTTCTTCGCATAGCCGATGGACCTGATGAAGTTCACTACCGTTCAATTGCTAGGATGGAATTGCATGCTCAGAATCAAGCCAAACTTTGAAGCTCTTCAGAACTGCCGTCTATTGCATATTTTCTTATATGAGTTGCAAAAAATAAATTTAGTGCACTTCTATGAATTCCAGTAGTTATAATTTGCATGTCTGTGGACCAAACCTTAAACTTTTGCATAGAGTACTGATACCTGGAGTCTGTTATTGGTTTTACTATCTTATCTTATCTTATCTTATCTGACCATTTATAAAGCGCTTCTCGCAGCAAGAGCCTTTCAGAAGCGCTCCCAGTGCGTTCAACTCCGAGAAAAAAGGCAAGTTTTTAGACGAGAGAAAGACGAGGATACACTGCCAGAGAGGATAACAGAGCGAACTGATGGTGTAAGTCCATTCCAAAGGGAGGGACCAATGCAGACAAATGATCTGGATTGAGCCATGGCAGTCCTGACTCGGGGGGGGGGACAAAGAGGTCAAGCCGATCAGAGGACCTAAGAGGACGCAGCGAAGTGGCAGAAAGGAGGCAAAGTATCTGATCGCGCAGATACTTCTGAGCAAGACCCATTTGAGACTTAAGGACCAAGTATGGTGCTATTACTGGTTTTACTGTTGGTTTCTCGTGGTGATAATGATATGACATTTCTATGCAGTGTGGACTTTAGACGATAATTTTGATGCTAACATGTTATGAATTGTTTAACCCTTTAATAATGAGCTGCATATGTTTTCCTGTACAATTTAGCATTTTAATACACGTTTCGTCGTTAAAGGGTTAATGGACACTTAAAATGCGTTAATTGACAACTGCATTGAAGAATATAAGTTACATATCAACTGACGCAATGTAAATTGAATCGAAGAAACTTGATTTTACAAAAAAAAACTAACCCAGTGATCATTTATGCATAATATCTTTTGTGTTTATTACTCGAGTTGATAATTCTTTCTGTGTTATGGTTTTTGACATATTAAATCGTACAGATCTGAACTCCACAGCCTGGATGATTTGAGTGACGTTGACTCTTGGTATTAGCTTTAGAACCAGCCAAAAGCCCACCTATTTCTCTGCCCGTGGACAAATTCAAATTATTTTGAAAATTGCCGTCATCTTGCAGCTAGAGCTGCAATACCAGATTGATTGAAGTGATTGATTGAAAATTTATGTGATTGATTGACCAAACAAGACTAGTCCACATCATCCTAGCCAAGCTCCACTTAAAATGTATGCATTTTCTGTGCGCTCTATATGCCAATCATTTGTTGCATTGTTGACGCCACTTTGTCTTGAACATCCTGACCTCTTAATTTTATTGTCAAATTGCCTTGACCCCTCCTCAATTTTCTTGATATAATTAATGGATGCCCCCTCCAAACGGCAACTCTAGAAGAAGAGTTACTAGATACTTGCAAGTTAGTCTTTGCCTATCATTATAATTGGTCGTTCGCTGTTTCATATCGCACTTTTATGGGTCATTTTTGTTATTATTATTATTATTTTAACGCCCGATGTAAAAAAAAAGACCACAGGCTAAAAGCTAAACTGAAAGCAGAAGACTTAGTGTGACTTTAGACAAGTCTTTAGCCCTGGGTGTGGTACAAATGAACTCTGAAAGCAACAGTGTTGAAGCGCTGTGTGCAGATTGAAAGCGTCTGGAAGAGGCCTAGGCCTATTTCCCTTGGATCACTGGAAAAGGCTGCACCACGGCGGCCCAACTTCGATAAAAACTCGAGAACCGCGCCATCGATATGACCCAACGTTTCAATTGCAATGGGCACAAACTCGTGGGGAGACGGGAAGCGTGGAGTACCTGTTGCATTTCCGTATGTTCCGCAGCTCCTCGAGGTAGGCCTACCGTTGGAACTTGGAAGAGATGAATCGTTATGTAGGCCTATGAAACAACAGGCAGAACGCTGTAGGTTTACATTAGCACAATTGAAAGTTTATGGCTACTTAGTATTTATGGTTGAGATTGTGCATGTTTTTAAAATAACATTCTTGGGATAAATTCATCTAGTCTTTATTGGGGAGGGTGAACCCTTTGTCTAAAGTCATACGATGGATCTCGCTGCAGTGGGGTTCGCCTGTTGCTTCCTTCATTCGAGGGCCCAGCACCTTTAAGAATTCTTGAATAATAGTAATTATTATGAATAATTTATGATTAATTATCACTTTCCATTTGCAGTGGACTTACTAACTCACTTACTTACAGAGTCGAGTTCAAAAACGAGGCGGCTCATGTTATCATTGTAGGCAAAAATAATATCGGGCATCGTCTACCATAATATTTGTCAGCTGGACATTTCTACGGAGCCCCTAAAAGGACATAAATGCAATTTTTTTTCTTTGTTTAAATCTCGTGCGCACGAGATATTCGAGATATTATCTCGTGCGCACGAGATATTATCTCGTGCGCACGAGATAATATCTCGTGCGCACGAGATAATATCTCGTGCGCACGAGTTACTAAGTCGTGCGCACGAGATAATAAGTCGTGCGCACGAGATAATATCTCGTGCGCACGAGATATTATCTCGTGCGCACGAGATATTATCTCGTGCGCACGAGTTACTAAGCCAATCACAGATCGTTTCTGTGATGCGTCACGGATGATGCCTCTGTATTTATATATTATCGATGGTGGTTTGTAGTATAACCTTGAGCAGAGATAAAGTAAACATATCCATCGTTTCGAATTTTGACTAGTCTAATACAGAATATTTCTGCGTGTGTTCGGACCACTTTACTACAAGTTAGTGTGTCATACTCATTTTACAAGGTTTTAGACTATTCTGGCTGATTATGATTATTGCGCATTGGTTAACACAGTTGGCACGGAGAGAGAGTTCGAGGGCGGATATACTTTGTAGGCTGCTATTACCATCATGTAATGCAGGCTGTCTGTTTTGTTTGTAGTTAAGTTTCATTTTAATTAAGATTACTGCATAACCGGTACATGTAAAGCGCAGTGCGTTTGCAGGCATTACCGTACATTAAAGAACGAAAAACCATCTTTGCTTTACCTGATCATCTTGTTAAGGTCTCTTTCCGTAGTGATTCTTCCTGCAACAGTTTCATCTGTCCATCTGTCATATAATGTTTATGTGAATTGGTGAATTGAAGATAATGAAATTAATCAACTTATTATTTTTTTAAGCTATTCCACATTCATGCTGCTGTTATTGAATATGGAGAATTTATAATCGTCCTCTATTAGAATGCAAGTAACATGGTTCAGACCTCAATAGTAGTTTGTGTAATTCACACCGGCTCTGTGATTCACTATATTCACCTCTTTTGTCACCGATTGCAGAACTTTTGTCATTCGGGATCAGTAAGTAAAGATATGTGAACTATAGTTTTTAACTGTAATAATAATAATAATAATAATAATGACGACAATTTCTATGGCGCCGTAACACAGCACATGCCGTTACAAAGGCGCCTCTACAAACACAACCATAATAATTATATAGGCCTACAGACAGAGGTACGCCTTAGAAAACAAATATGTCTTCAGACGAGTTTTGAAAACCCCAACAGAGTTGGCAGAACGAACTGTGGAAGGCAGACTGTTCCAGCAGCGGGGGCCAGCAGTTGAAAAAGCACGCTCCCCGAAGCATGTCTTCGTCCTTCGCACATACAGATCTCCTTTCACACTGGATCTCAGCGTAAGACCAGCACCTGACGCCGCCATCTGAACGCAATAGGATTTGAGGTAGTCCGGTGCTAAGCCATGTAGTGACTTGTAGACGAGCAATGAGAGTTTGAATTCAATGCGGTACGGTATTGGAAGCCAATGCAACACGTCACGCAGTAATGGTGTCACATGATCATACTTCCGTCGATTACACACAAGTTTCGCCGCTGCATTCAACACAGACTGTAGTCGGTCGTGCAGGTACTTCGGCGCACCAGCCAACAAGCTGTTACACCGGTCCACCTGAGAAACCACGAAGCAAAAAACGGCTGTTTTTGCAGCCTCAAAAGGCAGTGATCGTACACAGCTTTTGATTAACCGCAGCTGGCGAAAGCATCTGCTCACGGTCAGTCCCACTTGGCGCGTCATGGACAAGTCCGTCTGGAATAAAACTCCAAGGTCACGCACAGCAGTAGAAGGCCGCACCGATATTCCACAGATATTTAGGGACTCACTACTAAGTTGATCGCACCTTCTACGAGTGGCACACCAAAGGAAATCAGTCTTGTCAGGATTCAGAAGGAGGCGATTTGACCTCAACCATTCAGCTACAACCTCTACTCCCGACTCCATGTGTTGCTGCAGTTGAGGTGCAGTCGTCGACGGACCAGTGGTGTATAGCTGCGAGTCGTCGGCGTAGAAATGAGAGGATAGCCCCACTCCAGAGGCAAGTTTCTCAAGATCGGCCGTATACAGCTGTGTTGCTATTATTTTGCTGTTTTAGGTTGTGAAGTCTAGTAAACCCCAAAAGAAGCAAGTTGAGCACACCTAGTCAACATCGTCTACAATTGCTGTCACAGAGAACGACACCCGGTCTGCATCGTTTACACTTGCCATCACAGTGAAGGATCACTCCTATTCAGTAAATGTTAGTCCAAGACAATGAAAAGTGAAATGAAAACTGTTGTGGATCGTGCTTGAATTATATTGAGCAGTTGCATAGATTACAGGAGTGTTGAGGGTTTGCGAAATGGCACTAAGTTAAAAATTGCTCACGTGATGTGCAATTGGCAGAAGATGAAGGTCAATTTAGTTGCCCAAACATTGAGTGCGAGAGTAGCTCACGCCATTGAATTTTGTCGTGAAAATTTGAAACTTGCTCAGTTTATCGGGTCTGAGGCTACAGTTCGCTTTTTATGTATAATTGATCATTTTCAGGTTTTTAATTAGCAATTTCTTGATTCGATTAGATGCACTTCTTACATGGAAATGGAGCATTTCTAATCAATTGTAAGCAATGTGTTTGTATATTAATTAATTCCTGTAATAAATTAGAAGTTAATGGATAAGCTGATTCAATGCGTTTGCTGCTATGTCTGACAACGAGATAGCTGATATAGGAGACAGTCACCTAGGTGATCCTGGCAGTCTTCAGCAGATTGGATCCCCTACAATGGAAAGGAACCCTGATTCGCAAGGTCGGCAATCTGTTGATCTATGTCCTGGTACCTTACACTCTAGCGCATCCCTGGTGCAGCCGAGTAGTGGTGAGGACTTTGACTTCCCCATGGAAGAATCTGACTTAGAGCCCACTTTTTGATTTAGGCGCATAGTCATGTTGAGGTTTTTTGGTATTTTTGCCAGGTGTCCCAACCATCTTTCACAGCCGACGATTACCTGGACTTTATGATGGAGAAGATCGCCATGACCCGTCGATCAACGGAAGGTTCTCCGCCTCCATCCTTCCCTTCTTCAGCATCTGCAGCTACCCTCAACGAATGGCAGCCGATCCAGTCCGATGCTCTCAGATGCCTCATCCAAGGCTCCACATGTAAGTTACTCTTCTGTTATCACGTGGCTTGACATGATTGACATGGGAATATTGCACACCATTTTCTGATTGGGCAGGGTCTCAATGAAATGGTTTAACACTGCCATTTCTTTGACAAGATAAGCGGAAAATCTGTAGAGTTTTGGTGGCATCATTTGTGTCTTCATTTTTATGACAATAGGTTTAAGCAACAGTGCAAACTTGTATGTAAATAAACTCTGTGTTTCTTGCAGATTGACGTTGACAGTGATGGCTACATAACGGCCACTGAGTTGCAAGATGCCCTGAATCAAGTCGGAATAAAGATCGCAGGGCATGAATGCCGTGAGCTCATCAAGAAGCATGATACGATCGTCAGGGATGGACGTCTCAACTTCGAAGAATGCAAACAGGTTTAAAATTTAAAGTCTGGTCATCCATGAGCCAGGTTAACATGGTTAGATATATAGAAATTCTACTTTTCAGTTACAAGGTGACGTGTTATACTGTTTGCCTTGGGTCAAGCAAACTGGAGTGGTTATGTACTGCACTAGAGTTGAAAGATCCCAACAGGTGAAAGCAGGGCCGGCCTTAGCCCTAATGGCGCCCCAGGCAATCCAAACATTTGACGCCCTTTGACCCCACTCCACAGTCCACCCCCACGACAACCCATTTAGCAGCGGTTCAGAGACCAGCCAGAACATTGTGCCTAACATTGTGCATAACTGAGCTGTTTTTTAATATTATTATTAAGCTTTTCATTGGTACACTTAGCCTACAGTCTGGAATGTTGTAATCTCATCTTCATATAAATCATATTCAGCAAGGCCCACTCCCATTTTATACATTTTACTTCTTGCAACATCTTCACTATCGAAATTGACCGTCGCGTTGTCTGAATTACCAGCTGACGACTGGGTGCTAACATTGAGAGATAAAGTAGGGATCAGCCTCAGTTTAGTTTAAATAATTGGAAAGCGACCGTATTGTCTTTTTATTCTAACTTTCGTCTCTTGTTTTTTTTATTTTGACTTTGGAAACCTGATAATTTCTGATGCTTCATGGAATCATAGAGTTTGATATAATTTAATTTTTAAGATCAAAATATTCAAACCTAAGCAGTCAACATATAAGACACAACGGCTATAAATAACACAACAATTCTTCAGTTGATGGCGTATTTGGTTGAAAGATGTCACTATGTCAGTATTAGCCAATAAACATCAGGTCTATTATAGACATAGACTGCAAAGCACAGTACGGAATGCTGTTAAAAATCAAATTTTATTAGTCGATATAAAATTTATGCAGTCTTTGAAATTGAATTAGATCAGTCTAAACAGTGCAATAATTGTGTTAAATTTCTTCCATTAGCAAAAGTCTTTAGGTTAAAAGAATATAGTGTAAAAAACATATAAATCACCCGTACCGCGGCGCCCCCAAGCCTGCGGCACTCTAGGCAATTGCCTGCGTTGCTTATGCCTAAGACTGGCCCTGGGAGAAAGCAGTCTTGGAGAAAACAACTGGAAATGCCACATTGTCAAGGTGCAATGCTTGAAAGCCAGTTGCCAAGTTCACTGGTGACAGTGGAACATGCCTCTTGTCTGCATCAGTGAGAGTTGTGAGCAATTGACCTACAAAGGGCTTCTACAAAATTATATAATTATAGAAATTTTCAGTTACTTTCAATCAATAAACAAAAAGCATTGGCCAAGCATCCTGGGCATCTCCGTCTTAATTTAATGTTTCAAAATGAGTAAAATTTTCGTCTCTTATTTGTTGATAACCAGCTGTGCATCCTATGCACGCTGGTGCTTCTAATGCTGTAATACAATTGATGGCTACAAGGCCAATTAAACAACATATGGTGTGGCTTTACTGTTGTAAACAATCAGCAAAGCATGATCAAAATAAGTTGAAAATTGTCCCAGTCTTGTTATCTTTCTAGTATATTGCTTCAGTTTTGAATCATGCTGTACTTACATTTTTATGACAGCTCTACATAAATCTGAAGCAAGATCGAGACTTTGGTGGCAAGAAGAAATCTTTGGTTAAGAAAGCACAGGGAGTGACAACATTTGGTGGAATGTCTCATACATCGGCTGAAGGAACAACGCATTCTGTTGCAGCGGAAGAACGCGTTGCCTTTTGCAACTGGATCAACAAGTCGGTATTTTCTGCATTCACTTTGCAATTATGCATTTCTTAGCTACAATATGCTTCTTTATATTTTCAGTGATTGACGCATACATTTCTTCCACTGAATTTTTATCATAGTCTTATATTAAAGTCTGCCTTCAGTGCCCTTCACATACACTTTTGCTGCATCCACCATGTCATACTACCTGCAACAACTACCTGCAAGATATCTGTTGCTCCACATGTATCCAAGGCCGCCACCCTCTCCGTTGTGCACAGTAGGGAGTGCATTTGGTTCCATTCGAACAGACTAAAACCATTCAGAATGGAGCATTGTCTGTGGTGGGTCCAGCTGTCTGGAATGGGATCCCACAGGAGCTGCGTCTGCTTCCTAGGGCCGTTACTGAAGCATTTCCTGTCAAACACAAAACTTTCTTGCCGTGCTAGAGCCGGGAGCGCTTCTGAGTAGCCCCCTTTAAGAAATGCTATATAAATTCTGGAATGAATTCTGGAATATTGAACGACTTTTCAAATGTATTAAGTGAACTGTGTGGGCAATGATTTATAATGAAAGATACATTTTACATTAGCTGGCATATCAATGACTTCGTTATTTTTTCATTCTTACTTATAATTTGTTATGTAGACAAGATAGTGACCCGTGTCTGACTTGGTTTAATTCTAGAAATTTTGCTGCTGATCCTGATTGCAAAAAAGTATCTTCCGGTGGATCCAGATACATCTGATCTGTACACAAAAGGCAATGATGGTGTTCTCTACTGGTATGCTAGTCACAAATCATCATCTCTTTCATCAGTGCTACAGCAATGTTTCTTCTCTAGATAAAAGGTCCTGGAACTAAATAAATTCAAATGATGGAAGGGCTCCAAAGTACCGAGCCTCAGTCTCTTATTTATTTATTATTTTGAAATATAATTTAGATCAGAAACGAAAATAATATCATTGAAGATTTAAATAGCTACATAATTTTCTACTAAAATCTTTATTTATTAAATTATTTTTAGAAGTTGAAAAAATGTTCTGGAACATCGTTCTGGAATGTTTCATCAAAAAAAGTGCTAGTGATATATGAGAACTTTTTAAAATAAATTTTTGCAGCTGTTTCTGATATAAATACTAAGAATCTTCGTTTATTTTTCAAACTGACACAATGTAGTATCATTACAATCGGTAGTGATCACAAGTTATTACAGGTGTCAAATTTGACTGTCGTAGCCATGCAAGGCACCTATCACGTCTGATTACTGAGTTTACCAATGCTAACTGCCGAACGGATGGTTGAGTTCACCTTTTGGAAGGGTTGTGGGAAGCGATCCCACATCTCTGTGCTCTTTTTGCCATTGTTTTACCATTACCCTAAGGGCCTAAGCCCATCCCCAATATCACATTTCTCCCATTTAATTTAGTGTGTGTGTGCTTAATGTTTTGTTTAACTGCACATCTATTTAACAGTTTATTTTAAAAAACCTGTGAAGATGCTTTACATAATGTTTGCACTCTGTCAGAAAAAAATTAGTACTTTTATATGTTCATTTGAGAGGCTTTTTGGATTTTCTTCTGTTCTACCATTGCACTTGATACGCATTTTATAGACTGCTATCAGTTTTCACAGTTCTATGACCTCTTTGTTTTGATATATGCAAATTGCGTTGAGTTTTCGTTGAGTTATGCCGATTACGCTAATCTTTTTGAAACATTTCTAAAACATTGTTGAACACTAGATGTACAGCAAATTAAGTCTTTTTATTTTCAAATGCTCTGTTCTTGGTATCTAGGTCTTTTTCATATACTGGTAGATCTTTTTGTATACTAAGTATCTCCAGCTTAACATTGTAAGTCGTGACATTATGACAGATCCAGGGGCCAATCCGACCATGGACCCCACCCCATTTAGAAGTCTCTATTTTTTACCAGCTATTCTGACTGGGAAAGTTGATGTGGCCACCCACATGAGCACCTTCGCAGGCCTCCCCACGCCCACAACTAAACAAACACTGTTCGACTAAAAAAGGTCAACAACTTTTTGGCGTATAAAATGGTATCTTTTTGTTGGGAATTTGGCAAATGACTAAAAAAGGTCATAAACTATTTTTGCGGATACGGCATTTTTTGGGAATTCGGCAAATCAGATTTTTTGGTGGCCAAGACGAAATTTTTCCCTGCCCCAAGACCCAATATTAGACATTTTGGCCCTTTGAAGTTTTCTGTATCCGCTCTTACTTATTGTATAATAATAATAGTACTCTAGTGAGTCTAGTCAGTCAGCAGATCAAATTGAAACGAAGCTCCTGAGACGACAATTAGACCTGGGAGTGACTTTGGTCAGCTAATCTGACCCCACTTGACCCTAAAGTGACTTGAGGTCGACTTGAAGTCGACTTCTCGGCGTCAAAACGACTTGACCCGACTTGGCAGAAAAGCAACCGACTTCCGACTTGAAGTCGACTTCTGACATGGTACTAGCCATTAGCCTAGGTCTACGTTCAGCTACTAATGCAAGAAGTCAAGCCAATTTTCCTGCAAGCATTAATTTCATTTCTAAGGCCTACAAATGAGTAATCGAGGCCTCAACACTTAATTGATTCATGAATTTGTTAAAGTGTGATTAAGCCCTTTTCAAGCTGTTTGTGTTTCAGTTTGAATAGTTTTGTGATGCCTTGGGCCATCTAGTAACCTAGACAATGCAACGGCAAATTATTAGGCCTGTGAATTTTAGCTGGTCCATTGTCTGTGATTATTCAGATTACACTCATTATTATTATTTTTAATTTTAATATTAACTAAATTTGTAAAAAGCGCAAGGTCTAAGATAAAATAGCGGACCGCGGACTGCATGGTTGCCCTGAATGGCGTGTAATGATAAGCCTAATTTGTAATTCTGTTTTCATAATTATTTGGCCACTAACATCATTTCGCAACTTAGCATATAGCATTGCAAACGCATCATCCTACAGTAGGCTACTACAGCTACTAGGTCTACTCCCCGACAGTAAAGTCTTTCATTGTTCAATTGGCCCTACAATGGTTTTTCCGTCTGCAGACAACAGTTACTCCAGATGCAGCGCTCCAAAGTAGCGCCAAACTATCTATCTATTATAGGCCTATAGGCCTCGTAGATCCATGCAGCTTCCTTTACGCCGAATTCACTGACCACTAGAAGTTCACTGATTGCTTGATAAGCACTCGTGCTAATATTTTAGTAACATTTTGCTTCACCATTTTAACTAAGCGCATGCCTAAGCGTGACGTACGTTTAAGGATAAAATTACAAATTATATGAATAGATCGGCAGACGGCAGTCTGCACGATAGCCTACCGGCACAATAATCAGTAGCCTAGCCTATAAGTCTCTGTTTAGCAAAGGCCTCATTCGTTCTTGCAAACACATAAGGCAACAAAAGCTGCTTAAATGTTGTCACAATCGTTGGTTTTAAGTGACAAATTTAACTATGTTTGTGTCTCAAGTCGGTTTAAGTCGACTTGAGGTAAAAACAACTTCAAGTGACTTCTATCTGCAAAATTCGACTTGGGGTCAGTTGCGGTGAGCAGAAATGACCCGACCCGACTTGGGATGACCAAGTCGACTGGGGTCGACTTATTGGGGTCGACTCCCAGGTCTAACGACAATCATACTCGCATTTCATCGTCGATTCTAAGAAATATTGTTTGTGTGTTTGCATGAAATTGGTTTACTTTATATTATATATATTTCATAAGAAAACTTGCAGTTTTTTGAATATGGAAGCATTTCAGAGTCAGTAAATTCCTACCCGTATACCACTAGGGCAGGGCTTTTTTTAACGTGCAGTTGTACACAAAATGTGCAGTTCTAAATGAACTTGTGCAGCTCTAGAAGCACTTCTGTCACAAGTTCTGTGCAGTTAAAACAAGCAAAAAGGTCATTGTCATCCAATTGGAAGTGATTTACCATGGAGGATGGGAAGGGAAAGAAGGGGTCGTGCAGTTCTAAAAATTTCTTAAAAACAGCCCTGCACTAGGATAAATGTGCCCTTCAACACGGGATGCGACACTATTTACTGTGAATTTTGACTATCATTTATTTCTACATTTCTAATGCAAACACCTGTGTAAAGCATATCAAGGTGTTTGCTTCTTATTTCAGAAAACAGCACTGTGGTTTCGATAGAATCAGGTCTTGCATTCTGGACGAGCTACATCGGGGGCTGCCACATCATCAATTCAGCCATTTACTGACACGCTCACTGGCGGAATGCGTTGGCTTTAGAAGAGTTTAGCATAGTAGTAGAATGGATTTCTTAAACCAGGCTGCTTGTTGCAGGGGTCATAGCGGTCCTGTATTGCCTGTATAAATGTCCTGTAATTTTTCACTTTTTTTACCTGTTCTTTAAAATCCTGTATCTTTTCAACAGTGTTGTGTACTTCTTGTATTTTTGCAAAAGTCCGATTCACGCTCTTTGTTTGTCGCAAATGATTATTGCCTGGAATATTTATAATTGTTTTGGATTTTTTCCTTTACAAACCAGAGTGCTTATATCACAATACACAAATTATCATTCAGGGGCACTTCATTGCAGATGTTGCTCAAATTTTTAAGCAGAGGGTGCACTGGTTCATGTCCTGTATTGTGAATTCGGTGAGTTCTCTGTTTGAAATGTTCTCTTCAGATATACGAAGATGGATGTTGTCGGGTGCAATACAGGTCACAAGCTGAGAATGCTGAACGATTGCAAATTCGTATTTATATTCTTAAAACTCCTATAACGTCACTCGAAAGCCTAGCACAGGGCATCAGTTTATTCGTGAGCTCTGCTGCAAGTCAGAAGGGCTGTCCACAGGAGGGCTGAGTCTGGTTCCATAGTTCTTGAAGAGGTGAGACTAGTTTGGAAGGGAAAGCTCAAAAGGTGATGGTTGGAGGGGTGCAATACAGGTCACAAGCTGAGAATGCTGAACGATTGCAAATTCGTATTTATATTCTTAAAACTCCTATAACGTCACTCGAAAGCCTAGCACAGGGCATCAGTTTATTCGTGAGCTCTGCTGCAAGTCAGAAGGGCTGTCCACAGGAGGGCTGAGTCTGGTTCCATAGTTCTTGAAGAGGTGAGACTAGTTTGGAAGGGAAAGCTCAAAAGGTGATGGTTGGAGGGGTCTGGGGAAGGTGAATGATAATGATGTTGGAGTAACTGAAAAAGTGCAAAAAATCAGGGACATATTTCAGAGACGTGGTGCAGCATTGGATAAAAATTGTGTGGGAGAACTTGAGATGATGCTCCTTCCAGCTGGTGCTGTGCATTGTACATCACAACTTTTCATTTGATGAATAGATTGAGAATTACCTGTGAACCTGGGGGCCTGGTAGGACAATGGATAACACGCTGGCGTAGAGTGTGTGGCGTAGAGTGCGAGAGGTAGCGAGTTCGAGCCCCCGTTGGGCGTGCTTCTTTTGTAGGCTGCTATTAGCGCACTTTAATTGCGAAGCTGTCTGTTCTGTTTGTACTTAAGTTTAATTAAGATTACTGCATAACTTGTACCGGTAAATGTAAAGTGCAGTGCATCTTGCAGGGACTTTATTAAAGAAAAGATTATTATTTCTAATAAAAAGGTTTATGAAAATAAGAAAATTGATAAGATGTATCATTCTTATACTGTTGATCATCTGAAATTTACCATGATGACAATGGTAGTCATGACATTTTGCCACTGTGGCAGATGCAGAAAGAGGTTCAGTATTGTACCTATCCTTTGCCACATTGTTTCTGTACACTGTTATGGTCAGCAGTATGCTGACGATGTCCAGGCTTACACCCATTGCCTCCCTTCTAATTCTGTCGAAGCAGTTCAGATAATGAGCAGGATGCTCTAGAGGCATGGATGTCACTCAATAGACTACGCTTGAACCCATCTAAGACAAAATTTATTTAGTTGGACACACGGCAGCAGCTTGCCAAGCTTGATCTCTTTTCACTTGCATCTGAATTTCCTGGCTTTGTCTTGCAACCACGGTTCATGACTTTGGTGTTCAATTTGACCAAGAACTCACTTTTGCTCCTCAACTTCACCGTCTTGCTCGAGATTTCTATTATCAGCTGCGCCAGCTTCGCACTGTCATCCGTTCTCAGGCCCGCATTAAGGTAGGTGCTAAGGGTGCTGCAGGACCCGGGCCCGCAGTTTTAGGGGCCCGCATTTTCAGAAATGATGAAATTTCTTAGCAAGTGGGGCGCGGTGGTGTAGTGGTGGCATCGTTGCCTTGAAGCCGGAAGGTTCGAATCCACCTCGCCGCGTAAGGACCTTGGGCAAGTTCTTCACTCACAATTGCTCAGCGCTTCGGCGTGAAACTCCGATGCAGTGTCCGCTCTGCATTCGGGAGCGCCTCTGAGTAGAGAGAGCTTGAAGGGGCGCTATAACAAGTGCACATACAAACAAACAAGAATACTGCAACAATAACAAAAACGAAGTTATTGTCGACGAAATTTTGGCTAAGTTCTCCCACACATCTGATTTATTAGCTCCAGTTTATGAATTGGTTGAAATCGCAGGAACTTATTGTTATTCTAAATTTATCTTTGGGAACAGGACCGAATCAAGAAATGTGGGGTCCTGTTCGGAAATTTTTGCGTACATTGGATGATAGAATTACCTAGTAAAAAGATCTAGGAACTAAGGAAGCTGATAAGATAACATACCGGTAATTCTTATACAGTTTACCATTTGAAGTTTACAACGATTGCAATGGTAGTCCTGACATGTTTGTCACTTTGGCATGGTAATGCAGATGCCGACATAAGTTCAGTATTGTGCCTATACTGTAGTTATAATTTGCCACATCTTTTATGGACACTGTTGTTATGACTTCAATGCAACAATCAGCTTAAGAAGTTTAATCTGCAGCAGGTGTAGCATATGGACATGACATAGGTTGTGCTACTAATGTTTTGCTGCGTGAATGATTCAGTCAATCATACCTATATAAACTTACATAAATATAGAGTTAGATGAAGAAGACGTTACAGCGTGGCAGAAGACTATCCATTTGCATATATAATTATATATGTATACCAGTATATATTAACATATGCGCCCCTTCCCGATCTTTGTCTATGTGCATATATGTGTATATATCAGGGGTTCTCAAACTGTGGTACGCGTACCCCCGGGGGTATGCCAGGCGCTGGTAGGGGTACGCGAAAAATTCCATAAATATAATTTTTTGGAGTTTATGGACTCTATGTTCATGTTTCTTTGATTAGCAATGACTTCTAACGTTGCAGCATATAACAGCATCGTCATTTCTTTCTTTCACAACATATAATTAGACTCACATAATTTATTATACAATGCATGCAACATATTTATGTTTTGGCCTACCACTACAATCTTGAAGCAAATAATGTATAAATGGTTGAAAGTACCAAAGCCAGAAATTCTCAGCATATATATATATATATTTATATATAGAACTAAAATAACAGATAGGTGAATTGGCCTAAGGATTAATTTCCTGGTCTAGCTTTCAATTTGCGATTCCTTTCAGCTTGTCATATCTGGGTGAAACTGGTTTTTAAACTATGCTTGCTATCAATCAATCAATCAATCAAATATTTTTATTTTGCAACCAAAGTATACATGACAGGTTTACACCTCCTGCTCATTGGTTACAAAAAGGGGAGGCCCTAAAGGAATAAAATAATCTCGCTGTCTAGGGACATCAACTAGTATATTGAGTTGACGATGTGAGGTGGCCATGACGAAAACTTTGCAAAATCAACGCAGTGGATGACAAATGTGACAAAGCACAATCAGGCAACTTATGCTAGAAAAAACGGAAGAGAAAACACAACAAAATAAATGGAAACTGAAAAGTTCAACGCTGCTGAGTCACAAGCAATTATGAAAAAAGAACAAAAAACTTAACTACAGAACAAAAGACCCACTGCAGTACAAAGCCTACATCGAACGAATATCCTATCAAAAACAAACATTGGGTAATTTGCTTTTGAAATTGTCAAATATTAAACCATATTTTAAAAAATCTGAGCTACTTTAAACAAGCCCACAGCACTATAGACGGTTAGCAAGTCAGAAAATTAACTTCTTGTTACAGAATAATTAGTTACCAGGCACACAACCACCATCAAGCCGAAAATGGCATTGGCCAGATTTAAATGCCAGGTCAATCTGACCATTACAGTTTGACCTGGCCATGCATATTCCAGTCTATAATTCCAATCCTTATACGTGAAACGTACAAAGCTTGTTACCAAAATGCTATAAAAGTAACTACATTAATTGTATAATCACAAACAGCACTGAATTTAGGTTTAAATTGGAGTCACGAGGCTTAGCAGAAATTCACCCTATTCAAGTAGAAAGATTCAGATTCAGTTTAAATCGTCAACGCCAAATATTCTGAAATGTAAACAACAACTTTAGATACGAACTGAAGCGACACCTAGCGTTTTTAAAGGAAGACAAGAGGCACACGAAGTGGTAAGCAATTTTTGCCGAAAGGGTGGTTCATTCTGGAATTATACATGAACTACCTTAGGTGGCCATGTTTAGATTGGTGGCCAGGTTTATCCGAATTCACCCTATATAGTATCTAATGGCGACACTAACCCAAAACGACCCTCACGACGCTTCACCTGACCCTAACGACGCATAACCTGACCCTAACCGACACACACGGTCACTGATACTGCAGTTTCGCCTTCGTGCGATTAACGCGTCAAAAAATTGGCAATTAAAATTTGTAAACCATTAATCGTAGGTCTACACGTTAATTGAATCTGATTGAAAAGGATAAAAACCTTTTAAACGCAAAGCTCACAGTTAACACTAGTAATAAATTATACATTCTTTTAAAACATTCCAACAAGGAATTGACTGCTATCGAAGCAATTCGTCGCTCAAAATCGCCAGCATGCGAACCAAAACATGCGTTTATCGCTACCGCAGTCATGGCAACAACTTACTGAACACGACCCGTGACGCATCACAGAAACGATCTGTGATTGGCTAAGTAACTCGTGCGCACGAGATATTATCTCGTGCGCACGAGATAATATCTCGTGCGCACGAGATAATATCTCGTGCGCACGACTTATTATCTCGTGCGCACGACTTATTATCTCGTGCGCACGAGATATTATCTCGTGCGCACGAGATATTATCTCGTGCGCACGAGATAATATCTCGTTCGCACGAGATAATATCTCGTTCGCACGAGATAATATCTCGTGCGCACGAGATCATATGTTTGCATTAATGTCCTTTTAGGGGCTCGGTACATTTCAGTTGAATTTGCGTAAGAAAGTTTCACAAATATTCATGCAGCGCGAAAACTTTTTAAATAACTGTGGTCGGTTGTCTTGCATTACTTGCTTGATGTGTTTAATGGGGCTTCTTATGTCCATTTTACTGACTGAAGTGGTTGAATTTATTGCCATACGAAAGACCCACTGACTGTTTGGCCGAGCACTATTTTACGGACTGACCTTCTAAGTTCTGGCTATTGATCTGATTACGTCTTTGGTTTATAAAAAAGATTGATGAGGTGAAGAAAAAGTCGCCAGGCAAGGTTCGAGTGCTGGGCAAAGGTTATCACTATAGAACCTGACCATACTATGGATATAGGTAAAACTCGATATTATCATATTTTATTCTTTTCCAATAAAATGTAATGTCGTATTTTATTATTATGGATAGTCAACTTCATTTTAGCATGCTTTATTCAACTATGCTGGATGTGCCGAGCGATGTTCCTCATCTTGTTGTCGTGAACCTCGTTTCTAGGCAGCTCAAGCACTTTGACCACCGTGGTATTCCAGTTGGACGGGAACACCGACGCCTCTTGCTCCTCGGAGTTGAATAAAATACATGTTTAAATGGAGTTGAATTCACATGGGAATAATAAAGTTTGCTAGAATGAGTTTTACTTGAATCTAGACAGCCGTGTTCACTGTATAAAAAGGTTTTTAGCCAATTATAGCCCCAGTGAGGTTTCAAGAAAGGTGGCTGTCAGAGATGGGGAATGATTTATTCACGTGTTTAGATGTTGCTGAGTAAATTAAGCCTGGGTGGTGTTGCATTTGCTTCAGATTGCCAGAAAATGTCGGCTGTATTGCGGTTGCGGTCAGTTGGTTCTGGTCTTCATTGTGCGAAGAGGACTTTGGCTTTGAGTTCAGTCAGTGGACAGAAGTCTGAGGTTGGATCAAAGTCAAAAGCAGCCACGACGAAAGCCGTTGTCTTCGACATGGGTGGTGTCATTTTGCCATCTCCACTGCCTTACCTTAAAGGTAGGATTCAAAAATTACTTTTGAGACGAGTATTTGATTGTTTGTTTCAATTTAGTGATACTATGTGATGGCAAACACGATTGGCATCGCCTCCTCCTTTAACCATGACACGACGTGTATGATTTTGCATTTGCTGTAGATTGCCAGAAACATATTTTCAGGAACCAGTTTGCAGAACCAGTGACAAGTATTTCTGCAAAGTACAGAGACAAGAATCAAACGTACTTGATTCAAATGCAAAATGGATGAATCGTCCAGTTGCAATTTTCCAGTTTTCTAATTTGTAGCTGTCCAGATTTCTGACTGGAACCGCAGTGTGCTCGTATTGTAGTTAAGGATAGAAATGGATACAGCGTCATTCTTTCCTCTGTTACTTTAATGGTTGATATCGCCTTGTAAGGTCAGTTTCTTCGGATCTTGCAAATATTTGTTCTTTGATTGATCTCAACTTTCCAAATTCTCTATTTAAAATCTTCATCATGATCGTAATCTCAAGATTTCGACAGCACATAAAAGGGCAGATTTTTGGGAACAGACTTTTTTACAGGCACCTAGTGAAAATAAAATCTTTATGGGGTGATGGTAAAACCAGGTCCAAAGATGGTACAGCATGCAAAAGTTGGATGTCTGAAGAAGATGCCAGTGCTTAAAATTTAAGCAGAGCTTTAGGACAGTAAGGGAAGATAATTCTGGATAGAATTTGTTAATGGGCAGTGTTTTCGGTTTTGAATCAAAGACCTGTTCAGAGATGGCTAGAGGTGAGGTGTGGTGAGTTAGAGGTGAGGTTTATTGAGTTAGAGGTTAGGTGTGGTGAGTTATAGGTGAGGTTTCGTGAATTTTCGTCAACATGTTCTACTTCATCATCAAGAGCTAGAGCAGTGGAAAACCTTTTCTCCCAACCTTTTCTGACTTTAGGGCCACTTTTTCTAAGTTGGAGGGCACGAGGGCCACTTTTTCTTAGTTGAAGGACGTTAGGGGCCACAGGGCTAAAATTTAATTAACTGAAAGCATATAAAAAATTTATAATTGAATAGGAATAGAATGTTTTATGTTATTTATAGACGTTGAAATAAAATAATTTCTAATAGAAAATAATTGTGTGTTCTATCCTGTCCAAACGGTCAGTCTTTTCATGTATTTTTGTTAATTCTTTGAGAGATGAGGGCCATTGTTAGGCCTGGCGGGCCACTTTTGGGCCATGGGTTGAGAACCACTGAGCTAAGGCCTAGTGCACCAAATTACCATATTTTCTTGAGTTGAATTTTTTGTGGGATCTATTAATGTTTTGTAGCTTTTGAATCACGTCTTGGTTTGCCATCTGGGACCCTGGCAAAGGTTGTTATGGGCGGTGGAGACAATGGAGCATGGCAGCAGATGGAAAGGGGAGAAATCGGTCTAAGTGAATTTGCTCAAAAGTTCAGCCAGGAGGTGGCTTCACGTGTAAGTCTATGTTTCATGGATGTTTGTATGTATGAATGATTCCGTGTCAATTCAACCAAATTTACAACAAAAATTGACATGACTGACTCAGATTTACTTGCAATTTGGCACAATTGTTGGGTTAAATGAAACATGTATAAATCCAAGAAAAAAAATTTTGGGCTCAAATCGAGATACGGATCGTCAAACTTTGACCCGAACCGCTTGACCACGTTCCTTTGGATGTATCTCAGTCCAATATAATCGGTAACTATGTTGCGGCAGATTCGAGGTGAATGGGAATTACAAAGCTCTCTGATGCATTATAGGACTGAGCCAACTACTTGAGGAGAGCTGTATGGAGAACTTTGAGATAAGTGCTGTTCATGCAGACGCCATGCCGTCATGTCATGCCATTGTGTCATATCATTGTGTCATGTCATTGTGTTGTGTCATTGTGTCATGCCGTTGCATACCATTCTACTTGTCTGATCTTTGTCTAACTATTTCTGACCTTGCAACCCATCAAATTCTCCACTCTTAGTCAAGGGTTCCACGAGCTGGCACTTATATTAAACGGTGCCGAGTCTTCTTGATTGTGGGTCCCGCCATCTGGAATGGCCTTACATTGGACTTGCGATTGCTGCCTAGGCATGGCTAATCTGCATGTTTTAAATTACTAAAATCTGCATGTTTTAAATTACTAAAATTTAGCTTTTTGGCTGTGGGTGGACTGGGGGTGCCTCTCAGCAAGTGTCTTGAAGAGGCACTATATGAATTATTGGAATAAATGAATGAATAAGTGAGTTTGTGTTTGATTAAATATGCGTAAACATTTTCTTGCAAGTTTTCGATTATTTGGGCAGCTCGTCTAGAGATAGGCTGAAACTTTCTGACAAATTTGAATGCCTGTTATGTGTGTACGAGTGTGAGTGTTGTTCAATCTGTTGTAGACTGGTGGAAAACCGATTGATTTGAGTCAGATGATGAGAGGACTGGTGGGAACAGGTGACCTAGCTCACCCTTATCCAGAAATGATCGACGCCATTAAATGCCTTCGGGCCGAAGGGATCAAAACGGCATTGCTTACCAACAACTTTCAGAATCCGAGCGGTGGAACATTTCAGCCGCTGGATGAGAAATTGTTTGACGTTGTTAGTAATCTAATCTAATCTAATCTGATATAACATTTGTAGAGCGCTTCTCACAGCAGAGCTATTCATAAGCGCTCTCAGCATGACATGCCCATGGAAAAGAAGATCTTCAAGCAGTGAAAAGATGCAGGTGAATTCCCCCACCAGAATCCTGCTATGAATTCCAGAGGGAAAGTCATTTCACATTGAGAGCCCCACAGAAAACGTTACTGTACAAAATTAAATTATATTAACCCAATGGCTTCGGGTCTGATCCGGCTGGGAGGAGGACTCTGTGCAGCAACCTGGGACGAGTTCTTTACACACATTACTATATGTTTTCAGTTGCCATTTCCCAGTTTTTTGTATCGTGAGAGAGCAACTTGAAACTGGTGCTTGATTGAATGTTATGCTGCATGTGCTTATATGCAGATTCTTTCTCGATTAGTTATTCATGGGAATAGCATTGTCCATGATGTATTTATCTGTGTCTGTGAATTTTCTGTGAGGCTGTGCTGCTAACGGACTCATTGAAGTGGTAGTTCTCTTCTAAGTAAATCTCAGGACTTTTTTAATGTGCAGTTCTACACAAAATGTGCAGTTCAAAATGGATTTGTGCAGTTGTAGAAGCACTTCTCTGCTGTTAAAACTAGTTTTAAGGCAATTTTCCTCCGTTTTGGAGTAATGTATGCCATGGAGTATGGTAAAAGAAAGAATGGGTTGTGCAGTTCTAAAAATTCCTTAAAAACAGCCCTGGTAAATCTGATATGCATATAATAAACATAAGTTACACAAAACAGATAGTGAAATTTACTGTTCTGTTAATCAAGCCAGACATAGTGCTTTTATTGTTTAGTACTGTTGATGCTTATGATGATATGGTATTTTTAATGTTGTTTTATAGATCGTTGAATCTGCAAAGGTGAACATGCGAAAGCCAGAGGCCAGGATTTACCAATATACGCTAGAGAAACTGCAGGTTGTGCCTCAGGAAACTGTGTTCCTCGATGATCTTGGCGATAACGTGAAGGCAGCACGGCAACTGGGTATCAGAACTATTAAGGTCTGAATGAGATCGGTCATTATTCAGGATATAATTATTTTATTTAAAAATACTTTTATTCAATTTAGTTTAAAAATAATAATATTGATAGTCTAAATGGGTGTTTTCTCTTGCATGGAGAGTGCTTTTCCTCATCTTTTACTGAGGACAAGAATTGTTCTTGTAACAATGGTAGTGGTGATTATATATCTATGTGTGTATGTATGCTTGTTATAGCACCAATTGATAATTTTTACTCAGAAGCGCTCCCGATTACAATGCAGACTTTGAATCGAAGTTTCATGCCGAAGCGCATGAGCAATTGCGAGTGAGGGACTTGCTCAAGAATTGTTCTTGTAACAATGGTAGTGGTGATCATATATCTCTGTGTATATGTATGTATGTATGTATGTATGTATGTATGTATGTATGTATGTATGTATGTATGTATGTATGCATGCATGTATGCATGTATGTATGTATGTATGTATGTATGTATGTATGTATGTATGCATGCATGTATGCATGTAGGGTCCCTACATTGCGGCTTAAAGTGGATTCGAACTTGCAACCTTCCAGCTCAAAGCAACTGAACATACCCCTACACCACTGCGCTCCATTGTGTGTCTATGGACACCCAGTTGAGTTTTACTTTTTAGTCATTATTAAGTTCCTTGGAACACTAAGAAACAAACATGGCATCCTATGTCCCAATGATGCAGGTAGCGGATCCAAAGGAGGCGATCAGAGAGTTGGAGGCGGAGGTTGGGTTCCAGTTGAGTGGATATGCGGAAGGCACATCCAGCGTTCCGGATCGTCTGAAGATTCCAATCGACAAGCTCAAAGCTTACTTCAATTCTGCGTTGAATCTTCACGGCGACGGTAATGGAATCTCTGTTGACTTGGAATAAGTCTTTCCGCTTCAAGTTATATTTAAGTCTGGCATTAATTAGTCTGGCAGAATTTCTTCATTCACTTTATATGTCTGAGTTTCAGTGTTTAAAAGAAAACTCGGTGGCTGGTTAATTATTGGCCTTTTATTCCTGAATCCCACCAAAATGTAGTAAATGGTATGGGAAATCTTATACCCTTGGTTGGTAAAGGGTTGATACGTTTATTGCTTATTTTATTTTATTTATTTTATTCTCACATTTGTTGTAGCGCTCCTTCAAGCTCTCTACTCAGAGATGCTACAGACTACAGAGCGAACACTGCATCGGAGTTTCACACCGAAGTGCGAATTGCGAGTGAAGGACTTGCTCAAGGTCCCTATGCGGCGTCTCTTGAGGTGGATTCGAACCTTGAAACCTTCGGCTCCAAGTCATGGAACCCATCACTACACCACCATACCCACATACTTATATGCTGTGCTCGATGCAGAAATCCATTGTGTTTGATGGTTAACATTTTAGTTAACTAAGCTCATCAAATATTACCAATTATTTTGCATAACCAATTGCTTTGTTTTCATATGTGCACATGGTCCCTTAAGGGTTTCTTGCTTTTTGTTCACCAATATTTATTTTATTTGTATATGTTACGTTTGTGTGATGCTGAAAGCAAAACCATTTTTGGTTATGTCTTTGATTATTTCATCCTATTTCTATGAATTTCAATTGTTGAGCAGGCTTAGAGATGTTTACAACATAGCTGCAGAAGAACGGTCACTGGAATTGTACGCAGTTGTCCTATAAATTGCACACGTGAAGCTTAGACGTAATTATCATTCTTGGGCTTAGGGCTATCTGTTTAGTTGCCGATCAATAATTTTCATATATGAATTTTTAGTTAACTTTTTTTAAATTACCATATTACTGCATTATTGTTGCTTGTTCTGAACTTAATAAGTGAGTAAGTAAGTGTGTTCTTTATTTGATCAACTGAAATTAAGCATTCAATGCCATTCATGTTAAAACGCTTTGTACTTGTCTATCCTCTTCAGCAGATTTGATTCTTTAGTGTTTTTAGTGATATTTTTCCAGGGGATCCTATTGTTCGGTGCTTTGAACATGGCCAGTCAAATCCAACGTACTTTGTTCGTTACGCAAATAAGAACATGGTTCTCAGAAAGAAGCCGGTTAGTAGTTAAAGTAAACATGCATTATAAATGTTATTTATCTGTTGATGTTTTGCAAGTAAGTGAGTAAGTAGTCTGTTCACCTGTGACATGTACGCTACTTTTATGGCACAAAATAGTTAGAATTATTGTTACGGTTTTAATTGGTAGATTTAATTTGAATTATTCAAATTAGTTTAACATGTACATAAACAGTGAATAGTCTTGACACCTGATGGTGTCTGTACTCTATGTTATGTCACTGTGACTAGATAGCATAGGCCTTATACTAGAAGTAGTCCATTTGATAAGAGCCTTAAAATATGAGCACCTCTAAGTTGTTCACCGTGCTGGAGACACTTTATATATGTTTTAGTACAATACAATGTACTTTTATATGTGTTTTAGTACAATACAATGTACTTTATATATGTTTTAGTACAATACAATGTACTTTATATATGTTTTAGTACAATACAATGTACTTTATATATGTTTTAGTACAATACCATGTACTTTATATATGTTTTAGTACAATACAATGTACTTTTATATGTGTTTTAGTACAATACAATGTACTTTATATATGTTTTAGTACAATACAATGTACTTTATATATGTTTTAGTACAATACAATGTACTTTATATATGTTTTAGTACAATACAATGTACTTTATATATGTTCTAGTACAATACAATGTACTTTATATATATGTTTTAGTACAATACAATGCTATACAAATAAAGTTGTGCGTCTGGATGTTTGTTGTGATGGTGTCTGCATAGTAATGTAAGAAACGTAGCATTTGTGTGATGGGGAATCAGGGCAGTTTGGCTTTAATGACTCTTAGCTTCCATGGGAGTATGGAGGATTTTCTTCGGAATGGATATTTGACTGAATTAGCATGCAGCTGCTCTGTGTGGGAGTGCTAGTAAGTTTGAATATTATGCTAAAATAGGATTTGTGCAATATACCATGAATTTTGTCATTCATCATGTGATGTCAGCCAGGCAAATTGCTGCCTTCCGCCCATGCTGTTGAGCGTGAGTACCTTGTGATGAAGTCACTGAAAGATCATGGAGTTCCGGTGCCTGCAATGCTTGGCCTTTGTGAAGACAATAGGTGGGCATTTAAATGAATTTTTAAGTTAATTTTGTCTAATTATTTTTTCATGTTTTGTCTATCAGTATTTGTGAAGTTATTGTCAGAACTGTAGGAGTTTTATATTGATAGGCACTCTTTAAGTCTATTCTATTAGCAATTTAGAGTTTATTGCACTTTGTTCAATGTTCATTCATTTGGAGATTTGTATGAGGGGTGCACTACAATAGGTAACAAGTACCTTGTGTTGGTAAATTTATTTAGTTCTTACTTGTCCTCTTTAATAGAAAACTGCTTGAGCACTGTGACAGCATTCATCCACAATTTGCTGCAACTGTATAAATTGCCAACTATAGTTTTAAATGTTCCAAAGCATATGTTTCTATATGCCGACATTTCTTGTATTTGATTTCGCTGGAAACAGCTCACAACATGCTTGAATATGACACAAACTCTGATATATCGTAGTTATGGTCATGTATCCATAGTTTGGTTCAGTGTTATGAAATTACTCTATATGGCCACAAGATAAAACAGTTCTTGTGACTTGCGACATGTTTTCCGATGATAATTACAGTTATGCAGTGTACACAATGAATAATAGTGGGAGTAAGTAAGAGTAAGATGTGTATATGGTATGAAGTAAAGGGAAACAATAGGAACCCCAGAAGGGAAGATTCCGCTAGGTAGGGGTCCTAAATAAGTGATTATTCATATGACCACAAGATAAAACATTTCTTGTGACTTTTCACGTTTTCTTTGCCGTGTTCAGTGTACTTGGTACGCCGTTCTACATCATGGAGCTCTCAACATGCTTGAACATGACACAAACTTTGATATAACATAGTCATGTATCCATAGTTTGGTTCAGTGTTATGAAATTACTCTATATGGCCACAAGATAAAACAGTTCTTGTGACTTGCGACATGTTTTCCGATGATAATTTCTTGCGTCTTTTCACGTTTTTCTTTGCCGTGTTCAGTGTACTTGGTACGCCGTTCTACATCATGGAGCATGTGCGTGGTCGCGTTTTCAAGGATCTTCTGCTTCCTGGAATGAGCAACGAAGAACGACGGAAGATATATCAAGCCCTGCCTGATACTCTTGCTAAGATCCACAAAGTCAACATCAAAGATGCTGGCCTCGAAAAATATGGCAGACCAGGTTTGCTGTTGCATACATGTATGTGTGTGCGTGTGTGTAGATATGTATGCACTTGTATTGTATCTACAGATTTATATAGTACCTCTTACAGAATGACTTTTCAGAGGTGCTCTCAGCACAAAAAACTCCAGGGGAAAATGCCTTTAAAGAATGAGAGATTGATGAGAAAAAGCGAGTCATTAGTTTAGTGCGGGAGAAAGGTCATTCGAAATGGAGGGACCAACCGCAGCAAAGCCCGATGTTGGGCTAGAACAGTCCTAGTCCTGGACCAAAAAAGATCAAGACGATCTGCAGAACACATTGAGTGAGATGAAGATGTAGATAACGGCTTTTGCATATACCCGTAGTCGTACAGCAAACTCTAATAATATGCTGTTTCCTTCCAAGTACCAAATATTGGAAACTCTTTCAATGGCACCGACATGGCCGTCTAAACGTAATGGATGTTCATGAGTTTTGGCCTAATGCTTGAAGCGGTATCAGAACATCAGCCTATGTTCTGCCCCCAACTTTCTAAAGTATGCCATTCATTTTTATTATTTTATTTATTTCTCGCATGCGCTATAGCGCACCTTCAAGCTCTCTACTCAGGGGCACTCCTGACTTCATCACTGACATTGCATTGGAGTTTCACACCGAAGCGCATGAGCAATTGCAAGTGATGGACTTGCCCTGGGTCCCTCTGTGGCGGCTGGAGCTGGATTCGAACCTGCAGCCCTCCGGCTCCAAGGCACTGAAGCCACCACTACACCACCGCACACCACATGATGAACCCACTTGAGTCTGGTATGAGTTTGTTTTAGTTATTGAGAAATTTTCTTTGTGAAAGTGCAGTTAACCAGTTGTGCAAATAGAATTGAGCCAGTGAAATCCTCAGATCGACAAAGAATTTTTTTCTAAACTACAGTTGGCATCAGAGACAGGTTTAACAATCTGCCACCCTGGGCTAGATTTCTTAGCCACCCCAGTATTTGTGTTTTAAAGTTTAAACTTAACTAATATAATTTTTATTGTTTTAATTTATCATTGTCTTGCTTGCAGCTTTAAATTAGATTTGTTGTTAAATTTTCAAGTTTTGCTGCTCTAAGCCTTTGTTTGTTCATACAGTAGATCACCTCTTCTTGGAGTTTGCAGTTTAAGACATGCTATAATAAAACATTCATGTTGAGGTTATTAAGGTCAAAGTTTAACATTAAATAATTATCAATTGTTTTTGTGATAGGTCAATTTGTGAAACGGAACTTCACGCGCTGGGTTAAACAATACGAGGCGAGCAAGACAAGAGACATTCCAGCCGTGGATGAGTTGATGAAATGGTTGACTGAACACATGCCTACAGAGGAGGCTTCCACCGTCGTTCATGGTGACTTTAGGTCTGCATAGATCTGTTTACAAGTGTAAATTATGTCTTGGTGATTAGTTCACTGGAAGCATCACATAATAATAAAATCCTGAGATGATACATAATTTCATATACTGTAGTGTATTGCATCTGTAAATTTATGAAGCATCTCTCACAGTGCACACTGTCAGAGTTGCTCCAAGTGTGAAAGACCCTGAGAAGCAGTTTGTTTGTATGTGCACTTGTTATAGCGCCCCTTCAAGCTCTCTCTACTCAGAGGCGCTCCCGAATGCAGAGCGGACACTGCATCGGAGTTTTACGCCGAAGCGCTGAGCAATTGTGAGTGAAGGACTTGCCCAAGGTCCTTATGCGGCGAGGTGGATTCGAACCTCGAACCTTCCAGCTTCAAGGCAACGACGCCACCACTGCACCACCGCGCCCCATGAAGTGTTTTGAGACAGCGCATAAAAACACCAGTTAATAACAGAGAGCGTGTTGATGGAGAGAGCTGAGTCCAGATTGCACGACCAATGAAGACCGAAGCTCAAGTTTTGGCCAAAGCAGTCCTTGCTCGCAGTATAAGAAGATCACGCATGTTATGTATGTATGCATACTTGTTATAGCGCCCCTTCAAGCTCTCTACTCAGAGGCGCTCCCGACTGCAGAGCGGACACTGCATTGGAATTTCACGCCGAAGCGCTGAGCAATTGCGAGTGAAGGACTTGCCCAAGGTCCCTACGCGGCGACTTGAGGTGGATTCGAACCTTCCGGCTTCAAGGCGACGACGCCACCACTAGACCACCGCGCCCCACAATGTGAGCGCAGTGCACGAAGAGAGGATGCTGAAGTCGGTAGGCGTATGAGATCACGAAGATACTTGGATACTAGGCCAGAGTAAGCTGGTGAATTAATCCTAGAAATCTAAGCTGAATTTGAGCAGAATTATTCATCCATGATTTATTCATTACGAGGAGGATGCATTCCTGTATAAGCACGTAATGTGGCTCGCACACTTTTTGCCGGAACGGCTATTTCTGGAGTAAAGTTGACATGATAGTAGATGCAAAACTAAGCCTTTGGGACAAAGCACCTACAATAACCTTCCACAGCGGCTCACGAAGCTACAGGTATGGTCAAAAATTGGTTCCATCCAAGACGTATGCATTACTCGACTACGGCTGCGACTATGATGATAATAATGTTGCCAATGTTAATAGTTTGTCATAGAAAGTTAGACCTACTTCTGGAGTCTTGTTGCAGTATAGCGCCACTTAAATACGCAGGTAGTGTTTTGACCATACCTGTAGCTTCGTGAGCCGCTGTGGAAGGCTATTGTAGGTGTTTTGTCCCAAAGGCTTAGTTTTACATATGCTCATGATGTTTATACTTTTTGATGTTTTCCTATTCTAGGCTGGACAATCTAATATTCCACCCCACGGAGCCAGTTGTAGTGGCCGTCATTGACTGGGAGCTATCAACGATCGGAGACCCACTGACGGATCTGGCAAACTGTTGCATGAAGTATTACTTGAAAATTGACACAGGAATTTTACCAAGTGAGCCATTCAGCTATATTTCGTTTTAACACTATGAGGGCTAATTATTGTTTCATGTAAACTTATATTTTGTAGGCTGCCCACATGAAAAATTTGAGAACCAGTCTTTGAGGCCATTTGTAATGATGTGGGAGACAATGGTGTTTTGTCATTTGATCGTTTTGATCAGTTGCACCCTTCTACAGATTATTATCTACTACAGCATCGTCATCGTCTGACATTTCAGTTTCCAATTCATTTGAATCATGCACACCGTCATATCCAACAACATCTTTGCTTTCACTATCACTGCCCTTTATCATCTTCACAGCCGCCTTCAACGAAATTCTTTGCTTTTTTACATGTCCATTTTTACCCATCATGAGAGTCATCGTTATTTCTGTTATTTACTGCCAAAGAATAGAAATATATTCATGGAAGTCTATTTTCTTTGTTTGTATTTGAACTTGTTATAGCGCCCTTTCAAGCTCTACTCAGAGGCGCTCCGAGTACAGCGCGAACACTGCATCAGAGTTTCACGCCGAAATGCTGAGCAATTGCGAGTGAAGGACTTGCCCGAGGTCCCTACGCAGCGACTTGAGGTGGATTTGAACTTGCAACCCTCCGGCTGCAAGACAACGAACATGCCCACTACTCCACCACGCCCCACAAGGATATTAGAACTACAGGTGGATTCATGATTTTTAACTGTCTACCATGATTTGGGATCATATTTAGCTTTACATGGAGTTGACCTACAGCCGCTTGGAATTCCAACGGTTGATGAGTTAGTTAGCCGCTACGCAGAGCAGATGAATATTCCTGGAATTGCTCAGAAGTGGTCCTTCTACGTCGTGTTCAACTTCTTCCGAACAGCTGCCATTTTACAAGGAGTTTATAAGCGATTCACTTTAGGTTTGTCTTTAACATGCTTTGTCTTTAACATGCTTTGTCTTTTACATGCTCTGTCTTTTTACATGCTTTGTGTTTTAAAGTACTGACAACACTTTGATGTGATCAGGACATAGGACATTCAGCTTCTTGATTTTAAATTGCCTACCGTCATTTCGAATCATATGCAGCTTTTCATGGAGCTGACCTACAGCCGCTTGGAATTCCAGCGGTCGAAGAGTTAGTTAGCCGCTACGCAGAGCAGATGAATACTCCTGGAATTGCTCAGAACTGGTCTTTCTACATCATTTTTAACTGCTTCCGAGCAGCGGCCGTTTCGCAAGGAATTTATAAGCGCTTCGCTTTAGGTATGTTTTTATAATGTTTTGTAATTGTAATTCACCGTCATCATCATCATCATCATCATGGGTTACTGGCACGCGTTTCTTGGTGGTGATGGATGCATATAAACGATTCCATTGTCAATTGTTTTAATTAAATAGCTTCTACATCATCATTTGTAGCAAACCACTCCTAGAATGTTTTGCACTGTCAGCATATCTGCCAAGAGTCAGATAGCAAGTACATTTTAAAACATGGAAGCTTTAACGTTTTGCTTGCGTCTGACGTTTGTGCATGAATTTATATGGTTGTAAATTATTTTAGCTGCTTGTCCCATGTCTACAGCAGGGACTAAGTCTCGACTTGTATACACAAACACACACTCCGCTTTTCAGACCATCATGACCTTCTTGTACAACGGTCTCGGACTGCCACAACCCAGCATCGTGCATTTGCCTCTGTTTGTTCTTTACTTTGGAATGGCCTTCCTGCTATGACGTGTGCTCAGATTTAGGTTACCACTTGATAAATAAAGTCTTTTAAATGAGCTTTCTCGATTGACACAGTCATCATTATTATAAAAGAGGCTTGAGTTTTGGCCAAAGCAGTCCTTGCAATAGGAAGGTTGCCGGCAAGCAAGATTCAACATGACCTACTCAGGAATGGTGACTTTCTTTAAAAGTTTCTTTTAAAAATGGCTTGCAGATACATATGAAATTTATATAGCACCATTCAAAACTACTCTCAGGCACTCTCAACCCCGCCTCAGAGTAAAAGGATTCTTCCATCAATGGTATGCTTCAAAATTTCGACAATTTTCGACATTGTAACTTTGAGCTACGTTTTCCATGTAACTGTAGGACAGGCTAGTTCTCCAAATGCGGAAATGGCCGGATCTGCAGCGGAACTGTTTGCCAACCTTGGTTTAGAACTCGCCGGTCAGCAGTCACTGCTGGTCGAACAGGAACCAGCCAAGACCATCGGAACATCTAAAGTAATTGCATTTTGTGTGCAATTTATTCTCTTCGCATTAACTTCACTATAGAAATGAGTATATCTTCTGGAAATAACGTTTAATCAAGGTTAAAGCGAAAACACAGGATATATGACACATTGTGGGGCACGGTGATGTTTGGATGTATGTTTGGTGCTTTGGAGCCGGAAGGTTGCAGGTTCGAATTCACCACCAGCCGCCGTGTAGGGACCCTGAGCAAGTCCTTTACTCGCAATTGCTCATGCACTTTGGCGTTAAACCGATCCAGTGTTCGCGCTGTAGTCAGGAGTGCGTCTGAGTAGACATCTTGCAAGAGTCGCTATAACAAGTGCTCATACATACATACATACATACATACATACATACATACATACATACATACATACATATGTTTTATCAATTGAGGTAATTAAACTGACTAACTTGTATTGATTAGCAATGTTGCATTTTCAAATTTCTAATTAGTTCAAATCACTGTTATTATTTCTCCAGAAAAATCGCACACAAGATAGTTTCTATGCAGTTGAAAACAACGTGGGGCGCGGTGGTGTAGTGGTGGCATCGTTGCCTTGAAGCCGGAGGTTCGAATCCACCTCGCCGCGTAAGGACCTTGGGCAAGTCCTTCACTCACAATTGCTCAGCGTTTCGGCGTGAAACTCCGATGCAGAGTCCGCTCTGCATTCCGGAGCGCCTCTGAGTAGGGAGAGCTTGAATGGGCGCTATAACAAGTGCACATACAAGCAAACATATTATGTGAGAAGAGAAGCTGATCATTGCTAAAGACAATGCATGGAGACAAATGGGTACCCCTGAAGGGAAGAAAATCTCGCTAGGTAGAGACCCAAAATGCCGAGCAATCATGTAATATGTTAGGAGATCAATTGTTGTGTATTGTATCTATATATTTATGAGGCATCTCTCACAGTGCACATTAAACCAGAGGCACTCCCAGTGTGAAAGACACAGAGGAAAGAACGTGGTTTTGAGACATCGGAAAGAATTATGAATAAGAGGTGTAAGGGTGAAGTTGTTTTTAATTTACAAAATTGTCTGATTAATTTGCATTTAGTTCACTTTGTTCTTGATGTGGTTTTTTAGACACTATTCTGGCTGTACGTGAGGTCTAATACAGTTTTATTTGCTGTTTCATGGCAATTTTCTTTAAAACTTGTACCAATTGATGATTTAGCTTTAAAACTTCTTGTCTGATAATTAATTTCAGCCCAAATTGTTTCATCCTACGTCTGGTGGCATTAAGAAATATAGCACACTGGCTTCACGTTCGGGTAAGTACGTATGTTTGTAATCATGTATTAGGCTGTATGTTATTATATGTGTACTGTGTGCGCACGTGTATATATTATGCACGCATGTTTATTGTAATTGTAGGCACAGTGCCACTTCAAGAGAAGCGAATCAAAGGCACTCACGACATTCGTTCATTCATTCAAGTATTTATATAGCATCTCCTCAAGGAAATTACTCAGAGTTGCTCCCAACCCTGTGCGGTCAAAAAGAACAGTTCTCAAATGCCTATATATAGAATGTGTCCAAGAGTGACCAAAGGAACAGAAACATCTCAAGAGAGAGGCTATTCCGTACCACTAGGCCAACCACAGAAAAAGCATAGCTTCGTTTGATAGAGGTACAAACAGTCAGGGCTGAGAGCACTCCCATTGCCACTGAGCGTAGTGATCGATTAGGTTGAGTAGCCGATACAGGCTAATAGAGGTTGGATAGATAGGTTATAGCAAGGCCTAGCTAGCATTGCCATAGCATGGAAGCGACATGACGGCACAAGACCACGATTGAGTAGAATGACTTTCACGTGCTTGCATAAATGAGACAAAGTCAGGCTTTGTTGAATGTGGTGTGTATGTATTGTAGGTATGGAGGGATGTATGTGTTGGCATGCATGTTTGATTGTATGCACTGTATGTATGCTGTTCCTTTATGGATGACCATGGTTTGATTGGGTTTCCACTGATCTTTATTCGATGTGGAAAATATGAAGGTCGTGTTCTGGCACTATTAGTCGTAGTTATAAGCAGGATAATCCATACAAAACCCCGTGATAACATTTATTTAATGACACCGTCATTTCGACGATGACTGTCATCATTCTGAATGTACATAATATGCAATTATGCTGCTTTCAAGAATGTTTTTAAAATTGGTTTCCTATATAGTGTTCTGCATCTGTTAAATCTATAGAAATATTGTTATTCTGCGCTAGTATATAATTATACATACCCATACAAACAGCATCTAAAGTGTGGAAAAATAAGTGCCTGGACGCCCCTTACCTCTCCAAAAGAAGTGCCTGGGCGCCCCTTACCTTTCTAGTCTGTTCGCCAATAAGTGGCTGGACGGCGTTCAGGTTTTAAAACAAGTGCATGGACGCCGTCCATGACCGTCCAGGCACACTTTAAGCCCTGCATACAAAACACTTTCTAGAGTCTAGACACTTTACAACACACACACACAAACACGCACATATATATATATATATGTGTGTGCATATATATATATATGTATATATATAAATGGACATCCTGCATGAAGTACTTGGGGCCAAAGATCGAAGTTTGTTTGGCTGCTTATCTTATGCCTGGTTTTGTGGTTGGACTATCAGTGATTGTCATTGTATAGAGTTCTGAGTTGTTAAACTGGGACGCAGTGACTGCGATGTATGCATGGCTATCATGGTCCGAGTGTATGTAAGACGTTCCTTTGCTGCAGTTTACGGTGTTTTGACAAAGATATATAGTGAGTGTTTTGTCTGCTCGAGGTTGTCTTCTAGTCTCTGGGGTTTGTTTGTGTGGTAATGTCATTAGCGCAGTAGATGCATAATCATTCTACTTAGGTTGTCGTATATTAAGTGTCTTCTTACATGCATGTGTGCAACTGTGCATACATGCATGCATATTAGTATGTAAAAATGCTTTCCTATTCAGCAAAGTGAATTACAATTTTTACACCATTAATTTTAAGTCTGGTCAAACACACTGTTATTAAAATCAGCCTTCCTTCCAGGGTCTTACCATTTTACCCAGGTTATGAAACTGTCATGTGGGGTGTTGTGAATAGAAAGCTGATAAGTTGGGAAACTGGGAAACTAGTTCATGAATGCCTTTTTTATTGCCTTTCTTGAGTTGTGCTAAAAACTAGCGCTGTTTTCCTTGAGCAAGCTTTTTTGGCTGCGGGTCATAGTTTACATGAGTTGACAGAATCTTTAGAACTCCATGCTTCCATCAGTTTGTTCTACTCTGATCTTGTGTCATTTCAGCATCAGCCTAAAAGTGAATCTCTTTCAGTTGACTTGTCCTCCATCTGCTTTCTTTCTGTTTCAGTGGACTGCTTGTTCATTCGGTATATACCGTTGCTTGAGACCTTGCACGTGTTTCTGTTTCCTATCCTGATGCAGCACGCAGAGTCTCGATATGCTCATCACTTTATTTATTTATTCATTAAGATAGAATATCAGTTAATACTTTTCAAGATTCGCATTTGGGTAATGTGTGCATAGAATTATGTTGGACATGAGGCACCCTTGTAACGGCGTGGCTGTGTTATGGCGCCATGAAAACTGTCATCATTATTAAATTATTTTTTATGAGTCAGAGAGGAAAAAGAATTAAAGGAGAGATGTATGAAAAAGAGCAAGGAGAAAGGAAATGGAAGATAATGAAAGTGAACAGGGATAGTAGGAAGAGACGGAAAGGGGAGAGAGGGAGGGAGGGTAATTATGTGCTGCTGATAATTAAGTACTAATTTGCTAACTTAATAAACAAATTTTTTATAGTATTTCTTGCCCATGCTGGATATTTTAATAGAGGGCTGCATCTTATGTTGAACACGTGAAGTTTTATGTCTTTCATATGTTCTGTCATATCTTTCTTTCTTTTTTCTTGCATGTTATAACATTGCAAAACATCTCTGCATCTTTTAGCGAATGAAGAGTTCTATATTTCTGTTAACATGTTAACAATGTGTGTTACTTTAACATGTTGAGGCATTTTCTTTCACTGTAGAATCTTCGTCTGTCGAACCAAGCAAGACAACGGGATACAGCGGACGGAGCATCACCACAATGACTTCAAACTCAAAGTCATTCAGAGTTCCTTCCACTAATGAATATTCAACATCGCAAGATCGCGATATTCCTGGCAAGTTCACATTTAGATAGAGTGCCTTTAAATGAGATTTGAGCTCAAGACCTTTCTCTTTAGTCGTGGCTGGGTTGGCAGCGCCTCTGTGTAGGCTTACTGATTTTAATCATGTCGTGTTGTGTCAGTTTGAAAAATAAGCAAAGTTATCATTATTATTATTATTATTCATATTTACTTAATTTTGTGTATCTTCTGTTTTAATTGATATTTACTTCAGTTTAATTGACCTGCACTGAATTTCTTTTCAGGCGGACTTGCCTTATCGGTATCTGCGCTGTCTCCGCATGGTCAGGACATATTCAAGAGAGTGAAGGCGTTCATTGAAAAACATGTTTTGCCATTTGAACTGGAATACTATCTGTGGTCCCAAGATCCAAAGACCAAGTGGACAATTCACCCAAAAATGGAGGAGCTGAAAGTGAGGTTTTGTTGTATTTGACTGCACAACTATTCGTTGCAGCCATGCTTTTCTGCAAGGTTTTCTTGTCATCCAAATGTGGAAGGATAGTTTATGTGGAAGGATAGTTTTTGTACACTCACCTGGTCACCTGGTGCCGTCAGCTCTTGGAACTCTGGCGACAGTCTTGATGAGTGATCACTTCACGTGATGAGTCTCCAGTGTCTCCTCTCTCTTGTCGCCTCTCTTAGCTGCTCCAGGCTCATGCCAGACTTTTCCTGTACCTCATCCAACCATCTCTTCCTTGGTCTTCCGCGTCTCTTCCTTCCCTCACTAGGACATCTTGTTAATTGCATTTATAAAAATAATTTTGAGGCTACAGTACTGCTCCATTTTTAGGTGTTACTTCCTGCAGATGTTGTAAATTTCAAGGTTTCTAATCCTGCCGTAATATTTTGGGACTTGCTCGGTTTAATCGTATTTTTAGTGATAATGGAAACAGCGGATTAATCACATTTTATATCGAGTTGTAAATTGCAATGTTTATTAAGGTGCTGTGACTGGTTTCAATTTGATGTTCCGTCATAGGCAAAAGCGAAGTCCGAGGGGCTATGGAACCTTTTTCTTCCAAAAGAAAGTGATTCAGAGGGAAAACTTGGTGCAGGTCTCACAAACTTGGAGTATGCATTTCTAGCCGAAGAAATGGGCCGGTCTTTCCTTGGCTCGGAGGTGAATGTATTGACATTTTGAACTTTTCGAACTATGGGAACATACAGATTATATATATTATGTGTTTGGATTATTAATGAGCGCTTGTTTTGAAATATGTTAAGGTAAAATGTAGCTACAATGTACAGTTCGTACATGATGTGATGTGACCAACATTTGCTCGTTACAAAATATTTTTAAAAAGTACCTATCTGAGGCATATTCTTCAGGGTCTGTTTTTATGTTTAAGGGGAATGATCCAAAGTTCATGTTGTTAGATCTCTTGGTAGCTGAGTTTCAGCAACTGTGGAACTGCCGTTAAATGTGCTATATAAGTTTTTGATATACACTTGCCTAGGCTGAATTTTTTGTCAGCATATGCAACATTGATCTAATTAGGTGTTATCTGATTTAATAATACTTTAAAATCTCTGAAGATATTGTGTTCAGTTTTTTTTGACAGCTTGCTGATGTTAGTGACGTTAATCTAATCGAATATAAACATTTGTAAAGCGCTTCTCACAGCAGAGCTATCCAGAAGCACTCCCAGCATGTCTTATAGCAGTGATGAAATGCAGGTGAATACCACCACCAGTATCCGTCTACGAATTGCATGTTGAAGGTCATTCCACATTGAGGGACCAACAATATTAGCAAAGCCCGATGCTGGGTAAATGAGTTTCGTGATGTTAGTATGGTTTGGATATCGTATGTTGTGCCATTTGATTCATGTTCCTAATAGTCTCCTGATTATTCTACAGCCGTTCAACTGTTCTGCTCCGGATACTGGAAACATCGAAGTGTTGGTTCGTTACGGGTCGGCCGAACAAAAGGAAAAGTGGCTCAAGCCATTGCTTGAAGGAAAAATCCGCTCATGTTTCTCCATGACTGAACCGGCCGTAAGCTGTTTTTCTTTTCGTTATTTGCCTTTTTATTTGCTCATTCTTTCATGAATGAATTTGCATAGCGTCTCTTCAAAGGTACTACTCGGAGGCACTCCAAACGCAGCGCAGCTGGATGAAACTGTCTTAAGATGAGAGCGGAATGCCGGGAGAAGGAGTTCTAGAAAGGGAACGGAGCGTCAAGGGGCGGCCATTCCAGGTCCAGGTCCAATTAATTATCTCCTCTCGCATGAATCAGAATTTCAGATCTTAAGAGCTACTAGTCTTTGTATCGTTTTCAAGCCGGAGACGAGACCTTTTGAATGATGTATCAAACTCAATATGTTGCAGAATGACGTTAATACTGGTTTCAATGTGTGGTGCCACATTATGGTTATATAAATTTGTTGAAGTTCTTTAATGTGATTGGTTTCTGGGTTTAGGTGGCGTCTTCAGATGCTACTAACATTCAGTCATCTATCCGGAGAGAAGGGAATGAATACGTCATCAATGGACAGAAGTGGTGGTCATCAGGTAACTAGTCTGCCTCCGAATCAGGATCACATTTGATATTAAGTTGTAATGCTGTTCGTTTAGAGTGGTTATTGATGGAATTGTTTTAATATAGCTTTCAGAATGCCATAAAAATTAATACTGACAATAATTAGCACGAGTTTTGACTGAAATTGTTTTTTTTGGCATGACCCGATTATTGATCAATGACTAGTTGATATGCATCGTAGAAATTTTTTAGATTTCTTAGCTTTACAAAAAATTTTATTATGTAAGTACATGTATTTTGAATCTCATTATTGTATCTATTATAGAAAATCCCAAATAGATTAGATGAAGTCACCAATTTCAGTTACATGTGCAAGTAGTATCTTTTGGTTCTTTAGAGTTATTGTTATTTCCTACACCAACATATTTTTTTTAGCCGATGTAGAATTGAGAATTAATCAATTTTTAGGAGTAGGAAGTTGGTCTTCTGTCAGTTTGTGTATGTTTTAAAAATTGCTGTAAGTGTAATGATCAATATTTTTCAATTTTTTTTTTATTGTTTATAGGTGCAATGGACCCACGTTGTAAGGTTATCATTTTTATGGGAAAGACAAATCCTAGTGCGGCCATACATCAACAGCAGAGCATGATCCTGGTGCCAATGGATGCACCCGGAATCAAGATTTTAAGGGCACTTACTGTGTTCGGATATGAAGATGCACCTCGTGAGTATTCAGCATTCTACCCCATGTAGTTTTCTGCATTTTATTCATTTGTTCGTTCAGTACTGAGATTTACGTAAGACTGTTACTCAGAAGTGCGCCATACCTAACCCTGGTTAAAGGACAGTCTTTTAAAGCCACAGAAAAAGGCTTACTTGAGGCGGCTGCAATAAAACGTGTTGAAGTGAACCTAGACATCGGGCGTATTGCTGATGGGAACCCATTCCATGTCACTTTCCGTGTCACATAATAAGTGCATCAGACATTGACAGATTTAATCTTCGTTTACAGAAATTCATGTAAGTGAAACTGCAGAAATTTTGGGGACATATTGAGTTTGGAAAATTTAAATATGCTGGAGGAAGTGAGAGAGTGCACGTGTCAGAAGGCCTTGTCTGATTTCTTTATATTTTGTTCGGTGTATCATTTAGGTATTTGCTAGGTAGGCCCTAACTTAAATTGTAGTACTGCTCATTTTCTGTAATGCATGACTGTTTTGAAGTAAATATTGGAAGTTCATGTTACTGAGGCAGTTGCAATTTCTTATGTTTTATGTAAATCAAGATGGCCATGCTGAAATACTATTTGAGAACGTGCGTGTTCCTGTGTCTAACCTGTTACTTGGTGAAGGACGTGGGTTTGAGATTGCCCAAGGTCGCCTGGGTCCAGGTCGCATACATCACTGTATGAGAACCATTGGCATGGCTGAACGAGCTCTAACCCTTATGGTGAATAGGGTAAGCGGCCACAGCGATTCAATTCAGTCTGGAAACTTCTGTAGTGCTGTTACCATAATGTATACGGCTTCATTTGATGGCGCTACTAAAAGGATTAATATTTCAGAGTCTGGTGTTGTGCATTTGTATATTACCGGTATTTGTAATTTTTTGCCGCAGCTGCTGTTTTCATGTGACTGTTGCTGTAACTAATTACTTAAACAGTTTGTTAAAAAGTGATGCAGAACAGCAGCTGACCATTTTATCTGTGGTTATGGTAATGCATAAGGATTATTAGGTTCAAAATTTGATTCTATGACATTACAATTTGAATTATGCTTGGTTAAGTTCAGTAACATGATCTCTGGGCTCTTTCTCGCATTGTCCAGGTCACTCTTCAAACAGATTTTATCTTCTAGTTCTTCATAAGTACTAGAACTGCTCTGGCTCAGTCCCGGTCCTATACCTCAATTGGTCCTGCTCTCTCTTAAATACGCTTTCTCCATCTACTCGATCTCAAACTCTAGCTGGTAGTTCCTCTTCCTCATTTGATTTTCTCAAAACCTATTTCTTGTCTCGTGGCCTTGGGCACTGGGAACTGGACCTCTGAACGGTTCACCTTATTAGAAATGCTTTAAGAATGTTATAATACGATACAATAAATAAGTCAGGACATTATGGATGACCTATTTCTATTGTTTATATATGTCCCAACAGCATGGTCATATGAAGCTCTGCTTTGCTTGCATAGTCAAAAAATAAGAACATTGTTTGGAAAATTTTGTTCCAGTGGTTAGATTTGAAACTGTAAATTTCTAGTGGCTTTTCATTCTGATTAGGCTCAGAACCGAGTCGCATTTGGTAAACCATTGGCCCAGCAGAGTTCTATCCAGCAGGACATTGCTAAGTCACGCATTGAGATTGAACAGTCGAGACTCTTGACACTCAAGGCAGCTCACATGATGGACACAGTTGGTAACAAGGTAAGACCATTATCTACATGTAAATTACTAGTCTACAAACTAATGTTTTAAATTGAAGGTTTACTACAGTGTATAGCTTGTAAATCATATTCAAGAATTTCTACTTTGCTTAAGTATTTTAAGAGTTTTTGCATCCAATTTAATTATGAACTAATTTTGAAATTGATCATTAGTTTAGACGTTGTCTTTCATAGATAAAAATATCGATAATTTTAATCAACAGAAACTTATATATTTTATGTATCATGTTTTGCATTTAAAATAGTTGTGTTAACTGATGTTCAATTTGAACATTCCTGTATTTGCTTTTTGTACACTGTGTTTAATGTTTGATGTTTCAGAATATCAATTGAAGTTTAATGAACTGAATTCAGATTTTAGACCAAATTTCTTGTGATGAGAGAATGAGTTTTTTTCACTGACTGACTGATTCTGTCTATTTAACCTTCAGGTTGCAGCACCTGAGATTGCTATGATTAAAGCATCGGTTCCAGATATGGCATGCAGAATTGTAGACAGAGCCATACAGGTTAGCCTTCTCTTCACTTTGTTTGACTGACTGCAATAAAGCATTAACATTAAAAACAAATGATTTTTATAACAGTAAGAATTACTTCTGCAGGTGTTATTTTACTCAAAGAGAAAAGTTGTGATTTGATGAACATTGGCAGGTCGTTTTTTGAACTTTTTCTGATCCATTCAATAATAATGATATAATAATTTTCGTTTTATTCAACAATCCGGTTGACAGACCGCAACTGGTTGCAGTGTACAGTTATGCAGTTATCTTAATTAACATAAATCTTGACTACTAACAGATAAGGCAGCCTGCAATACAATAGCGTTAATAGCAGCCTACAAAGCACATCTATCCTACAGGGCTTCAGAAATTGAACTTGTGATTTTCATGCCGGTGTGTTCGGTGTGTTATCCAGTGTGCCACAGGACCCTCCCCATATTTGTAATATTTGACATCAACTGCGGGATGGGCACCTAACAGGCGGCCATACAGGTTGCAGTGTCACAGCCTGATTGATAATTATAATAGACGAATTTTTCCAATATCACAGGTGTTTTGATTTATTTCACATTATATGTGGTGGTGTTGTGGTATGTTGTGTGCCTGTAGCAGAAGGGTTGCAGGTTAGAATCTGCCTTAAGGCACTGTGTAGTGACTCTGGACAAGTTGCTCACTCTCATTATTGTCTGTGAGGAAGGCAGTGGGAAACCACCTCAGTCATCTATGCCCTGGGTTTCATAAAGGCCAATGGACTTGCCTTCGGGCAGAGCACTCGTCATCGTCATCCATGTATAGCAGATAGTACAAAGGAGGGTCCTTCATGCCATATTAGCTGTATTAAGCCATAAGAACGGTGAGGACTGTTTGAATAATTTTCGCCAGCATCAAAACAGATGTCATCGTAAAAGTGTTGATCCATCTCGGTCTGTTTACAATAGTTATTTTTCTTTCATACCTAGGTTCATGGAGGAATGGGCCTTTGTCAAGATAGCGAGCTACCATTCATGTATACGTGGGCTCGAGTTCTTCGCATAGCGGACGGACCGGATGAAGTTCATTATCGTGCAATTGCCAAGATGGAAATGCGCACACAGAATCTGGCCAAACTCTGAGTGCCTTATATATTTTGTATTGTTTAGATTGTTTGAAACTGATGCATGTAGCTTCAGTGAATAACTTGAGTTTAGACTGCAAAAATTTAACTTTAAAGTAAGTTCTAGCCAAAATCATTTGTTGTTCAACATGGGGAAAGTGTAATAACACTGTTATTCCGTTTGGTACATTCACTAAACAATGTCAATTAATGCTGCATGTAATGTTAATTAACCTTATATTGTAAAGTTCTCAGAAGAGAAGTATAGTAAAGTATTGTAGCATGATGTGACCAATGACTGTGAAGAGGTGTTTATTAAAGAAGAATGCGTGAAACAAGTAAGGGGTCATTTGAAATGTTACGAGATGTCACGTGGGTGGGTGGGTGTGGGGAACTGAACGTTGCGTAACGCCCTTACCAAGAGTTGTTATAAATGAATTTTAAATTAACTTCGAATTACACTTTTGAAAATGTACATTGCATTCTATATAATGTGTAACAGCTGTAGCTTGAAGCGTTGAAAATAATAGATTGATACATTTGTTGTGATAACCCGTGAAAGTTTTCCTTGAACTTTTGTAAAAGGATTTACGTTTGGACAGTTGTGAAAATGATTTCAGGAATTCATATCATGTATAATGCCATCATGATTCAAATGTGTTTTACTTGATTTAAGTGATTTTATTTTTCTATGAAATCGTGTGACCATTTAAAAAACTGAAATATTATTATATGGATGCGGTAATGAAAAAATAATTATGTTAAATTCCATGTGTTTCTGTTCTTGTTCATCCTGTGTACCAATAGTACGGTACCATGATAATCTATAGTTTTGCTAAACATTTATTGTATTGTATTTTACTTGAGCATGTGTGAAACACATCTATTATGGTGAACCGTTCAGAAGTGCTTGAGAAGAAGCAGGGTTTGACGAGAGAAGGATGAAAGTATTAGGCCTATAGAATTGTAGAGTGAACAGAAGTAGAATGCAGATTTCAGCGATATTGATCAATTGAGGCAACTGATCGAAACAGCCAGAGGAGTTCTAGAGCAGTGGTTCCCAACCTTTTTTGACTGTCGGACCACTTTTTCTAAGGTAGAGGACACGAGGGCCACTTTTCTTAGTTGAAGGACATTAGGGGGCCAAAAGGCTAAAATTTAATTAACTAAAGGCGTATACAATTTTTATAATTGAATCAAAATAGAATGTTTGATGCGATTTATTAGCATCCAAAAAAAATAATTTGTAATAAAAAAGAATTATATATTCTATCATGTCCAAATTGTCAATTTTTACATAATTATAGTTTTCTTAGTTCATTGAGATGCTGCAGGCCAGTTTGTAGGCCACGCGGGCCACTTTTGGCCTGTCGGCCATGGGGTTGGGAACTGCTGTTCTAGAGCGAGGAACTATGCAAGAGGTCTGTGTTTTCAGTTGTCTGGAATCTCTGGATGTTAGGGTATTTTCATACTCCAACATCAAGACCCTGGTGATGGCTAATGATTGCTGTGTTACTATGTAGTGTGTAGAGATTTTCAATTTGCTACAAAATCTAAGGATTGATCTGATTTAGGCCTAACAGGGCTTTTTTAACGTGCAGTTGTACACAAAATGTGCAGTTCTAAATGTATTTGTGCAGTTATAGAAGCACTTATGTACAGTGAAAACTAGCAAAAAAGTCTTTGTCCCCCGATTGAAAGTAATTCACCAGAGATGATGGGAAGGGAAAGAAGTTGTGCAGTTCTAAAATTCCCTTAAAAACAGCCCTGAGGCCTAATGTGATTTATATGGCACTACGATAATGCTTGGAATCTATGAATATTCATTTTCATTCATTCATTTCGAGAATTAATATAGCGCCTCTTCGAGAAATCTACTCAGAGGCGCTCCCAACCCAGCCACATGCTTTGCTCCGGTCAACACCTCGCTCCGGAGCAGACCTTCATGCTATCTGTAACATAAGCCTGTAGCCCTGTACTGCTCATCTCTGTGCTTCACCGCCTTTGCATTGCCAAGTCAAAATTGCCAAGTCAAAATCAGATCTTAATGCATTTTCATTCATTCATTTCGAGAATTTATGTAGCGCCTCTTCGAGAAATCTACTCAGAGGCGCTCCCAGCCCAGCCACAACTAAAAGTAGGATTTGAGCAACTTATAAAAAGCAGCAGGTGAATTTAGCCTAAGCATAAGTCGCAAGGTGTGGGAGGCCATTCCAGATAGCGGGACCCACAGTAGAAAAGGATCTGATAGAAGGGCGAGTCTTAACAGAAGAACAAGGTATAGGCCTACACTTAGAACAACTGTTACAGCCTTCACAAGAACAAGAATCACAGATCTCAACTACCGTACTGACGGAACAGACGGTTGGCGCATTGGATAACACTGGCATGGGAAGTAAAAAAACTTGAGTTCAGTTCCCGAAGATCCTTGCTATTAGAGCTCTTGTATTGCAGGCCGTCTGTTGCGTTAGTACGGTAGTTAAGATCTGTGATTCTTGTTCCTGTGAAGGCTGTTGTTCTAACTTCTAAGTGTACCTTGAACGTCTATTATCATTACGACGCTGAAAAATAGGAAGGCGCTGAGTTATAATAAATATTACCCAGAGCCTTTGTATTATTGTTTCGAAGGCAGAGTCGGAACCTACGGACTTATAATTTTAAAAAACAAGTAAAGCTGTTTATGAGTAGTGGCGCTACAAACAAATTTGTGAGCGATCTCCATTTTATCTGCTCTGTGTTTTAGAAGAGCTAAGTGTTTGGAATCAATGATCGTGGCAATCGCCAAGGGGCCGAAAATATGGGCCAAGAAAAATATGTTTTCAGAGGTTGTGCAGTATATAATTCCAATAAGAAATTATAATAGACGAATTTTTCCAGTGGACAAGAATGCGATATTATTGTCATTAAAAATAATTACATTTAATATGTCCCATCCTAAGCAATTCTTTGAACTTGCAGCTAAACCTAAAGCACGTATTTCGTTTGCTCTGTAAAGTAACGGTTAGTGGACAAGCGCGTTTGGGGCCCCGATGGCGCCTTGGATAACACACTGTACATGGAGATAAGCGGACTCGGTTCGGTTACAGAAGCCCCTTGCTATTAGAGCTCTTGTATTGCAGGCCGTATGTTCCGTTAATAGTTGAGATCTGTGATTCTTGTGAATTGTTTCAATTGCATAACTGGTTGCGGTCTGTCAACCGGATTGCGCAGTAAAGGAAATTATTATTTTATTGTTTTTGTGCGCCCGTGGTATAAATGAACCCTCAGCTTTAAAAACAATACTAAAAGCTTTGTTGTTCTGGAGTTAATGGTCAACACATTATTATTATTTAGTATTATTTATTATTATTATTATTACATCAGGTGACTGAAGTCTAACCGATAGTCATAATAATTAATTATAGGATTAACAACAGTAATACTAATACTAATAAAAATACTAATAACAATAATTATAATTATAACAACAGAATAATAGCAGCAAAACCATAAACACAAAGACAAGAAATTTACATAGTTTACATATAAGGAGAAGAGCTTCATGTTGCACACTTAAAATATGCAAAAATGTTCTTGGTTGTTTCTGGTGAAACAGTTTAGATTCTCAGTGACAGGGTACTCTAATTATTGTGATGTGTAAGATTCTAGGTACCGGGTAGAGACCTTTGAGGATGCTATATATTTTTTACAGATTGATTGCTAAAAAAGAAAATTTATGTATATTTATGTATTCTCAAAGATTTACATTACATTTAGTGAAGTAGCAATAGCCATTGTTATTGTAAAAGTCTGGTGGATAAAAAATTATGTTGATTAAATTTCAGGTCACATGCAGGGAGCATGCGTCAAATGAATCACAGCAGTGAATCTGAAGTTGCGAAGTGACCATGAAAATACGGATCACTCGGCCGAAATGTCTAGCCGGGCTCGTCATCCTTTGCTTTCTGTGTCTGATGATATTTGGCATAGGATTTGTTACGGACTCTGATATTATCGGCACGAAATCGAAAGGCGCAAAATCTGAAAGAGCAAACGGTATTTTAGAATCGTTACCAACAGACCGAATCATGGCTCAACGAAGTAAGTCGTCTGCTGCGGACGTCAAGAATGTGAAGACGAACGCAGAATCAAATTCAAGCGATGAAGACGTCACTGACGGCGAAGTAAAATATCCTTCACCGAACTACGATGTGCACGTGTTTTACTATCCATGGTACAGCGCACCATCTATTGACGGTAAATATATGCACTGGAATCACCGCTATCTCTCGCATTGGGTTCCTAAAGAGGCGGCCAAGTGGCCTGATGGGCGCCATCATCCACCTGACGACATTGGAGCCAACTTCTACCCACGTCTTGGACCGTACAGTTCTCGGGATCCGGCCGTTTTAGAGGATCATATGCGGCAGATTAGAACGACTGGAGCAGGTAAAATGAGTCCTGAACTAAATTGCAATAGAAACAGTTTTGAAACATTCTGTTTTTTGACTGATGTGTAGTGTAGTGCACGTCTCTGTGAACAGCCAGACAAATATAGCAGACGTGTTTGCATATGATGATATTTTTATAGCACCTTAATCATTTACTCGTTTGCCCCGAGAATATCCGCTGAAAACGGGCTTAACGAGGAAAAATGAATGGGTAAGTCAGACCTCCATGATCTAGTGTAACGCTCGGAACACTTGTCCGATGACCACCCTATCTTATGAGATTCCATTTAGCTGTATTCTGTGCAGGGTTTGCAGCCTTGACATGACAACCGAGTAATGAACAATGCTTGTGAACAGGGAGTGTCTTGCCTGGTTGTTTATTTTGAATAGACAAATTTTGATTGATTCATTGATTGATTGATTAATTGATTGTTTGCGACCAAAGTCATACTGAAATGAATCTAGTGTTAACTTGAGTGCATAAATAGGAACTGACAATTTTAAAATGCTAAATCGTTACCAAGCCAAAGACTGATCGCAGGTATGTTTCTCATCTTTGATCAAGTACCGACATTTTGTGGGTTAGCATAAATTGATTGATAAGTTTGTATGATGTTATGGTGATGATCCTGACAAGTGTTGTGCTCATCGATTTTGCTTTGCAGGGGTTTTGGCTGTGTCGTGGTATCCTCCTGGCACTGCAGATGATGAGGGAGACGATCTTGATGCGGTCCTTCCAACAATATTGGATCATGCAGATAAATACAGTCTTAAGGTATGATGCAGGTACTCGCTGCGGCGGGACACTACATTTTTTCTGGGCACTACATTTTTCAATGCCTTTTGCATTAGACACACCGAGATTTAAAAAAAACGAGCAGCATTGGTTCATTAGATACAATTGAGTGCATTTGCATTTCTAGTGAAATTTTTTATTTCTGATGATTATCAAGTGTAGATTACCTTCTCACTTATGTTATCTCTATAAAGAATGATTTCGCTCATCGTTTAACAGTAGATCTGGATAAAAAAATTGTGGTTGTGATATTAAAAGTGCCCTAGGATGATCTTGGGCCAAAACTGATTTATTTATTGCAGTAATTTGATATAGTGCCTCTGCAACAGTCCAACCTCGTATTCCATATTTTATGCAAGTTTTGCCATAAAAGTATACTATATGTTTAATTGTTTATGAAAATGCTGGTCAGTTTTGTAACTGGATTCTTATCTGAAGATTTCTGTCTTGTAACGGATTCTTTTGATTTTTGTAAGTTTTTGACTGAAATGCAAAGAGAACAGCAATCCGATACTTTAGATTTCATCCAAAAAGCTGGCTGCTCATGTCTATCATTGCCAATTTCTTTTGATATTTCTTTTGACCATTTCGCTGAACATTAAATTGAAATTACTTAAGGATTTCTTACTTAAGCTTACTGTGTATATTTTAGGTTTGCGTGCACGTTGAACCATACAAGAATCGCAACCACGGAAACATGAGGGAAAACATTCGATATATCCTTAATAAGTATGGCAATCACAGTGCATTTTACCGCAGGCTCCATCCATCAGGCAGGAACCTTCCACTCTACTACCTATACGACTCGTATCTGGTACAGGAAGAAGAGTGGAAGATGATGCTCTTACCAGACGGTGCATCGACCGTGCGTAACACCGATCTCGACGGAATCTTCGTGGGATTGGTCGTCGAAAAACCTCATGCAACGGCGCTAGTTTCATCGGGTTTTGACGGCATGTACACGTACTTTGCAAGCGATGGTTTCACGTTCGGTTCGAATGTACGCAACTGGGGTTTCTTGTCGGGCTTCGCGAAAGAACACAATGTCTTGTTCATTCCTAGCGTCGGACCAGGTTACATCGACGAACGAATAAGGCCGTGGAATTACGCGAATACGAAGGGCAGGAGAAATGGCGATTACTACGAGCGCAGTTTCGAGGCAGCGCTCAACGCGGGTCCTTCGCTGATTTCAATCACGTCGTTTAACGAGTGGCACGAGGGAACGCAGATCGAAGAAGCCGTTCCAAAAGAATTCGGAAATTTCAAGTACCTAGATTACATGCCACATGAACCTCGGTACTACCTGATGCTGACCAGGAAATGGGTTTTCAAGTTCAAACGTAGGATGAGTGCTTCAAACACAAAGGTCTTGCCGCCATAACGATGTAATTACTTGATTTGTGATTGTGAGTATATTCTGCCATGCTGTGCCATTGGCTGAAAGGAAGCAATGACACAACTGGAATGATTAAGCGTGCGGTGAACTGTCTGGTCTCAAAGTATATTCACTGTTGCCTGCACCTTTCTTAGCAACTGATTTAACACTTTTTATTGAACACCAGAAGACAATTGAAATTACAGATAATAATTCATGCAAGATTTAATAGGCATTCAAAGTTGAGACCATTAGAAGAGCTTGTTATGCTGGTGGTGCCACCAGATAACTTATAACAGATTTCAAATTTCAGCATTTTACCAATTTCATGCTGCATCAGTTTTTTTTGTAATGGAAGTTAGCATGGATTTTTGAATGACAAATGCCATTTTATCCAGTAGTAACTTTTAAGGGTACCAGATGTGCTGTGTTTGCTCTGATTTTCTATTGTGTTGCAGGCACAACTGTTGGTATTTCTTATCGAAATGCTGTGCTCACATGTCATGTCAGTTTGTTGCAGAATGTCTGCCTTGTTACATTTAAAATTGTTAAATGATTGATCAATTGATTGATTGAATATCAGCTCTTGGAACAACTTGTGAATATGATGCTCACTGCATACCTTCCACTGTTTGGTGTCACAGCACATTAATTTTTGCCTACTGCCACGGTTTGCTCTTAGTGCTTCAAGCAGCTGCAGATATGTGTGATTACGGTAATTATTCAGCAGACTGGTGTGTTCTTATGTCAAACACTTTGATGTACACGTATGTTACCAATGTGGCTACATTTGTTCTGTTGTTCTATACATTATTTCTAAGTCAGGATAACCTTGTTACCATCGTGCTAGGTTGTCTTAATGTTATGAAATTTGTGATGCGACCTGACAAAATCAGGCTTATGTCGTGCTTTTGCATTTTGAGATAATGGTCGATTTTAGTGGACTGGGGTCAGAGGGCAATTTTTTTACCTTTTTATGCATTTTCGTATAGTGCACTGTGTTACCTAATTATTTGCCAGCCTGTATAAAACTAAAATCCGTCTGGAAATATTTTAAATTAATTTTATTTGTGAATGTTGTATCTTTCGAAATTGTCAAATCAGACCTTTTAGTGCATTTTCAGATCATTGCCATCTGTCATATAACCTTTTAATTATTTTCAGGCAATGATAATAAGCAGAATTTAGAGGCAGCCCTAGTAAACAAACAAAACTAAATTATTCTGAAACAAATACTCGAGAGATTTTTTTCTAAATAGAGTCCTAGGTGGCAGGAAAGGCTCTAGGGTCTGCGGGGCCCAAGGCAGCAGCGGGTCTCTCGAGCATAAATTTACGCAGTTGATTTCCTGTCAATACAGCACTGGTGGGTAGAGTGACTAGAGTCATCTAAGATGGGACATTTAACGTTGTTTCCCAAATTTCTTTTCAGCTAAGAGCAATAATTAAAATAAAACACACTGATGTAGCCTATACATATTTGACTTTCAAATGATGCATGTAAAAGTTTAGCAAATTTCCAAGAATGCGATATTATTGTCATTAAAAATAATTACATTTAATATGTCCCATCCTAAGCAATTATATCCATAAGATAGGACAATCATTTCCATGATGTCAGATTGGGAAAATTTAATAATGTGAAATGACATCAGCCAACATGAAAATTTTCAATTATCAATCAAATAAGACAGCAGCATCGTAAGTATTAATAGTTGCTAGGTAGAGCCTAATTAATATACATGATATATATGTTATCCACAACTTGTGACAGACCATGGCTTCCTCTGCATTTAGCAGTAGCGGTAGGTGTATCCCATCTTGGATGGCTTTCCCCTACTACCTTATGTAGGCCCTATCTAAGTAATGGAAAATCATCGGCGCCCGCACTTAGGGGCAATTTAGAATTTTTTAACAACAGTACTAAGGTTTTGTTTTTTGACAAATTTCTTTGCGCCAAAGCACTAATGATGCTAATTATTCACAAAGTGAAACGGATATATTTAGTTAGACACCTCTCTGAAAATATCCATGTTCTAAATTTCCTGCTTTTTACATTTTCTAAGCTCTCGCTAAAAATGTCACCTCTCTCTGTGTTTTGCCCTCTCCAGAAAAAATTTATGCGGATGTCCATTTGCACATTTGAAGCAAAATGAGTTAATTAATGTTTTCTGGAGATGATTCTACATGCAGGCCTCGCTATAAAAGTAGGCTAGCTTCAAAATCACTCTATAACATTCATGTGGTAAATTGACTGCAAGCATATAATCTCAGGTTATGCAACGTAACCATTGTCAATCTCAACAAAGAAAAAAAGATAGCCAGAAGCTTGGGGCCCTTGTAGCATGGGGCCCAAGGCGGCTGCCTCGCCCTAAGGCCGGGCCTGTCCGGTGGTGGTGTTAGGGTTGTCATGTGACACCTGCATCCTACAAATACAGTAGTTAGCCACATGGTACTAACTCCAGAAGGTTCCAAAACTTTATTAGGCACACATGAGTTGCTTTCTGAATATCTGTGTAAATTCTGCATAATTGTTAGAAACCGGTGAATAACTAGTGTTTTAGTATCATATCTATTGTGGTTTTGATTGCACCTACTAATAATCTTACTCGAAACTTAGGAAGGTTTTGGATCGAATACTTATAAATGACCAGTGACACTGTATTGTTATTGCATAATTATATGGATTTGTGTGTGTAAGTGTGTGCAAAGAAAAGAGGAACAGAATTCAATTTAGGACTATTTATGCGGGTAGGCCTACTACCACAGACTAACTGCTGAAACTGTGTGTATTGATGTGTTACAATTTGGTTTTCTTCTCCTTTATTACATTTTCCTTGAAAATTCATGTATATTACAGTTGTCTCTGTGTTTTAGTGTGACGTGTAAAAGAATTAGCAGTAAAAAGGAAAAATAAATATATTTCTATCTTTTATATAGAATCAGAGGTTGGAGCTTTGCAGAATTTGTAAGAGGCGTGTAGGCTACATCAGGTCTTTTGTACTACTGCTTTATGATAAGACCGACTACTATACAAGTGGAGCTCAGACTTGATCCCTCTTATATACAACAAGTGTAGCCTGGCAATGGTTGCACTCGTATTAAAATAGAGAACGAAAACCGCCCCACTCTTAAATTTTGCTGTCTGCCATGGGCCATCTGCGTTATCGATGTTCTGGGCGACGTTGGGTGTGTGCACTTAGGCCTAGGCCCTACATCTGAACTGTTGAAGGAGAGAAATATGAAATAGGCCTACATGTCCCCTGCATTATCAGTAAGACCCTGTGCTAACCATACGAAAGTCACTTTTCTGTTTCGTGGCTCTGATGGCAACTGACTAGTTTCACAGATAGACTGCAGTCATGTCGTCTACAGCAGGTGTTGGGCCCATAGGTGCAATCACGTCCTAAAAGTTGGGGGGGGACCATAATGAATCACGTCATAAAAGTTGGGGTGACCATAATAATAAAGTTAGGGACCACTCAAAAGTTGGGGGACGCGTCCCGTGGGTCCCATAGGGTGGTTGCGCCTATGGTGTTGGCGACCCAAAATTAACACATTACAAATCTACTTGATGCATGACAGAAATTATATTAGGTATATATATAGATATTCGTTTTATTGACAAAATAACCGATCGACATAACGCGACAGTTAACAAGCACAAAGGAGCAGCGGATAAAGCCTAGTAAATGTTTTTATACAGCATCCGTGTTATGAAGCTTTTATTGTTTTTATTGGTTAGTTCGAATGGATGTAGCCTAGGGCGTAGATTGTATTTTCCAGGGAGTCTATCGGAGAAAAATTTGCGAAGAACATGATTGTCATCTATAATAATAGCTGCAAAGAGTGCAGCATCAGCAGACTCAGCCAAAGTGTTCCGTCCTTATTCACCACCAACTCCACTATAGAAGTTAGGCGAATAGAAACAATCGATTAGGCCTACATGTACCGGTAGATTAGCCAAGATAAACCTATTGCAAACTGCACATACAGTCTACACTTACAAATACCATTAGCAAGATGAGCATAAATTGCACAAGGTCATCCTTGTTGGCGATTGGTCAATTCTCTAAGCTTTCTATATAACCCAAGTATTTTTGCTGCCAAACATTTGTCGTGGCGCTTCATTAACAATCTGACTTTGTCATCATATCATTCATATGCTTAGCCGATTCCCAAGCTACGGTACCGTATTGGTTGGAAGAGTGTTGCCTGTGTAAGCAATAAAAAAAACCCACGAAAATAGGAGACCGCCAGGAAGAAGCGCTATGCTGCGAACAGCATTCGATGCCAGGCTGCAGTGAATAATGACTAATTCGATCAACAAGAACGCTTTGATTAACGACACAACTGGGAGAATTCCTATCAGATCAGACCGGTTGCCATCCAGACAAGCAGATTCTGTGATTGTTTTACTAAGTCCAGATCTAGACACAACATACATGGTCTGAGTAGGCTTCTTGAACGGGCGCTATATAAGTTTTCGGAATGAATGAATGATCCGGTCTATTTGAATCTTCAGATATGCTATATCAGCACCAAAACTAAAAACCCGTAGGCCTATATACATAGGCCTACATCATAGGCTACATGTGCCCACTCGCTTAATTACATGTAAGACGGTAGGGCATCGTTAAGACACGTTGATTTACTCTCAAAGAGAGACAAAGAGACAGACAGACAAGCAGAGACAGGTGTTAGATGGTGTAACAGGTATAGCTTGCTATTCACTGCTCATTGAGACGTCGAGGGTTCAACAGTCAACACCCAGCCAGAGCTGAAGCTTAGGCTGAGATTTCTTCTCCATCTGTACCCCCCACCATCTCAGTTATAATCTTAATCGTAATCTCTAAATTTCTAAAGCGCCACTCGAAAGCTAAGCGAGGAGCACCAGCTTATTCACGAGCGCTGCGTTGAGTCAGAAGGGTTGTCCGTGAAAGTATAGTCCGTGGTGGTCCGGGTCGAGTTACCATAGGATAGGATCAGAGGGGTCATGGGCGGAGACTTGGGGGCGGGAGCGGAAAGACGCGAGATTTGTTTGGCGGACGAACGGCTCTGAGTGTCGCCGAAAAATTTCCACCTTTTACCGGCAAGAATTTCTGACGACCTTTTTTTTAGTCATCCGGCGAAATCTCGACGAAAGTTTCTATTTTCGCCGCCAAAAAGGTTGATAACCTTTCTTTTTAGTCGTGATCCTCAACGATTGGAGGACGCATGGGCCGTCCCCCCAACACCTCCATTGGGGGACCGTCCCCCCTGTCCCACCCCACCCCCTAGGTCCGCCCCATGACCCCATGAGAGGGGCGAAACAGATAGTTCAGTCGGATTAATTTCGTCCATATTAAAGATCTCTATCAAAATTATCCGCGCTTTCTGAGTAAGCTTACAGTTCTTTGCATTTTCACGCTCTTTCGCTGAAAAGTCTAACCCTGTGTTTTGGCTCTTTCATGACTTTTTTTAACGTGCAGTTCTACACAAAATGTGCAGTTCTACATGTAAATGGATTCGTGCAGCTGTAGAAGCACTTCCGTCACGTTCCGTGCAGTTAAAACTAGTTTTAAAAGGTAATTTTCCTTAGATTGGGAGTAATTTACCATGGAGGATGAGAAAGAACAGAAGAGGATGTGCAGTTCTAAAAATTCCTTAAAAACAGCCCTGGCCTCTTTCTTCAAAATTATCTCCGAGCCACGAACTTTTTATCGGGCAGTTCTATAAAAAGATGTGTAGTTCTAAGTGGATGTGAGCGGTTGTAGAAGCACTTCTGTGCAGTTAAAAATAGTAAAAATGGTCATTGTCGACTCTGATAGTGAGTCATTTACCGTGCAGAATAGGAAGGGAAGGAAGGGGTTGTTCAGTTATAAAAAGTCCTCTAAAAGCTCTGCTACGTCCACCAATGCCGTGACAACATATATGCCGCGAAACGCGCTTATATTCGGAGTCGAAAAGAAAATGTATCACACGAACGTCGTCTTGGTGTGGGGAAGTATATGGCCTATGTGCGATGCGGTGTTGGGGGGGGGGATCTGGTAAACATGGTTGCTAAGGTGAATCTACACCCGCGGGTGATCGATCTTGGGAGTCAATAGAACCGATGCTTCGTGAAACCCATGCGATCGATAGCATCGCCGTTTTGTAGCATGTGCGCTGCTGCTGCTTCCGACAGACTCCAATCGTCCTTCGAGCAACATCTGTGCCCTCTGCCTCGTCTATCATCGTGTCCAAAGAATATCAGACAGACAGACCGAGAAGGGAACGGATAGTTCTTCTGTATACCGCGCCTCCAATAAAAATGGAAAAATCTTCATGGTCAACTCTGGTCGACTCCCTTCGAGACAGAAAAGTGGATGACGGAAAAGATTTGGTCTCAGCTGTGAAGAAATTTAACCGCAGCTGCTGGTGACTGCAACCTGCACATAATCCAGCTTACCGAAGGATCAGCCAAATTATCCCAGACTTTGCAGCCAGCTTGATGTTGCATGTCATACGTATACATACTAAATACATACATTCGTAAATACATACATGCATACATACATACATATATACATACATGCATACATTCCTATATGCATACATACATACATACATACGTACGTACGTACGTGCGTACATACGTACGTACGTACATACATACATACATACATACATGCATACATACATACATACATACATACATACATACATACATACATACATACATACATACATACATACATACATACATACATACATACATACATACATACATACATACATACATACATACATACATACATACATACACACACACATACATACATACATACATACATACATACATACATACATACATACATACATACATACATACATACATACATACATACATACATACATGACTGCTCTGCCTAAGTCCCAGAATTTCTCTCATCAGTCCCGTACAGTGTACAGTGTACCTACATAACACACACACACGCACACACGCACACACACACACACGCATACATTCAAATATATAGTACTGGTATTATATTAAACTATATAGCCTATAGAATCCGTACTGATGCATTTTCGGATCATTGTGGTACTATATTCAATCCCGATTGATATTTAACTGATATTTTGAAAACCATGACTATATAGGGCCTACATAAATTATATGGCACAGACATTGAGAGATGAATTATGTGCTGCTGATTGACATATTGTAGCTGGAAGACCTGCTGAAACCGGTTTCCGTTTCATCAAAATATTCAAACAGGTCTCAGAGGACATAGAGGATAGCAGTAGATAAACTATTTACTGTTATTGTTCGCCAGATCCAACTCGTTTTTGAACGATTCTTCTCCCAGATCGTTTTGACCCACTTTATTACCGCTATACGTACATCCGAGCATCCGACTACAGAATATGTCTCAAGTGACCGAAACAGTACATACACTCTTGCGTCAATTCCTATCACTTTGGGAATCATATAACAATGGCACCAGCTGCAAACTACGATGGAACTGTAAAAGCTAGATAGAACGGCTGCGAGCAAAATGAAGCTGCTTTATAATGTAGGTCAACATAGAATTGATATCTGCAAACTTGATTCTGGTGTCTATTTGTCTATTTGCTATGTTTCTTTTTTCTGCACTTTCTCAAAGTAATTTTGACTGTCGCGTCTCATTGCAAGGCTGTCCAGCTCGGTCGTGATTTTTATTCCAGAATAGTCTGTCTATATTTAGCCTATACACCACCGACGTCCACCGTGTAGGTCTATATTATTATGCACTCAATCAATCAATCAATCGTAATTTATATAGCGCCCCTTCAAGGTACCTACTCAGCGGCGCTCCCGGCCGAGATCAAGCAAAAAAAGTCTTCAACAGTTTGTGAAATTGAGAAGAGCTTGCATGGGAGGTGTCGCATAGTCTAGGGAAGTCCATTCCAGGTTGTTGGACCAACCACAGAGAATGATCGCCTCTGCATTGTTGCAGAGCGAGTGAAAGGAACCATTAAGTCACCATGGACAGCAGAGCGCAGTGCGCGGCGGCCTAGACTGAAGGTTTCATGCAGATAAACATAAACTGGGAGGCAATGCGCTATAGAAGGAGCTTGAGAGAGGGAAATGGTTTTCGCAGCGAAAACATGAAGTTTCCCCGCGCAGTTTCAATGCCAGTTCAGACTATGGGGAGGTGGACCGCCCATGTGTGTGTGTGTGTGTGTGTGTGTGTGCGTCGGAAAGACACATCTACTCGTTTGTGTTCTTCTCTGTTCCAGGATCTAAGAAATGAGGCGTCTGAGGGTCAGGTATCAGTTGCGGTATAAATAAAATATGTAGGCCAGCAGTTCAAAGCAAGAGCTATATGCGATTTGACACAGTGGTGGTCAAGGCAAAATTCGCAGTTAAAAGGGCCGACAAAACGGGATCGTCTGCTCCATATAATATAGAAGAACGAAACCTACTGTCCGATTATCGACAAGAGTCCATATCGGTCTAGTAGACCGAATCTTCACGCGATGTGTCTCTCACTTGCCAACGCGTTCACGAAATTTATCAGTATAATGCTAACGCTCCCAGCCCAGCTGGGAGCGCCTCTGAGTAGTTTCTTGAAGGGGCGCTATATAAATGCTAATAATGAATGAATGAATGAATGAATGAATGCTTAAGCAATTTTGAGTTTATCATTGCGATTATAGGATACGACCCAAAAGTCTGTTGTAGCGAATTAGCGCTGTTGACCTGTTCCAAATTCCACATCGGCTCTTCTTCCATTAACCCATGCAACCGATCGATATATTATTAAGTGTGGCGACATTTGTAACGCGAAGAGAGCTGATCTGACACAGTTTATGGTAATGCAGGCGAGATTAATGGGTATAACCCGTGGGGTGTCGACTGAGGCCCCCAAACGACCAGCACCTGCCAATTCTCGTTGGCAATACGTCAATCAGCTCCCTGTGACACCCGCCGACCTCTCTACTAAATGTCAATTCCGGCTGTGGGTCCTCCGAGAGTAAAACTAGTTATGCACGGCAAAATAATTCATGTAAACCTCGACTGAGTTTTTCTCCTCCCGATCGCTGCTTATTCTTCTTCCACTTCTTCTCGCTGAGTATAGCGCCGCCCAGCGGAGAGCCCAGAGGAACAGAATAATTCAGTTCCGGTAGCGATCTACGCAGTTGGTTCCTCTGGCCCCGATGGACTCGAACATTCAAGTCATGCAGACCGTTCAGCGCCATCTGGGTCCCAGCTCCCAAGCAGACGCCGTCTGCGCAGCTCTGTATACGGCAGCAGCAGGCCAATTGCTTTACGCAACGTAATGTAATGTAATGTGATGTAATGTAAATCTTTGAAATTTCTCAGCGTCATGTATAGGAAACCGCATCACCGTCGCTGAATAGGCCTACATCGTCAACTATGTAGCTAGGCTGCATGCTTTATCCGTTTTTATGCCGTTCAAAATCCAGGAGATCAAAATTAGGCCTATAATATATCAGTGGGTCTACTTTGAACATATTATGCAATGCAATACAATCCCGATCGGATTGTGCATGCAGTCAAGGTGCATTACATGGGCGGAGACTTAGGGGGGACAGGGGGACGGTTCCACTCCATGGATGTGGTGGAGGGACGGCCCATGCATTTGTCACCGCCCCCCCCCCCCCAACGTTAAGGCTAGGACATGACTTGTACGTACAATTTTCGAACAAGGTGATGACTAAAAGAAAAAAAGGTCATCAACTTTCCGTCCCCCTCCCCAAGTCTCCGCCCAGGTATCCGCCCATGGGGGCACGTTATGATGGCACCATGTGAGACAAACTTATTCGCTGCTAATTCCAAGAGGTAGGCTAGGTTATACCGATGACGAATCCCGCTCCTGCATGGTTCCGTGCTGGTCTCTGTCCGAACAAGTCATGAAATATATTATTCGTTCGTAATGACAATATAAAAAAACTCATATGGGCCAGCGCAGAGTGCGCCTCTCTGAGTAGCACCTTGATGGAACGATATATAAATGTCCGATGACATGAAAGCCTGCTAATTATACGTGAAGCACGTGAAATGACACAATGTGAAAACATGTGAAATGACCAGTGGCGGCGCCAGGATTTCAGTTTTGGAGGGGGGCTAAATTTTCGGGAGAAAATTTTCCGTTTTCAGCCGCCAAAATTTCTGACGACCGTTTTTAGTCATCGGCCAAAATCTCAAGAAAATTTAATATTCCATTTCCGCCGCCAAAATTTCTGACGACCTTTTTAGTCATCTGGTCGAAATCTTGGAAAACGGTCCTTTTTCGTAGCCCCCAAACTCTCTGACAAATCTCGTGCGTACTTTTGCGTTTAATTTGGGGGGGCTAAAGGGGGTTTATTGTCAGAATATTTCATTTTTACATGGGAAAAAATGAATGACCTTTTTTAATCCCCCTAACCCCCTAGCGCCGCTACTGGCAATGACACATGACACATCGGCATGCAGAATTGCAGATCTCATCTCCTACTATATAAATAGTTATGCGTATTATCTCCGATGCAGAGGCATTCCCCCCACCCCCTAAAGACGGCACGAGCATGCATGCATGACAACAATTGCAACGGCTCTGTGCAATATATTATTATTATTATATATTGTTTTCTTCAGGGATAGCCTATGTATTCGCTCTTCGTTGAAACGATGCCACACGTTCGATCTGTTACAATTTCAGCCGAGTCGATAAAGTAGCATCGGCGATAAATCTCTGCAGTTTCTTGTATCTTCGCATAAATTACCGTTCGTCGGTGTCGGCGACAATTTTCCGGATGCCATAGCGTGCAGGCGATGTATCAATAAAGCTGTCAGCCGCAATATATCTCAGGCGACGGCGGTGGACGCTAAGAGTATTAGGACCCAAGGATGCTTGGAGGACATCGGTGAGCGACGAGAAGCCGACGTCTTAAAATAACAGAATCAGGGCCGCATGATTTTCTGCTGCTGCTGCTGCTGCTGTATCTATTGGCAACGGAGATGTGTCATCACCATGACTTCTTCTCTCGAGGTGGCATGCACTGGGAGCGCTTCTGAAAGGCTCTTGCTGCGAGAATCGTTGTATAAATTGTCAGACACGATAGAATACCCTGTTAAGGGCACAGTACCTGCGCCACTGCTTGCATTCTGACACTCCCAGTCTAAATCCATATAAATAAAGAGAAGATTCTGTCTGTCTGTCTGTCTGTGTGTGTGTCTGTGTATGTGTGTGTGTGTGTGTGTGTTTGACCGGAACGCATTTCCACAGTTTTCGAGCTTTTCACTCCAAACCTTCACTACTGTTGATTTGGTTTGGCACTCCTAAGCAGCTTCAAAAACTCGACTATTCACTCCTCTCTCAAACTTTTCCTCACTTTAACTTCTCCTCCAGTGTTCGAGACCTAGGTGTCACCCTTGATAGTTCTCTCACCTTCACTGAGCACATTGCCAATCTTACTCGCTCTTCCTATTTCCAGCTAAGGCGTCTCAAGGCTATTCGCAAATCTGTCTCATCATCGATCTTTACCTCAATTGTGCATGCTTTTGTATGTTCTCGGATCGACTATTGCAACTCTGTCCTTATTGGACTTCCTAAGGTTCGCCTAGCTCCTCTGCAATCTGTACTCAATGCCGCTGCTAGGCTCATTGCCCGTCTTCCTCGATTCTCCCACATTTCTACATTCATGACTGAACAACTTCACTGGCTTCCACTCTCGGCCCGTATTCAATTTAAAGTCCTGATTTTGGTCCTTAAGTCTCAAATGGGTCTTGCTCCGAAGTATCTGTGTGATCAGATACATCTGCCATACTACTGCCATACTACTGCCATTCTTTCTGCCACTTCACTACGTCCTCTTAGGTCCTCTGATCGGCTTGACCTCTTTGTCCCCCGAGTCAGGACTGCCATGGCTCAATCCAGATCATTTGCCTGCATTGGTCCCTCCCTATGGAATGGGCTTCCCCCATCAGTTCGCTCTGCCATTCTCTCTGGTAGTGTATCCTCGTCTTTCTCTCGTCTAAAAACTTGTCTTTTTTCTCGGAGTTAAACGCACTGGGAGCGCTTCTGAAAGGCTCTTGCTGCGAGAAGCGCTTTATAAATGGTCAGATAAGATAAGATAAGATAAGATAAGATACTGTGTCGGTCTCGGCATGGGACATCCGCTGGAGAGGTTGGCGAATCTCTCCCACAATGGTCCAGGGTGGGGGGGGGGCGAAAACCCTAATTGTCGCCCTCTTCTCGACCTATACCCCTTTCCCTTCCTATCTCGTTTTGCTCTTAGCACACCGTTCCAAAGCCGTCCTTCCTTTATACCTATCTTCTACCTGTTCCTAGTTCCAACAAAGTGGAAATCATTTTGTACTAAATACGGACCGCGGAGCAGTCGTCTGGTGTAACTGCATTGAGCATATCATTTATATACACATATATTTATGTATGAGTATATTTATATGCATATATACATGTACATATTATGTTTATCTATATATATCTATTTACATATATGTATATATATATGTGTGCATATAATATATGTATTGTCCCAGTATGTATGTATGCATACATATATACATACGTACATATGCATGCATAGCATTGCATATATATATACATAGTAGCCTATACGGATGCGAGATGTAGCGGTATGTTCTGCGCCTTGCAACTGGAAGGTCGCAGGTTCGATTATAGGTCACCTCAGGTCACTGCGTGGTGACTCAGCGAATAATATCTGCCACAATAATATTCTGTGCATGAGAAAGGCAATGGGATGTCACCTCATTCATCTCATCTCATCCCCCGGGTGGCATAAAAGTCAATGGATCCGCTTTGAGGCAGAGAGTTCCTCATCATTATCATCATCAATGCATGCATAAAACATGCATACATAAATGCGTGCACGCATCAATGCAAAATTACACACGTATTGTTGGTCTATCATAGAGTAGACGTATACATTACTGCGTCTGACGAATCCAGCTGCTTGTGATGTGGGTGGTGTGGGTCGAGTGGATCAAAGGAGAAAGTGAATTCAATGCAGCAAAGGAGAATTCATCTCAAATGGAGGCTAGTAAATTCATATGAAACTTACCCAGAAATTGCGTTGCGTCTTGGCGTCCCGTTTGGAATTACCCCAGAGTAATTCCTGTCTGCGGCCAACTGGGCCGGGGTACAATGCCCTCACACTCGACTAAATAGCCCCAATGGGGAAAATGGGGGAGGGCGGATGAGTCTCCCAGAATTCATATCGCAAACTGATCGTCAATTCAGTCATATAGGCCAACATGTAGCGTGCATGGAAGAAATCCTCCAATTTTGAGTATCATGCGGAATCTTGTGGCATTGCTAAACTTCTCTTGTGCCAATGCTTCTTTATAGTGCCATTCTTTGCCTTCTCTCTGGTAGCAACTGTAAGTCTTCTCTGGTGTCATTGCTTACCTCTCAAGCAGGGCTGCACTCTAAGGTATAGGCCTACGCGGGTTCTTACCTCAGAATTTATCGGTACAGCCCTGCTCTCAAGAGCTATTGTTTGCCTTATCTGGTGCAATTGTTTACCATTCTCATTAATTGTTTGCCTTCTCTGGTGCAATTGTTTACCAATCTAATTGTTTACCTTTCCTGGTTTCATTGTTTACCTTTCTGGTGTCGTCATATGCCATTCTTTGCCTTCTTCTTTGCTATATATATATATATATCAATTGTTTACCTTCTCGTGTGCCATTGTTACCTTTCATGGTGTCATTATTTGCTTTTTAGACGCCATTGTTTACTGTGTCTGGTCTCATTGTTTACCTTGTCTGGTGCTATTATTTACCTTTCTTGGTACCATTGTTTGCCTTTTCTGATTCCATTGTTTACATGTGTAAACATAGGGAGGGAGGGAGGGAGGGAGGGAGGGAGGGAGGGAGGGAGGGAGGGAGGGAGGGAGGGAGGGAGGGAGGGAGGGAGGGAGGGAGGGAGGGAGGGAGGGAGGGAGGGAGGGAGGGAGGGAGGCGAAGTGTGAGTGTTGAAGTAGGGGATTGGCCGGGAACGGGGCGAATCCCAAAATTCCCGGGCATCGCCGTGTACCCCAGCTAGTGTTAAATTTAGGCCTATAGCCTGTATATATATATATATATATACATACGGCGTGTGAACGATGGCACATTATATACATGCACTACACATAATGTATGAATAAAATGGCTTTCCAGCACCATCAGAGGCACTGAAGGCTATATCTATACACATTATATACGTATATACATGTTTGTGTATGCATATATACATTATGTATGTATATATATATATATACGGAAAGATCAATCGATCAATATTGCATGTCGTGTCAGACAGCATCTTCCTCGGAAGAATAGATCTATTTAGACTAACAGAGGCTGCGCTGTGAACAGGTTGGTCCCAGTTCATCAATCAATCAATCAATCAATTAATCGATCATTCAATCAACAAATGCTATTTACTCGGATAATCGTTGTATGTTAAACCCACGGACCGAACTCAGACGTGTTCTCAGAAGCCTTAATTGCTGCAACTGGATGTGGTCGCATAATCGCGACCACACAGAATGTGACAGACACAGAATGTGCTAACAAATTCCGGAAGTTACATATTTCTTTAAATCGTCAAATCCTCATATATATATATATATATATATATATATATATATATTATAACTACGCCTATGCCTGATCCTTGATACGTATATATAGGCCTATCCATAAGTATTTGCAATTGAATATTTCGCTGTCATAGGCGCCCTCTATTATGTACGTGCATGTGCAAGCAACTTCAGTGAATTCTGCAGTTTAGACTTTTATTTAGCTGGACGTTATTGAGCATAATTATATGGAGTTCTATGCATGAGGAGCTGCACTGGCTGCCTCTGCAAAAAACGTGTGGAATTTAAGATTCTAATGCTCATGCTTAATTGCCCCGATTTATCTTATAGGGTGCTTTGTCCATTCCAGGTCGTAGATTCCTTCGCTCTGCCACGCATGGTGATCTGGTTGCTGCATATAGGACCTTTGCTGTGGTCTGTCCACATTTCTGGAATAAGCTAACCGTAGTATTATAGCAGTCGTCTCCGTATTGAACCTCCTGCATGTCGTCTGTTTTGCCTCGTTTCAACAACCATTTGAAACCTATTCCTTATGATCGTGGCTTGGCACTGTCAGGTCGGGAGCGCCTCCGAGGAGTTTCTATTGAAGTGGCGCTATATAAATTCTTGATTGCCATTATTGGAGAAGTCCACGGCCGCTAAACTGGTCAATGGTTCGTTCAGTTTAACTGAACGGTCCTCTGCATGAGCGTGAGTTGTGTCAGGGCTGTTCTTAAGAACTGCACATTGTGTGTATTGCACGTTCAAAAAAGCCCTGAGTTGTGTACGCTATGCTATAAAGCGGCGTGCCGTGCCGATGGTTGTTAGCATATAGTAGGCCTATCTGGAAACCACCTGGAGAGGATAAGCTGGTAAATGGCCTGGATTTGTCACGTCGTCCTCATCCAAACTCCGTCATTAGTAGCTGATCCAGTGGAAGACAGGCAGCTGTCTCATCCACGCTCACAACAGAATCGTACACACCCAAAGTTTACTTCATCGATTTTTCGACTGAGGGAAAAGCGGCTTCCAGAAACAAAGCACTTACGAAGATGTGTTTAGTCTGCGACGGCCTGATTATTATATGACGTCAATCTGCATGGAAGGGCTAAGATGACGTCAGTTTAGGATGACGTCAATCTAAGACGTCTAAGATGACGTCAGTTTGGATGACGTCAATCGAAGACAGCTAAGATGACGTCAGTTTGGGATGACGTTAATTTTAGACGATCAAGATGGCGTCTGCTTGAGATTACTTTATTTTTGAAACGATAGTAGCGATTAAAAATTTAAAATACTAAGTTCTAAGTTAAGATGCAAAGAAAGGAAGTATGAAGAAGACGCAGGGAACTGTGAAAAGACAGGAAAGCGGAGAAGGAGGAATCGCCTGCAAAGAAAATCAGCGCAAGAAAGACAGACAGACAGATAGACAGACAGATAGACAGACAGATAGACAGACAGAGAGAGACAGAGGGATAGAACACGAGAGATGTATACGCAGAGAGAGAGATGCAGAGGGAGAAAGTCAGGGAGATATAGAGACCGAAATAGAAAGACAGAGAGAATAATAGTCGGAAAGAGAGAGAGAGAGAGAGAGAGAGAGAGAGAGAGAGAGAGAGAGAGAGAGAGAGAGAGAGAGAGAGAGAGAGAGAGAGAGAGAGAGAGAGAGAGAGCGGTGGATACAGAGAGACAGAGACAGGGCGACAGAGACAGAGAGATAGAGACAGAGAGACAGAGGCAGAAAGATCTGTCTTTTTTCTTTGTTCGTGGTTGGACTGGGAGCGCCTCTGAGTAGTTTCTTGAAGGGGCGCTGTATGAATGCTACGAATGCTCTGAATGAATGAATGAATGAATGAATGAATGAATGAATGAATGAATGATAAAGACAGAGGAGACATGCAGAGAGAAACAGATGCAGAGAGAAAGACGGGCAGAGAGAGACGGACAGAGAGACAGACAGCGACAGAGACAGAGCAAGAGCCAGAGAGATAAAGACAGAGAGAGAAAGAGAGAGAAAGACAGAGAGAATCAGAGGCAAAGAGCTAAGAGACAGACCAAGAGAATGAAAGAAAGACAAGGAGACATATTATAGATAAGGGTAACGAGATATGTATAGAGTGAGAAAGAGAAAATCAAGTTGATGCCTAGTTGTTTTATATCCAAATTAATGAAGACACGAATAAGAGCTGTACTATGCCCAACAAATTTTTTCGAGGACGACGTCCTCTGTTGTCATAAGCCCTCGTCAAATCTGGATCCATCCAATATAGGAGAGAGCAGAAAAAACTCGACGCACACACTTAAGAGGAAGAATTTCTCGACTGATAGTCATTGAGCCTCGTTTCATTTACAACATGACATTAAGCTTTCCAACCAGCATCGCAGAATCGTTACAAATGCCTTCAGGCTGATCCCAACCACCGGCTCTCTCTCTCTCCGATAGTATGTCTGTCTGTATGTCTATCTATCTATCTATCTGTCGTTCTGTCTGTCTGCCTGTCTGTCTATCTGTCTGTCTATCTGCAAGTCTATGTGTCTGTCTGTCTGTCTGTCTGACTGTCTGTCTGTCTGTCTCTCTCTCTGCGATGGTATGTCGTCGGTAGCGCGAGCACAGCTCATACGCATCAATGACTCTGGGGTCGCTTGTAGTATCTGCGGCGGCAGCAGCAGCGGTTGGGGGGAGATGCGACGGCTGCTGGAGAGGGGGAGAAAGAGGAGGAGGATCAAGAACTGGAGGAGGAGGAGGAGGAGGAGGAGGAATAAGAAGAGAACAGTGGAAGAGGTCGTGGATGGGGAAGAGAGAGACGATATTTTTCGTTGACGTTGCATCCTTGATTAGCGCGCTTACGAAGTGGATGCCGCACTGCAGCGTTACGGAACGATCGACGCAGACGAAAGACGGTTGGAGGACATGACTCTGCGACGACGACGACTTACTGAAATATTCACGTTCACCGACATCAGGTCCTCACCCCTCGCTCTCTCTCTTTCTGTCTCTCGTCTGTGTATCTGTCTGTCTTTCTCTCTGTCTCTGTCTCTCTTTGTCTCTGACTCTGTCTCTCTCTGCCTGTCTGTCTATCTGTGAGTCTGGCTGTCTCTGTATGTATGCATGTCTGTCTGTCTGTCTTTCTCTCTGATTCTGTTTCACTTTGTCTCTGACTCTGTCTCTCTCTGCCTGTCTGCCTGTCTCTGTCTGTCTGTCTATATGTATATGTATGTATATATATATATATATATATATATATATATATATATATGTGTGTGTGTGTGTGTGTGTGTGTGTGTGTGTGTGTGTGTGTGTGTGTGTGTGTGTCTCGCTTGAAAGCCGTCTTTCTCCATCGGCATAGGCCGCCTGCCCGTGATGCTTCCAAGATGTCGACCATAGTTTATACGCTGCAACGGAGCAATGGAGGGGTGTTGGGGTCCTATACGACGTCGTCAAAGATCTCAAGTTAATAATGATTTTCACGGATTTCATGCAGCTTAGTCAAAACGTGAATTATTCAACGAACAGAAGAGGATCAGTTCAGCTAAGCGACATCACTCGATTGTTTCTCTGCTTCTGTAGAAAACAACATCGCCATCAGTGTCTTTCCATTATCATCACCGATGGCTGTTTGTAATGCGTTTGCTGCTGATCCCGGAATCCAATGGTCTGTGGCTTTATAAGTAAGTAAGTAAGTATGTAAGTAAGAAAGAAAGAAAGAAAGTAAGTAAGTAAGTAAGTAAGTAAGTAAGTAACAAGTAAGTAAGCAAGTGAGTGAGTGAGTGAATGAATGAGTGAGTGAGTGAATGAGTGAGTAAATAAGTAGGTAAGTAAGTAACCAGCCTTTATTTGCATCTGACAGTCTGCACATGCATTACATTGCATGCTATCCAAACGAATAGGCATACGCACATTTAAAAAAAATTCGATATCGATAACAGCAGTTAAAGTCATGTACAACTAAATATAATTATTAAAAAGACATATGTCAATAAAGCTATTTTTAGAAAAATTTGTTTTAACGAGAGGCAGCATGAACGGATGTCTGCTCTTGCGGAGTTGATACTAAGTCTTGTCCTCGCGAAGAGGTGGCAGAAGCTGGTGAATGAAAATGTCCAAAGAATTGAGCTTTCTGGAAGAGCTTCTTGTCTGCTCGAGCAATCAGCTCTTCCACATTATGAATCTTCTCAGAAATTTGCCATCTACGAGACTTTTTGATGTGCGCAATATCATGTGCCGTAAGAAATCCAACAAAATGAAGGTACTACATAACATATGACTCTAGAAATAACAATCGCCTGAAATATTAGGTCCAGCTTCGAGACAATGTAGACCCTGCATCGATATCTCAGCTGGTTCAGTAGAAAGTATCGTTGATTTATCATACTAAGAATGTAGTTGACATGACCTGAGAAAGAGAGGTTAGCTTGTAAGATGACTCCTACAATCTGACACTGTCCAGCTGTTCAATTCCGGACAGACGCAGACATTACATTTTCAGGCGGCCTGTATGAAGCGCCATGTAGACAAATTTCGTCTATTCATGGCGCTCGATACAGGCCGCCTGAAAATTATCTCATTGGTTTTCGAGAAGTTTATGCTTAGTTTGTTTATAATCGCCCACAGCTTAATTATTATCAAATTCTTCATGAAGTCCAATGGTGGCAGTTTCAGGACTTAATAAACTCAGGTCATCAACATAATTTTATTTACACAAGTGCATGGTTGTCGTCACATAAGGTGCAGAGAGCTCATGGGCGGAGTTTATCAGGGGCTAGGGGGAGGGCTTAAGCACCCCATGAAGACCCAGATTCAGTTTTTTTTACGGTGTGAACGTTATCTTTACATTTATACATACATGTACGTTACGTTATACATACATACATACATACATACATACATACATTCATACATACATACATTCATACATACATACATACATACATACATACATACATACATACATACATACATACATACATACATACATACATACATACATACATACATACATACATACATACATACATACATACATACATACATACATACATACATACATACATACATACATACATACATACATACATACATACATACATACATACATACATACATACATACATACATACATACATACATACATACATACATACATACATACATACATACATACATACATACATACATACATACATACATACACTCATGCATGTATGGCTACCTATTTATTCCATACACTAAAGTCCATGCAGTACAGCAACTATGCATGCAAAGACCACATAATATGACAATAATTATTCCAAGAACTGTCAAGATGGATAATTATCTCGATGCACTGCTACATTTTCTTCCATTTTTCTTCCACACCAGGTCCATGCAGGGTCTCCATCTATTTATCATAATCTCACCGCGGACACGATGAATGGACCGTCCAGCGCCTCAGCTGACATCCCGGAGGTGGCTTCCCAACGGACTGCATCGCAAGAATCTCTTGTATATTATAATCCCACAAAAGAGAATCCTCCATCGACCCCTTCCTAATTGGCATGTACTGTGCGGACGCTGATT
>OX457045.1:38822099-38834557 GCA_949752735.1 Lumbricus terrestris | reverse complement strand
TTCGCTTTGTCTTTGACTCTGTCTCTCTCTCTCTGCCTGTCTGCTTGTCTGCCTGTCTCTGTCTGTCTCTGTCTGTCTCTATCTGTCCTGTCTGTCTGTCTGTTTGCTTGTCTGTCTGTCTGCCTGTCTGTCTGTCTGTCTGTCTGTCTGTCTGTCTCTCTCTCTCTCTCCCACTTGAAAGCCATCTTTCCTCCATCGGCAGAGGCCGCCTACCCGTGATGCTTCCAAGATGTCGACCATTGTATATACGCTGCAAAGGGGCGATGGAGGGGTATTGGGGTCCTACGATGTCGTCAAAGATTTCAAGTTAATAATGATTTTCACGGATTTCATGCAGCTTAGTCAAAGCTTGAATTATTCAACGTACAGAAGAGGATCAGTTCAGCTAAGCGACATCGCTCGATTGTTTCTCTGCTTCTGTAGAAAAACAACATCGTCATCAGTGTCTTTCCATTATCATCACTGATGGCTGTTTGTAATGCGTTTGCTGCTGATCCCGGAATCCAATGGTCTGTGGCTTTATAAGTAAGTAAGCAAGTAAGTAAGTAAGTAAGTAAGTGAGTGAGTGACTGAGTGACTGAGTGAGTGAGCGAGCGAGCGAGTGAGTGAGTGAGTGAGTAAGTAAGTGGCTTTTATTTGAATCTGACAGTCGCACATGCATTACATTGCATATCAAAACGAATATATACATTTAAAAAAAATTACGATATAGATAACAGTGCAGTTAAAGTCATGTAGCTTATAGCTAAATATAATTGAAAATGCATCTGTTAATAAAACGTACGTACATACATACATACATACATGCATACATACATACATACATACATACATACATACATACATACATACATACATACATACATACATACACACATACATACATACATACATACATACATACATACATACATACATACATACATACATACATACATACATACATACATACATACATACATACATACATACATACATACATACATACATACATACATACCTATTTAATCCATACACTAAAGTCCATGCAATACAGCAACTATGCACACAAAGACCACATAGGACAATAATTATTCCAAGAACTGTCAAGACAGATAATTATCGCGATGCACTGCTACATTTTCTTCCATTTTTCTTCCACACCAGGTCCATGCAAGGTCTCCGTCTATTTATCATAATCGCGCCGCGGACACGATGAATGGACCGTCCAGCGCCTCAGCTGACATCCCGGAGGCGGCTTCCCGGCGGACTGCATCGCAGGAATCTCTTGTATATTATAATCGCACAAAAGAGAATCCTCCACCGACCCCTTCCTAATTGGCATGTACTGTGCGCACTAGGGTGCATCAAACGCCCCATAATTGTTAAAAAACTTTCAAAAGTTTTTGTCCCTAATTCACTTCTTTTCCTATTACTAAAAAAGTGTGTTTCTCAAAATTTGAGAATTTTCTGACATATTCTAGGTATCCCACCCAGCAACTGAAGTTTTACAATGGCGAACACACTGAACAGATTATGCATTATTATGCTGCAACAAGACTTTAAAGATAGGTCCAATAGTTCTTAACATTATCTGTGCTGTATTAGCCAAGAGCCATCTTCAGAAGTATTGCAAAGTATTGCAAAGATTCTTAGAAGTGAACATATTTATTATTATTATTATTATTATTGTGAAAACATTTATGTTGCGATGCTATTACATGACACATGTCAAGCGGATATTGTCATTCGGAAGTTGGCTTACGTTTGCGCGGATTGGATTATCTCTGCCGGTCTTGTTCCACAACTTGGAGCACATCTTGATAATGCTGTTCAGTCTTTGATTCTGACAGAAAATCAGATCTGGGTTTCACTCCTCTCTCAGCAAAGTCATTGATTACGTTGAGTGCTTCAATGTTTCTCATAGCAGTTTGATAGTCATTGCGGCTCCACCAGTCAGACAGCTCTTCATTGAGGAACTGAGTGTCAACTTGTAGTATTTCAAACATATACCACGAGTCAGTCCCTGCAAGATCGGCAAGAGTTGTTGTAGCTGTTATTACATCTGGAAATTTAGGTTTCCCAAAGCCCGATCCAAATCTGTTATGCGGCAATTGCAAGCGTTCTTTTGGCTTAACTGAAAGCAGGCGATTAGCAAGGGCACGTCGTTCAGTGTCTGGAACATTATTACTAAACAGTGCAAGTGGCACCATTTCTGCCGTTAAATACCACAAATGTCGTTTGAAGGCACGAACAGCACTCGCGGAGACCTGTGCATTCAGCAAGTCAAATTGCAAGAATGATTTGTATAGCTTCAAGTCATTCCATGGCGCATCAGTCACCGAACTACAAGTCATCCACCAAGAGCTGTAAACCAGGGTCGCAAAATTCACGAAGTATCTCACTTTTGTGACCTGACGCTCTGTTGTTATTGTGTTGCGTGGCAGCTTTGCAATCTGTTGCTCAAAAAGACATATCTTGATTGAATAAATCAATTTGGCCATCCATCTGGCCTTGTGGAGTGCTCCAGGTCGCTTGAATGTGACTTTATCTCCTTCTACTTCTTCATCAAGAAAAAAAGAGGCAGATATCTGCAAATTCCTTATATAGTCATCTCGACGAAAGGACAACTGTGAACTATAAATCTGTCGAAATTGTTCTCTGCAAATGTCAATGAATGGTTTCGCATTCTCTCTGAATACATTATCATCAAAGCATGATAGTCTTTCTGTTTCTGACCGATGTGTCTTGAGGAGCTGGAAGTTCTTACGAAGCCTTGCGAATAATACCACCTCGGGTGATTTTGAAGTCTCAATTTGAAGATCTTCAAACACGTGTGTAAGAATTACTTCGCCAACGTGATGTCGACATCCTGACCAGAGAAGAGCTCGACCTAACCGCATCTGAATTGTAACACAAGCAGCAGTAACGTGTCCTGTATTTGATCCGGTGGTGTCAAATGCCATGTTGACAACGGAGTCACTACATTGCCATGAGCTCATGAGATCAATGGTCAGATCAGCAATGATGTCCCCCGTTTTTCTCTGTGATCCCAGTGCATAAGATGGCACACCGAGGAACTTCAGCTCTTTTGCATTCCCAACAACAATTGCAAGGCGCTCCTCCTTAATTAATATTCTTATTTGACAGCAGTGGCATTTGTTTGGAGTCCCAATGCAGTGTTAAAATGTTGCCGCTTGCCGCTAGCACTTTGCCGCCAAACCAAACCTTCTATGTTGAAACATAGAATAGTTAACTTCATATATCGTAGAAAACACAGAACACTTAAAACATAAAACATATAGTAACTATGATATATTTCTTTCAAGCCTAAAACAAGTCCTGTTAAAACGCCATACAATCCGACAAATTCAATAAGTAATGTATGTCGAATGATAATCATGTACATTTTAAAAAATGGAGGTGGGATACCTAAACAATTTTTTATTTTTATGCTTTTGGATCTGGGATATATTGGAGATAAAAGGAACATTTTAAGCCTAGGGACAATGCATTTTGATAACTTTGGGGCGTTTGATGCACCCTAGTGCGCACGCTGATTAAATGCGCATAGCTTTTCGTAATATGATTAGGCCGTCCAAACAGGCCATTAGACGATTGCGATGTCAATTAAGAACGCCAAGTCGGTCGCTAAGAGAGCACTTGCCGTGCGTCGTGGCGCGCGTCTCTCCTCCTCCTTTTCCTCCTCGACTCATTTGCCGCGGCGCGGAGGGCGACTGTGCGCTGCACACAACAGCGAGTCCGCAAATCTAATTAGTGTGCGCGAGGGGCGTCGGCAAATTGGAGGCTGGTGAGATGAACTGGGATGTGACAAACGATCAGACGGATGTTGGATGATTTAGAGATGAGAGGACCTGGGAGTCTGGGACTGAAGACAGACCAAGACCACTAAGCCGGATTTAAAGATGACAGAAAGGGGATGGATCAGACAGAAGGACGGACAGACACACAAACAGAGACAGAGATAGGGAAGATAGAACGAGGAAGAGAAGGAAAGAAGGAGAGGCAGAAGGAGAGAGAGAGAGAGACTCACACACGCGCGCACGCACAGAATTACAGGCTCAGATGACAAGAGGAAGAGCTATAGCTATAAGCGTAAGCTAAAAGTAAAGGGTGAAAACCGTGAAATATACAAAGAGAGATAGAGAAACAGAGACAAACAGAGACAGACAGAGACAGACAGAGACAGACAGAGACAGACAGAAACAGACAGAGACAGGCAGAGACAGACAGAGACAGACAGAGACAGACAGAAACAGACAGAGACAGACATAGACAGACATAGACAGACAGAGACAGACAGAAACAGACAGAAACAGACAGAGACAGACATAGACAGACATAGACAGACAGAGACAGACAGAGACAGACAGAAACAGACAGAGACAGACAGAGACAGACAGAGACAGACAGAGACATAACGAGACAGACAGAGACAGACAGAGAAAGACAGAGACAGACAGAGACAGACAGAGAGACGAAGACGGATAGATAGATAAAGAGCAATGGGAAACTGGGGAGTCATATAAAAATAAACAAAGATAGATAGAACTAATGACACAGAACAAAACATGATGTGGTATACACCGCAGATACATACAGAGCTACGTAGACAGATACAAAGAGGAAGATAGACACAGAGACAGGAACGAGTAAGAAACTGGCGGCTGCAATCAACGGGCGCTATATGAAGTGACGTTCATAACCACCGTGTAGGTCAATTCCAATGGAAGGCGTTGCAACACTAAATATAAGAAACGGCAGCAACGCTGACAACATTTTTAGCAGTTGTCGAAAACAACGACAACTGTGGCACCAAATAACAACAACAACAATAACAATAACAACAACAACAGTAGGATTATCATAATTGTCTTGTCTTAGAGACAGAATGCTATCAGAACGGCAACCTCGTAAGCGAATGACGTAGCGTTCGGACATGTAGTATACGGACAGATGGATGGGACTATATGGGAAAACCAAAAAGGTCGGGAAGGAAATAGGGTGAGAATTGCCAGGGAGTTTATGGATTCAACACCAAGTCCCATAGTAAAGTCTTTATTGCAAGCCCCCAGCCTTACATATGTATCAAATTGTCAATGTCTGATCCCCTCAGGGAGAGAGGAAGAAAGGAAGTTAAGAAGAAGAAGGATGGAGGAAAGAAGTATTGAATAGCATTCTCTTGCGTCTTAGAGGCAGGCTGACGCGGCAGGCAGTAAGAAGGGAGACATAGTTTTAAAGGAGGAAATATTGAGGACAGATGTAGGTAGGAAACCGGAAAAAAGTAGGCATAAAAGAAAACAGACTGCAGAAGGGAATGAAAAGAAAATGTGCCATTTCATGGTGCACAAAGGAAGAAGGAAAGTTGGAAAAAATGGAAAATGATGGGCATGGCAACAAAATCCAGAGGAAAGAAAACAGGAGGAAATACGAAAGGAAAGATAAACGCTCGTATACAGAAAGATATATAGAGACAGTTTAATGTATAGTCGGACGAATGATGGACTGATGAACGGATGGTTGGACGCAAGGCCGTCTTATGGTCATCGTAGGCCCTAGGCACTTTTGCATATTAATCTATTCGTAGGCCCCTAGGGCCTATCTAACTCAACTCTGTATTAATTCAAATTGTGACACATTTACATTATTTCTTAAAATTATGCTGAACCATGTTTTGTGAACGCATTCAGTTTTTATTTTAAATCTCAATCTACTTTTTGTAATATTTATTTTCAATATTCGCGCAATGTAATATTTCCGATTTTCGACTTTCTGTTAGCGGCGTTTCGGTCTAAGTTCTAATGAAAAATCGCCATCGCTTTTTAAATTTTAATTTGTTAAATTATTAATACAAATTTCTAAAAAAACATGTCTGATGGTTATAAGAGGAAACACGAGTCTGGATTGGAGAAACCAATAAATCTGTAGCTGAAATGATTAGATCACAAATGGCTGACAAGCTGGTCTCCAGTTTTCCAAATGTCAATATTTCTTTTCGAATTTATCTTTATATTTTTGGAACAAGTTGTGAAGGTGAACGTTCTTTTTCGAAGCTGAAAATTATCAAAAATTACCTTCGGTCAACGATGGGACAGGCACGATTATCCTCCCTTGCATTAGGCCGTATACTTTCAATTGAAAACGACTTAATGCGAGAAATGACATTTGAATACATTAACCTATAAGCGATTTCGCGAATGCAAAGAGCCGCAGAGTTAATATATAGCTTAGCCAATGTTACTGTTTCATTAGCTAACTCTAGCCTTAAAAAGTTAGCTCGTTAAAATGAAATTTGCAAGTTTTCGTTTTCTGTTTGGTTTTTCCGGTCATTGACCAATCACTGCATTTATTTTTTAATATATTGTTTTAGGATTTCGTAGGCCCCTGGTAAGTTCGTAGGCCCTAGGCACAGTGCCTACTGTGCCTACTGGATAAGACGGCCCTGGTTGGACGGACAAAACGAATGAACGGTAGGCTATACAGGAGGACGGATGGACGGATGGACTGACGAAAGGACAAATTAACGGAAGGACGGCCTGCCGGACGGCCTGTGAAGGACTGACGTGCCTAAGTGACCGATTGGCAAATCAGTCGGTCATTGCGCGTTGATTGGGACGTAATGAACGGAGTGACTTAGTGCGTTGGCGCCTCTGCCCGTGCAGAGATAACTGGATTAAGTATGGGCTTAAGGAAGAGTTCCATCACACCGCCACCGCCCAGGACACCCTCTCCTCCTCTCCCTTCCTCGCACCCCACCCTCACTCACTCCGTCTATCAGCCGCTGCAACTGTGCTCCCCCATGATCGTCCCTCCAAACCCCCATTGCTTCCAGTCTCTATACCCCACTTCTATACACGATCGTTTTTACCACGATATGATTGCTTCATAAAACGATGCGTGCATGCAAATTACTCGGCAGCCTAGAGGGGCGCGTTTTCTTTGCGTTGGTTTTCGTTTCGTTTTAATGTCGTCCGTATAAAGATATATCTGCTTCGTGGTAGAAAGGAATTATTAAGCGATACGGTACGACTATAATTATTTTAGCCAACGATCTAGGGACGCACAATACATTTTCGCTGGTATAGACGAACTAATTTGCTCGTAATATTTGAGAACGCAACGAGAGAATCTGGCTCACGACTCTATTTATTATTTGTTATTATTTATATATGTTATTATGGTCATTGTTTTATTGTTATCAATGTTACTGTAGTTGCAATTCTTAGTAGGCTTATTAATTATCATTGCTATTATTACTACTAATATTAATATTATTATTACTACTACTGCTGCTGCTGCTGATACTACTATATACTACTAGTAGTAGTGGGCCTAATAGTAGTAGTAGTAATAGTAATCATAATAATATTAGATCTAATAGTAGTAGCAGAAGTCTTCTACTACTACTACTACTCTGCAGTCTGCACATATGCACATAATAATTAGAACATTTTGTTCTTTTTAAAGTTGAGGTTCTCGGTTTCGCTCTGTGAATTGTTAGTATCATTAGTGCGATTTAGTGTTTTAGTATCATTAGTATCGTTAGTATCATTAGTGCGATTTAGTGTTTTAGTGCCGAGACGTTTGTCTAAAACCTACTACGTAGCAGCCAAAAAATTGGTGTCAATTTTTCAGATGGTCAAGTGCCCCCCCTCTTGCCTCTGTGCTGAGGGCGCCCATGTATGAGTTCAATTTCTCACAATCATACATCAGGAAAGCAATTCAATCATACATCAGGAAAGCAATTCAATGCGTCTAAGATATCCAATAGGTTGTAGCCGTACACTTCTACAAACAGTTCAGTTTTCACTTCGTAAGACGATCCGAATGTCAATTCCGAGAGAAGAAGGAGGAGGAAGAGGAGGAGGAGGAGAAGGAGGAGGAGGAGGAGGAGGAGGAGGAAGAAGAGGAAGAGGAGGAAGAGGCAGGCATTTTCCGGAGCCATTGGAAAACATCACAAAAAAATCGCCGGTCTTCGTTTGAAATGGAATTCCCGCATTCGAAGCTCAGGTGCAGGAAGTAGTAGCGGAAGATTGCTTCCCGTCCGCGTGCAGCCATGAACAATATCCAGTTTCCTTAGATGTGCATGAAGGTCACTTGGTGCGCTCAGCTGCGCAATGAAATTCTCTCCTTTGCTCTGGAATCTGTCTCTCTTGTAACGATGATGTCTGGATAGAGCAGACATTTGTCATTCCAAGTGTATTTGACTGACTGACTGACTGACTGACTGACTGACTGATTGACTGACTGATTGAGTGACTGATCGACTGACGTGTATTTCATACTAGCCAAGAACGGTTGAAGAACCTCATTCGAAAACTGAAGCGATGCGTAAAAGTCAAGACAAACACTCGTCTGGTTAATTACAGTTGTCTGAGGAGAATTTATGCAAGTGGAACTAAAAGTATAGAGCGGATTTTGCAAACACCATAAAATTATATACGACTCTCACGCGTCCGAACAAGCTTTTCAGTCAGTCAAAGTATCACTCACTCCCACACCGACAAACCAATGACCACTCACTCACTCACTCACTCACTTGCTCACACACCCATCCCACTCCCTTACTTATTCACTCATTCGCTCACTCGCTCAAACACTGTCAGTTAATCAGACAGCCAGGCAGCGAGTCAGTCTTTCACTCACTAACTAACTCATTCACTCACTCTGTGTCAATCAGTCAGTCAGTCAGTCAGTCAGTCAGTCAGTCAGTCAGTCAGTCAGTCAGTCAGTCAGCCAATCAATCAGTCAGTCAGTCAGTCAGTCAGCTATTCAGACATTTAGTCAGTCAGTCGGTCAATCAGTCAGTCAGTGAGTCAGCTATTCAGACATTTAGTCAGTCAGTCAGTCAGTCAGTCAAGTCAGGCAATGAGTCAGTCAGTCAGTCAGTCTGTCAGTCAGACAGACATTTAGTCAGTCAGTCAGTCAATCATTCAGCCAGTCGGTGAGTCAGCTATTCAGACATTTAGTCAGCTATTTCAGACATTCAGTCAGTCAGTCAGTCAGTCGGTCAGTCAGTCAGTCGGTCGGTCAGTCGGTCATGCATCGTCAGGCTTCAGTCAAAGGCGAGACTTGTGCTAATAGCCAGAAGCGAGATAATTGTATTCTCCGCACACTGAATGCGTTTAGGACAGCAGCACGGGAAGAAAGGCGGGACACGGAGCATGTCGTGGGAGGATGGGCCTGGAATATGGAATGGGAAATGGGAGGAATATTGCGGTGGGAGTCGTGAGGCCGAGGAGGAGGAGTAGGAGGGGAGCAATTTCCATGCTGTTAATCGATGTTTTGGCGCTGATTGTCAGAAACGGTCGATTTGGACGAGGAGCGAGGAATAAGAACAAGGCATTTCTTTCTCTTCATGGATTTGCATTGCGTTCAATGTGTACGCAAAGTTGTACAATGCACCTACATTTGTGTACACATTGAGCTCATGTGTGTACACTGTACAGTTATGAATCAATGCGTTCATTCATTCATTCATGCTTGCTTTCCTATATGGAATTGCTTTTTTGTGTGTGTGGATGTGTGTGTGTGTGTGTGTATGTGGGGATGGATGGATGGATGGACGGACGAATGAATTGATAGTCGGATGGATGGATGGATGGATGGACGGACGGACGGATGGATTGATAGACGGATGGATTGAGGGATGGATGGATTGAGGGATGGAGGGATATACGGACGGATGGATGGATGGATTGAGGGATGGATGGATTAAGGGATGGATGGATTGAGGGATGGATGGATTGAGGGACGGATGGATGGATTGAGGGATGGATGGATGGACGGATGGATGGATTGGGGGATGGATGGATAGACGGACGGATGGATGGACGGATGGATGGATTGGGGGATGGATGGATGGATTGGGGGATGGATGGATTGGGGGATGGATGGATGGATTGAGGGATGGATGAATGGATTGAGGGATGGATGGATGGTTGGATGGATGGATGGATGGATAGACGGACGGATGGATGGATGGATTGAGGGATGGATGGATGGTTGAAATAATGGATATATGGCTTTCTTGTGCTCCGTCGTACTTATCTAGCCTTTGTCGACCTGTCTCAGACCTTGCAGCCCGTCGAGCTCTTCGCTCTGCGGCAACGGGTGAGCTTTTGGTTTCGCGAGCTCGCACTTCTATTAGGCAGCGCCGAGCCTTTTTTTGTTGTGGGTCCCGCTATCTGGAATGGCCTCCCACTAACCTTGCGACTTATGCCTAGGCTAAATTCCCCTGCATTTGTTAAGCATCTCAAATCCTATTTTTTTAGCTGTCACTGGGCTGGAAGCACCTCTGAGTAGGTTTCTTGAAGAGGCGCTATATAAATTCTCGAAATGAATGAATGAATGAATGGATATAATATAAACTTGAATGAATATAAACTTATTCTTTAAATCAGATTATTCGCGTTGGATCTTCCGGCGAACTTGGTTTTCCCAATTACTCATGTGGGTCAACTACAGCGGATGTAAGTTGACGTTATCTACTGATTATACAAATTGATGTCATATGCCGAGTATGCAAATTAATGTCATCGACTTTGTACACGAAGTGGCATCATCTACATTGCCAAGTATTCCATTCATGCGCTGTGGGGGGTGCGGAGGTATGTGCCCAGCTGAGTGCACAATAATCTCTTGCAGGTCTCAACGCTGATTTCCCGTTGTACTACGTTGGACCTGCATGAGTCAAGTATGCTAACTGACGTCATTAATGAATCCACGTAGACTATACAAATCGGCGTCAGCGAATAACTATTAAGTATGCAAATTGGCGTCATCGACCAAGTACACACAATTGACGTCATCCACTGACAATGCAATTCACGTCGCCGACCAAGTATGCACACTGACGTCATCCCTAAATCCACTTACACAGGTTGACGTCACCTAATAAGCATACAAATCGACGTCATCCACTGAGCATAAAATTCGACTTCATCCACTGACTATACAAATGGACGTCATGTACACATTAATCGCCGTCATCTTGCGAGTGTATATATATATATATATATGTTACTATTACTCAGAGACGTCATCTACAAAGAGTATACACCAAAATCAACCAGTGGAAGGAGCGCCATCTATCCCCGCCAGCGTCGGCGCCATTTCGTCTTCTGTTCAACCAGCCAGCCAACGCCGCAGCCAACGCCAGCGTCGTATCGTCCGTGTATTCTATATCTCGTCCTTGCTTCCGCTTGTCCGTCCGTAGCGACATCTCGTGTTGCCAGCTACACTGCAGCAGCAGCAGCAGCAACAGCAGCAGCAGCAGCAGCAGCTATAGGCGACAGGAACGGACTTTGGCGGTTAGAGCCAAAGTGACGCGACGGTGGTGGAAGCGGCTCATGCAGAAGCGCAAGAACGGTCAGTCAGTCGGTCGGTCGGTCTGTCCATCCTTTGCTCCCTTTCGCATGGCCAGCTACAGCAACAGAGTTTCCTATGCGTTCGATAGTTACGTGCTGTGAATCGGCAACAAGTGTCTTCAATCTGCCGCCGTCGCCGATGCAGCATAGTAATGCCCGCGACGTCGGATGCTAACGGAAGAAAAAAAATCCCGCTCTGGAATCGAAGCAGTTTTGTTGGTGTTAAAAACCGAACTGCTATGTTTGTCTAATTGAGCTGTCCTTCATCACTCTCGGTGGTTCTTCTTCGACTTCTGCAGCGCCGGATGTGAAGAACGAACAAACTGCGCATGCGCACGACGCACTTCCGCCGGTAGAAGGATCCCCGGTTCTCGGGCAGATTCGTCTCGTGTGTGTCTTGGACTGTCTGTCTTATTATAGAGTCAGATCGGCGTCAATGTCAGCTCTGTTCTCTGGCGAGTGAATATACGTGGCGCATCTATGACTGCAGTTGAAATTAGATATGGAAGAGTAAAGTGAAGATGATCGAGAGAGAGACAGGCAAGCATACACACAGCGATGTGTGAAGATACATGAACAGAGACACCGCGGGAACTATACGAACATGGACCAACAGACCATACGCGCCTCTGATTGACGATTTGGTTTCACTGTATTATCCTCGTAATAGCAATATACGAAGGAAGAAAACTAACCTACGACCGTCTACAGTTACTGCATCAATACTGGTAAGTAAACATCGTATACATTATATTCACAGAATTATATATATATATTCATTATATTAGTTATATGTTTATATATATTTATTAGTCATCTATTAATCAAATGTATATATACAGATAACTATTAACAGTATATATCATATTAATATTCTTCATATAATATCATATAATGTATATTTAGCGACTATAATCATAAGCAGTACCAGTAGTTCATGACCATTTTATTGCTACTTGCAACCGAAACTAGGCCTACATGTATAGCATAGAGACAAAATCAAAGAATTTGTTGATTTACAGGAAGCAATGAGAGAGATAACGCTGACAGGGTTATAACCCATAGGCTGCACATAGAAATAATAATTCA